>CM061548.1:237609534-238859534 GCA_030864215.1 Capsicum pubescens
GGGTGAATCTTATATTGTTGGAAAGATAATTCAATTTCTCACACAATAAAAATTCAAAATTAGGAGAATTCTATATGATTTAAACATTAGTCACTTTGGAATTCATTCCTCAATCTTATAGAGATGAAATTAGGCTTAAGGAAAGTTTGAGGTATTACAATATCTCCCCCTTAGGAACATTCGTCCTCGAATGTTGCTATCTAGGCTAAGAATACTGAGAAAAACTGAGGGTGCACTGCTGAAATAACCTGCTAAACTAATTCTACCTCATTCTAAACCTTTGAGTACTTCTATGAGTGCACGAATTTATAATCAGAATAACTATATAGCTGAATCTTTGATTAGAAAGGAGCTGAATGAAGGAAGACAATCACCTTCGACTGAACTTGTGATTACTCATCGTAAGGAGATAATTCATGCTAAGAGTTTAGAACTTGCTTGATGTGATTATGGTGCGATCGTACTTATAGATTGCGATGAGTAATGACAACTTCAGTCGTTTAGATTGCGATGAGTAATGACAAGTTTAGAACTTGCTTGATGTGCTTATGGTGAGATCGTACTTATAGATTGCGATGAGTTTAGAAGTTGCTTGATGTGCTTATGGTGCAATCGTACTTATAGATTGCGAAGTGATAGTTTATACAGGCATAAATCATGAGAAAACGAGGCTAATATTACACAATAGGTATTACATTGTCTAAGATGGAACACTTGGAACACGAAGATCGTTCTGTGAATACTTATGCACTAAATCATGACTAGATATCCGAATTCTAAAACTGATGCCTGATACATATACTGAGTTGAATTCGCAAATTTTCAGGGGTACGAACAACTATTTACTATAATATGTCTACTAGTTCGAAAAATGGAAAACTATAGAAATCTATCTGTCTGATTGTTGAACTGGACTACTGGCTATCCAAATTGAATCATACTAGATACTCATACTCTAGTGGAGGATTTCATCAACACCCCCCTAGGGAGTTCTAACGATATGAGGGAGCAAAGAACTTTGGGCATGATCTGAAAAAGGCATTCGCATAAGAGATTACAATATTTCTATGACTTTATAGCATGGAACATAGACCCTTTTGAATCAGAGTTTGGGATAGAATTTTTGGGTCTTAGGCAATGCAACACCTTACTAGCAAGCTAAGACTTCTAAAATATTCTCTCAACTATTTCTTTCCCTTAAAGACCATACTCATTGATTTATCTTCTAATTCTCACATGGCCGTTGATATTTCCATATACTCATGTCTAAACTGAACTAAATTCCCTAACCATCTTCAAGCCTAACCCACCATCATAGGATACACCACATAACACTATAATACTAGTCTGAACCATAATTTAACACACCCTGCACTTCACAACTTCTCATCTCATGCAAAATTCTCATTACCACTCCAACAACCACGTTCAACCTCATACTAGACATTTATTAACGTGTAGTATATTCATCCAGATATATACAAACATGATATTCAAGCTTACTTCTATAACCACACATGCACTTCTAAACACACTCCCATAAAACACCCTCATCATAACCTACAAACCTCTATCAAGAACAACTTCCATGCACCACTCGTAAGAAGGCATACATAACATATTCTGAACTGACCAGGTCATAGACAAAAACTTCACTCAATATTTACTCAGACTCATAGAATTACATAAAGAAAGCATACCACCATCTTCCCCAACATGACATATTTACTCTCTCTTATCTACACAACTACTCATCATCACTATTTTTGACCTAAGAAAAAGGTCACTGAAAGGTTAGAGCATGAGGACCTATAGCATGAAGGGATACCATGGGTAATTGGGCACTCATCTGAGGCTTGAGAAATAGAGCATTTAACATCATAAACTTATCAAAGAGGTCTAACCCAAGGATATGCATGATATAAATCTGAATTTTTCTGCTCATTAAAAGTATTGCTTGAACACTTGAGATAAACATACTGTAAAGCTTGAGTACATGAGCCATGAGTTGCATGACCCAGATTTGGAGTTCATAACTTATGGAATGTGATTCCAACTGCTGAAAAAACTGGAACTCATTCTTTTGGGAACTAGGAGAGTACATAATTCTCTATCATATGCATGAACATGAATTAAGATCATGGAACTAACACGTAAAGCATGAGTAGGTATTGGGACAAATGAAAATACTGAAATAAGATTGGGTCAAACATCAATATTTCTCACAGCTATTCTACAACTTACCGGCACATCTACTAGAATCTGAAAGATTGACTCAGTTACTCGTTCTATCATCTCCCCCTCAGATTTAAGCCATCACTCTAAGTCTGTGAACCACTATATACACTCTAGTCTCAACTGAAATCACTTTACTCTTGAGTCTGGGATATACCAATACATATGAATAATAGAACTTAGCCTGAATGACTATACCTAAAGGCGTAAAACCAACTTCTAATACTACCTTCTGAATTACACCCTATCTTTCTATAGCCCTAATAGTCATCATATAATACTTGAATGCTTACTAACTTTGAATTTGCATGAGTATCCCCATAGTCGGAGTGCACACCATCTAATGTTTTAACTCTTATTTCTATTTGCTAAATCTTCAAACTTTCAAACTTAAATTTCTAATGCTTAACATGGATACTTCAAAACTTTTAATGGACCATACTACTTCTATCATAGCCTACAAATATCATGCCTGTAAACTTATATTTCTAAACCATGAGAATCAAAATCATACTTAAAAAGTCTCAACATCTTTAATCATAATCATAACTCCTTAACTTAGCTATCAAGATCATCATTCATTATCTAACTAGTCTTTTCCAACTAGCATCTCCATGGTACTACTAACTCCACCACATGCAATGATCCTCAAAACTAATGCAGCCTCATAGCATCTTGGGTGTACTTCTACATCATACATGCAACATCAGACTCGATTATGAATTAAATAAACTTAACCTCTTGTATAAACTATTCAAGCCTACTAGATTACTTCCCTATAACTAGTACCATTAACCAAGAACTCATCACATCCACCTTCATGACCACCAATCATTCAAACATAATGTCTATCGCTCTACATGATTTACAACCCCACCACACACACAATACTCACTTGGAAACTATGAAACAAAACCTCAAGAAACACTAGCCCACTCAAACCTCATAACAACAATAATTGATCATAATAATATGGCCTATCTTAATCACAATCCATTAACACATCCTCCATCCACACATTATTACTATATACCTATATACACACCTAAACTTCTTTCATAGCTCTATAAGTTTCAACTAAACTCCTTCTTCAAATCTCAGGGAACCCTAAATTAACAATGTTCATCCACTAATTTCTTTCATCAATAACATATACTTTTCTAGAACAAAAAACTCCATCAACAACTCTTTTCATACTTCAAGAAAACAACAATTCACCTCAATTAATAACTCCTTCTCTGTCTTCTACTAAACTAGCACACAAGGACATATCACTTCATTACTAACTCAATCATTTGCAAAAATATTCGACTATACATATATTGAATAAATAGCACTTACCACCCTTCTTGCCAATACACCTCTAAACCCCTGATTCCAACCAATACAAGAATAACAAGGTGAGAAACAAGTTTCTAGAGAACCGAAAATAGGCCTCACACGGCTTCAGTAGAATTTGAATTTCAACAACACAATGATAACAAGATTACAAGAGATGGGAACTTGACACATAATATTCAATGATCTAAGAATACACATCTTACTCTGTCTTAACTGAATGGATCATAAGAATAAGGACATAACTTTAAACTTGAGGGTCTTATAACATACCCAAAGGCCCCTCTCAAGCCACTTTGTGAGACTTCTAAAACTTCTTGCTAGCAAGTCTGAGAGCATTGTTAGGGGAGGAACTGGAACTTATTGATCATGTTATGCCAAGAATAATACAAGGATAGAAAAGTATAGATTTACATTATAGATTCTAAGGAGGAATCTGAAAGCACCTCTGACTTGGGTTTAGGGCATGACTTTTATGAACATGAATAAAAAACTTCAATCTTCAAAACTCAAAAGCAAAAATAGGATACTTTCTAGCTCGCTTACACTCCCATAACTATTTGTAGAGAGTGTTTGAGAAAGCTTTATCAGTAAAGACTTAAGCTTGACTATTTCTGATACCTTGAAAATAAGGCAAAGATGGCCTGAATAGAGTAAGATAAAAATCTATATAAGTTTCTTAAAGAATCTTTCTATAGCACGATCTGAGACTTGAAAGAATAGAAACATTTCATAAATGCCTCGTAGACTCTCGAAAAAAAGTACAGGCATCTTCGTACCATTTCGTAAGATTCTACTAGACACGGCTTCATAGACACCCTAGGACACTTGAACTCTGTGCTCTGATACCAAGTTTGTAATGCCCTGAAAATGGGTCCCGAGACGTCAGACGGTGCTTAGGGTCACAAGTGACCCCAAGCTAACCCTTCTACTGGCAAAATCATATGTAACTGAATAAAATGCATAAATTTGTACAATATCAGCGAAAGATAACTTTTTTTCTAAATCTAACTTTTACAACGAAAACTGAAACTTAATACATCAACTCTACTGATTGTCTATGAAACCTATACTAATACTGACTATAGATAGCAAGGACGCGACCCCAACTATCACTAATCAATACATAAGAATAATAGAGAAAAGAACAACAGTGAATCTAACTGAAGTCCCCGAAATAAGAGGATTCATCATCTGCAGGCTGGAATCTACAACTGTCTGATTTTGACTGCACATACTATAACTTGTACCTAAATTATGAGACAATATAGCACATAGACATATATATGGATTACCACTTGGGAATGTACTGACTATATGGGGGTGTATACATTTACATAATATAATATCAATACTTTTTAATCAAATCATGCATGCAAATATGAATGACTCACATTGCTTGAATAAGTCTAAAATGTAAAGCTCATAAATCATGTAGAATGAATCATGTAACACAAATCTCGTGAGTCATTATACTTTGGCTTTAAAATTTGTACTCTTCTCTTTTCTCATTACTCATAGGCCGAAGGAAACTTTAAACAATACTTTCAAATCATGCATATATCTCATAAGGAGTAAAACTTCTTTAATGCTAAAGAACTTATAACTTTTTTTAACTCAAACACTTGGAACTCGGAATCATATAACTTTGGTTTTAAAACTGATGATCAACTCGTATTAGTAGAGAAAAATACTTCCTTCTTTGGAAAATACTCATAGTAGTTCATTCATTTTAGAAAATATCTCATCCCAAAACTTTAGGGAAAATATTCTATCTCAATGGAAAATACTTTAGTTTAGGGAGGTTCTCTTAAACGACATAAATCATGCAAGCTACATGGAGTCCAACGTCTTGTCCTCCTAAGTAAGAAACCTCATGTTGGGGAGAGGCATCATACTCATGTCAAGGAGTATAAACTCAACTCATACTTATCTCGGCCTCGGGCCCAATTATGTCGGCCTCAGGCCCAAAATCTCAAACCCACGTTGACACATAGTTTTGGGGTAAGAAATCATAGTAACTTACCCAACTCGGTGCTAAATACTACTCCTTTTAGTTTATCTCGCTCATCTCATGAAAATTCACTTTCAAAATAATCTTATGGTTCATAAAAACCCAACAATAAAATTTGGAATCTCATGTGGTAGAGTGGATTTCAAAACTCTATGACCATTAGGTCAAAACATTTCTCAATAATCTCAAAATACTCAAATCATGGGTGCTTATAGCACAATAGTTCATAAAATTGCAAGTCTTAAGTATGGCATAATGACCCATAATTCAATCTCAAGTTAAAACTCATCATAATGCATAATACATAGCATATAGATTCATAATTCATGTAGAAACCTGGAAGTTACAACAATTTGTCTAAAAATATCAACATACTCATATACTTCAATTTCTAGAACTTTAAAACTCTTAAATTCTCAAGGAGTAACAACATAGGGTATAAACCAAGCTTCAATTTCTTAAGAAACTTGCAAAAATCATGCTATTTGACCTTCAATTCATGGGAAACATCAAGATATTGAAATAAATAACAATGAGTGAAAAACCCTAATTTAATATCATGTAAAATCTCATAGATTGTAGAAAATTATAGTTAAAATAAGCCTTTGGGCATATGGGTGAAAACATTACCCTTGTTCAAAACCCCATATACCTTAGATTGATAAACTTGGATAAACAACTTGCTTTTGAGATGTTATTGAAACTCTTGAATGAGGGTTCTTGAAGTTTTTGACTTGGGGATCTTGAATCTTGACTCAATTTGTAAAAACTATGGTGAACTCTTGAGTTTCTTGGAAGAGGATTTGGATGCTTAGGGTTTTTGTTTTGAAGAGAATGAGGATTTAGGGCATAAAGAGCTTTGTAATATGATAGATTTTATGTTTTGGACGGATTGGGGGTAGGATAATTGTCCAAAATACCCCCCCCCCTCTTTTAACCCTTGAAAAAATTGGAAAAATATAACTAGTAGCCCGATTTTATGGGCCACCGCGACGCGCCACTATCGCGGTGGCTCACTAGAAATTGACAAATGGGAATCTGAGGGTCACCGCGACGTGGAGCCATCGCGTTATCCCACTGGTTGGGACTTGAAACTTTAGCGCAATGAGCCATAATCGTGCTAGGCTATTGGAAACTGATAATTGGGATATTACTCCTCTCTGTGATGTGCTAATGGTCTGAGTGACGGTATTTTATGACAGGAACTTCTGCTAGCTATAACTTCTTGCCCGGTTATTGAATTTGGGAGAATCTTATATCATTGGAAAGATAATTCAATTTCCCACATTATAAAAAGTCTAAATTAGGAAAATTCTATATGATTTAAACATTACTAACTTTGGAAGTCAGTCCTCAATCTTATAGGGACGAAATTAGGCTTAAGGAATGTTTGGGGTATTACACTTATTATCCCTCATAGCAACCATATTAACCAAACAATCCCTGAGCCGATATCCTGTCTGGCCACACTTAAATAATTTTTCCCTTCCTTCATCGCAATAACCCTAATGAGAACGACTACAAAACCGACTAAAAGGGCATGGAAAAATTAACTAACCTCCGCCTGAGATTGGGCACCCTGTGCCCAGAAACTATCACCACCTCCCGCCTAGTAAGGAGCATTAGCAGAGACGTAGGAACCAAAAATTCCTCACTTCTTTTTATGACATTTTCCACTATCCCAACCACCCTGAGACTGAGCACCTCTCTTGTCAGAAAACCTACTCCTCTTACCCTGTCTATCCCCAAACTTTGCCTGCTTCCTTTTTTCATCCTCCACTTGCTGCATATGAACAGTCAATCTAGAGATACCAATATCCTTACCATCAAGGCACTCTTTCTCTCCAATGTCAAATCCCGATTCAACCCAGAAGAAAACTTTCTCATTATTGCCTATATGTCAGCCATTAAGTCAGGAGCATGCCTTGACAATTGGTGAAACTTCAAGGCATATTCCTTAATAGACATCCTCCCCTGCTTGAGGTTTACAAACTTCTCTATCTTTGCTTCTCTCAACTCTTGTGGAAAGAACCGATCTAAAAGGCCTTAGAAAAAGTATCCCATAAGACTGATTGTTCCACATCACCCCTATCCCTGTCCCATTCTTTGTACCACTGATATGCTACCTCTTTAAGCTGATAATCTGAAAAGTTTACCCCTTCCACAGTAGTAGCCTGTATCCCCAAAATATCTTTTCCATTTCATACAAGAAGCCTTGTGGATCCTTATCTATCTTCACTCCAGAAAAAGTGGGAGGACCCATCTTCATAAATTGTCCAACCCTTGTGGCCTCAGTAGATAAAGAACCAGTCGCACCCCATTCATCTTAAGCAGTGACCATCTGAGCAATTACATGAATAGATTGATAAAATTTTACTTATGTCACCTCACCTTGAGAAGGACTAGTAGCAATTGGTGGAACTCTAAAACTATCAGGGATAGGACCATGAGATAGAAGATAAATCCCAGAAGTAGGATGCACCCCTTCAGCATTACCCCCGAATGAGATACAAGAATTTTCTTGTGTTCTAGATCTACGAGGCATGATCTAAAAGAAGAACAAACAAGGATTAGATAAGATTCCAGGACTGAGACTCCAAGTCTGAGAATGGATTACAAAGAAAGTGAGACATTCCTAAATACCTTGTAGCCTCTCCCTTATGAGTGTGGCACACTACACATCCCTTAAAGAGACTCTACTCGACATGGCTTTGTGGACACCTAGTTGACCATAAACCTAGGCTCTAATACCAATTTGATGCAATCCAACTGGGGTCCTTGTCGTAATGGGCATCCTATGTCTGACCGAGGCTGAAGACAACCCCTGTTACCCAACCCAACCTTAATCGGTCTGTCCTGAGTTGGCTGAATTTCCGAGCATGTAGCATGATAGTGAAACAGATCATATGAAGCCTCTGGGATAAGATCGCAATCGTGAATGACCTAAACGAGTCCAACCACCCCATACTTATAATCTAACCATACCAAATTGATTTTGAAACAAGGGATAAGCCAGTCCATAACTAAAGATGTTCCAAGACATAATATAACTAATCCCAAAATGAAAAATGATGGAACAGTGAGAAATTATGTTTAATAATGTTAGCCCACCATATTATTCCAATGCCAAGGCTGACACCAATATTGATCCCGCCCATTCCAACCCATAGAAGTACCATAAATCCTCTAACCAAAAGAGTTGTAAAATCCGGTTGGGACATGCCCCCAACCATGGCCAAAACCAATATCCAAAATAAAATTAAAGTGATATTCATAACATGAAATGGAGCCTTCCGAAATAGTGAAAGATCACCACTTCAGTCCAAATGTTGATAACCAAGTCAATCACTACATAGGAGGAGTAAAATGGCCAATTCCTGCATAGCGTGGGTATACAGCCGTCAGTAGATAGGTTAGCGGGTGAATGCTAACAGGATCTCAGGATAAGGATAAAATAATGCTATTTATAAAAGAAAGTAAAACCATCCATATGCACATAACTATACATATATATAACCATGCCAGTAAAAGGGACCGATATTAGAATGCCTTTAAAACCTTTACCTAGGCTTTGTATCTTTGCCTTTCTAAACCACCCATGGGCTATATGGCTTTTGCTCCCCCTACTGAAAGGGCCCTAGTGCTTGTAGCCGTAAGACCAGGAAAGAAAACATGTGATGACTAGTACATCTCCCAAAATAGAGTGTGTCGTCATGCACACGGTCACCAAGACCAACCTTACAAATATGAGTTTCCAATTTTTGTCCTCTCGGAACCTCTACCTTCCACGGCTTTGCTACACATCCTGCCATTAATACCCAATTAAAACTATTTTCCAAATAAACAAACCATTAACCAATTATTAACTAAGACCATTATTATTGGTATCTTCATACCACTCCTTACTTGCAAGTATTATGCATAGCCAACCATATATAGGTTTAAGGGGACTTTCAAGTGAACTTTCATTTACAATGTTAAACTACATGGGGGATTCCATGTATCCCACAAGCATAACCATTTAGCCATTTACCTTTCCAAACTATTTAAAACATGCATAATTATTTTACCAAGTTTTAAAACAAGAAATAGTTCCATAAAAATACTCAATGCAATGAAAACATTATTATAGGCATTTTGTCAAACACATTGGGGGCATAATATTACCAAAACCAATTCCAATTACCATTAAACCATTCCTATATAATCCAATTATCCAAAACCATTATTAATACACATAAAGCATAATTAAAACCATAGGAAACCATAACCAACCATTTAATATTAAAATCCCAAATCATATTTGAAAACCAAAATCATATAATCAATGAAGTCGTGAAAACATTCATAAAACCATACTTCTAGGTAAAATTAACATTGAGAGAAGATAAAATGCCTTAAACCAAGATGATGATGGAAAAAATCACCAAGACAAGCCCTAAATCAATCCTTTAGTTGAAACCCTAGCTTCCCTTTCCCAAAAGATTTTGAGTGAATTTTAGAGTGTTTAGAAGAATTTCTAAGTATTAAGAAAGGAATAATTGGGTAAATAACCTTTCAAGTAGGTTAGAAGTCATGAGACCTTATTAGTATAAGTGGGTAAATGTACAGAATACCCCCACTTAAGTTGCACGAAAATCCCATCCCAGGGATACGACTGACCCTCACGAGTTGTACCCTTCCAATACGAGTGGTACCCTCTACTCATATCATATCCTCAACCTTGGGATCAAACACTGTCCATCATATGACTCATCCAACGATGTTGCATCCAAAGGATACAATTCGTACCCTTTATTCATACCCCTAGAAGATTTAAACTCAAGGAAGATTTAGACACTGTCCACCATACGAGTCTAGGGTACGACTCATTTATTGTCTTACGGCTCAAGGTGAGCCACTCATACTTATATCCAACCTAAGTAACAAAGTCTGTGATTAAGTTTATGAACTAAATGATTCGTAACCACCAATACAACTCGTACCCCTAAGTCGTATCCATTCTAGTAGCTAAAATCCATCCCACAAACCAATATTGGTTAGCATACAATTGGACCTTACCATTTGTACCCTAACATACGACTCGTACCCTTGAGTCGTATTGGGTCCAGATACTAGAATTCTAAGAAATTTTCTAAGGTCCAGAAACTAGTGTGTTTCACTAGTGTACCACACGATAGTTGATTTTTAGGCGATGATTGGATTCCTTCAAGGTAGTGTCCGATCTTTGCTTCTAGAGTCTACATTCTACCCCATCCTATCTAGTTTATGTCTTGCTTTGTATTTAGAGATAAACTTTAATCCTTTTTTGTATTATGAGCTGTAGTTTTAGACTTAGATTTATATGTAGATGGTTCTTACAATGTGAAACTATATTTTTGGATTGCTTGTGATATTTATTATTGTTCATAAATCCTCTATCTTTATGCATGTATAGTTTAGATTTGTTATAGGAGTCTAGCTTTGGGATTTGCATTGTGATTTATTTTACATATCAGTTTAGGTGATTGGCTTATTTGTCAAAGCTTAGCCACGACAAGTTCCATCATGACCCTTAGTTTTGGGGTTGAGACACTAACCTTGGCCTGACATAACTCTAGGAATACTGAAATAACTGAAAATTCACTAACTGTGGAAATAATAAATTTGAATAATAAGTTTGGAAAATAAGACTTAAGTGACAATATTTGAATAAACCCATAAAGTTGAAAACATAATCTATATGACTGTCTGGAAGCCTCTATATAAGATGATTTTCTATGACAAGTACCCAGCTAGCTCTATCTATGTGTAACTAAAATAAAATACTCATACTAGTCTTCAAATAATAAGGACTCGCCAAGGTAATGTTGTTGCTATGGTGGGGGATCATACTATGCTTGCTCTGGATACATGTACTTAAAGCATGGTTTTAGTCTATGCTTGGATTTTTTGGGCTGTTATAATATCTCCCCATTGGGTCATTCATTCGCAAACAGAAACTAACGAAGCTGGAAGGTTATGGGCAAAGAGAAGCAATTCCCATATTTTTTCACTTCTTAGAATATTATTGGAACCCTTCTACACTATTTTTACTTAAAATTCCTATAGTTAGTTTTTAAGAGATGAGCACTGACAAAATATTGGATCGTTAATTGAAACATGTGTTGATTCAGACTCATGGATCCATGTTACAGCATGGGAATAACTGGGTTACATGAAATAAAAAGAATTAATTAATTAAGAGGAAATTGTAACCTCAAGTTAGGACTGAGTTCAATGGGAAAAGATGGGTATTCTTGTTTATCATGTTTGTCTCTGCCTACCAAGTAGCTCCCTCAACTGACTGATATTACCAAAGAACCTTTACCAAACCAACTTATTTATACCCCACCTCCGAACATGACAATCGAGTGTTTCAATAGGAACCTCTTCGTAAGAGAGACTATCAGGGATTGATCTTTCCTTACTTCCTATACGTTTTAACCCTATCATATGAGAAACTTTCAAGTTCACCAAATCAGCAACAACAAACTCAAGTTCCCTCTTCCTCATAGTTGTATAGGACTTCTGACAACTTTGAGCCATTCTCAACCTCTTTTTAATTAGATAAACTTTATACATAGACTCATGGACTGAGTATGGTCCTATTAATTAAGCTTCACCAACTTTGAACCAACAAATAAGAGATCTACACCTCATTTCATAAAGTGCCTTAAATGAGGTTGTCTAAATACAAGAGTGATAATTGATATTGTATGTAAACTCATTAAAAGGTAGATTATCATCCCAACAACCCTTGAAATCTATCATTCATTGTCTTAACATGTCTCTAAGTTCTTAATGGTCCTCTCTTTCTGACTGTCAGTCTACAGGTAAAAGGTTGTACTGAGAAGATCTTGGGTACCAAGACCCTTCTAGAAAGTCTTTAAAAATCGAGAGGTAAATTAAGTACCTCTATCTAAAATGATGGTAAATGGGACTCCAAGAAATCTTACTATATCCCTCAGGTAGAGTTTTTCATAGTCCTTGGCTGAATTTGAAGTGTTAACTAAAAGAAAATGGGTCCACTTAGTCATACAATCCACTATGACCCAAATAGAATAATATTGTCGACGAGTACGAGGAAACCCTATGATGAAGTCTATATTCACTACATCCTACTTCTAAATATATCATACTTATTTCCTAAATCATGTTGCTAGGTCTTTGGTGCTAAACCTTAACCTGCTAGTAATTTGGGCACTTAGCCATGAATTCTGTGATATCTTTCTTCATACCATTCAACCACTAGACTTCCCATAAATCACTATACATCTTAGTGTCTTCTGGGTGAATAAAATACAAAGAACCATGAGCCTCCACTATCTCAATTCATCTACCTCTAGAACACAAAGTTTGACCTGATAGTGAAGTACACTATCTCGCTTTTGGGAGAAACTTTAACCGTTTTACTCTGGACTTTAGCTTTTATTCTAAGAAAAATAAGATCACTGTCTTGCTTTTCCTTAACCTCATCTACTAATGAGGATTATGAACCATTCCAGACCAAAATAATACCTTCAATCAAGTCAACCAACCAAACTCCCAATATGGCCAATCTATGAACCTCGCAAGCTAGTTCTTTTTTCTCATCCTCTACATGAGAAACACTCTTCATATATAATTTTCTAAGAGCATCGACTACCATATTGGCCTTACCTGGATAGTACAAAACACATATATCATAATCCATTAACTACTCTAGCCATCTTCTTTGATGGAGGTTCAAATTTTTTTGACTGAAAACTTGCTAAAGACTTTTGTGATTGATTAACACATCGACATGAACCCTATAGAGGTAGTGTCTCCAAATATTTAAGGAAAAAATAATTGTTTCCAACTCTAGATCATTAGTCAGGTAATTCTTCTCATGAGGCTTGAGCTGTTTAGAGACATATGCTATAACTTTTCCCTACTGCATCAACACACAACCAAGTCTAACTCTGGAAGTACCACAATAATCCACAAAACCATTTGAGACCTCGGTCAAGGTTAAACCAAAGCGGTAGTGAGATGAGTCTTCAACTCTTGAAAACTCTTCTCATAAGAATTGGACCACTAAAATTTTACTTTATTCTGAACCGACCTGGACATGGGATAACAAATAGTGGAAAAGTCCTTAACTAACTGTCTGTAGCAGCCAGCTAAACCTAAAAAATTCCTAATATCTGCTGGAGAGATGGGTTTAGGCCAATTTCTCACTACTTCAGTCTTTTGAGGATCAACTAGAATGCCTTCATAAAAAATAATTCAAGCAATAAAGGTTACTGACTTCAACCAGAATTCATAGTTGTTGAATTTCGCGAATAGCTAGTGATTCTTAAGAGTCTACAAGACAATACTAAGATGATTTGTGTGTTCATCATCACTTCGAGAATAAATAAGGATGTCATCTATGAAGACTATAACGAACATGTCCAAGTACTGCTTGAACACCCTGTTCATCAGGTCCATAAAAGTAGTAGAGCATTCATTAGTCCAAAATACATACCAAAAAATTCAGAGTGACCATAATGAGTTCTAAAAGAGGTCTTTGGAATGTCACGTTCTTTGATTCTGAACTGATGATAGCCAGATTTGATGTCTATCTTAGTGAAGCAACTTGAACCTCTATAGTTGGTCGAACAAATCATAAATTATAGGGATGGGATACTTATTTTTTATTCTAAAATTGTTTAACTAATGGTAGTCGATGCACATTCTGAGAGATCCATCTTTCTTGTGCATGAAAAGAATTGGAGTACCCCTTAAAGAGACATTAGGCCTGATAACTAAAAGGTCCTTCAATTGTTCCTTTAACTCTTTACATTTGGATAGAGCCATTCCGTAGGGTTGATTGGAAATAGATTGGGTATCTAGAAGAAGATATATTATAAAGTCAATTTCCCTTTCTAGAGGAACTCCAGGTAGGTAATCTGGATATACTTTTGGAAACTCATTTACCATTCGAACTGACACAAGTGTTAGGGTTTCAAATTTTTAATCTTTAACCCAGACAAGATGATAGATACATCCTTTGGAGATCAACTTTTTAGGGTTAAGGTAAGAGACAAACCAATCTATAGTTACTGAGATACTACCCTTCTACTCTATAACTGGCTCATTTGGAAACTGAAATTAAACTACTCTATTTCTACAGCCAATTGAGGCATAGCAAGATTGTATCAATTCATATCAAGAATGACATCAAAATATACCATGTCTATCTCTACAAAATCAATTGAGGTGAATTTTTGGGAAACTATTATTGGGAGGTTTTTGTATACCCATTTAGATATGACTGAGTCACTAACTAGAATAGATATTAAGAAAGGTTCAGAGTGGATTTTTTGATTGACACCAAAGTTTACAACTATATAGGGAGTTACAAATGAAAATGTATCTCCAAGATATAATAATGTATAAACATAAATATGGAAAATCTAAAACATACCCTAACTACATCAAGAGAACCCTTCTGATCATGTCAACTTTGAAAGGCATAAAAGCTATTCTGATATTGTCTACCAGTTGCACTAGATGAGGCACCCTACTGAGTATGGAGACCTATAGGAGCTGCTAAAGATTTTAATTGGCATTATTTATGGGAATATCTACCTTTCTGATTAGCCACTGGACATTACCTAAGCTTGTGTCCCTGCATTCCACACTCAAAATGCCTATCACTACCAGCCATATGCCCAACCTTATGGTTCCTCCCATATTTCTTCATACTAGGTTAGTACGAACATTTCTTACACTACCTAAGTCATAGATCCTGGTCTCTATCATGATGATACAGTCTGAACTTTGGCACTAGGGAACTAATAGAAGAAGAGGCTGGAGCTGAAGATTTTTAGCAGAACTGAGAACAGTTTGCTTCATCTGACCTTTGCTAAGAGAAATTGAAGCTGTCATTTCTTACCCTTTTATTTTTCCTTTACTTCTCCTTAAATCTCTTTTTCTCTATCTACTGAGCATGACCCTCCAGTCTGGAGATGTGTATCTCCTTTACCAATATAGAAGTCCTGCATTCCTTGACCACGTCCTTAGGAACACCAGATATAAACTTGCTCATATGGGCCCTAAAATAAGCAACCATTGCCATAGCATACCTTACCAATTGAGTAAACATAAAGGAATACTCTTTCATACTTATGCTACCCTATTTCAAGTTTATGCAATCCTGCACCTTGGCCTCCCACAACTCAAGCGAAAAGAACTTGTCTAAGAATGCAACCACAAACTTATTCTATTTTAAAAGTTCTGTATTTTTCCCCTATCCTCTTTCCACTACTTATACCAAGTGTGAGATACTCCTTACAATTAATAGGTAGTTAAGTCTGCACTCTCAATTGGGGTAATACCTATCATTTTTGTAACCATTTAAATACTATCCATCAACTCCTATAGATCATCCTCAAATTTGGACCCAAAGAACACTGGGGGATTCATCTAAGTAAAGTCTCAAACTCTTGTTATTTCTACATTCCCGATAAGGTTTGGCTGGTGCCATAGCTAGCACCAGTAATGAACTGGGATAATGCTATAAAGGCAACCCTAAATTTGAAAAAGGAGACTTGTTCATTGAGGGGTATTTTTGGAGCTGGTGTGCTTGTTGATTCTCCACCTCGCTTTTATTTTCACTCCTTCTTTCAATGTTCTACTTTTAGACATGTTCTATAAATGTGTATAGAATGAGTTAGAAGAAGTTTTTTTAATAGAGCTCAGACTCTATCTTATGACATGAGTATGAACGATGGGAAACTTTTCAAAAATGTCTTATAACCCCTCACTTATAAATGTGTTTGCTTCAAACACATAAATAAGACTCTATTTGATGTGGTTTTTAGACACCCTAGGATACTTTAAACCTTTCTTTGATACAAAGTTTGTTACGACCTGAGACTACCCCCTAGTCGTAACACGGTACTTAGAATCACAAATGACTCCAAGCTAACCCATGGCATGGAAAAACACTTTATTAACATTATTAAATTATTGTTTTTTCGTAAATAGGCACACTTACAATTTACAAATAAATTATTATTATTATTATTGTTATTGTTATTATTATTATTATTATTTTACGTAACATTAATTTTTACATCAATGTATCATTATTTTTTTCTTTCATCATTGTTACAATAGCATCCGATTTTAATTTATTCTCTTATGTATTTAAATTATAGACAATGTGTATTCAATTAATATCAATTTCAGCCAATTTGATACTAATTTTAATTTCTAACCCATTTTAAAATTATTCTAATCTAAGTCGTCGATCAAAATCAATCCGACAACCAAGATCACATTTCTATTTTCTTTCCTTTTAAACTAAACCTAACCCTAATTTCCCACAACAACTGCATTTTCCATCTCATTCCCCTTTCTCTTTCTTTTCTCCCCTCTTTCTCCAACAAGAAACACCAGTTGCCCGCCCGTCACCGCCATCCTTTTCTTCTCCGGTGAACAACCAATAATGTAGCTACCACGTCTCTCACTCTTCCCTCTCCCCCGCCTCATCTCCATCGATACTAGAGAGAACAACTACCAAACGACGCTCATCGACAAAATCCTTTAAGTCGCTGCCAGCTCCCTCCATTCACGCTGGTAATGACAGCCACCGGTGAGACAGGTTGTTAGACATCATATTTTTTGTTGGATTTCAAAACTTTCTTGATTAATTGCTGGCTCTCTGTTAGCCTAGATAATCTTTACTTTTGTTATATGAGTGTTATGTATAGTTGGGCTATGTGTTAATGGAGGGCTAAGATAATTCCAATCAAGGTCTAACTATCTATCTTGTAACTTATTGTATCCGTCGAATTCTTATTGTTGTTAATGTATTCGTGACTGTCTTGTTGTTGTTATAGTGTTGCTTTTGTCTTATGTTGATAATCTAGTTTGAATTGTTGGCTGGAAAATAGGTGTTAAACACCTCACTGCATTGTGTTCTTGTTATTGTTTGTGAATCCGAGAGTGGTCATCCATAGGATCCTCGATTCTCTTGAACTTGTGGAATGTTTTGGATGTATGTTTTGGTGTGTTCTTGGTCGTCGGTCGTTCTTGTATCAAAATGTGTACTAGTTACTTAAAAATGGTTAAGTTTAGTTACTTGAAAGTGGATACATATAGTGATTTGCAATGTGAATTAGTTATTTGAAAATAGTTAGTGTAGTGACTTGAAATGTGTACTAGTGACTTGAAAATGGTTAAGTGTAGTTATTTAAAAATGGTTAAGTATAGTGACTTGAAAATGTGAATTAGTTAATTAAAAATAGTTAAGTGTAGTGACTTGAAATGCTAGTACGTGACTTGAAAATGGTTAAGTGTAGTTACTTGAAAATGGTTAAGTGTAGGGACTTTAAAGGGAATTTTGTGTTTTGAATGTGGTTTGGTTGGTGACTTAGTCACTTGAAAATGGTCAAGTGTAGGGACTTTAAAGGGGATTTTTTTGTTTTAAGGTACTTGAAATGTGGACTTGTATTTTGAATTTAGTTAAGTGTGATCACTTGAGAAGTGAATAAGAACTTGAAAATGTTTAAGTGTAGGTACTTGAAATGTGGACTTGTGTTTTAAATTTAGTTAAGTGTGGTCACTTGAGAAGTGAGTTAGTGACTTGAAAATGCATAAGTGTAGGTACTTGAAATGTGGACTTGTGTTTTGAATTTAGTTAAGTATGGTCACTTAAAAAGTGAATAAGTACTTGAAAACGTTTAAGTGTAGGTACTTGAAATGTGGACTTGTGTTTTGAATTTAGTTAAGTATGGTCATTTGAGAAGTGCATTAGTGAGTCGAAAATGTTTAAGTGTAGTTACTTGAAAGGTGGACTTGTGTTTTAAATATAGTTAAGTGTGGTCACTTGAGAAGTGAGTTAGTGACTTGAAAATGTTTAATTGTAGGTACTTGAAATGCGGACTTGTGTTTTGAATTTAGTTAAGTGTGGTCACTTGAGAAGTACATTAGTGAGTCAAAAATGTTTAAGTGTAGTAACTTGAAAGGTGGATTTGTGTTTTGAATATAGTTAAGTGTGGTCACTAGAGAAGTGAGTTAGTGAGTCGAAAATGTTTAAGTGTAGTTACTTGAAAGGTGGACTTGTGTTTGGAATATAGTTAAGTGTGGTCACTTGAGAAGTGAGTTAGTGATTTGAAAATGTTTTAGTGTAGGTACTTGAAATGTGAACTTTTTATTTTGAATTTAGTTTAGTTTGGTAACTTGTGAAGTGACTTGAAAATGTTTAGGTATAGGTACTTGAAATGTGAACTTTTCAATTTGAATTTAGTTTAGTTTGGTAACTTGTGAAGTGAATTGGTGACTTGAAATGTGAACTTTTCATTTTGAATTTAGTTTAGTTTGGTAACTTGTGAAGTGAATTGGTGACTTGAAATGTGAACTTTTCATTTTGAATTTAGTTTAGTTTGGTAACTTGTGAAGTGACTTAGTGACTTGAAAATATTTAGGTGTAAGCACTTGAAATATGAACTTTTCATTTTGAATTTAGTTTAATTTGATAACTTGTGAAGTGAATTAGTGACTTGAAATGTTTAGGTGTAGGTACTTGAAATGTGAACTTTTTCATTTTGAATTTAGTTTAGTTTGTTAACTTGTGAAGTGACTTAATTAGTGACTTTTGTTTTGAATTTAGGTACTTCAAATGTGAACTTGTGTTTTGATTTTAGTAAAGTGTGGTCACTTGAGAAGTGAATTAGTGACTTGAAAATGTTTAAGTGTAGGTACTTGAAATGTGAACTTTTCATTTTGAATTAAGTTTAGTTTGGTAACTTGTGAAGTGAATTAGCGACTTAAAAATGTTTATGTGTAGGTACTTGAAATGTGAACTTTTTATTTTGAATTTAGTTTGGTTTGGTAACTTGTGAAGTGAATTTGTAACTTGAAATGTGAACTTATCATTTTGAATTTAGTTCAGTTTGGTAACTTGTGAAGTGACTTAGTGACTTGAAAATGTTTAGGCGTAGGTACTTGAAATGTGAACTTTTCATTTTGAATTTAGTTTAGTTTGGTAACTTGTGAAGTGAATTAGTGACTTGAAATCTTTAGGTGTCGGTACTTGAAATGTGAACTTTTTCATTTTGAATTTAGTTTAGTTTGTTAGCTTGTGAAGTGACTTAATTATTGACTTTTGTTTTGAATTTAGGTACTTGAAATGTGAACTTGTGTTTTGATTTTAGTAAAGTGTGGTCACTTGAGAAGTGAATTAGTGACTTGAAAATGTTTAAGTGTAGGTACTTGAAATGTGAACTTTTCATTTTGAATTAAGTTTAGTTTGGTAACTTGTGAATTGAATTAGTGACGTGAAAATGTTTAAGTGTAGGTATTTGAAATGTGACCTTTTCATTTTGAATTTAGTTTAGTTACGTAACTTGTGAAGTGACTTAGTGACTTGAAATGTTTAAGTGTAGTTACTTGAATTATGAATTAGTGACTTTTGTTTTGAATTTAGGTACTTGAAATGTGAACTTGCGTTTTGATTTTAGTAAAGTATGGTCACTTGAGAAGTGTATTAGTGACTTCAAAATGTTTAAGTGTAGGTATTTAAAACGTGAACTTTTCATTTTGAATTTAGTTTAGTTTGGTAACTTGTGAAGTGAATTAATGAATTGAAAATGTTTCGGTATAGGTATTTGAAATGTGAACTTTTTGTGACTTGAACTAATTACTTGAATATGATTGATTGTGTAGATGAAACCTGATTAAAGCTGGATATATCAACGAAATATTGATAATAGAATGGGTGAGGCTGGGAATGAAGATATGGATGATGAGTTGTAGTTTCTAGTTTTTTGTATGATTTATAGTTTGGATTTGAAATCTCGATAAATTTTGTAAATAATTTATTTTTTAATGTTTGTATTCTTATGGTGGTTGGTTGATTGTATATTAAATGATTGGTGGGTTGTATTGTAAATAATTTAATTTGATTTTTAATGTTTGTAAATGATTGGTGGGATGTATTGTAAATAATTTGATTTTTAATTTTGTAAATAAGTTAATTTTTAATGTTTGTATTTTGGAAATTTTTTAATATTTTTTTTACAAAATTATTAGAAAAAACGACCACATGTGGTAGGTTTTTCTGAAATATTTTACAAAAAACCGACCACATGTGGTCGGTTTATTATAATTAATTATAAAATATTTTATTAAATAAATTATTAATTACATTATTAAATAAGAAACCAACCACAAGTGGATGTTTTTTTTATTTAAATTGAATAATTAATTTAAATACAAAACCGACCACATGTGGTCATTTTTTTTTTAATTAATTAATTACTTTTAATAAAACCCACCACTTGTGGTCGGTTTTTGTAAAATTAATTAATTTATTTTGAATTTTTTTATTTTTAAACTCATTTTTTTCTATTTTAATAAAATAATAATTTATTTTAAAAATATATATATGGTTTTTAAAAAATCGACCCCTCGTCGTTAGTTTTTAAAAAGCTATCACAATTTTACCGACCACGCACTTTGATCGGTTTTGTGGTCGGAAGTGGTCGATTTTCTTTTTTTTTTTTTAGTAGTGTGTAAACATACTAGTTACTCACATAGATATACCAAATATCCACACAGATAACTCTAATATTATGTTTAGCAGAACTGCAGTTTTATCAGCAATACTCACCTCATCCTCCAGAACTTTGTTTTCTTCTATCAGCAACTTTTCTTGCAGATAAAAATAGTTTCCAGTCAAGTCTAGCACGTTAAACGTAATGACAATGTAACACCATAAACCTGCGTCCAGAAAATGCTAATAAATGGGACACATAAATATTTCATAAACTTCAGCAGGATTCTTTTTTTAAAAAAAAATCTATAAAGCTAAAAGTAACTGCTAACTGCATGATGCCAATTTGTTAGTGAACTTGAAGAGCCGGATCTAGCTCCTTGATTTTCTTAATTCCATGCCGAGTCCAGCGTTAATAGGTGCATTAATGCTGTTGTCAGGGAAAACATTCAGCCTAAAGTAGAGAGTTTGGTAGACGATCAAATGATAGCAAATCCTTCATCCTTGTTTAGAAGATCAATCAATTATCTGTCTAATAAGTTAACTTCCAGAAAAGTTGTTGACCCTACATCTTGTACCCTTTCTGGACACTCAGGAATTTTGATATCACTACCTCATATGAAGTAGAGAGAAGGTTTTCAATAAACCCCCGACTCAGGAAAGATAACAGTATAACAAACAAAAAACATAAAAGAAAAAAACGAAATACGATATCATACTGCTAGATAATAAGGGAAACACGACACCCACAAGGTAATACTATAAACTAGCTATACAAAAATCATAAGACATCACCAAAACACCGCGAACAAAAACCTATAGGGACAAATATAAACAAAACTCTTCCCTACTATTATGGACGTACTCCTACCTACTAACCCTCGACCCTAATCCGTGTCCTCCGCACCTTCCTATCAAGGGTCATGTCCCCGTAAGTTATAACTGTTCCATGTCATGCCTAATCTCCTCCCTCCAATGTCTCGACCTACCCCTACCCCGCCTGAAAACATCCACAGCCAGCCTCTCACACTTTATATTGGAGCATCCGTGCCCCTCCTCATCACATGCCCAACAATATTTTATCCTCCACCAAAGTCACTCCCACCTTCTCCCCAACAATCTCATTTCTAAATTAATCCTTTCTTAAAGTACCATATCCATTGCAACATCTTCATTTTCGCTACCTTTAACTTTTGGATGTGGGAGTGCTTAACTAGCCAACACTCCGCTCCATACAATATAGCCAATCGGACTACAACTCTATAGAACTTACTTTTAAGCTTAGAAGACACCGTCTTATCACACAAGACTCCCGAAGCGAGCCTCCTTTCAACCACCCTGTAATAATACAGTGCGTGACATCCTCGTCAATCTTATCATTCCCCTGAATCATAGACTCAAGATACTTGAAACTCTTCCTCCTCTGAATGGCCTGAGAATCCAGTTTCATTACCACATCAGCCTCATATGACAAATCACTCAACTTACATTCCAAGTACTAAGTCTTAGTCCTGCTCAACCTAAATCCTTTAGACTCAAGGTATGTCTCCAAACCTCCAACTTATCATTAATTCTTTCCCAGGTCCCGACAATCAATACAACATCATCAGTAAATAACATACGCTAAGGCACCTCCCCTTGAATACGTCGCATCAAAATATCCATCACCAAAGCAAATAAAAATGGGGCTAAGAGTCGATCCCTGGTGCAACTCTATCAAAATAAGAAAGTTCTCTGAATCTCCTTCTACTATCTACACACGAGTCTTCGCGTTGTCGTACATATCCTAAATTGATGTAGTGCATGACACGAACACCCCTATAGCCTCAAAGCACATCCACAGAATCTCACAGGGGACTTTGTCATCCTCCTTCTCAAGATCAATGAACACCATATGCAAGTCCTTCTTTCTCTCCCTACCTCATCTATTGCATTATTAAATTTGCACTCCAAAGATTCTATTTTGGACATGCTCAACCTGAACTGTTTAAGACTCCCGAGTCTATCTCCACACCTCCAACCTAGCATTAACTCCGTTGTAAGTTTCATTAATCAGTACTATGTCATAAAAAATAACAGTCTATGGCACATCATCTTGGGTAAACTGCATCAATTCATCCATCACCAAAGCAAATAAAAACACACTAACTGATGATCTCTGGTGCAACCCCATCTGAACTGGAAAATGTTGCGATCTTTCACCCACTATTCTAACCCGAGTCTTGGCTTCAACATACATGTTCTTCATCATCCAAATATAAGTCGCCAATACACCTCTATCCTCCGGGAACTCTAGTATCTTTCCTAAAAACTTTGACACAGGCCTTTTCAAGGTCAATGAAGCACTATAAGCACATCCTTATTCCATTCCCTATATTTCTCTACCAGTCTCCTCAAAAGATGAATTGCTTTTTTATTTGATCATTTCAACATGAATTTGAACTGATTATCAAAAATGGATACACCTCCTAACCACTCTCATAGTGTGGCTTAGCAACTTGATATCCCTACAGTTATTGAAGCTTTGAATATCACCATTGTTCTTGTACAACAGAATTATTATACTCCATCACATGCATCCTTCAAGCATTTTTGTCGTCCTAAAATGACATTAAACAACCCAATCATTCACTCCATACTTGCCCAGTCCTTGCTCTTTCAAAACTCCACCAAAATCTCATCGGGTCTGATTGCTCTTCCCCTTCTCATCCTACTAATCACACCCTTAACCTCCCTCCTCAATCTTGACTATACATACAGTATCCAAAATCCCTAAGTCTCTCGGAGTGCTCCAAATACCCAACACAACGCATGCTCCCTTTTTCGTTTAAGAGATTATGAGAGTACGCTTGCCATCTCCATCTAATCAGCCTCTTTTCCACCAACACTCTGCCTTCGTCTTTGATACACTTCACTTGATCAAGGTCTCAGGCCTTTCTTTCTCGCCTTAGCAAGCCTATAAAACTTCTTATCTTTGTCATTATCTCCTAGTTCAATATACAAGGCTTTAAAAGTTTCCTTCTTTCCCGTTGTAAGTGCTAACTTAGCCTCCTTCTCCGTCGCCTTATACCTTTCCTAGTGTTTCTTTATTCATCTGTCTCTTCCTCATCCATGCTTTACACTAAATTTTCAGAAGCAACCTTTTTCGCTCCTACTTTGCCTTGGACTTATTCATTCCATCACCAATCCCCTCGATGACCACTAAAGTTACCCTTTGAAATCCCTAGCACCTGTCTAGATGTTTGTATAATAAAACTAGTTTCCCTATATCACAAATTGGTCGTATCCTCACTACTCGCCCAAGCCCCAATCGCTATCAATTTCACCCAATGTCCCAAGATAGGGCAAAGGTCAAGTCTCCTAATTTGATCCTTGATCAGCCATATAAATTCTTCTTCTTCTTCCTCTTCCTCTTCCTCTTAGTCTACAAGTCCATCGTTAAAAGCTTATGCTAGGTAATAAGATTCTCCCTCAGGATAACATTGCAGTCCTTACAAAGGCCTTTATCACCTCTAAGATTTCAGTCTTGCATTAGGGATTGCACTATCAAAACACAATTTCATTAAACAATAGAGTTCAAAAAGTGTTGGAAACCACTTGACCAACAATAACTCACTTATCCGTAAAACAACAAATAGCTACTTTCCGTCTTTAAGAAATTATACGATGTCGACTACTTGATACGAAAATGAATAGATAAGAAAAGTTATAGCGCAAATTACTTGGGCAAGAGAGGGATATAATGGTTCAAGAACTTGCTTTCAAAAACTGGGGGATTTAGATTACGATAGTCTAGATGGTGACATAATCAATTTAACAATAGATCATAATCAATCAAACACACCTCAATGAAATTAAGTAGAAGCGATTATGTGAATCCTCTCTATTCATTCCGTACTATTGAGCTCCATTTCATTCAGATACTAGATCGGCTTTGCCAAACGCTCACACATATCATTTAGTTAAATAGTTGGTTGGGATAAGTTAACCAAATCCTCGTTAACCATGCCGCTTCATTTGTATGTGTATAAATATAATATCTGAAGATCTAGGATTCCAATATTTGAAGAATGATACATTAAAAAGTTTAATCTCAACTAACTGGAATCATTTTAGACGGATCCTTCACTTTCATCATATTATGTTCTTAAATACGTCTATTTATTCTAGAGATCTAGAATCCTCTTGATATAATCTCCATATTCTTTACTAGTGCTACTTGAACTCCCTATCAACTGTTACCATTTCTAATATTGGCCATAAATTTATGATATCACATATCCAAGATTAGATTCACATTTTGGATTTTCCACAACACATGTTAGGCCTAATCAGCATTAGACAAAGGTTAACATGTCACCTGCGTTGTCCATTCCCACCAGTGGGAAATTGATAATTCAATCATTTGCTTGATTAAAGTACCTATCTCATCCTAAAGAAAGAAAGGGAAAAACTAGGACCACTGCCTGCCACATCCCAATCCAAACAAGAGGATATGGATAAGAACTTGTAAAAATAATTGGACAAAAGGCCAAACATGTCACCTGTGTCCTCCATTCTAAATATGGATAAGAAAACCTTGAAAATTCACTAAGTCTATTTCAGTCAATTTGAACAAGTGTTCTAGTTATTTCTGTCCATAACTATGCGAATGCTCTTATGGAACTAGTGGTTTGCATGGAAGTCGTCAAAACTTTATCTCTGAACAGTTGAATAACCAAGCTTAGAAGTGTCACTGATTGTTTTGTTAATCTTGTTGAGTAAGGTGACTGCCAGGAAAAAATAAAAAAAGAAGACAAGATTCCAACCCAGTAACAACTAATATATGATCCATAGGAGATAAAGATCCGGAACATGAATAAGAAAATAACCAAAAGCCCAACAGAATCGCTAGAAGCACACACTTGTAAGAAGAAAATCCTTACTAGCATCAACTGGCGGGACTGAGAAATATAAGACATGACAAAAAGAATCTAATTATACAATTGTGAGAAATAATAGAGAAAAATCATATGTGAATTGTTGTCCACATAATTACATTGACACCCTATTTATACACACTACAATACAATCTTTTTCAAAGTAGGATTTGTATACTATTCCTATTTCTACTCATATTCTAACACTCCCACTCAAGATGGTGCATACAAGTCATATGTACCTAACTTGTTGCAAATGTAATTAATACGAGGACTGGTGAGGGACTTGGTGAAGATATCTGCAAGTTGATCACTTGACTTCACAAATTTTGTAACAATATCTCCCGAGAGTATCTTTTCTCTAACAAAGTGACAATCAATCTCTATGTGCTTGGTCCTCTCATGGAACACTGGATTAGATACAATATGAAGGGTTGCTTGATTATCACATACAAGTTCCATCTTACCGGTTTCTCCAAATTTTAGTTCTCCCAGCAATTGTTTGATCCAAACCAGCTCACAAGTTGTTGCAGCCATTGCTCGATATTCTGCTTCGGCGCTAGATCAAGAAACCACACTCTGTTTCTTACTCTTCCAGGACACCAAATTACCACCTACTAAAATACAATATCTGAATTTCATACGTCTATTAGAGGGTGATCCTGCCCAATCAGCATCGGTATATCCAATGATATGCTCATGGCCTCGATCCTCAAAGAGTAGTCCTTTACCTAGAGATGACTTTATATATCACAAAATACAAACAACTGCATCCCAATGACTATCACAGGGGAAAGTCATAAACGGACTTACAACACTTACGGGAAAAAAGATGTCAGGTCTAGTCACTGTGAGATAATTCAACTTTCCAACCAACCTCCTATACCTCCCAGGATCACTAAGTGCCTTCCCCCGTCCTGGAAGAAGTGTAGCATTTGGATCTATAGGAGTGTCAATGGGTCGACATCCCATCATTTCTGTCTCCTCAAGAATGTTTAAAGAATACTTGCGTTGAGAAATAACAATACCTGATCTGGATTGTGCAACCTCAATACCTAGAAAGTATTTCAGTCTGCCGAGGTCTTTAGTCTAGAAATGTTAAAAGAGATGTTGCTTCAAGTTAGTGGTACCCTCTTGATTATTGCCAGTGATAACAATATCATCAACATAAACGACCAGATAAATATACAAGCTTGGTTCAGAATGGCGATAAAACACTGAATGATCAGCTCCACTACGAATTATGCCAAACTCCTAAATCACTGTGCTAAATATTTTGAACCAGGCTCGAGGGGATTGTTTCAAACCATAAAGTGACTTGCGCAATCGACATACAAGGCTACTAGACTCCCCCTGAGCAACAAAACCAGGTGGTTGCTCCATATAGACTTCTTCCCCAAGATCACCATGCAAAAAAGCATTCTTAATGTCCAACTGATAAAAAGCCTAATGACGAACGACAACCATAGAGAGAAAAAGACAAACATATGTTATTTTAGCCACGAGAGAGAAAGTGTCACTATAATCAAGCCCAAATATCTGTGTATACCCTTTGGAAACAAGGCGAGCCTTCAGCCGATCAAGCTAACCATCTAGACCAACTTTGATTGTATAGACCCAACGGCAACCAACTGTAGATTTACCTGCAGGAAGGGAAACAAGCTCCCAAGTACCATTCGTATGTAAAGAAGACATTTCATCAATCATAGCCTGTCTCCATCCTAAATGGGAAAGTGCTTCACCTGTAGTCTTAGGAATGAAAATTGAGCACAAAGATGATACAAAAGCATAATGGGGTGATGACAAACAATGATAACTCAAGAAAGTATAATGTGGGTTAGCATTCAGAGTGGATCTTATACCCTTTTGAAGTGCAACTGATTGGCTAGGAGGAGGCAAGTCCATAGTAGGGGAAGCGTCAGGCGCATGACATGAATCATCTGTGACTAATGCTGGACGCGGGCAGCGGTGGTAAGTCAAAAGTGGTGGCACTGCAACTGGAGATAGAGAAGTAACTGTAGATTATTCAAAGATTGGCGTGGGTAAGACTATTACAATAACAACACTTAGGTCGAGAATATTAACATATGTCACGAGTATGGCCAAGCCTTTTATAATAACTACACCTAAGATGAGAACTTCCAAATCGACCTTCCCTTCGTCGATTATTCATGGACTATGACATTTGATTTTCTGAACTCCTCATTAAGGGCTCAAATTCAATCATACGACACCAAGTAAAAGATTAGAAAATATGTTGCCGAAATTTGAAAAAACAGTGTCCAATCGCCCGAAAAAAAAATTAAGTCGCCGGAATGAGGATTCCGGCGATTGAAATCTAAAAAACTTAGTTAAAACTAAAAAGCCAAAGCTGGTTGGAGGTCTGAGCTGCTGGGCGACCCCAATAGAAAAGAAAAAGTCAAAAAAGTCAACCAGAGAATGGCTTATGCGCCGATGCGTGGCTGATATTGCCGGAACTCTGGCAGGCGCGTGGCTGGGGTTTTTCCGGTGGTTTTGGTCGGGTTTTTGTCGCAGAAGCTTTCCGATCCTATTGGTGGTGTTGTATTTTGCACACAACCCACAAAATAGATAATGACTCAAACAGTTACCAAAAATTGACACATGGTGACTGATATTTTTTTTTCGGAATTTTCGCACCAATTCTCTGATACCATGTGAGAAATAATAGAGAAAAATAATATTTGAATTGTTGTTTACATAATTACATTGACACCCTATTTATAGACACTACAATACAATCCTTTTCGAAGTAGGATTTTGTATACTATTCCTATTTCTATTCATATTCTAACAACAATGATAAGCAATAGCAGTATTAATATGACAATAGAAGATTACAGTTTACAAGAAGTGTAGTCCATTCAATTGCGTCTATTATCTTCATACATAGAGTTAAAAATGATGATGCTCTTTAAGGCTTCTTTGTGGTCTGCGGGATTCCCAGGTAGGTTAGCATGACTAGTTTCATTCAAAATTTGTGATGCTTTAAGTGTGTCAATAGTAGAACATGGGTTCTCTAGGTAGCTTAGCATGAACAAATCCAGCTCAATATTATAGATGATTTAAGAGTCTATAATCTTTATTTGGAACATCATTCATAAGTGAAAAGCCTCATCAGAGCATTCCCAATGCAAATTAGAAAACATTGCAAACAGTCGAAATAAGGATAAGAGCTTCCAGTCTCTTCAGCTTCTCTGACATTAGCAGAACCCAACATTCTACACCGTAAAATAGTTGATCGGGTAAATCCAGGCATAAACAAAATACTGGTTATTAAAGTCACTGAATTATACTAGTTAGCTATTTGAGCATGATTACCCAAAAGTTGGTTTTCTATTAATTGAAGAGTCAGTTCTTTCGGGAAAATAAGATGCCTTACCTTTGTGCCAGAAAACAGGATAATAAATGCGAACGAAACCACAAGTTCCTTTGAGAGAACTAGGAGGTGGAACTGTATTTTTGAAAGTGAAATCAGTTACTAGGTAAAGGATGGAATCTGGAATAAAGTAACCCACGGTTAAAAACAAAGATACTTCGCAAAAAAGAATTGCAAGGTTATAGCACCACAAAGCAGAGACAATGTGAAAGAAAGAAAATAAGGCAGTATAACATACTGCTAAAGTTATATGATATCGTTAAGCTAGTTGAAACCCCATTAAAGTACCAGCTGAAAGTAGAGTCAATTTCAAAGAAAGAAAATAAGGCAGTACACCGCACTACACAGTACTAGCATATTATCATGCATAAGATGAGGACAAGAAGAATGCACCAGTGCAACCATAATACAAGTGAATGGATAAAGCCAAAAGTTTAAGTTAGTTTAAACCTGTGAAGTACCATGCAGCAGCTAGAGGAATGTTCATTCTTTAGTTCAAATACAAGAATGTAAAAGTCTACAATGATTCTAGTGCCAAGAACACAAGCTGAAGCTTCCTGGTCAATGATACTATGTCCTTCCCTATGAGCAACTCAGGTAAGAGATAGACGTGTGCAGATTCCCTAGATTGAGATGAATACATAACAATACAAAATAGTACCACAAAAAGCGGTGGAGCCCCCCTTGTCCAAGAGATGTCAATTCACACTCTTTCGCTAGAAAATTATACTATGGAGATGAGTAGAATTTATGTTGAAATCCCCTTCTTTATATTTTGACTTCCCTTAAAAGGCACCTGGCTGCGCCACTGACCACAATCTTATAGCATGACAAAGTTGACTTAGATAAGTCAATATTTCACATATGAACGGCGGACATGATGGTTAGTAACTAGTGATATTCCTAGTTGAGTACGAGTTGTAACATTAAAAGCTTCTCATGGTGAACAACTCACTCAACGTTATTCCCAAATCTGATCAACATCTTCATATATCTCCTTCCATCATGTAAATCGTATCACTCACCTTTTTTTTGGTTCCAAAGATAGTGTATGACAGCGAGCGCAAATTCACATTTTAGCTGGATGAAATTCTCTAATCTTAATACCCAGGTTGATGGTGCCTTATTTTGGGGGAGATCAGTGTGGAGCCTTGAAAAGCAACGGTGAGAGGATTACAATGACTCAATCAATCTTGGTCCAATCATGAAGTGAAATGGATAGGTTGTAACACGTGTTGATCAACACTTGTGACCTACCCATGTAGCATGCTTCTATACCACAAATTTGGTTAACATCAAGGAATATCATAATTTCGCTAAGTAGAGCATCTATGTTCCCTTTGATTGGATGTACATTTAGTCGTATCTGAGACTATGATCAAGCATCTCTTACTTTATAAGGCTATACCAAGTTTAAAGAACTCACCAACAACAATTTGTCATCTTGAAATATCTTCGCAAGGGGATTTTAGAAATTTTTGGGATTCCTCCTAAATAGCCTACTTTTCTATATAAAACATTACAAGATATACCAATTTAAAATGTAAGGCACAAACGTTTATAGAAAGGCAATACACATTAGCAATAATAACAGAAAGAATAGCTAACATTCAACAGTAACTTCAAACTAATATTAAAATAGTTACCCATGCAAAATCCTTGCACCAAAGTTAGGTTGCTCTATTATACATCTTAGGCTAAGAGCATCAATATACATCAACTATAGCAAAAAAATAAGTTGCAAAAACTATAAAAACTTACAATGTCATAAAATCTTGAGAAATCACTGATAGCCTATATTAAGATAGAACTTGTTTGGAAGAATTTTTTTAAAGCCACTTTTTTTATTATGTAAAAGTATTTTCATACATAAACCTAGCCATAAAATTGGTTGTATACTAGGGTTATACCAATGATTCTCTACAAACTCCACCTAATTTTCTACACAACAAGAAACTCTAGGTACACCAAAATTAAATAAAGTCAACTCTACCCCTCTAAAGACCTTCTATTTCTCTCTCTCTCCAAATAATCCAATTAATGCAAGAGGGCCATACTCCATGCACTACAACTTTTCCTTCTCCTCCCGCTCTTTCAATGGAACATAAAACTCTTTTATAATTTTTGGCATTGCCATGAACTACCATACCACCTAAGCATATCACATGATAACATCATGGTCAGGCCACAATGAAGAAGAAAATGATCCATGTCCTTTCCTACCCCACTACATATGTAACACAACTGATACAACAACTTTCCGCTTTCAAAGATTCTTCGTCGCCAGTATCGCCCCTCTATAGCTAGCCAACTGGAAAAACATACCTTTCTTGGCACCTCAGGTATCCAAATTGCACCACAAGGGAAAACATTCATCTTTTTAACCAAAAGTTTCTCATATAAAGACTTAAGAGAACCTACCCAAATCCCACCATAAAACATCAGGGTTTCCAATCTTGCACGTACTAAATTTTAAAGATGATATTTATTTAAGTTTGCGCTTAAGCAAAACTTGTAAAAAAACTAATCCAAATTTGTGGTTCAGAATTATTCTCCAAATTTGCACGCAAGAGTGTGGCTTGGTAGTTAATGAAATAATAGTAGAATCATGAGGTGATTTGAACCTGAGACCTTATGATTTTAGCTAAGCCTAATTACCTAGTACGCAATTACCTGGTGGAGTAGATGAGGTACATATCAGAAGGCCGAAATAACACTATTGTTAAAAAAAAGTGTCTCCAAATTCTTTTTTCTTTCCGGACCAATACTTGGTCACAAAGGTCTTCATTTTCGTATCGAAGCAAACTCTCCAAATTTATGACCAAACTTTCCTTTAATAATCTTACAACGAACATGAGTTATTAATTGTAAATTCATACATAGCAATCAACAAATTCAGTCAAAATGGGAGATCTACGTGACAAAATTTTCCTGTTAAAAAGACGATCTAAAAAGTTATGATAGTTCCAACACAACATCAAATTTTATTTTGCAACTCCAATATCAAACAACTTTTCTTCAAATGATGTCCAAACTTGTTGCTCCTTAGGAAGGGTGATAGAGCTATGTAAGAATTATAAGGCCTTACCTAGCAAAAATCTTTCGGCTCAGCATGAGCTTTTGGTGATGGACTTGAAAATAAAGAAGGGCAAAGAGAAGAGGGGGTGTGGAGGATCGACCCAAAATTAGGTGGGGTAGCTTGACTTAGGCCAGTGCTTTGAAGATACGGAAGAAGTTGACGACTATGAGGGCTTGGGAAAGTAGAGGTCCTGGATAGTAAGTGGGAGAAGACTATTAGTTGCATCAGAGAGATTGCTAAAGAGGTTTTGGGTGTCTTGAAAGGGTGATCGGGCAAGCACCAAGGGGACTGGTGGTGGAACGACGAAGTTAAAGAGGAAGGAGACTAAGAAGATGGCTTATGAAAAGTTGGTTGAGAGCAAGGATGAAGAGAAGCGGGCGAATAGGATAGAATATAAGTTAGCTAGGAAAGAGGCTAAGTTAGCGATTACGACGGCTAAACCAATATCTTTCAAAAACTTGTATGCGGCATTAGAGGAGAAGGGTTGGGATAAGAAGTATAGTATTGGCTGGCTAAGGCTAGAAAATGAAGGGCCCATGACTTTGACCAAGTAAAGTGCATCAAGGGAGAGGATGTCAAAGTATTGGTGGAGGACACCCTCATTAGAAGGAGGTGGCAGTCTGATTTCCATAAACTTTTGAGTGACGAGGGGGACAAAGGCTTAGTGGCTAGGGGACTTGGAGCACTTAGACAGAAGTCACGATTACGGCTATTGCAGGCGTATAAAGGTTAAGGAAATCAAAGGTTCTATTCATAGGATGCAAGGGGTAGGGCGACTTGGCCAGACAAGATTTTGATAGATTTACGGAAGAGCACTGGCGGGGCTAGTGTGACGGGGCTAACTGAGTTGTTTAACATCATTTTGAGGACAACGACGATGCCCGAAACTTAGAGGTGGAGTACGATGATTTTTTTATACAAGAATAAGGGTGACATCCATAATTGCAATAACTATAAGGGGGTCAAGTTGTTGAAACACACTATGAAGGTTTGGGAAAAGGTGGTAATATTGAGATTGAGGAGGAGAGTCACTATTTTTAAGAATCAGTTTGAATTTATGCCAGATCGCTCGACTACCTAGCCAATTCATCTCGTAAGGATATTAGTGGAGCAATATATAGAGAGAAAGGACATACACATGGTGTTCATCGATCATGAGAAGGCGTACGATAAATTCCCTAAGGAGGCATTCCCGTGGCGTATGCTAGGTCGATTCAGGAATGTACGACGAAGCGAAGACTCGTGTGAGGACGGCGGAAGGACATTCAAAGCACTTTCCTATTTTGACAGGGTTGCACTAGGGATCAACTCTTAATCCGTTTTTGTTTGCCTTAGTGATGGATGTATTAATGCGACATATTTAGTGATGGATGTATTAATGCAACATATTCAAGGGGAGGTTTCTTGGTGTATGTTATTTGTAGATGATGTCGTTCTAATTGATGAGACCATGGGAGGAGTTGGAGGTTTGGAGACAAACCCTAAAGTCTAAAGAATTTTGGTTGAGCAGGACTAAAATGGAATAATTGGAGTGCAAGCTTAGTGATTTGACGTATGAGGATGGCGTGGTAGTGGAGCTGGATTCCCAAGCCATTCGAAAGAGAGAGAGTTTCAAGTATCTTGAAGCTATGATTCAAGAAAATGGAGAGATTGGAGGATGTTACATATTGTATTGGTGCAGGGTGGTTGAAATGGAGGCTCATTTTGGGAGTATTACGTGATAAGAAGGTGCCTCTTAAACTTAAAAGCAAGCAATACTTGGTAGTCCGACCGGCTATATTATATGGCGGAGAGTGTTGGCCAGTCAAGAACTTCCACATCCAAAAGTTGAAGGTGACAGAGATGAGGATGTTGCAATGAATGTGTGGACTTACTAGGAGAAATAAGGTAAGAAATGAAGTTATTCGAGAGAAGGTGGGAGTGTCCCCGACGGAAGACAAGATTTGAAAAGTGAGGTTGAGATGGTTCGGACAAGTGATGAGGAGGTGCACGAATGCCCAGTACGGAGATGTGAGAGGTTGGTTATGGATGGTTTCAAGCGAGGTAGAGGTAGACCGAAGAAATATTAGAGGGAGATGATTAGACATGACATGGAGCAGTTACATCTTACTAAGGACATAACCCTAAATAGAAAGGTTTGGAGGACGCAAATCAAGATAGAGGGTTAGTAGGTATGAGCGCGTCTTTGCTAGTAGGAATAAAATGACTGTTTTATTGTAGTAATGCCAGTAGTCATAGTGTTAGGAGTGTGTCTTGTAGTTTCTTGTTCGTGGTGCTTGGTGATGTGCGTGATTTCGAATATATAATTTATAGTATTACTATGTGGATGTCTTGTTTCTTTTATTATATGTTTGGTATGATATCCAATTTTATTTTTTTGCTTTTACGTTTTTATACTATTATTTGTTCTGAGCCAAGGGTCTATCTACTTTATCCGAAGTAATGGTATGGACTGCGCACACTTAACCTTTCCCACACCCCACTTTGTGAGAATATACTGGTATGTTGTTGTTGTCGTCCTCAAATACTGTCCAAACGACTATGAATTAAGTTTGGAATATGTTGGAGATGCCAAGGTTAAGGACCAACTATCCAGTCAAAAGTTTTAGAGAAAAAGGGTAGGAATAAAGTACGATATGTAGTCCCAGACCCCGGGGTAAACTATTTGGTAAAATAAGAAATATAAGAGCTTCTTAACTATATAAAATTTGTTGGGTATACTTTTTCACCAAGAAAATTCATGGAGAAATATTAAATCATGTTTGCTTTGTGCAAATTTTTGGAGTACCAATGAAATTATGATATAAGTTTGATTTGTGGCATGCATACCTAACTTAAGTTTTTATTTATTTTATACAAACCAGCCACAAAAAAGGCAGCCCCTAGGTTACATCAATAAATCAACTATGCTAAAGGAAAAAGAAAAAACGAACAATTTCTACCTTATTAATATATAGAGAGAAAAGTACTACAATTAATTGTACATCATTTAAACTATCAGAACAATTACAAGTAAATGCCTGCATGTTCATGCATCCAATCGGCGATTTGATACATTTGTACTCCATATTTACATAAAGAATCAAGAGTTTGCCTATCTTAAATACATTGTATGTATTTGCAATTTGAAACATAACATAGGAAGTGAACCATATCATCCAAAATTGCTTATGATTGAGTAGCCTCCAATCCATTCTTGGTTTTAGCAAAAAGTAATAACTCATGTGCAATATCTACAAAAGGGGGAAGGGAACAAAGTATCTAAAATCACAAGAAAACAACATAATAAAATAATGACATCAAAAGAAACAAAAACACAGCAAGATGTCTTAAGCACATATTTAAGTCATAAACAAATATAGTATGCATGGGATTAGTCGGTTCAATGAGATATTTTATCCCGATGGGAGGAGAAATTATCAAACGTCAAGCATCCCCTCACGCTTGGCGCCAATTAGGCTTTTATTTGAGAGAAAAGAAGATGCTTCGCCATATGAATACTAAGTTAATAATAGTATGACACTTTTATATTATTTCTGTCAAAATTTTAGATTTTGTATCGAGAGAGTAGTAAAAGATAAGGGGTATTTCGATTTTCTCTTATCTATCGGGAGATCAATTCAACATCACAAACTTTTTTGTTTTCATGCCGAAGAGTTCTTAACAATATTTATGTTATGAAAAAATACAAAAAAATATAATTTTTCCTTATGTGATAGAAATAAAAAGAAACTTAGGGATTGCTGAATCACATAAAAAAAAAAACATATAAAGCAATAGAGCCACCATAATATTTTAACACCTCCAAAAGGATGTCAATTTGATTATTTAACCATCGGAGTCTGATAGAGTTGTATGCACAAAAAATGCTTGTACGGTTGTTCAATTCTATCTTTTTCTATTTCTTATGTACCTTTTTTCTTTGATTTATCATGCGAAATAGGTGAAGCTTTTCTTTTATAATATCATCACGGTAATGATGCATTAACCTACTAATGAAATTTATATGGCACAAACAGGTGAATTTGTTCGAGAAGCGAAAGAACTGTTGAAATTGCGTGAAACCCATACAAAGGCTTATGTACAAAGAGAGTGTTTGAATTGACTTATTTTTAAGTGTTTTTGACTTTTAAACACTTTAAATTTTAAAGGTGTTTGGCAAAGACAAAAAAGTATTTTTAAGCACTTTACTTTGTTCTTAAAAAGTATAAAAATAAGCCAAAAGTCAAAAATAGGTTACGAGGGTGTTTGGATGGGCTTAAAAGCTGGTCAAAATAGCTTTTAAGCCATTTTTTACTTTTTGAAGTGTTTGGCAACTTCAAAAACCACTTTAAAAAAAGTCAAAAATTGCTTTTTTAAGCCAAAAATCAAACGCACCTTCACCCCTATTTTTTATTTTTGGCTTACAAGCCATTTTAGTTTGACCAATTGAAAGACATATTTATCTCTTATAATTCTCACATATTTCAAAATTGTCATCATATTTGTCCTAAAACATTTATTCTCTTCTACCATTTTTGTGTTTTTTTCTCTATTTTTGTGTTTCTCTCTTCATGTTTTTATTTTTCTCTCCATTTTGTATCTTTATTTCCCTTTTTAATGGGTTGCTAGCAATTTGATGCTTATGGGATTTATGAGGAATTGAGAAAATTATTTTTTGGTAGTTCATTTGACTGAAATAACAAATTTTAATCGTTAGTCAGTGACGGAGCCAGAATTTTCGTTAAAGGGGTTCAGAAGTAAACATACGAACTAATCAAAGCGGGTTCAACATTTACTATATATAAATAAAAAATAGTTTTAACTATATATAAATAGTAAAAAATTTCATCAAAGGGGGTTCGAATGAACCTCCTCAGCCAAGTGTAGCTCCGCCCCTGCGTTAGCAATTCAACTTCTTTTTGGGAGATTTTTGTTCAATTTTCTTGAAGAAAAACGGAAAATCAATAAACCTATTTAGTTGAAACAATAATTTTTGCTCCTTTTTGAGTGTTTTGGTTCAATTTTTAGAAGAAAAAAATCTCGTAAAACAAAAATGGGTTAATTAGTGTGGCAAAATTCACAAAGAAAAATGGATCTATATAACTGAAACAACAAATTTTGCTCCTTTTTGGATCTCGTTTGTTCAATTTTAAGAAGAAAAATGGAGCACAAGTAACTTATTCATTCATGATTTTTTTTAAAAATGTATTAAGTAGTTTAAACTGAAATTGAATTAAAATATAAATTAATTTTAATTTAAATTATTTTAAAAATAAAAATCTAATAGTAATCAACTTTATATAATGTTAACAATTATAAGAGTATTTCAAACATTTTGACTAAAAGAAAGTGCTTAACAACAATTGTCTACCAAACACATCAATAATTTTTTTCAGCTTTAGCACTTTTATCCAAACACGCAACTGCTTATTTTTAAAATAAGTTTCAACACTTTCAAAAGTACTTTTAAACTGTTTTTAAAAGCCATTTTTTTCCAGCCTATCCAAATAGGCTCTGCTACCTACTTTTGACTTTTAAGTCACTTTAAAAAAGCTCATCCAAACACCCTCAAAAACAGGCAACCAGTTATGGGTTGATGAAGAGTCTTCAATGAATATCTTAATTTCGTAAGTCTAACAAGCAGCTTAGAGTTCCCACTTAATCACAACTCAAGTACTTGCAAACTTATAAAGGAGGGTTCTACATTAAAATTCAAAACACATTCACTTTTCCATATATATTTTTCAAAATTTTGAAAAACAATTTGGAGACTTCCACATAAATATTTGTTTATTAAATTGGCTCATTATTGGAATTTCAAACTTGAAATGTGAAATTTGAAGTTTGAAAACAAAAAAAAATCAAATTTTCACTTACAAGTCTGTCGAGGATCTATTGAAAACAACATCTCCTTCCCAAGGTAAGAATAAGGTCTACGTTTACACTTCCCTCCCTAAACCCCATTTGGGAGATTACACTAGGTTGTTGTTTGTACTTACAAGTCTCAACTATATTTCATGTAGAACACTACTATAACTTCTAAATATTCTTTTTTCATCTTAACTTCAAATACTACTTTTCTTTTCCAATATCAATCAACTCATGCAATACCTACTCAGACACCTTAAAAACTCTCGTAATCACCCAAGGACAATAATGTAAGAATTTATAAGATGACAAACAAACTATCTTGTTTGACTATGGCTTTGAAACAACGTTACCAACTGATTCGATTTTAGTACAAGAAACAGAACTGGTATGTTTCTAATTATTATGCAACTTTTACAATCTGCAAAATCACACAAGAAAGGAAAAACAATTTGACTTCAAATTGTTAAAAGGAGCAAGTGAATATAAACCAAACGAAGAAAGCAACGTAAGTGACTAATTAGGAGACTACTACTACCTCCCTCCAACCCAGAACTCTCAATATATAAGAAACTTAGTCACTAATCCTTAAAAAATTGTAGCTTCTTTACCGCCTAGCTTATAAAGGATCAAACAATTTGTCATGGTATGATATAGTTTAACCACAATAGAACCCATCACAGTCGCATACTCATTTATGAGACATGTTCACATAAAAACTTGAAATGATTTGTCTGCATCAAAAGTATTATGTTCTAATCTAATAATTCATTGCAAGTTTGAGAGTATGTTGACTCAAAATTATATGAATGTTACTATGAAACAAAAGGAGAGTCAAAAATAGTATAATAAAAATTAATTTTGAGAGAAGCTCAAAAGGAGCAAAGTGAAATAAAGATGGTGTGAATTGCTCATGGAGGACAATTAATGGTATAAAGCCTTCTACCATTAATGGTATAAAGCTTTCTGAAGAAATCTGTGGTGAGATGAAACTAGTAAAAAGCAACATTAAGATCGCATGAGTCGTGTGTTCGGGGACAATTAATGACATAGAGTTTCCAAATGAAAATTGTGGCGAGATGAAACTATAAAACTGATTGAGACAAAAGAAAGAAACAAAGAGGTTCGATTAGCAATTCTCAATATGAGATTGACTAATCATTGTTCCTAAATGTATTCTCAAGAAGCTATTATTCCCTAATGGTTGTGTAAACATCAATAAGTCCATCATACTTCCATGTAAACAGATTAGTTTGCATCCTAGCTATATTTACTCTGCCATAAGTGTAGTCCATTTCTCCAAAAATTAGTTGGTTCAATTGATAAGGTCCAAGGCCGCTGCTAGATGCCCCCACTAAGTGTCAATTATGACCAATAAGCTTGAGTGCAAGGCTTATTCATGAGCGTGACATCATCCCCGATATGAAAAGGTGTATAAATAAAGCAAGACACTAATGGATAGCATGGGATGTGAGGTTAAAGAAAGGGATGAAGCATGCGCAAAGATAGGCGCCCGAGCATGTGGTGAGGTGTGCATGGCCATACTAGCGCATGAGCACCAAATTCTTGTCTTGATGAAAGGTTTAGGAGATTTGTGGGGTAATAAAGTATGTGTGAGGGATCAAGGCAACACCAAATATTATGGACTGCTCTAGAAGGATACATAGGTTTGTTGAGCACCATCGAGTTGAGAAGATTTGAAGTAGCTAAGGATACTTTAAAACTATGAGTAGAAGATTTGAGGAAGCTAAGGAAACATAAAGACTGAAATGAGAGCTTAGAAGATTTGAGGCGCTATGGCCACTTTGAAGGCTACATATTTTTGGTTTAATCCATCATTGGAAAGTCAACAAGATGCACAAGGCTAGGCTAGCAAGTTGCGGGGGATTCCTGGTGGCCTTAGAAGAGTTTCCCTTTGCAACTATGAGGCCTATGATTACTAAAATAGTACCATACAATCTGTCCCATAAAATAAAAAACTAGATATAGATAATAGAAGAAAAAAGTAACAACTCCGACTCTAAGATCTCACCCTATCTACAAAATCTAATCAGCATGAATGTCACATCAATGACAGCTACTAATACTCAAATCTGAACCTAAAAGGTACAAAAGTATAGTATGAGTACAAAAATCATGGATACTAAGTAGACATCATCAGATTGAGAAAAATCATAATATAAATTTGATAAGATGCAAGATAAATAAGCTAAGTCAATATAAATAGGCAAACCTAGAAATAAGCTCCAACACTCAGATAAATAATCAGAAAAGACATAATATGAAAGAAAGCATGATTAATACTCTAAGAATGGCCCCATAAGCTAGTAAGTGCATAAAAGTAAATAAACCAATGCTAGCCCCATAAGCTCGAAGGGTGTAAATAAAGAAAACTAAATAATTGAAGTTCCATACATTTACCGAACATCTAGCCATAACCATGAATCCATCCATACCATTTCATAACATAAATAAAATTTCAATGCGGTACTCAAACTAAAACTCAATAGCATCATTATCATTATCATCATTTGTCGAACTTAAAATGGAACTCATATCACTAATATCATATCAATTATCGGACATGAATCAAAATTCATATCAATAAACCATCAGGTTTTGTTCAGTATTACCACCCTCTCCTAACTACAAAACTATCATGATTATTAAGTATATAATCTCCTCAAAGTCACAAAATAAGCATTTCAAAGGGTTATAACAAATGTATAGAATTCTCCGAAAGCTAACACAATTCTTGGCATAAGGTGTGATGGAGGGCCCACTTTTAATCCCCAAAATCTATTTTAAGTAAAATTATACCCCAAAATAGTCTAAGGCATGTAAATACACATATAGATGTTAAATAAGCCATAAATACCCCTAAGATAGCTATTCTACCTAAAACATGAGCAACTAAGTAAATTTTGCAAAAAATATGATTACTTAATAGCCTAAACAGTCTAAATAATACTAATATTATGAATTATACTATCTATACCTAAATCCCATCACATATTTAAACACCCTGGGTTTGGACCCTTAGAAAATTTCTTGGATTTTTTATTTCTGGACATTGTACGACATGTGGGTACCAGTCGTATAATAGGGTACGATTAGTATGCTCTTGGTCGTATTCTAACTAGTATTGGTTGGTGGATTGAATTATTTTTTGGAATGGGTATAACTTGGTGGGTACGATCGTATGGTTGTGACAAGTCATATAGTTTGGATTTTTCCTTTACTTAACCTGAGACTTAGTAACTTAACTTGGATCTAAGTACGAGTGACTCACCATGATCCATAATATAGGGTATGAGTTGTACCATTGACTCGTATGGTAGATAGTGATCAAACTTTCTTTGGTTTTATCCTGCAAGGAATATGGTATGAGGGTACTGGTCGTATCCAGCCATATGTCCAGGAGGGTACTCTAGACATTTAACCACTTAACCACTTAAAGAACCATGACTTATATCACTATTGGGAAATTATTTACTCTACTATTCTAATAGTAAGCACTTAGAAACTCTCTCTAATTCTCTCTAAGGCTCTTATGCAAAGAAAGGCTAGGGTTTAATCTAGAGGATTAATTTGGGGCTTGTACAGGTGATTTCTCTTTATTATCTTTGTAATCTAAGGCAGGTACTCATTCCTAATTATTATTTCTAACTAAAGTTATGTTTTATACAATGTTTTCAAGGCATGATTATTGTATTCATTTTGGGGTTTCAAATATATGTTGAGGTTTTTATATTAAATGCTATGTTATGGTTTTTCCATGGTTTAATTATGCATTTACATACTTTAATGATTGTTTGAACAATTGGTTGTATAGGAATGGTACATTGGTAATTGGATTTGGTTTTGGAAACACTATTCCCCTAACATATTTGATAAAATGCCTATGATAATGCTTTTACTATATTATTGGACTTTTAATGGAATTATTGTATGGTATAGTTTGGTAATAGATCCCTAAATGGTACAAATATTTTAAATGGCTTGGAATGGTTAAATGGTAAGCTTTAGTGGTTATGGTTATGGTTAATTAATCTTTCTTATGGGGTACACTGGAATCCCCCCGAGCAAACATACTAATGGAACTCTTGTGGGGTACACTGGATTCCCCCAAGTTGACTTAATAATGTAATCTATGGGTACATGGGAATCCCTTTACATAAAAAAGTTGGCTAAGGACATTGTTTGCAAGCTATAGTCGGTATGACGATACCACTACTTATAGCATTGGTTAATAATAATGGATTAATGGTTTGGTTAGATTGTAATGGTTTTAATTGGGCAATAATGGTGGGGTATAACAACTAATCGTGATGGTGCGAGTCTAATATAAAGACACTGGAAACTCATGTTTACTGATATGAAGATTGATCGTAATGACCATATATTATACTAAAATTATATGAGAGTCCTCTAAGTACACTGTACATATGTGTTATGGGGAGAGAAGGGAACTCAGGAATCCCCTACTCTTATGATATCTTTAGTTTGTGCGGCTAAATACATTGGGGCCTGTTCAGGGGGTTACACTGGACCCATAAGGCCCGTGTGTAGCTCTAGGATGGTTAAGATACACATACCTAGGTTAATGGTTTTAAAGGCACGCTAAACCCTTCTCTCTTTTCTATGCATGGTTATATATATGTGTGTGTGTATATATATGTATGTTTTGTATGAATATGGGTGGTTTACATAGTTTTACTGAATGGCATTATTTTATCCTTATCTTGAGTTCATTAAAGAGTTTACCCGCTAACCCATCTTTGGGTGGTTTTATCCCCGCGCAATGCAAGAATCAACCGTTCTACTCCTTCTTTTTAGTGGTCGGATTCGAGATCATCCATTGAATTGAAGTGGTGATCTTCCATATTTTAAAAAGTTCCATTTGATATCATGGATGTCTTTACATACTTTGGTTAATTTATGGATATTGGTTTTGGCTATGGATGGGGACATGTCCCAATCAAATATTATTTTTCTTTTGGTTAGAGAATTTGTGTGACTACTTTAGATTGGAATGGGTGGTGTCAATATTGGTGTCATCCTTAGTATTGGCACTGGTATTGGGGTTGATTTTATTTGGCGTAATATATGATTGTTCTATCCTTTTATTTTATGTTATGGATAGGAACTTGGTTATTATGTTACAGTTGTTGGTTTGTATTGGATGGTTAGACTTATTTGGGTTGGTCATGGTTATTGATTTATCCCAGAGTTTGGAATCATAATAAATTCTATCTTGTAATACATTTAAAATTCATTTGACTTAGGGTATGCGTATTTAGAAGTTGGGTTGAATAACAAGGGTGGTCCCTAGTCCTAATTGAACTTGGGATGCCTATTACGACAAGGCCCTGGTTCGGGTCATGTCAAGTTAGTATAAGAGTTTTAGGTTCATGGTCTATTGGGAGTCCACAAAGAAGTGTCGATTAGAGTCTCTTTTAAGGGTGTGTAGCTCGCCACACTCATAAGGGAGAGGCTACAAGGCATTTAGGAATGTTTCACTTTCTTTGTATTATATTATCAATCTTGGAGTCTATGTCCTAGAATCTTCTCCAATCCTGGTTTGTTCATTTTTTAGATCATGCCTCAATGATTTGAGATGAAAGATAACTTTTCTATCCTAAATAAGGACAATATTGAAGGGACACATACTACTCAGGGGATCTATACTCAGTTTAAGGGTCCAGTCGCTGATATTTCTGGAGTTCCACCAGTTGCTACTAGTCCTTCTCAGGGTGAGATAATGAATACAGAATTTTGTCAATCAATTCATGTTATTGCTCTATTGGTTACTACTCAGGCTGAGCGAGATGCATCTGGTGTTTCATCTACTGATGCTACAAGGGTTGTCTAGTTTATGCAAATGAATCCTCCTACATTTACTGGTGTGCATGTATATGAAGATCCTCAAGGTTTCTTGGATGAAATAGAGAAAAACTTTAGGCTGATGTAGGACACGAATGTGGAAGGGGTGAATTTTTCTACTTATCAGCTTAACGATATAGTGTACTAATGGTACGAGGAGTGGGATAGGACGAGAGGTAATGTTGAGGAGTCGACTTGGTGGGAAACTATCTCTAATGATTTTTGGATTGTTTCTTTCCTTAGGATTTGAGGGAAGCAAAGGCAAAAGAATTTGTCAATCTGAGATAAGAGAAGATGTCGGTCAAGGAAAATGCCTAGAAATTTTATCTGTTATCAAGGTATGCTTCGAAATTGGTGTCTGGAATAAGGGAAGGGATGATAAAGTTCACTTCTGGACTATCTCGAGATTTGATCCTTGAAAGTAAGACTGCATTAATGATCAAGGATAGTAATATTTCTAGGTTGGTGGTTCATATAAAGTAGGTGGAAGGGGGGAAGAGGAAACAGACTAAGTTTTGGGAAAGGTAGGGTAAGAGTTTAGGTCAACTAAATAGAGTGGTGCTCAACGACAAGGTGGTTAGGATGGCGGTAAGTGGCCAATAAAGAAGTGAGGGAGTTTTAGTTCTATCTCTATAGCTAGTGCTCCTTACCTGAAGCAGTTGGTTGATAGACGTCAATAGGGTGGTGATAATTTCCACGCATAGGATTCCTAATCTCAGGCAAGTGGGGCTTAGTCTACCTCATCATGCCCTCTTTATTGGTTCTATGGTAGGTTGCCTTGGGGTTTCTGTGTTGAGGGGATGGGCAGATGTTTCAAATATGGTTAGTCAGGCCATATGATCAGAAACTGTTCGATTGGTAAGCGCGCTTTGGGAGAGAGTAAGGCTCTGGTTGCTTTATCTTCTGCTCCTGCAACAAAGGGTTCTACTTCTGTATCAGTTTCTACTTCTGGTACAGGCGTAGGTCAGAACAGGTTATATGCTCTTGCTACTCGACAGGAATCTGAGGCATCACCTAATATCGTGAATTATATGTTACAACTATTTTCTCGTGACGTGTATTATTTTCTTGATCCGGGGTCTACTCTCTCTTATGTAACCCCACTAGTGTTTGTGTATTTTGGTTTTGATCTTGAGGTTTTTTATCCCTTTTATGTTTCTACCCTAGTAGGTGACTCTGTGATTTTTAAAAGAGTCATTAAGGGTTGTTTGGTATCTGTTGGTAGTAGTAAGGCTTTGGTAGATTTGTTGAACTGGATATGGTGGATTTTTATGTTATTATGAAGATGGATTGGTTATACTTTTGTTACGCGTCCTTAGATTGTCGAACCCATAATATTTTCTTTAGGTTCCCTGGTGAATTCGTTATTTAGTGAGAGGTTGGTTCTCTATCTCCTATGTGGAGGTTTATTTCTTATCTTAGAGCTCGGAGATTAATCTTCAAAGGGTGTCTCTATTTTTTTTCGGGTTAAGGATTTTAACTCGGAGAGTCCTTCTTTGCATTCAATTTTGGTGGTAAATGAGTTTCTTGAGGTCTTTCCAGATGATCTTCCTGGTTTTCCTCTAGATAGGGAGATTGAGTTTGGTATTGATTTGGTTCTGGGAATAATTCTCCTTATAGAATGGCTCCGGTTGAGTTGAGGGAACTGAAAGAGCAACTTACGGATATTTTAGAAAAGGGTTTCATCTATCCTAGTGTATCCCCTGTGGTGCATCGGTAGCATTCGTTCATAAGGAGAATGGTTTTCTTCGGATATGTATTGACTATTACAAGTTCAATAAGGTGACGATTAAGAACAAGTATCCTCTTCCAAGGATAGATGACTTGTTTGATCAGTTGCAAGGTGCCAAATTTTTTTCAAAGATAGATCTCCGGTCTAAGTATTATCAATTTAATATTATGGAGGCGAATATCCCTAAGACTACTTTTTGTACTTGGTATGACACTTTGAGTTCCTGGTTACGTCATCTGGTTTGACTAATGGCCTAACGACATTTATTGATTTGATGAACAGGGTTTTCAGGCATTTTGTGGATCTTTTTATCATTGTGTTCATTGATGACATCTTGGTGTATTCTAAGAGTGAGGTGGATCATGCCAATCACCTCCATATGGTGTTCCAGACCTTTAAAGAACATCAATTATATACCAAGTTCTCCAAGTGTGAATTTTTGTTGATGCTGTAACTTTTCTCCGTCATATTATTTCTAGTAATGGGATCATAGTGGATCCGCAAAAGGTTACAGAAGTTAAAAGGTTGCCTAGACCTACGACTTCAACTGATATTCGAATCTTCTTAGGTTTGGCTAGGTATTACAGGTGGTTCGTGGAAAGTTTCTCCACGATATCTGCCCCATTGTCTAAGTTGACTCAGAAGAAGGTAAAGTTTTCTTGGGCAAATACTGGTGATGGGAGTTTGGAGAAGCTGAAGGGTAAGCTAACTTCGACTCTGATTTTGACATTGCCTGAAGGTAATGATGAGTTTGTGATTTGTTGTGATGCATCATGGGTGGGACTTGGTTGTCTTTTGATTCAACATAGAAAGGTGATTGCCTATGCTTTCAGGTAGCTGAAGGTGCATGAGAGGAATTATCTTACTCATGATTTGGAGCTTTTAGCGGTGGTTTTTCTTTGAAAATCTAGCGGCATTATTTATATTGAGTCCACATGGACATCTTTTCGGATCATAAGAGTTTATATTATGTGTTCACCCAGAATAAGCTAAATCTCAAGTAGATGAGATAGTTGGAACTTCTCACGGACTATGATATGAGTTTTCACAATAACCCATGTAAAGCTAACATGATTGCTGATGTCTTAGCAGGTTGTCCATGTAGAGTTTAGCTCATGTAGATAAGGAGAAACAAGAATTGGTAAAGGACATTCCACGCTTGGATAATCTTGGAGTTTGTCTATTGGACTCCAATGATGGTGGTGTGATGGTACATGAAGTTGATCAGTTGTCTCCTGATGCAGAAATCAAGAAGAAACAAATTCTAGATCCTATCTTGGTGCAAAATCAGGAGTGATATTAGTGGGGAAAGGGTGATGGTGTTTGAGATCAGCGGTGATAGTACTTTGAGGTACCAAGAGAGGTTATGTGTTCCTGATGTCGATGGTTTGCGATAAAGGATTTTGGGTGAGGTGTATGAATTCCGCTATATTTTTTATTTCGATTTGACAAAAATATATCATGATCTCAAGGAGATTTATTGGTGGAGTGGTATGAAAAGGGATGTGGCTGATTTTGTGGCCAAGTGTATGGTGTGCCAACAAGTCAAGGTTGATCACATGAGGTCTGGAGGGTTATATAAGGACATTGAGTTACCTAAATAGAAATGGGAGGTAATCAATATGGATTTCATTATCGGTCTTACTCGGTCTTGAAACCAATTTGATTTGATTTGGGTCATCATGGATAGGATGACAAAGTTTGCACACTTCTTGCCTGTGAGGACTAACTTTTCGACTGAGGGCCGTGTGTGGTTGTATCTTTAGGAGATTGTAAATCTTCATGTGGTACCTGTTTTGATTATCTTAGATTGTGGTATGAAGTTTTCATCTCACTTCTAGCGGTCTTCTTAGAAATAGTTGGGGACCAAGGTTATTCTGAGCACTGCTTTCCACCCACAGACGGATAGACAAAAAGAAAGGACTATTCACATATTAGAGTACATGCTCCGGGTATGTGTAACTGATTATGGTGGCAATTGCGTTGAGCATCGACCTTTGGTAGAGTTTTCTTACAACAATAGTTATAATACTAGCATTGGAATGGCCCCTTTTGAGGCATTGTATGGTAGGAGGTGTAGATCTTCTATTGGGTGGTTTGATCTTGGTGAGGCGGATATGTTAGGCCCGGACTTGGTTTATCAGGCTATGGATAAGGTAAAGGTGATTCAGTATAGTCTTAAGGCTTCCCAAAGTCACCAAAAGTCCTATACGGATGTAAGGCGTAGAGACTTGGAGTTCGAGGTTGGGGATAAGGTGTTCCTAAGGGTATCTCCCATGAAGGGAGTGATGCGGTTTGGTAAAAAGGGAAAGATCATTCCCCGGTATATTGGTCCTTATGCGGTTTTACGGAGGGTTGGTTGATCTAAGGTGATTTTATAAACTTTGGTATCATTATTCTAGCTTATTTCACCTTGTTTTGAGAGTGATTCATGTTCTTAACATTGATATTGATATAAATAAGCATTTAAGTGTCCAAGTGAGTGATTACAATGTTCAACATATTTTTCAAATAAGTTTGTACTTAATTGAGTCATTTAGAGTTCAACCCCGAAAACTAGTTTTACTAGCATGAGCTAGGTGCGTGTCTAGCTGGCTTCGTTAGATTCTAATGTGTTTAATTTGTTCCAAATGATTTAAATGTGTAATTATGAGTGAAATAACTTATTTGTAATGTGCAAAGCTTAATTTGATTAAGTCAAGAGTCGGAATAATAAGTGGAATATCATTGCGAATTTGCCTTATCATAACTCTTGTTTTGATTTATCGTTGAAAATATTGTGTTATTTTAATCTTTAATTTGTGGTGTGTGATATTGTAGAAGGCTTTGTGACCTAAACATGGTGATATATTGATGATAAAAAGGCTCAAAGTTCATTGGAAATACACAACAAAAAGGCATGGGCAAAGAATGAGACGTTCTACACTTAACCAGAATTTTAGAAGCAAGTTCAAGTACACCGACGCGAAGTTGACGTGTCACATCGATAATTCAATTCAAAACAAATGATAATTCGCCGACACAACTGGAAGCATGTCCCACTATTATTCAAATTGGCTGGCACAAAGTAAGAAGAATTGGTGGGAATCTTCCCTTAGGACCCGTGCAACTCCTAATCCCACACAATTGAGGATTAATTTAATATATATATATATATACACACAATTACCTAGTTACACTTGTGTGTGGGGGGGGATTTGGTGGACAGCTGGTCACACCTTTTGGGGTAATTAATTATTGGACACGTATGGAACATATTGGGATGTCTTTGGACGAAATTGGAGGGGTTGCTACACTTATTAAGGTTTTATTTATTATTTGAATTATCTTTTAATTTCTTATATCATGTATTCAATTATTTGGATTGTGATTATGAATATTATCGGCTAAAACACCTCTTTCCGGGGTTAAAGCCAAGAACATGAGTACTATTGTTTTGAATTAATTTTGATTTTTTTTTTCATATTTGGTTGTTTGTTTATTGTTGTTTTAATTATTTTATGGATTGATCACCTATAAAATATATATATTGTCGACCTTTTGATCTTGGGAGAGGGTATGGGAGATAGAACATGGAAATAAACAAAGTGTGGGTTTTTATTCTTTTATAAAATAAAGAATTAAACTTAGCGTCTAGGATAGGGATGTATTTAGATGCCTTACTTGATTCAAACGTAGGATGATAGCTTTGATTTACTTAACTGGATTATTACATCCCCTCTCAATGATGTAGTTGTAAGATCCATATTAGGTAAAAGATTAGAGGTTGGGAAACCATGATCATGCAATTAACCCTACGAATCAACAACTAAGATAACCAAGTTAATGAAGGAAATTAAATAACATAGTATGATTGTTCGAAGTGCTTTAACCCTGGTCTTTAATCCATTGATTTTCCCAAGACTTTTACATTTTACGCATTATTTATCTTATTTTATTTTTAATTTACAAAATTACAAACTCTCCTTTTGTTTACTTTTTCTCAATTGTTAAACTAGAATTGGATAGTCGGTGAACACAAGTCGCTTTTGAGATCGATACTTGGGCTTTCTTGAAGTCACTTTACTACTTAGTAGACCACGTACACTTGCGTATGCGCTTGGGCGCTATCATTGGTAATGTGGCTTATGAATTGGAGTTGCCTTCTAGTTTAAGCTTCATTCATCCTGTATTTCAGTCTCTATATTGAGAAAGTGTCTAAGTAATCCTTCTTCGGTGATTCCTTTGGAAGGATTGGGTATCTCGAATTCTTTGTCTTATGAAGAGATCTTGGTTGGGATAGTGGATCAACAGTTTTGTCGAATACAGACCAAAGATATGGACTCGATTAAAGCTCTATGGTGGAGCCACAAGGTGGAGGAGGCTACATGGGAGACGAAAGCGGACATAAAGTTCAAATATCCACATTTGTTTTCAGCTATGTATATTCTTGCGGAAGGTATGTATTCTTGATATCATCTATGTTTTCTAACTTGGTTAAATGTTGGATTGATATTTGATAATGCAAATGAATTATTCTTGTGTTTGACCTACATTGTTCGTCATTAGGGGATGAATGATCCTAGTTGGGGAGACCGAAACACCTTGGTTTTGGACCCATAGAAAGTTTCCTGTATTTGGTTTTCAAGACATCATATGACTTCTGGGTACTAGTTGTATGATAGGGTACGATTGGTATGCTCCTGGTCATATGCTAACCAGTGTTCGTTGAATTGGTTTTCTTAATGGGTACGACTTGGTGAGTACAAGTCATATGGTTTGGGATTTTACCTTCACTAAATCTGAGTCTTAGAAACTTAACTTGGATCTGAGTATGAGTGGCTCACCATGATCCATAAGATAGGGTACAATCATACCATTGACTCGTATGGTAGATAGTGTTCAAACTTTCTTTGGTTCTATCCTGCTAGGGATATGGTTTGGGGGTACTGGTCGTACGGTTGGGTACGACTTGGTTTGGGTAAGTCGTATGCTGGACAGTGTTGGGTGCAAGGGAGAGACCTAGGGTACGAGTGGTAGGTACCACTCGTATTGGAGGGTACGACTAGTATGGGGGAGTCATACCATCTGATGAGAATTTTAACTAGTTTAAGTTGGGGTAATCTGGACATTTTCCCTCTTAACCACTTAGGGCTCCGTGACTTATATCACTATTGGGACATCATTTACCCTACTATTCAAATATTAAAGACTTAGAAACACTCTTCAATTCTCTCTAAGGCTCTTGGGTAAATAAAGGCTAGGGTTTCATCTCAAGGATCAATTGGGGCTTGTATGGGTGATTTCACTTCATCATCTTTGTATCTAAGGCATGTCTTCTTCCCTCATTGTTAGTTCCAACTAAAGGCATGTTTATACAATGTTTTCATAGCATGATTATTGAATTATTTTAGGGTTTTAAAATATATGTTGGGGTTTTGGCATTAAATGCTTAGTTATGGTTTTCCCATGTTTCAATTATGCATTTACATGCTTTAATGGTGGTTGGACAATTGGTTGCATGGGAATGGTAAATTGGTAATTCGATTTAGTTTTAGAAATACTATGCCTCCAACATGTTTGATAAAATTCCTGTGATAATACTTTTACTATATCATTCGACCTTTGACTGAATTATTAAATAGTATGGTTTGGTAATGGAACCCTAAATGGTACAAATGGTTTAAAATGATTGGAATGGTTAGATCGTAAGGTTTGGTGGTCATGGTTATGGTTAATTAAACTTCCTTCCGGGGTACATGGGAATCCCCCAAGAAAACATAATAATGGAACTCATGTGGGGGACACGGGATTCCACCAAGTTGATATGATAATGTAATCTATGGGTAAATAGGAATCCCTTTACATAAAAAGGTTGGATAAGAACATTTCTTGCAACCTATAGTTGGTTTGACGATAGCACTACTTATAGCATTGGTACTTATTAATGGATTAATGGCTTGGTTTGATGGTAATGGTTTTAATTTGGTAATAATCACGGGGTGTGATAGCTAATCGTGAAGGTGTGAGTCTAATGGAGGGACACTGGAAACTCATGTTTAGCGATATGAGAGTCGGTCAAAGCGACCGTATATGATACTATGAGGTATATAGGAATCCTCTAAATACATTGTACATATGTATCATGGAGAGAGAAGGGTACTTGATAATCTCGTACTCTTATAGTATCTTCAATTTGTGCAGCTACACGGATCGAGGTCCATTCAGGGGTTACACTGGACCCATATAGCCTGTGGGTGGTTCAAGGATGGTTAAGCTACACATGCTCAGGTTAATAATTTTAAAGTCATGCTAAACCCAACTTTTTTTTCCCGACATAGTTATATATGTTTGTGTATATATGTATGGTTTGTGTGCATATGGGTGGTTTGCTTGGTTTTACTAGATGGAATTATTTTTTTCCTCTCCTGAGTTCATACTAGCGTTCACCCGCTAACCTATCTTTGTACGGCTGTATCCTCACGCAATACAGGAACTGGTCATTCTACACCTCCATCTTATTGATCGAATTTGGGATCAGCTATTGGACTGAAGTGGTGAGCTTCCATATTCAGGAAGTCTCCATTTCATATCATGGATATCTTTACATACTTAGGTTATTTTTTGGATATCGGTTTTTGTTATGGTTGGGGAATGTCTCAATCGGATATTGGTATTCTTTTTTTTAGAGGCTTTGTATGACTACTATGTGTTAGAATAGGTGGTGTCAATATGGTTGTCAGCCTTAGTATTGGCATTGGTTTTGGGGATAATACCGTTGGACTAATTTTATGATTGTTCCATCCTTATATTTTATGTTATGGACATGAACTTGGTTTTTATTTTGGTTTGGTTATGGTTGTTGGTTGGTATTGGATAGTTGCACTTGTTTGGGTTGGTCACGTTTATATAACTATCACAAAGTCTGGAATCGTAATAAATGCTATCTTCTTATATGTTCGGAATTTATCCAACTTAGGGTATGCGTATTTAAATGTTGGGTTGGGTAACAAGGGTGGTCCCTGGTCCTAGTTGGACTTGGGATGCCCATTACGATAAATCCCGGGTTTGGGTCGTCTCACATATACAACACAATATCATAATTATACTTAGAGTTATCTCAATCTATGAAGTAGGTAAACCTAACCTACCTGGATGCAGAAGAAAAGCCCAAATAATCCACTAAATCGGAAAATTCCTTTTCTAATAACCTTCCACAAGGGTGACATACTATCAAAATCATAATAAGAACAATGATACCTATATTGCACTAATGTGCTTTGGGTTGAAAATTTCACAAAAATCCCATGAGGAGCCCACTTGCAGAATCGAACTTTCAAAACTGACACAACGTTTCTCTATGCTCAAGGAATATTTACCCTCCAAAATTGGGTGAATTTCGAGCTCCAATGGTGTTGCGATAAATCCACCAATATTCTAGAGATTTTGGAAAGATATGATAGATTTAATCATGGATTTGATGGGTGCTTACCATAAATTTTGAGAATAAAATGCATAATTTAAGTTCACCAATGCTCCAAAATCACCCACCAATGATTCTCCCAAGTTTTCACGCTTTTTAGGGTTTTATATTCTTGAAAATTGGTGAAAATGGGATAAATTGGGCTAATTAGTGTATTTATAGTATTCCCTAGTATACGAGTGTCTCTTAAGCCAGTGCCGCTTAATGACATTTGCCATTTGCGCAGATACAACTTAAGTGGTCCCTTTGCCACTTAAGAGGTAAGGGGTCCGCAAAAGTAAAACCTAGTTAGGATAGCCTGACCACTTAAGCGGTCGGCTTGGCGCTTTAGCTATCCTCTACTTAAGCGACTCGAAAGGGCACCTAAGCAGTGTACCAGCTGAAGCTCAAGAATTATTCAGGGTTTCTAACAACCTCTCAAAATTCATCTGAAATCTCATATACATAAACAAAATATGTTGCCATATCAAATTTGATGTTTCAGACTCAATGGCACGGTTGAAATTTCCATCTGAGTTTGTTTCGATGGAAGTAAAGTCTAACACCCATGTGCTATTTTTCTTAACTTTTGGTCAATATCCCGAAATGATTTTGAAAGCCACAAAACTCAAACAAAGGGTCAACCTTACCTAAATCTATGTTTTGAAGCTAGTAGAACTTTTAGAATTGACATACAAGGTCATTTCACTGAAGTTTTCACCTAGTATCCAATTTGAACAACGAATACTTCAAAATAGGGTATTGGTTATAAAATATCAAATAGACTATTCAGTAATTACACTGTCAGTTCCACTAAGTCAGAAATGACTTGGGTCAACTATAGAAAAGCTCTAAATGCCAAAAATGAGTAGAAATGCAAAACATAACCTGGAGGGTCATTATAAGAAGACCCTTCCCCAAGCTGATAACTTAACTTTTTTTGGTTAATCAGATAGTTTTCTCTTATTCTTTGGTTTAAGTGTGAAGGAAAGTTAAGATCTTTAAGGATTATAAGTTAAGAGAATAATAAGGAAAGTTAAGCTCTTTAAGACGTGCAAGTTAAGAGAATAAATTTCCAAATTTTGAGGTAACTTACTACCTATTTTCCCCCTTCTTTACATACAAGTTTGGAGGAGAAGTTTTTATTTGTTTTTTCCAAGAATTACGGAGTAGTGGTTGGAAAACTTGAGTAAAATATTTTCTTATTATGTTGAAGGGTTTTTGGGGATATTTATATGTTTTTATTGGGGGACACTTAGTTGACTTTGGAAATGGAAATGGGAAGTCCTATGGAAGTATAAAAGAAGTTTGTTGTGATACACCACTTATTTGGGTTCTATGGAGGCTTATTTTCTGCCACACTATGTGTCTTGAAGCCTAAGAAGTATCAAGGTATCTATTAAGAAGATCATATAGTATATAAACATGATTATAGTTTAAGGGGAATAAACTTACTTGATCTAATGAATTAGGAGCTACTGCCCGGTTAGTATTTTTGTGAGATCTAATAGGCTGAATTGAGTCATTATCTACTAATACTAGTTTTACCACTCATTTCAATATAGATTAGTGATCTAAAGGGAATAAGGTTATGTTGTAATATCTGCATTGTAAAACAATATTTGTAAGGCTATTTAATTTCATATTATTTAGCATAAAAACCTATTCTTTTGTGACTACAAATAAAGTGAGCTTTCTAGATGATCTTTATGGTAGAAGATACACGCTGATGGTGTATAATTTCTAATGTGGCTAATGAACTTCTTTGTACTTCCTATATTTCACAATTGTATTAAAGTACATCATTATCTATTCATTATCCTATGTAGTGTATTTATTATTCCAAGTACTAGTATGACAAAGGTGCTTTGAGTAGCAAGTTTTTGTTCTCAATGCTTTGAAACTTCATAGGTGACCTATCTCGTGTTACTCCTATTAAAGATGTACAAGGTACATAATATCTCAATTATGAAAAAGTACCTATTTCTATTCTAGATCAGCAAGTTAAGAAGTTAAGAAATAAATAAGTAGCTTCTATAAAAGTAATTTGGAGGAGCCATCAAGTAGAAAAGATCACATGAGAAGCTGAGGAAGTGATAAAATCCAATTACCCTCATTTTTTTAAATAAGAAGAGAAAGTCTTAAGATGTTGAATTGGAGCATTAACAATTAAGTATAAAAATGTAAGTGTTACTTGGTAACTGGAAGATCAAACGTATGCTTGAACTTGTTTAGGCCGTCAAAATATGTTAGTATTCGAGGATGAATGTTCCTAAGGGGGAGGATGTAACACCTCGTATTTGCGTGTACTTGTTCTATTTATATGGAAATTAATATAGCCTTATCGTATAGGTAGTGTACTAGATTTCTTATGCGAGTATTTATGATGTAAAAAGGTTTGAAGAGTAATTCTCGACTACTGTTTTGGTGAAATCAAATAGCCTAAATTCGCAGATTGACTATTAATACTAGCTTTACCACTTATTTTCTTGAAGATTAATTCCTTAAAAGGGTAGTTGACTTGTGGTAGCTATGTTGGATAGAAAAAATAAACAAGGTGTGTGAGGCTATTCTTTCTCATATTCCTTGGTATGAAGACTCACACAAGTGTACCAGTAAAGTTAGCTACCAAAGTGACACGGTATACAATTTTCAATGTTGCTAATGACCTCTATCCTACTGACCACAATCGCTTAAGTGTATTAAAGTACTTCAGATATGTTCCTCACTCTATATTTTTCTATTTGTTATCCCATGTACTAGTATGACAAAGTTACTCTCAACGAGAAGTTCTATGAGTTATTCCCTAGGTCAAATGAGGTTCATTGTGTTGTATGAGCTCTTAATTACTACATTGATGTTACATTTATTTCCTACATCATGGTTAATGCCCCAAGTATGTTGTTCACATACCTATAGTTTCAAAGATCAAAAATGTCATGGACACCAAAAGAACAATCCCAAATATTAAAAAAATAAAGTAAAGTGAATTAATGTATTGATGGATGGTATTCTGGTGTAGAATTCCTACCATGGTTATATCCCAACCAATATATTATGGGTGGTATCCTAGGGGTGAAAGAAAATCCTAGCATGGGTCGATCCAAATTTGTGTACTTATCCAAGGGATTAAAATGCCTAGCATGGGTCATCTTTTTTTCCACTGATCAGCTGGTCATTTATACCATATGCCTTACAAAGTTGTAAAGAAAAGAAGAGAAAGGTAAAAAAAAAATGTAATGTATTTGATCACACAGGGGTAAGTAAATGTTGTCTTTTATACTCATCTATAAGTTATACATTTATACCTGGTTTCATTTGATCTATTGCCTTACATATTTTAAATTTATTCCTTACATACTCAATATTTTCTTTCAAAATTATGTCCCTGATAGGAGACAATTTATCTTATGCCATAGGTATAAGTACTCTATCTAGTACACATCTTCAGTAGGAGCACAAAATACTCGGCTGTCGTTGGTGAGTTCTAAGATGATTTGAGGCTTTATCGAGTCTCTGATATATACATTTTGATATTGTATAGTAGGTTTGTTAGGTGGGGCCTATATCAATGTCCAAGTCATGTATATATGTTTTGGGCTTACTTCTATTTTAGTATTTTATCATCACTAAAGTTTGGGTATATTTGTCAATATTTCATAACTATCATAGTTATTTATGTGGAAAGTAAAGTTATAAGTTTTTTCTCTTGACCTTTTAGGGAGTTGGGTGCTTGTTCATCTTTATGGTATTTAAGGTATGACACAATTCTACTTTGTTCATTTGGTTTTAAAAATTCGTCGCCTTAAATAATACAATTTTTGTTTCTATAGATTTTGCTGTCATAAGTACTTACTTTTATTAGGGATTCTTTTGCTGGTGTTGTATCTAAAGCCATGAAAAGCTAAATCCCACAACTAGGATTGTTGGAACCATGGTGAATTAACATAACTAGGGTCATAGATGGTGTAGTTTCATTTATTGTTATTGCAAATTTGTGAAATTCCTTCATATGGATTGTTTTTGAATGGTTGCAAACTTTAAATCTTTCCTAAGGGATAAACTTGCTTGATAAAAGATCTTAAGTATGGGAAAAGTAATTGGTAACAAGGATTCGAGGCTTCTAAACCTCGTCTAATGGTAAATGTTGTAGTTAGGTTAACCAACTTTAGGTCATTATCATAATCCTTATTATAATCATTCTTATTCTTAAAGTATTTGAGTGGTAATAGTCTAAGTAGGTTGAAAACACTTAGATGAAGTAAATTGAGTGATAGCTTGCAAGTGTAACATTATAAGGAAGTACTATAGAAAATGACCCATTTGTGTTATGAAACCATAGAGAATGCAAACCTAGTCATTTCTTGTTATTGAATTAGTTTCTGACCATTGTGATAGTTACTAGTATATAGTTAACATTAAAATAATATTACACCTTAAACACTTTTTTTACAAAAATAACTGAGTGTTACTAAGGTAACAACTTTGAATTTCTTCTTACCTTATTCCCTGTGGGATTCGACCCAAATTTTTTTTGGGTTCAATAGTTAAATAACTTCTGCTTTATACTTCAGCTTAGAGGGGTAATTTTGGCATATCAATTTTGGCACCGTTGCCGAGAAATATGGTTTAGGATTAAGTTAATTGTGCTTATTTGGATTATAGTCCTTACTTCCTAATTTTAATTTTGTTTGTTGTTTATGTTTTCTTCATGGTACATGTAAGTTTAATGTCTAATAGTTGAAGTTAAGGTAACCCTTTGATCTCTTACAGACTCGAGCTTGAAAGTACTCATAAAATAATGAATGTGCAAGAATTAAGGTAGAATGACTACAACCAGTTGTTGAGGCAATAACTTAGACTAATAATGAAAATGTTGTCATTGTGGCCAACAATGAGAATGCAGACTATTGAATCTCCATTTAATTAATATCAATCCCAAAGTTCTAGGGGCCAACTAAAAAGACCAGTTATCCCATACGGTGTTAATGAGTAGGATGGTGCTGATTTTGATGAAGTTGGTTCCATAGGTGCTATAGTCCCTCCCACACTAGGTTTTTGAGCTAAAATTAACATTATAAGAACAATTATTTAGTTGTTTAATTTGAAGGAAAGTTCAATGGTGATACAAAGATGATCCAAACCTCTATTTAATCAACTTTGTAGGAATTTCCAAGTCATATAAGTTGCTTGGGGTCAACCAGAGTGCCTTTCAATTGAGGTTATTCCCTTTCTCATTATCTGGGGATGTAAAGTTGTGGTTAACTAAGCTTCAAGATAACTCAATCACTAATTGTAGGGAGCTAAAATAGGCTTTCCTAGAAAGGTTCTTTCAACCTTCCAGAATAGTGTAGTCGATGAATGAGATAAAAAACGTATGATTTTTGCCCAGTATCCAATTTGAACTATCGAAGACTTCAAAATAGGGAATTGGCTTTAAGAACTTAACAAAATTCCAGTAACAACACTGTTAGTTTCAGCAAGTAACAAATGACTTTGGGAAATTGTAGGAAGGCTCTAAGTGAAAAAAAATGTGCGGGAATGCAGAAAGTGACCAGGAAGGTCATTATGATATCCACTACTAAAAGAATTTTCATCCATAAAAGTAAAGGGTTAGGATATACCTGAACCTCTAATCGGTGAGGATACTAGGTTTGCATCTCTGTCTCGATCTACTAAGTAGCCTTCTTTACTTGGCAGTGACTCCACTGAACCTTAGCTACTGGAAACTCTTTAGTGTGAACCTACCTGACATCATTGGCTAATTAAGCACAGGCTCTTCCATGAAGGTCCACCGCTCATCAAACTAGACTGAATCCCATGTAAGCACATGAAACGGATCAAGAATGTATTGCTGAAATATAGAAACATAGACAACCAAATGAACAACAAAAAAATTTGGGGGTAAGGAAAACTCATAAGCCACCTCACTAACTGTGCAAAGAATCTCAAAGGGTCCAATATAGCTGGGGCTGATCTTGACTTTCCTCCCAAACCTCATCGCACCCTTCATGGGTGATACATAGAGGAATACTCAGTCACCAACTCTAAATCTTAAGGCATGAAGTCTATGATCTGCATAAGTTTTTTGCCTTCTCTAAGATACCCTCAACCTATCCTGAATCACCCTTACCCTAACAAATAACTCCTGAAGCAAGTTAGTACCATGGGGTTTAATCTCGGAGGTCTCAAACCACACAATCAGAGAATAACATTGCCTACTATATAAAGCCTCAAATAGTGCCATCTCAATACTCGAATTATTTGTATTATTATACACAATCTATGAAAAAGCTAAGTGTTTATCCCACTAAGCTCCAAAATCCATAACACAGGCTCAAAGCATATCCCCGAGAACCTATATAGTCCAATCTGACTGCTAACACGATTTGAAATAGGGCCTAACTGTGTAAGCTATCTCAAGTACAACCAGGACTGGAGACCACCCCTAATAACCAAACCATTGACTACCCTTCACCCTATGTTGGATGAATTTCAAATATATAACAAGATAAGATAACATCAAATTAAAGACGTTGTAATGAGTCTATTGCCAAAACCAAAATCCACAACCAATTATCCATCCATTACCAATCCCAATACCAATACCAATAACAATGCTAATACCAATACTGATATCGCCCATGCCCATAGTAGTCCAACCAAGCCTCTAATCAAAGACAAAGAAAGTCTAGCAAGGACATGCCCCTGACCATAGCCAAAGCCAAAGCAAAAGAAATAATAATGACACAAAAGAAATCAATAGCATGAAATGGAGTCTTCTTCAGTATAGAAGTTTGCCACTTCTATTTTACTAAAAAGTTATCCCCGAATCACCATGTCACTGAGAAGGAGTAGTGGAAGTATGGCCGGTTCCTACATTGCATGGGGATACAACACCCAAAAATGGTTAGCGGAGTGAACTCTAGCATGTAACTCAGGATAAAGATAAAGTAATGTCATTAATTCAAAACCAAATCAAACCAATGTGAATAACCATATGAAAGTACATATATACATATATATATATATATCTTGCGGGGGTATGTTATAAGGTTTAGCATGCATTTTAAAACATTACTTGAGTTGCATAGCTTTACCATCTTAAATCGACCCATGGTCTATATGGGTCCAGTATTACCCACCGAACGGGCCCTAGTATGTATAGCCGCATGAACAAGAGATATCATAGATGGTTGGGGATTCCCTCGTACCATTTTCCCTTCATGATACATATATTCATGTATAATCTTGGGGGATTCCCTTGTACCCCACAAGAAAATGGTCATCAAAACCAAACCTCATGTCGGCAAACATGAGTTTCAAGTGTCCATCCTTCGGACTCACACCTTCACGGCTAGCTATCACAATCCCCATTATTGCCCAGTTAAAATATTTCAAACATAACCAAACCACCAATTCAACAATTCAATCATTAAGGCATATTAAGTGGTATCATCATACCGACTTTAACTTGCAAGCAATGTCATTAAGACAACACTTAGGGCATTACCATGTACCTCACAAACTCCATTTTTAAAATCAGTTGAGGGATTCCTTTCTACCCCACAAGGTTTCATAAACTATTTACTTGGTGAATTCCAGTGTACCCCACAACATTTTCAAAAATATCCTTAACCATTTAACAATTTTTTCCATGCATTAGTTTCAAGAAATAAGTCGAACCAAGCACTTTGGGGATTCCGCTGTACCCCTAATTAAAATTCCAACCTTTCTCATAACTATAAAGTAATTTTATAGTACAAGGTTGGGGTCATAACCACTTTAAAAGTCACATGTTTAGAGAAAATTACCCTTCCTGAGTCAACTAACATACCCATGCACCCATATGTTCAAGACCATATTTAAAATACAGAAAATAATAAATAAGCCATGGGCAAACATTATTCAATGAAAAGCATTCAAAACCCCAAACCTTTATTTCAAAATTTTAACAATACCATGAAACCCATGAATTAAAACATGTGATTTTAATAAAATAACAATGAGTGAGGAGCAACATGCCTGAAATACCATGAAATTTGAAAGAGATAGGACCCTTAGAACCCTAGATGTTCACTTTCTTTGAGACCCTACTTTAGCTTGAATAGAGAGTTTGAGAGAGAATTTTGGGAGTGTTTTATTCGGAATGATATGATAATGAAGTCCCAAGGTAGGTTTTAAATCATGGGTTCCAAAGGGTTAAAGTGGGAAATGTCCAAAATGCCCCCAACTAAAAAGCTAAAAAAGTGTCACCTTTGACTATAAGTCAACTATTGACTCGTAGCCATTCCTTATGACTCATGAACACTAGTCAGAACAAAGACAGTAACCAAGACCCCCATACACTGTCATCTTTAGGACTCAACCACCCAACTCGCAACTACACCCTATGACTCGTATGGTCTCATCGTAGGCAACTCAGAACTCAAATGGGTTAGATAATAGACAACCTATGATTTTATCTCATTATTTGTAACCTATCCTCATATCTCTTAGTGAAATACTCATACTAAAAGCAGAGTCAATCCACAAACTTACTGATTTTGTTATGGCTCATCCTAATGACCCATCACTAGTCCTTACGACTCGTATACCCAAAGTTATAACCAAGGCAAAAACCCAAACACCATTTACTGGACACGTTACAACTAAGGACATCTGACCTGCTAAGACACCATATGACTCATATGGTCAAGTCATAATCAACGTAGTAAGTTCAAAGCTTAAAAAATTTTCAAGGATCAAATCCAAGGTGTTTCAATTCTCCCTCACTTGGATCATTCATCCTCGAATGATGGGATAAGGCAACAAAAAAATGATTTGATTCCATAAACCTCTACTCTTACCTTTAAACAAGTTAGAAAATAAAGATTCTAAGGAAATCAATCTTTTTTTAACAAAGTTAGAAAATAAAGAAGCTAAGAATAACACATACCTTACGCATGTTTTTTGGGAGCAGAAAATAAGAATGTATACCTGGACTTTATGCCCTCTTCAGCTTCCTAAGTAGCCTCTTCAAACTTGTGGTTCCTTCATAGAAAATTTATTGAAGCTACGTCCTTCCTTCACAACAAACAAACTTGCCAATATAAAATTACAATATGTACTTCTTCATATGACAAGGAATCCAAAATACCAATATCCCTGATAGGCACAACCAGTGATGGATCACTCATACACTTCCTCAACATTGACACATGGAACACCAGGTGAATGGATCTCATACTAGAGAGAAACTCCAATTCATAAAAAACATTACCAACCCTCTTATAGACCAAATATAGTTCGACATACCGGGGACTGAGCTTTTCCTTCTTTCGAAACCGCATTACCCCTTCATGGAAGATACATGATGAGTGGTAAATTGCCATTTATTTATATCTAAATTCATGCACACTACTATAATTCGATGATATGAATGAGACAACTTTATTATTTGAATGCACTAAGTTCAACATTTTGCAGTTATACAAGTGATGAGAAAGAAATATGTAAAATTGAGCTTAGAAGAAAACAAAAAGAGAAAAAAATGCACAAGCTGGAAGATCCTGCGTAGGAACAAGGCTCGGTTACTGTGATCGTAGACAATCAATTTTGGTCATCTTTGAGCAATCACAAGGATATAATGGCGGTTGTGGTGGTCGGTATTGCAAACATAGTATAACGATCATTGCATCGCATGCTACAACCTAGGGGTAATTCTTTCATTTTACATAGACAACCCCAAATTCCTCATAAGGAAGAAACACTTTTCCACTTTGGCATTCTACACTTTTGAATAATTAAATCGAGAGAATTTATAACCCTTCTAATTTGGGGAAACTCTTGTGTTTGAATTTCTAGTTTGAATTGAGTGAAATTGAAGTTAAATTGATAAATATCCTTACTTTTTATCTCTATGGATGCATTGAATGACCATTTCTGTATATTTTTTCTTCCCAATTTCATGAGTAGCTAATCAATTCATCTTGGGAGTATGTTTGAATAGGGTGAAAATATGTTTGGGTTGTGATTAATTAGTGTAGATTCTTGGTTAATATTTGTGGGTTTCATAATGCTTACTTGAGTTAGTTGGGATTTGTGAGTGAAAACTCCAAATTCCCAAAATGAATTTGAGGGTGAAAGCCCCAAATTCTCAAAGCTCACATCTTCCTTGAAAGAGGGATGTGAGTGAATTTTTGGAACCTATGTTATCCTTGAAAGGGGGATATGGGAGACAAAACATTAGTGAATAGAAGTTATATTTAGTTTATGCTCTTCTCATCAACTTAGAAATAAGGGTGAGCTGAGAATTAGCTAGATCTTGTGCATCTTCCTTGAAATAGGGATACCCAATTGAGGTACTAGGTGATTTTTCTTGCTACACCCATGAGGTATCCTAAAGGATCCATGGGTGATAATCTTGAGGTTTGATTTAAAGATTAACCTCGAGAATTCCTAACCTATCCAAAACACATTATTAATTACTAGAATTTGTACTCAACTATCATGTACCCAAGCATCATTTACCCCTAGAAATACATAATCCCAAGACACGTTCTATATTGAAATTTTAATCACAATCGTTGCTCTAAGTTGATAGTTTGATTTGATTTTGATCGAAGAACTTTCCAAACCAATCCCACCATTTTAATTCGTATATTTTACTTTGTTTACCCTACGGGAATGTACTTAGAATCCATCAACACCTATAGGTTTTTAGGACTAGACTCACTTTTTGAGGATTCAAGCTCAACGTGAGTTTAGCTTTATTTACAATGATCGTCCTATATACAAACTATAGTATAGGCAAACATAATCAGAATGGCATCGTTGTTGGGGAGAGAGGCTTATTTTTCACTTATACATTGTTGATTTTAGCTTTGGGTATACCTTTGGTGATTTTGATTTACTTTGTTTGTTACTTTTGTAGGTAAATTCAATAGTGTCCACGACACTATAAGCGACCACACCTGCCGGGACTTTTGACTATCCCCTTGATGACGAGGAGCAACTCCATGACTTTTTTCATGCAAGTGTCATCCGTATGTCACCTATTCAAGGAAATAGGGTATTTCACGTTATGAACTTCATGTTTCATATACTCTAAATAATGGGAATATTTGGGGGGACAAGCCCATGAGGACACCAATTTGCATTTGAAGAACTTTAGAGAAGTTTGTGCCCCCTTTGATATTGCACACATATCCCAAGAGTCCATTAACTCTATTATGTCTTCAATCTCTTCCGACTATGTCAATTACTTCATGGGATGAACTCAAAGTTGCTTTCTTAGACTAGTATTTCCCACCATCCAAGATGTTGCAATTGCGTGATAAAATCACTAACTTTTATGAATTCAATAGGGAACCTCTTTATGAGGTGTGGGAAAGATCCAATGGGAATATCACACAATGTCACAACCACGAGGTCCCGAAGAAGATGTTTGTCCAAAATTTCTACCGAGCTTTAGATCAACTCAACAAAATCGTGGTAGATAATATGGCGGGTGGATCTCTTATGAAGTTATCATCTAATGTGTCTACAAACTTTCTTGAGGAAGTTACCAAGAAAAACATGGGGTGGAACCCCTTGATATTGAGGTACCAAAAGGAACTCCTACTACCTTCTTTGTTAATAAAGATTTAAGGAAGAGATATGAAAAGAGGGAGGAAAATACGACAAAAATGATGACACAATTTGAAGGGCTATGATAATGGCATCCAAGGGATATGATAATGAAGAACCCATGAAGATTGATGAAGAAATTTGGTATTTGGAAAACTATTTGAAGGGTTCCCACCCCGCCTATCAAAGGCAAGGTGGAAACCAAGGTTGGACTGAATGGGAAAGAGATCGAGAATGACGTGAAAGGGATCGTGACTGTTATTGGAGGTATAAAAACCCGGGGTATGATTGTTTTGTTCCCCATTATGATCGAGCAAATAGGAAAGAAGAAAATCCCATTGACCTTGACAAATTCAATACCGAAGATATCTTTGCAAGAATCTTGATAAAAGTAGAGGGAACGAACAAAATGGTCTAAGAATTGAAATGCAATTTTTGGAAAATAAACAAAACGATTATATCCTACTCCACTTCTATTAAATAAGTAGAAATGAAAATACGCTAAATCTCTATTCAACTTAATGCTAGATGAAAGGGGAACCTTCCTAGTGATACCGTTATGAATCTGAATATGTTGGCCATGTGTTGGCAATAGTCACTAGGTGTGACAAAACCCTTGGTGATCGTTTGAAGATAGTTGAGCGAGAAAGTATGGGTGAAGAAGATCCCAAGATTGAGCGCATGAGTTTGAAGAAAAAGCTTGTGGTTGAGTCAAAAGAAAAAACTCCAAACTCTCAAGATGGGGATAAAAAAGAACCGATTGTGTTTGATGAAAAGGTGGATAAAAATGATGAACCACAGAGATTCACATTTACTACCATGAAAATCCCTCCCCCATTAACACAAAGGATTATGATAAAATAGGAGAGCGATAAGCTCAATAAATTTATGGCTAAGCTTAGTCGCCTCTCTATTAATATCTTGATACTTGAGTCTATCCATGAGATTCTGGGGTATGCTAAGATACTGAAGAAATTGATGTAAAAAAGAATCTTATAGATGGTGACACCATTAAAATTAATCATGGGTGTAGCCTATCATGGCTAGTGCGATAGCGAAAAAAAAGGATCCCAGGGCCTTTACAATTCCAAGCACCATCAGGACACATATGTTTGAAAAAGGTTTATGTGACCTTTGGTGAAAGTATAAATCTAATTCCCATTGAAATATAATGGAGGCTTGGTGAAACACCCTGTAATAGGATCCTTGAAAATTTTCCTTTGGTTTTGGACTCACTGGGTTTGTTTCGACTCAAGGTTATTATTCGTACCCTTGGATACGGGTCGTAGGGTGGCTAAAGGGTGAAGTAGTACCCTAGATAGTGTATTTGGATTAGTTACTACTGAAGTTATTACTCATCAAGGTATGAGTCATATCCAAAGATACGAGTGGTGAAAGGCAAGTCGTATACTGCTTGATTGAGTTGTCTTGTGAAGTTTGTCCAAGGTATTAGATAAGGGTATGGTTTGGTGTACGACTTGTACCCCTAGGTATGAGTGGGGAGGGTTGTGTTATATATAAAACAGTGTGTAGGATCTTGGCATGGTCTTAGGTACGAGTTGGGGTACCCCTCATACCCTAAGATACGGATGGCAAGGGGAGTCATATACCTAGGTGTGATTTGTTTTTAATTTTAAGTCAAGGGTAGTCCAGACATTTCCTACTTTAAATCCCTTATGTTTTCATGTTATATATCCCTTGGTGGCCTTCTATAACACTTGTTAAAAGATTAGAACACTTCAAATACTCTCTCAAACTCACTCTTGAAGATTGGAGGCTAGGGTTTCTTCATGTGTTCTTCAAAGGGCTTAAAGGTAGAGATTTCTTTCACGAATCTTCATGTATAAGGCATGTACTCCTTCCATCATTGTTATTTCAAACTAAAGGAATGTGTATTGTGTTTTAAACATTGATTTTTGAATCATGAATGTTGGTTTTCGAAATATATGTTGGGGGTCTTGTTGCATATGGTTTGGTATTAGTTTAAACTATGTCTTTACATGTTTTTGGTAATATTTTGCATATGTTGTTATTTGTTGGTTATGGTTTAACAAATGGGTCTTGAGTAACCCTAATTATGGTGGTTTATGCATTGGTTTTTGTCTTGGTAAAGGTATGCCCTCAACATGTTTGATAAAATGCGTTACAAAATATTTTTACTCTATTGTTGAACTTTCATTGGGACTCTTGCATAGTTTTGTTTGGTAATGAAACTCTAAATGGTTTTGTATGTATTAAATGGTTTAAATGAGATAAATGCTTTAAATGCTCGGCATGGTCTAAAATGGTTTGGAATGGTTTAAAGGGTAAAGGTTTTGGTGGTCGTCGTTGATCTATTTTGAAAACCTTGCGGGATACCTGGTGTAAGACCCCACAGAATCCTAATCATTTAAGTCCTTTAAAGCATGCCAAAAGTGGTCCCAAACTTAGAAAATTTCAGCCAAGTGTTAGGACTTCGTCATTTCTAAAGCCCTCAAACTTTGAGGAATTTATTTACGACCTTCCCGACCTTAGAAAGTTTGTTTTTAAGTTGATTCATGATTGGGAGAGTTAATAGTTAATCTCGAGTGAGTTTTGGAATTTTCAGACAAGCATAAAGGCGTGTTTTAAACTCCAAAATAGTGGATCAGGGAGATTAGCCCGTGGTGCCTCGCCCAGAGCGACGCTCTAGAATTCGCGGCACTTGCTTAGAGTAGCGCTCTAGAGCCCACGACGCCCTGGCTAGTCCAGTTCGGGTAAATTCTGTTGTTTTGTTTTACATTTTTAAGGGTAAATGGGTCATTTTACCTTCACCCAATAGCTCCATAATACGGGATTAAAGCCCCAAATAGCATAATTGCCCATCCTTTTCACAAAATCCTCTCAAGAACAAGACCTAGCTTCAACAAGTTTAAGAATCAAGCCTCAAGAACTCACCCTAATCTCTACGAAATTAACAATCAAGGTATGTTAGGTGTTCATCCAAGGGTTTCCTTCCACCCTTGAGTTTCAAGAACCTCTTTTAACATACAAGTTTATTGTTTTTATTAATTACATTATTTAACTAGGTTGTATTGATATTCATGATAATTGTTTGGGTTTCAACCCATGATATAATTGCAAGTTCATGAAATTTAATAGCATGTGTGATGGATGTGTGATTGTCTTGATAAACTCTTGAATTTATAAGTTAGTATTGTATACATAATGTTCATGTGTTGACTAATATTATGTGAAATAATCTTGCCCCCCAAGTGTTTGATAAAATGTCTATGTGGATTGAATGGGGAAATCATGACATGTTATTTTGTGTTCCCATTCATATATGTCAGGTGTTTGCCCAAAAGTTAAAGTGAATGTATTGTGAACAAGTATCTATTGTTATGCTTTCACGATCATGCCATGTTTTACTTTCAATGCTATCGAGTCTTCGATGTATTAAATACTGGAAAATCTAGCTGTTGACCTAGATCTATAGTATTTATAGAATAGTCTCAGTAATATCATGATTAGTAGTATTCAGTCAGTACAGAACTCAACTAAACTCAACGAACTCATTCCGGTTTAGTCTGTTAACATGATCAGTAAAAGTTCAGTCTAACCTAGTATAGTTTAGCAATCAATTCAGTGTCTAATCAGTTGGGAGTAGGATTCAATGCTGAGTGAACTCAAGGATAGGTACTCACCATCTAGTAGAGGGTGTAATCCTTAGAAATAGTCCTTGAATTCCAGAACTATGTAGCCAGCATAGGCTAAGACATCAACCTGCCAGTTGAGGGTTGATAAGGTGTCTTACCTTCCAGTTGAGGATACCACTATTTTTATTTAGGGAACCTTCCAGATGAGGGTGACTCAGCAACTTGTCTTTACCTGTGGCATGATACTGGCACCCTTCCAACTAGGGTTACATGTTGGACCCCAAATTAGTTTAGAGAAGGGCATGTCGGTTAGAGGATTACCTCACACAATTTCAGTTTCAGTCTCAGTGTAGAACTCAGTTTAGTTCTATAGCACCAGGACTGTCATAAATAGTTACCCAGCTCAATATATAACTCAGTTTAGTTCTACAGCTCCAGGACTATCAAAAATAGTCACCCAACTTAGTATAGAACTCAGTTCAATTCTACAGAATTAGGACTATCAGAAATAGTCACCCAACTAATAGTAATACAGTCATCAGTGTCCTCATATATCAATAATTCATTTATCAGAACTCAGTACTCAGTGTTAATATGATCTTAGTTACAATATACGTAGTTATGTGCATAGCATTGCATAATCAGTATTTACAGTCATTATGTGCATAACATTGCATAATCAGTATTTACAGTTATTTCATATATACAAGTACTCTCATTCAGTTATATTCATGTTACTCATTCAGTATTTTTCATGCATATAAACCCATGAATTCATCCATACCTTACTTATCATACTTGTACATTCAAAGTACTGACACATAACTTTCTTTTGTGCTATGATGTCTTATATCATAGGTTCAGACACACGGTCTCCTGACCGAACTTAGCAGCCCAGACTTATCAGCAACAGATTTAGGGGTGTGTCCTCATAGTTCAAGTACATAGTCATCTTTTCAGTATTTCTGTTTATTTTTCAGTAGTCGGAGTTAGTTGGGGACTTGTCCCATCAACTCCATGTTCAGAAAATTAGAGGCTTTTCAGACTAGATTATTTCAGATAGTTGCTCAGTTCTCAGTATTTATTTATTAGTATTTAATTTTAGTCATGAACCTTATGGTATTTCCAGCCTAATTTCTGCATTATTATAGTATTATTACTCAGTTATGGCAGCAGGTACCAGTCATGGGTTAGCTTGTGGTCCTTCGGGATTATGAGCACCGTGTGACATCTTTGGTGTAAACTCGAGGCATTATAAAAATGGTATCAGAGTCCTAGGGAGTCTAAAATCCATGTCTAGTAGAGTCTTGTGCATGTGTGTGTAGCGCACCATACTTATGGACAAGAGGCTATGAGGCATTTTAGAAATAAGTTCCCTTCTTTCAGTATTCATAGCGTGCGAGTGAGCATGAAGTCTAGTTAAAATCTCAGTCTGATTATTTTCTTCCTTCCATCTGCAGAAGATGTCTCCTAAAAGGACCAATGAAAGAAGAAGGAAACCATCCAGCACCTCCACCCATCCAGCCAGATCCCCTTGATGAGCATGTTTCCCACACAGAATTCAGAGCATCTTTCACCATTCTAGATCACTTTGTGGTAGCCCAGAATAAACGTCCAGCTTCTATCTAGGCCAACCCAGTGTCCAATACAACTGCAGCTAGAATTTGGAATTTTACCCGAATGAATCCTCCATCATTTACTGGGTCTAAGTCTGAGGAATACCTACAGGAATTCCTTGATCGGGTGCATAAAGTCATAGATATTATGGGGGTGAATTCTAGTGAGAGTTCTGAGTTGGTTGTATATCAGTTGCAGGATGTGGCTCACTCATGGTTCAAATAGTAGAAGGAAGAGAGGGTCGCTGATGTAGGTCCCATAGAATAAGAGGACTTTGCTACTGCTTTTCTTGATAGGTTCTTTCCACTAGAGTTAATGAAAGATAAGGTTTTTGAGTTTATTAATCTGAAATAGGGAAGCATGACAGTGAGAGACTATTTCCCCAAGTTTACTCAGTTAGCCAAATATGCCCCTCATGTGGTAGCGGACTGCATATCTAAGATGAGTAAGTTTATGTTGGGTGTGTCTAACAGTGTGGTCAAGGAGTGTAGGACTATAATGTTGATTAAATATATGGACATATTCAAGCTCATGGTCTATGCTCAGTAGATAGAAAAGGCTAAGAGTAAGGAAAAGGAGAGGGAGAATAAGAGGGCTAGAACAGGTAGCTTCAACTTTGCTCAGCCTAAGTCAGAGGGTGGAAATTATTCTCAGTTCTGCCCAAAATCTTCAGTTCCAGCTCTGTCCTCAGCCAGTGCTCCAGTGCCAAAATTCAGAGATGGCAATAAATATAAGGCACCAGGCCCTAAACCCCAAGGTAGTGTTAGTAGTACCCGAAAAAATCCTCTTTACCAGACGTATGGCAAAAACCATTAGGGTATCTGTAGAGATAGCAGCGTTGTGTGTTTCGGATATGGCAATCCAGGCCATAGAATTAGAGATTTCCCTCAGTCAGGCTCTCAGGGTCAGTATAATCGTCTTTCATCTCAGTTCGATCTCCCAAATAAGCAGGGTGCCACTTCCAGTGCCACCAGTGGGCAACCGCCAAATAGACTTTATGCACTTCAGTCCCGACAGGATCAGGAAAGTTCTCCTGATATATTCACTGGTACGTTACAAGTTTATCATTTGCATGTTTATGCTTTGCTAGATCCAAGAGCTTCTTTGTCCTTTGTAACTCTTTATATAACTGTTTAGAGCAAAGTCAATCCCAAAATCCTAGCATAGCCCTTCTCAGTCTCTATCCCAGTGGGTAAATCTATCATAGCACAATGGGTATATAGAAACTGTCAAATTATGGTATCCTATAAATCCACTTTAGCAGACTTAGTAGAATTATAGATGACAGATTTTGAGGTTATTCTCGGCATTGATTGGCTTCATTCATACTATGCTTCAATTGACTATAGAAACAAAATAGTCCATTTTCAATTTTTGAATCAATCTGTCTTTTAATGGAGGGGTAGTACCTCAGCACTTAGGGTTCATCTTATTTCCTACCTAAGAGCGAGGAAAATGATATCCAGGGGGGTGTCTACCATCTTGTTCAAGTTAAAAATTCTAGTTTTGAGTCTCCTAGTCTTGAGTCACTTCCAGTAGCATGTGAATTCCCATATGTGTTTCTCGAAGACCTTCTCGGAGTTCCTCTCGAGAGGGAACTTAATGGCTCCAACAGAACTTAAAGTGTTAAAATAATAGTTGAAGGATCTCCTAGATAATGGATTCATCAGACCTAGCGTATCCCCTTGGGGTGCACCAGTTCTATTAGTGCGTAAGTACCCGTAGAATCCTAACCATTTGAGTCCTTTAAAGCATGCAAAAAGGGGTCCCAGACTTAGAAAATTTCAGATAATTGTTAGGACTTAGTCATTTATAAAACCCTCAAACTTTGAGGAATTTATTTACGACCTTCCCGACCTTAGAAAGTTAGTTTTTAAGTTGATTCATGATTGGGGAAGTCAATAGATCATCTCAGGTGAGTTTTGGAATTTTCGAACAAGCGTAAGGGCGTGTTTGAAGCTCCAAAATAGTGGATTAGGGAAATTAGCCCGTGATGCCTTGCCCAGAGCGACACGCCAGAGCTTGCAGTGCTCCAAAGCACAGGGCGCCCTGGCCAGTTCGGTTCGGGTAAATTTTGCTGTTTTGTTTTGCGTTATTAAGGGTAAATAGGCCATTTTCCCTTCACCCAATAGCTCTATAACATGGGATTAAATCCCCAAATAGCATAATTTCTCATCCTTTTCACAAAATTCTCTCAAGAACAAGCCCTAGCTTCATCAAGTTCAAGAATCAAGCCTCAAGAACTCACCCTAATCTCTACGAAATTAACAATCAAGGTATGTTAGGTGTTCATTCAAGGGTTTCCTTCCATCCTTGGAGTTCGAGAAACTCTTTTAAACTACAAGTTTATTGTTTTTATGAATTCCATGATTAAACTAGGTTGTATTGATATTCATGATAATTGTTTGGATTTCAACCCATGATATAATTTCAAGTTCATGAAACTGAATAGCATGTGTGATGGATGTGTTATTATTTTGATAAACTCTTGAATTTATAAGTTAGTATTGTATCCATGATGTTCATGTGTTGACTAATATTATGTGAAATAATCATGCTCCCCAAGTGTTTAATAAAATGCCTATGTTGATTGAATAGGGATATCATGACATGTCGTTTTGTGTTCCCATTCATGCACAAGTTCATGTATGTCAAGTGTTTTCCCAAAAGGCAAAGTGAATGTATTACGAACAAGTATCAATTGTTATGTTTTCACGATCATGCCATGTTTTACTTTTAATACTATCGCGTCTTGGAGGTATTAAATACCCAAAAATCTAGCTATTGACCTAGAGCCACAGTAGTTACATAATAATCTTAGTAATATTCAGTCAGTACAAAACTCAGTTAAACTCAGCAAACTCAGTCCAGTTCAGTCAGTAAACATGATCAGTAGTAGTTCAGTCCAGCCTAGTACATTTTAGCAATCATTTCAGTGTTTAATCAGTTAAGAGTAGGATTCAGCACCGAGTAAACCTAAGGATGGGGACTCACCTGCCAGTAGAGGGTGTAATCCTTAAAAGCATTCCTTGCATTCCAGAACTACGTAGACAGCATAGGTTGAGACATCAACCTGCCAGTTGAGGGTTGATGAGGTATCTTACCTACCAGTTGAGGGTACCACCATTCTCAATCAAGGCACCTTCCAGATAAGGGTGACTCAGCAACTTGCCTTTACTCGTGGCATAGTATAGACACCCTTCCAACTGGGGTTACCGGTTGGACCCTAAATAATGTCAGAGAGGGGTATGTCAGTTAGATTGTTACCTCCCATAGTTTTAGTTTCAGTATCATTATAGAACTCAGTTCTGTTCTACAACACTAGGACTGTCAAAAATAGTCACCAAGCTCAGTATAGAACTCAATTCAGTTCTACAGCACCAGGACTATCAGAAACAGTCACCCAGCTCAGTATAGAACTCAGTTTAGTTCAATAGAATCAGGACTATCTGAAACAATCACCCAACTAACAGTAATACAGTTATCAGTGAACTCATATATCAAAAATTCAGTTATCAGAACTCAACACCCAGTGTTAATATAATCTCAATTACAGTATGCGTAGTTATGTGCAGGGCATTGTATTATCAGTAAATATAGATATTTCATATATATATGTACTCTCATTCAGTTATATTCATGTTACTCAGCCAATATTATTCATGCATATAAACCCATGTATTCATACATACCTCAATTATCATACTAGTACATTCAAAGTATAAACACATACCTTTATTTTGCGCTATGATGTCTTATATCATAGGTTCAGACGCATGGGTTCCTGACCGTACTTAGCAGCCCAGACTTATCAACAGCAGATTTAGTGGTGAGTCCTTATAGTTTGAGGACACATTCATCTTTTTAGTATTTTAGTTTAGTTTTTCTATAGTTGGAGTTAGTTGGGGACTTGTCCCATCAACTCCATGCTCAGATTGTTAGAGGCTTTTCGGACTAGATTATTTCAGACAGTTGCTCAGTTCTCAATATTAATTTATCAATATTTAATTTTAGTTATGTACCTTATGGCAGTTCCAGCCTAATTTCTGTATTATTACAGTATTATTACTCAGTTATGGCAGCAGGTACCAATCATGGGTTAGATTTTGGTCCTTTAGGATTATGAACACAGTGTGATGTCTGGGGTGCAGACTCGGGGCGTTACATATAGAAATCCCTTAAGTAACTGCATTAATTGAATTTTTTTAAATGGCTTGGAAAGGTAAAAGGATAAATAGTTATGCTTGTAGGGAATATGGAAGTACCCCATGTGGTTTGATATGGTAAATAAAAGGGCACTTAGAAGTCCCCTTAAACCTATATGTGGTTGGATATGTATAGTACTTACAAGTATGGTCGGTATGAAGATACCACCACTAAATGGCCTTGGTTAATAAATGTTAAATATATTGATTAGTTCCTGGGTAATGGTTTTAATTTGGAAATAATGGCGAGATATGTAGCAAAGTATTGGAAGGTAGAGGACCCGAGGGACCAACAGTGGAAACTCATATTTGCTGATATGAGGTTGGTCTTAGTGACTGTGTGTATTATGTCACACTATATTTTGGGGGATGTACTAGTCATTCTAGGGTTACTTCCTTGGTCGTGCGGTTATACACACTATGTCCCTTTTAGCAGGGGAAGGTGAACCCATATATCCCCCGAGTGGTTTAGGACGGTAGAGCTACATAATGCATGTAAAAGGTTTTAATGGAATGCTAAACCTGGTTCCCTTTCCTGACATAGTTCTATATATATATATATTTATGGTTGTATGTATTACGGATGGTTTTACTTGGCTTTGTAAATGGCATTATTTTATCATTATCCAGAGTACATGCTAGTGTTCACCTACTAACCCATCTTCGGGGGGTTGTATACCCACACTATGCAAGAACTGACCATTCAACTTCTCTTACTTATTGATCAAATTCGGGGATAGTTGATGTTGGATTTAAGTGATGAGCTTTCATAGTTTGGAAGGCATCTATTTTATGTCATGGTCTACTTAACATTTTTCTCGTCTTACATAGACTTTGGTTTTGGCTATGGTCGGGGGCATGTCCCGACTAGATATTATTTGGTTGGTCTAGAGGCTATGTATGGACAACTGTGGAATTAGGTATGGTATGAATGGTTTATCTTATATATATATAAATATACATACGGTGGATTATTATAATTGGTTTTGGTTATTAGTTTCTGCATTTGTTTAGTTGGTTATTGGGTGGTTGGACTTGATTAGGCTAGTCTCGGTTATAGACTTATCCTAGAGTCACCACCTGGTTCGATACGCTATTTTTTTATATGTTCGAACTTTAGCCGACTCTAAGGTATGCATTTAGTGGTTGGGTTGGGTAACATAGGCAGTTCATGGTCCTGGTTGGAGTTGGGATTGTCTATTACGATAGGGCGTTATTTCGGGTCATGTTACATTGGTATTAGAGCTTTAGGTTTCGGAGTCATGGGTTGTCCACAAAGCCATATTGAGTAGAGTCTTTCTTATGGGTATGTCATGCACCATACTAATAATCAAAAGGTGTTGAGGCATTTAGGATGTTTTGCTATCTTGGTTATTCTACTTTTGGGATATAGAGTCTACAGTCTTAAGATTTTCTCTAAATCTTTATTGGTTTGCTCTTTGGATCATGTCTTCTCAAGGATATAACATTCATGGAAACTCATCTATCCCATCCAAACAACATGGATGGATCTAAACTAACTCATGAGGCACAAACTTTGTCAGGGATCAAAGCGTTTGGTTTCCCAAGTGGAGCCCAATCCTCATCATCCTATTTTCTTTATAGATTTATGATCGGTCGTACATTGGTTGTTGCGAGAAAGGGATAATCAGTATTTTTGTTATGGTCAGTTGGGTCTCGTGTGACAGGAATATCCAATAAGGTTTTCCACTTAGGGAAATAAAGTATTGGCTTTTACCTCTGGCTCTGGCATTTATTGTGATTCTCTCAATGTTTTTACTATTCCATGAGAGTCTAAGGCATCTTTTGATGCCAACGCTGGTGTGTAGAAAAAAAAACTCTTTTCCTTGTATTGTGTATGGTTTGCTTAGTTCGACGCCCCCTCTCTTTTGTGACCTAATTTGTGGTTGTGTATTTTGGTCTTAAGATTAATTTGAACTCTTTTGTTCTTCTATTTCTACCCTGGTAGGTGACTTTATGGTTGACAAAAGAGTCTATAAAATGTGTGTGGTATTTGTTGGTAGTAAAGAGGACTTTGTGGATTTATGTGTGACTTAAATATGATGGATTTCAATGTCATTTAGGGAAATTTATTGGTTGCACTCTTACTATCTATCATTACATTGTAGAATCTTTAAAGGTTGTCTTTATTCTTCAGGTTAAGCCGGTTATAGGATAGGAGGATGGTTTCATTCTCTAGTTATTAAGAAAAATAATTAGATCATATCTTATAACTCGGAGGTTGGTTTCATAAGGGACATCTTTATTATTTATCCCGGGTTAGAGATTCTAACTTAGAAGGTCTTTCTTTGGATTCAATTTTAATGGTGAATGAATTTCCTGGGGTCCTTTCTAATGATCCTCATGGTGTCTATTGGGAGGTTGGTTTGGGATTGGTCTTGTTTTGGACATTTGTCAAAATTTCTATTCCTTATTTATAGAATGGTTCCAGTAGAATTAAAGGATCTTAAGGAGAAATTAAGGGATCTCTTATATGAGGTCTCATTGGTCTTAATGTTTCCCTGTGGAGTATTTTGTTCTTACATGCATAAGAGAAGTGGTTTTCCCTGGAAATGGATGAGTTTTTGGTAGGTAACTAAGGGATTTGGTGTGTCCTTTTTTGGGGGTGAACCATGCTTAGGTATATTCTATAAGGGTACTTTGCTAGTTGTACATGGTGGTTGGTAGATCCTAGGCTTGAATCAAGATGCTTGATTTTTTTATAAAAGGATGTATGATAAGCTCAGGAATAGAAATATAGGAGTTGTAGCGGTAAATTGGTAGGTTGGATGAGGTTGATGATTTGGGAAGTACAATAATAGAAAAAGGTTGTAACTTTTAAGTTGAAGGTTTAGGTTGAACGGATGGATATGAATTGTGAGTCAAGTCATTAGATAGGTTAAATCATGGAACTTGCATGTATCCTTGTCCCTATACTTGTACTTTATTGTCGACATGAAATTGATTATTAAATTCATGGTTTTGAAATTGGGTTTTGGCACAATTCAGGTCTTTGACATGGTTACTCATTTAAGTAATTTTCCATGTATTATGATGCATTATTGGTGCTTTATTTATGTTTATGAACATGGTGGGATGTATGGGAATGTTAAATGGATTTCGGGGTACTATGGATTCCCCAATTACTTGATTTTATTTTGTTAATTATATGCCCTCAAACTATTTGTGATATTTTTGTTGGATATAATTTTGTCATATGGTTTAACTTTTCTTAAACCTTTGCATTGCCTAAATAATTAAAGGAATATAAATTGGGTTTGGTCGGATTCAAATTATTTTTAGAAGGCCTTGGTCGTCATGTTTTAATTTTGAATGGTTTTAGTTTAATTGGAAACCTTGGAGTCAATTTGGTCTTATGTTTTTTACATGTCTATGCTGGTCCCTTGGTAGCATTTCGTTGAATTAGGTTTTGGGTATAGGAGAACCAAGCGTCCTTGGTGTATGTCTTCAGTGACACCCATTAGAACGAAGAATTGTGTTCATAGATATAATGGGATGGAGGTTGGTGGTTAATCTAGAGTTTTTTTTTAGGGGTGGACTTCAAGGAAAGGTAGGGTTGCATATTTTAGTGATACTCATCGCTCTTGGTTAAGAGATTACTCTACTAGCATTGCATGTATTCAGTTACAGTTTATGCCTAAGGTTTGCATTTTACATTTACCTTATTCCCTGGATATTAGTCTTGACCTTGTGTAAAGTACTCATGGTATGTGTGGTTTTGTTTCTTTCGATGTCCAGTCTTAAGGACTCCTCTTATGGTATGGTTTGGTTGGATGTTTCACTTGTCTTAGGCACCCCTACTCCAACAACTATAAGACTTTTGATGGCGGACCAGACTATCAAGTGATCGGTTGGGTTTTGTTTGACGTGTTAGTAAAGGTGGATAGATTCATCCTTCCGGTGGACTTTGTGGTGCTTGATTATGACATCTACCAAGAGGTGCTTATTGTCCTTTCTTTACCTTTTCTTGCAACGAAAGAGTTGTTGTTGAATTAGATCAACATGAAATGAAATTTAGAGTCCATGATGGTGGATTGTCCTGTTGGGTGTACAAAATGAAAAAACAACCTATGGAGCTTTAAGTGGTGTCGATTATAGATGGTGCGGATACGGAGGTGAATGATAGATCCTTAAAGGACCCAACTTGAGGATTTAAGGATGTCATGCCACAATGATAACTAAGGTGCTATGTGGGAGGCAACCCACAAATGCCACGAAAGTGGGTCGTGTTGTTTAATTTGTTTTTGATTTAATATAGTAGAATTTACTTTTCTTGCCTGTTAATCCATTCATTTATGATGCTTTTAGGTGTGTTGAGTTAAGTTGAATAGGGGAAAGTGTGGAAACTTGAATAATGGACTTAACAGGGGAGTGCAAAGGACTAAAATATGGCCTCAGGTAGCGCAATCTCGGCACCTATGCCATCACGATCGTGGTCGCCGAGTGATTGCAATCGCAAATGTTGGAATGCAATCACAGTCAAGTCTAGTTAAAAGACCATTCGATCGACCCATTTCCCCCACACTCTCTTTTCAATTTTTCTCTCAAATTGCATACACCCTTGATCTTATTTTGAGCATTCCAATAGCATTGTAGCATCTACTCTAGTATGTGCTTTGAATTCTCGATTTAATTTCTTATATACAGGCCTTAGAATGTGTGCAATCAGGAGAGACTAAAAGTGTGCTTTTCATGTCTAAATTGTTGCTTATGTGTACTTGTGTGGTATGGTTCGCTGTCAAAAAATGGTGTGCAAACATTTGGGAAAGTCTTGTGTACCCAAATTGTGCTTGATTTGTAAGAGATAGGTTGTGCATACCAAGTGCTCGATCAAATGCCTAAAAGAAGTAACTAGTTGTTTTCACATTCTAAAGGCAGGATTAAGTACCTAGGAACCATGTTCTGATTTCTTATTGTTAATTCCTGCTTTGGAACATGATTTGGCCTTGAAACTGGAATTTAGAGTTTTTGAAAAAATTTGCCCAATTTTTCCCCAGATACTGCAATCGCGGTCATTGGAATGCGATAGCATCTCAGTAACCCGCGATCACCATATCTGAGGCTGATTTCTAACATGGACTAAAAATCCTGAACTTCTAATTCTTGCCCAAAAACCACCAAGTAACCATCCCATAAGCTTAATTGGGCAACATAGCATAGTTTGTGCATGAAAATGTTAATGGTAAGTGTTGTTATGTTCTCTTGTTTTCAAGGTTTACATCACGGGAGATTAAGATCATGTCCATTTCACGGCCCCTGAGTGCCACAACTTGTATATGGTGATCTCCCAAAGACAAAGTTGCTTCCGAATAGGGGCATATGTCTAGAAAAGGTGTCGAAAAGCGGCATTCCATAATTGACTGATAGCCACTGTATGGGGATGTTTTTCCTTGGATTTCTATTAGGAAAATGAGCAGTGGGTAAGGGAGTTCTATGTTAATCTTAGTATGGAATATTTCTCAGACCCAATTATTAGAATCTAAGGAAAGGAAGTGAACATTAGAATCTAAGGAAAGGAAGTGAACTTTGGAGCTGAACAAATTAATGACATATATGGTCTACCAAATGAAGATATGGCTCAATTAAAGTCAAAAGGGTGTGAACGAGAGAGTTGGATGGCGGAGATGTTATGTCTTCGCATGGAGGTTCCTTGGGAGGATACCAAGAGGGGTATATCTATAAATAATTTCACTACTGAGGCTTGGATTTTATTGACCATCATTTGTAGCTGGGTTTCTCTATGCGACCACATAACTGCGGTTCCAGATTTGTGGGCCTGAATTGTTGTTTGTATACTAGACAACATTCTGTTGAATGTTGGTCGACCTATGGTCTCAGACAAAAAGTTTTTCAAGATCCATGGTGATACATATATATTATTCCCTTATTTAATTACTGATCCATGCAAGATAGCTGGAGTGGAGGTACACCTCGTAGACACTTGGGTGCGCCCAAACACCCCTATTTTTCCTCTCAAGATTCGGGGTGAGGGAGCACCAGGCAAGAGAAAGCAAAAGAAGATCGACTTAGACAAGTCGACATTTGAGGATACAGAGTCTTGCTGGATATCCATAGCTGGCCCCTTTGATGAGATCATGGTTTATTTGAGGGTGATGAGGGAGCTCATAGCAGGGTTACCTCAGGGGCCAGGAGAGCCTTCTACTACCCAACATTTCTATGTGGCTCAGTCCTATTATGGAAGGTACTTAGGGGATCAGAGGATAAGGGAGCCACAATTTCTAGGATTGAGAGGGCCTATTCATCCTTGGCAGAGTCTGCCAGAGAGCTCAGGGACTCACATGAGAAAGATGAAAAAGAGGGAGAAAAAGAGGGACAAGTTTCTTCACCAAGATAAAGAAGGGAGTGAAGGTCCTTTTAAAGGCACTAAAACCCAGAGATAGACTTCCTTCTTCCAGAATTTAGAGTGATGATGAGGCCCCAGCTGAGTGTTCCAATTCTGAAGAGGCCAGAAATGATGCGGTGTCTGAGTGAGACAACAACTCTTGATGCGGTTACAGGGACCAACATTTTTCTCTCTTTATTCTTTATTTATTATGTAGTGAGGACACTACAAGTCTTTTAGTTGGGGGTGCCTGTCTCTATTCATTCATTTAGCCTGTATTATCTAGATATTTTTGGATGTTTTGATATTGATTTGGATGATTCTTATTTTTATTTATGGGTTGTAATATTCTGGCACCTTGATGGTGTCCACATTGCATGTATTAGTAACTTCTTTCATTTTGTTAGTTTTTAATCTTTATCTTGTTCATGATGATATGGAACGAGCCTTTCCCTATGATAAATTAAGTGATGACATTTTTAAGGGATAATTGACATAAGTGGGGTTTGAGCCATGGATGTAGGGGAAGTTTGAGTAGTCGTAGAATTGGAGATATAAAGGCAATGGAAATCTAAGTACTTATGGCATTTCCGATTTGGTATCGCACTTATACCTATGGTGAAGTTTGAGTTGCCATATGGATTGACCTCATGAAAGCTGAAATGTGAGACAACGGCTTTTTTTGGTGCCATAAATAGAAAATTATGTATGATGCAAATGCGAAGCAAACACCCTCTCTATCCAAAAATTTTTGAAAACCAAGGGCACGGACGTGAACAATTTTGTAACAAAACCTTACCTCTTTTTGTGACTCAAAATCTTTTAGCTTGTCTAAGTTGGTAAATAAACCATTTGTCTCTAGTAGGAAGTGAAATTAATCCCCCTTAAAGAGTTTGCATTCCATGTACAGAGAGCATATTTGTCCAAATATCATGCATACTTGTACCATCTAGAACTTTCCCCATTAGTCTCCAAGGCTAATTGTTATTATACTTGGTTGGTGAAATGATCTTAGGCTATCTTTGTGAACATAGGAACCTAATCTAGCCTAAATAGACTACTCATTCTTAGAATAGTATCCTTATTTACCCATTTTAACCCTTCAAACCTTTTTTTGGCAACCATGTTTCAAGCCTCAAATCTTTAAAAATTTTCTCTCTATTAAACCCTACCCTCCTTGAACGTGAAAAATAAAACTTGAGGCCAAATGCTTAATCTAGGGGTGGTAAGTTTAGAAGAGATGACCATGGGACATTGTAATGTAAGTGGATGTCTATGAACTAAAAAATTAAAAAGTGAAAAAGAAAGGAATGATTAAAAGAATATTGAGGCATAGATTGTAAAAGAAATAAGCGAATGGAAGATGCATTCAAGAAGATGGATAAATCAAGGCAGCTAAAATAGGCATGTGTAAAGTGTGAAAATAAAATAAGTGGTCCATGGTCAAAAGGTTGGATAATAGTGTGAGGTAGATGCTCAAGGAGGGTGTAGCCACTTTGTTCCTAAATGATATTCTAAACTTCACTGAATCTACGCTACAAGATTAAAAAGTCCTTCAAGATTTCCAACCAAGTGTAATCATTGTAGTGACTATTAAAAATAAGGGCAATCCTATGGTATGGTACTTTTTAGCGTCGAGAGACTTTGTGAGATAGAGTGTTGAATACTTAAATCCGTTGTTTCATATTAGATAATTTGGTGTGTTTAGGATTTCTTTATTGTGAGGAGGCATATAGGCAAATTGAGTTGGGTGAAATTGTCATCTTCAAAAAAATGATGCAAAAGGAGTATAGTGGAGTTAAGGTCGATAGAGAGTCACTTCTAGAGTATTAGTGATTTCTACTTTGTTGTTCTTTAAAGGAATTTCCATCTTGGAGACTGCATTTCTTTTCAAGGGTAGTCGTCAGAATAGCTTTGCCCATGTTTGAGAGCTACTTGTGTCGTTAGTCAAGTCTGAAGTCATTATGATCATTTAGTTGTATCAATTGTTTTGAATTTGCATTGTCTCATTTATTAAGATGTAGTGTTTCTTGAGTAAAATCAAAGGTTTAAGTTGGGGGTGTTGATGAGTTGTAAATTTGCCACTCATTTACATTCAAATTTGTGCACACTACTATAATTGGACAGTATGAATGAGGCGACTTTGTTAGTTGAATGCACTAATTTCCACATTTTGCAGATATACACGTGATAAGAAAGAAAGATGTGGAATTGAGCTTAGAAGGAACCAAAAATATAAGAGAAGTGCACAACATGGTCTGCACAACAACAAGGATCAGTTACTGCGATCACGGTCTGAGGGCCGCGATCGTGGCCATTAAATTTTGGTCAGCTTCCAGTGATTGGAAGGATCTGATAGTGGTCGTGATGGCCTCGGTTGTGGGCTATTACCCAGGGTTAAATTTTTTATTTTACATAGCCAACCCCAAATTCCTCATAAGGAAAAAGCCCTTTTCCATTTTGGCATTCTACAATTTTGAACTATAATTGAGAGAATTTGTAAACATTCTAATTTGGGAAAACTCTTGTGTTTGAATTTCCAATTTGAATTGAGTGAATTTTAAGTTAAATTGACGAATCTCATTACTATCAATATCAATGAATGCATTGAATGACCATTTTAGTATATTTCTTCTTCCTAATTTCATGAGTATAAAATAAATTCATCTTGGGATTATGTTTGAATAGGGTGCAAATATCTATGGGTTGTGATTAATTTATGTAGATTCTTAGTTAATAATAGTGGGATTCACTAATGGATTTGTAGGTGAATGCCCTAAATTCTCAAAAGCTCACATCATCCTTAAAAGAGAGATGTGAGTGAATTTTTTGATCGTATATCATCCTTGAAAGAGGGATATAGGAGACAAAGCATTAGTGAACAAAAGTTAGATTTAGTTTATGCTCTTCTCATATCTTAAAAATAAGAGTGATTTGAGAATTAGCTAGATCTTAAGCATCATCCTAGAAATAGGGATGCCCTATTTTAGGTACGATGTGACTTTTCTTGCTACACCCATGAGGTATCCAAAAAGATCCATGGGTGATAATCTTGAGGTTTCATTGAAGATTAACCTCGAGAATTCCTAACCTATCCTACCCACATAATTAATGACTAGAATTTGTACTCAACTATTATGTACCTATGCATTATTTACCCATAGGAAGACATAATCCCAAGACTTGTTCTATATTGAAATTTTAATAACAATTGTTGCTCTATGTTGATGGTTTGATTTGATTTTCATCGAAGAACTTCCCAAAATAATCCCCCTATTTTAATTCAAGCATTTAACTTTGTTTACACTACGGGCATACACTTAGAAGCCATCAACACCTATAGGTTTTGAGGACTAGAATAACTTCTCAAGGATTCGACGTCGACGTCAACGTGAGTTGAGATTTATTTACAACAATCGTCCTACATACAATCTATGGTATAGGTAGACGTAATTAATACCTTCAAGATCACCCTATCCCCACCCTCAAACCCTGACTTCCTACTCACATCCGCATAGGACTTTTGGTGACTTTGGGAGGCTTTAAGTCTATCCTGAATCACCTTCACCATATCCATTGCCTCGGGAACCAAATCCAGGCAAAATATCTTCGTTTCACCAACCTTGAACCACCTAATAGGAGAACGACACCTCCTACTCTACAACACCTCAAAAAGAGCAATACCAATTCTAGAGTTGTAGCTATTATTATACTCAGATTTATAAGAGGCAAATGATCAACACAACTACCACCATTGTCAATCATGCAAGATCGAAGCATATCCTCCAATGTCTGAATAGTCCTCTCCACTTTCCTATCCGAATGCAGGTGGAAAGACGTGCTAAGACTCACTTTAGTCCCCAAACCTTTCTCAAATAACCACCAAAAGTGTGATTAGAACTGAGCACCACAATCGGATATGATAAAAACAGGTTCCCCATGCAACTTCAAAATTTCCTTAATAAACAATCTGGCATAATCTTCCATCAAAAAGTTTGTCCTCACAGGAAAAAAATGTGCAGACTTTATCATCCTATCTACGATGACCCAAATTGAATCAAGCTAATTTTGAGACCGATGAAGACCTGTAATGAAATCCATATTTATCACTTCCTACTTCCACATTGGCAACTCAATTTCTTGATACAATCCCCGAGTCACAAGTGCTCAACTTTCACTTGTGGACACACTATGCACTTAGCCAAAATACTAGCTACATACCAATTCATATTTTTCCACTAATAAATCTACTTAAGGTCATGATACATTTTCGTGGAACTAGGATGAATGGTGTAACGCGACTCATGGGCCTCGACCAAGATCCTTTCTCACAATCCATCTACATTGGGAATGCATAATATCCCTTGGTACCGCAAGGTACCATCACCACTAACCTCAAAGGCCATCACTTTTTACCCATCTACATCACCCTTGATTTGCATCAAGGGAGGGTCTAACACTTGTTTCTCTTTATCCCCAGCATCAAGCGATGACTTTGCACCTTTTTGAACAAACACACCACCATCCTCTAAGTCCAAGAGGTAATTACAAAGGTTAGCCAAACGGTGAATATATTTCACCAATTATATCTTCCCTCCATCCACATGATCTAGACACCCCACGTATAACCTTTTAAGAGCAACAACAACTATGTTAAGTTTACCTGGATAGTTGTGAAGGCTCATGTCATAATCCTTGAATAGGTCAAGACACCTTCTTTGCCTGAGATTTAACTCTTTCTAAGTGAACATATATTGCAGGCTCTTATGATCTAAAAAGATATTCATAGGCACTTCATACAAATAGTGACACCAAATCTTCAATGCGAACACCACAGCTAACAACTCTAAGTCATGAGTCGGATAATTCTTCTCATGGAATTTCAACTGCCTAGAAGCATAAGCTATCACCTTGCCATGCTGCATCTAAATGCAACCAAGCCCCACATGGGATGCATCTAATAGACCACAAATCCATCAGTGCCTTAAGGAAAAGTCAAGACTGAGGCCGAAGTCAGCTTATCCTTCAGCTTCTCAAAACTACCCTTACAAGAATCAGACCACAAGAACTTCACATTCTTCTGAGTTAACTTAGTCAATAGGGCAACTATAGTAAAAAACTTTCCACAAACCTCATGTAATATCAACATAAACCCAAGAAGCTAGAAATATTGGTAGAAGTCATAGGTCTAGGCGACTTCTTAACCACTGTAACTTTTTGAGGATCAACCATGATCCTTTCACTAGATATGACATGACCTACAAAAATCATAACGTTCAACCATAATTCACATTTCCAATTTGTCAAACAATTGCTACTCTTTCAGGGTCTGCAATACAATTCAAAAGTGACGACATAATCCACCTCACTCTTACAGTACACCAGAATATCATTTATGCATACAATGACAAACAAATCCAGAAATTGATGAAAGACCCTGTTCATCAAGTCCATGAATGCCGCCAGGGCATTAGTCAACCCAAAAGATATAACCAGGAACTAACAATACCTATATTGGGTACGAAAAGCAGTCTTAGGGATATTTGCCTCCCTAATCATTTACAAAAGATACCCACACAGAAGATCAATCTTTGAGAAAAATTTAGCACTCTGGAGTTGATCAAACTAACCATTTATCCATGGAAGATGGTACTTATTCTTTACGTTACCTTATTCAAGTGTCGGTAATCTATACACATCTGAAGGAGACTATCCTGCTTACACACAAAAAATATAGGTACACCCAACGGGGACATACTAGGATGGATGAAACTCTTGTATAAAAGATCTATTAGTTTCTCCTAAAGCTTCTTTAACTCAGTTGGAGCCATTCTATATGGGTGAACAAAGATAGGACAAATATCATGAATAAGGTCAATCCCAAAATCAATCTCCCTATCTAGGGGGACACCAGGAAGGTCATCAGGGAAAACCTTAGGAAATTCATTAACCACCAGGACGGATTGTAAAAAAGGACTCTCCGGGTTAGAATTTTTAATCCAAACAAAATGATAGAGACACCCCTTGGAGATTAATCACTAGGCTCTAAGATATGATATAAACCATCCCTAGGGTGCTAGAGAACCACCCTCTCACTCGATAACCATCTCTTTAGGGAATTTAAAAATAAACTTATAGGCCTGACAGTCTAGAGAAGCATAGCATAAGTGCAACCAATCAATCCCCAATATGACAATGAAATCAACCATGTCATATTCAAATAGATCCACCAAAGTTTGACGACCACCTACAGCTACCACATAACCTTTATAGACTTTTCTAGCACCATAGTCTCTCGAGACCGAAACTAAAATGCACAACCACAATAGGATCATATAACAATAAATGGACCTCAGATAATATAAACAATACACATCAAGGGAAGAGAGTTTCAATATACCAGTAATGACATCAGATAATGCCTTAGACTTTTGTCGGGTAGTGAAAGCATATAGTTAGTTTTGACCAGTGTCGGAGCTAGATGGTGCACCCTTTTATGTAGGAGATGATGAAGAGGCAACCAAAACCTTATTTTCCCCCAGAAGCAACCTTACCAATGAGATAGTTTCTAACCATATTCCCTGGATGTCCATACTTGAAGAACTTCCCCTCCCCCATCAAAGAAACCCAAATGCAGTAGACCATAGAATTTGTAGAGATGATATAATAGAGCTGATTGAGCCCTACTAGCCTGAGATTGGGCAACCTGTGCCCTTGCACCATCACCATCCTAAAAATATTTATCACCAGATGGCTTTAGGTAGGGATCACTAGCCATTGAGTAGGACCCAGAATCACCCACTTTCTCTTAGGCCTCTTCCCAGCATCCCTGTTATTCTGATGCTGACCTCTACACTACTCAAAAAATTTAAACTTCTTACTCTACCTCTCCCTTATCTCTACCTTCTTTTTCTTCTCTTTCTCAATGTGTTGCATGTACACAACCAACCTGTATATGTTTATATACTTGTTCAACAAGGCAGTGTTACTGTCTAAAATTAAGTCTTAGGATAAAACAAAATCAAACTTTCTTATTCTTGCCCTTATTTTATATACCAATTCTGAGGCATACCGGGATAACTGGTGAAACTTCAAGGCATACTTCTTGACTGACATCTTGCCTTGGTTTAGGTTAACAAACTCTTATGACATTGCCTCCTTCAACTATTGAGGAAAGAAGTAGTCCCAGAAAGCATTAGATAAATTATCCGATAAGGCTGACTTAGCATCATCACCCCTTAACTGGTCCCATTCCTTGTACCACTGATATGGCACATCTTTCAATTGGTAGGCGGTGAACTCTAATCCCTCCATTTTAGTGGCATGAATCACACAGAAGATCTTTTTTATCTCATTAAGAAAACATTAAAGATCCTCCTTGACCCTAAAACTAGTAAAGGTTGGAGGGTTCAATCTTAATAACTGGACAACCCTTGCGGCATTAGTAAATAGAGTATTAGAAGCACCATGCTCAGAATAAGAATCTACAACTAAGCCAGCATATAAATAGTATGACGAAACTTAGCATTCATCATATCAGCTTGAGGAGCTCAAGAAGGACTGGAGGGGATCGGTGGAACTCCAGAAGAGAAATCAAGAATTAAACGCCTAGATCGGGTATTGACCCTCTAATCAGGGCATGTCCCATCAACATTATCCTCTACTGTGATATATGAATTTCCATGTTCTTTAGATTGTTTGGGAGACATGATTTGAAAAGCGAACAAATGGGAATTAGAGAAGATTTTAGGACCATAGACTCTATAGCTTGAAATAAATCAATAATAAAGAGAAATATTCATAAATGCCTTATAGCCACTCCCTTATGAATGTGGCGCGCTACACACCCTAAAAAGAGACTCTACCCGACATAACTTTATGGACACCCAATTGACCATGAACCTATGCTTTAATATAAATTTGACATGACCTAAACTAGGTCCTGGCCCTGTCGGGTATCTCAAGTCTAACCAGGACCAGAGACCACCCCCAATACCCAATCAATTCACTACCCTTCACCCCATGTTGGATTAATTTCAAACATATAAGAAGATAAGATAACCTTAAATTAAAGACATTATAATGTTTCTATTACCAAAACCAAAATCCATAACCAATTAACCACCCAATACCAATCCCAATTCTATTACCACTAACAATGCTAAACCCAGTACCGATATCACTCATGCCCATAGTAGTCCAACCAAGCCTCTAATCAAAGCCAAAGAATATCTAGTTGGGATATTCCCCTGACTATAGCTAAAGACAAAATAAAAGAAATAATGATGACAAAAAGAAATCCATAGCATAAAATGGAGTCTTCGGTGTATAGAAACTCACCACTTCAGTCTGACTCAAAAGTTATCCCCAAATCACCAAGTCATAGAGCGAGAGAAGTGGAAGTATGGTTGTTTCCTGCCTCGCATGGGGATACAATGCTTGAACACGGTTAGCAGGGTGAACGCTAGTATATAACTCAGGGATAAAGATAAAGTAATTCCATTAATACAAAAAAAATCAATGTAATGTGAATAACCATAGGCAAGTACATATATACATATATATCCTGTTGCGATAAGGAAAAAGGTTTAGCATTCATTTTAAAACATTATCATGGCTTGTGTAGCCTTACCATTATTTCATGGCTTGCATAGCCTTAGAACCCTAGACGATTACTTTCTTTCAAACCCTAGCCTTAACTTGAATAGAGAGTTTGAGAGAGAATTTAGGAAGTATTTTATTGGGAATGATATGATAATAAAGTCCTAAGGGAGGTTTTAAATCGTGGGATTCAAGGGGTTAAATTGGGAAATGTCCAAAGTTCACCAACTTAAAAGTTTAAAAAGTGTCGCCTTTGACTACGAGAAGGTATCATGGTGGATCCAAAGAAAGTTACAGTGGTTAAAAAGTGTCCTACGCCCATGAATCCATCGATATTTGGAAATTCTTGGGTTTTGATGTCTACTATAGGAGATTTATGGAGAATTTCTTGACTATAGTTACCCCATTAACTAAATTGACCTAGAAAAAGATGAACTTCTTATGGTTTGATGCTTGTGAGGGTAGTTTTGAGAAGCTAAAAGATAAGTTGACTTCAGCTCTAGTTTTGACTTTACTAGAAGGCACTGATGGTTTTGTTGTCTATTGTGATGCATCTCATGTGGGACTTGATTGTGTGTTGATACAGCATGGTACGGTGGTGGCCTATTATTGTAGGCATTTAAAAGTTCATGAGAAGAATTATCCTACCCATGACCTGGAGTTGTTGGTTATGGTGTTTGCATTGATGATCTGGCATCACTATTTGTATAAATTCCATATAGATATATTTTTGAATCATAAGATCCTATAATATGTGTTCACCCAGAATAAGTTGTATCTCTGGTATAGGAGGTGGCTTGAGTTGCTAAAAGATTATGACATGTGTCTCCCCTATCACCCAGGTAAAGCTAATATGGTTGTTGATGCTCTTAGAAGGTTACCCTTAGGGACTCTAGCTCATGTAAATAAGGATAAACGGGAATTAGTGAAATATATTCAACTTTTGGCTAACCTTGGAGTTCGTCTCTTAGACTTTGAGGATGGTGGTATGTGTGTGAAAAAAGTGGTGAATTCATCCCTTGTTGCTAAAATAAAAGAGAATCAAGTATTGAATCCTTTCTTTATAAAAATTAAGAGAGATATGGTCTAGCAAAAGGTTGTAGATTTTGAGATCGATGGTGATGGTATCTTGAGGTACCAAGGTAGATTGTGTATTCCCGAGGTAGAAGGGTTCAGAGAGAGGATCTTGGCTAAAGCTCATGACTCGTGTTATGTCATTCATCCTGCTTCGATGAAGATGAATCATAATCTTAAGGAGAATTATTGGTGGAACAATATAAAGCAAGATGTGGCCAGTTTTATGGCTAAATGCTTGGTGTGTCAACTAGTGAAGGTTGAGCACTTGAGGATCGGTGGGTTGCCTCAAGAGGTTTAGTTTCCTATATGTAAGTGGGAAGTGATTAATATATATTTTGTTACCGATCTTCCTCGATCGCGAAATTAATTTGATTGGATTTGGGTCATCATAGATAGAATGACCAAGTCTTCCACGTCTTTCCAGTGAAGACTAGTTATTCGATAGAGGATTATGCTAAGATATTCCTCTAAGAGGTTGTGAAGTTGCATGGGGCACCATTTCTATCATGTCAGATCGCGGTACTCAGATCTCATCGCATTTTTGGCATTCATTTCTAAAAGATTTGGGAACAAAGGTGAGCCTTAGTACTACTTTCCACCTGCAGGCGGACATACAAGAAAAAAGGACTATTCAGACACTGGAAGATATACTTCGGGCTTGTGTGATTGACTATGGCGGTAGTTGGGTTGATCATTTGCCTCTTATGGAGTTTTCATATAATAATAGCTACCACTATAGTATTGGGATAGCTCCATTTTAGGCGTTGTCTGGTAGGAGGTGTAGGTCTCTTATTAAGTGGTTCGAGTTTGGTGAGGCAGAGATGTTTTTTACGAATTTGGTTCACCAAGTAATGGAGAAGGTGAAAGTGATTCGAGATAGACTCAAAGCTGCCCAAAGTCGCCAAAAGTCCTATGGGGATGTGAGGAGTAGGGAGTTAGCATTTAAGGTTGGTGATCGAGTATTTTTAAAGGTATCTCCCATGAAATGAGTAATGCAGTTTGGGAAGAAGGGGAATCTCAGTCCCTGGTATGTCAGCCCATACTTGGTCTTGAAAAGGTTTGGTAATGTTTCATATGAGTTTGAGGCTTTCTACTTTGAGATTCATTCATCCAGTGTTTCTTGTTTCAATGTTGAGAAAGTGTGAGGGTGATCCTTCTATGGTCATTCCTATGGAGGATGTAAGTATTTTAGATTCCTTATCATATAAGTCCCGGATGAGATCTTGGATTCGCAAGTTCATCGGTTGCGGATGAAGGATGTAGGTTTGGTAAAGGTTCTATGGAGGAACCAAAAAGTTGAAAAGGATACTTGGGAAGTCGAAGAGGACATGAAGTCCAAGTATACATTCTTTTTTTCTGCTCTGAAAAATTATGCATAAGGTATGTGTTATTCTTAACATTTTTGTTTTCTAACTATGTTTAAGGGAAGATTGATTTCCTTGGCATCTTTATTTCTAATTTTGGTAATGGTAATAGTGGAGATATATGAGTCCAATGGTATTTTTGTTGCCTTGTCCTATCATTCAAGGACGAATGATCCAAGTCGGAGAGAATTGAAACACCCCAGATGTTTTTCCTTGAAAATTTCTTAAACTTTGGGCTCATTACCTTAGTTATGACTGGACCCTCGTAGTTGTGGGGTGTCTTAATGATTTATTAGGATGAGTCATAACCAAACTAGTAAGTTTGTGACTTGGTTCTACTCTGAGTATGAGTGGCTCACTATAAGCGATCTATAAGGATATGTTACAAAAAGTTGATTCAAATCATACGATGTCCAGTGTTCAATTGATATAGGTTTTGTGTTGATCAAGACTAGACCTTACGGTGTTATATGATCTTATTACGAGTGGGCTGGTGGATTCGTAAAGTGGTCAGTTTTGGGGGACCTAGTCAGGTCGTGGTTACAACTCGTGGTCAGGAGTCATAAGGTATCGGTACGAATCTAGGGGTTGACTCATAACCAAAGGCAGTTCTTTTTCAGCTTTTATGTTGAGGGCATTTTGGACATTTCCCCTCTGGTCCAAATTAAAACCCATATATTATAACTTCATTAGGCCATCATTAGCTATCAAAAACACATCAAGTAACCTCTCAGAATACTCCCAAATCCTTAAGGTCAAGAACACTTATGGTTTTAAAAAGATTTATCAATTAGGGATCTCAAGAGTGATTTCTCTCTGTACTTCTTGGTGATTAAGGCATGGTAATTTTCTAAAAACGTGTGATTTAAAGTATAGTTCATGAAATTATTATGATGGTTTGAAACATGGGTTGGGGTTTTTGAATGTTTATGAATTGAACAATGTTTCTCATAGTTTATATATAATTTTCATGCTTTAAATATGGTTTTAAACTTGTGGGTGCATGAGGATGGTGGATGAACTAGGGAATTGTGATTTTCCCAAACTTGTGAGTTTTGAAGGGGTTATGTCTCCAACCCCAAAACATGAAATTGGTTTTAGTTATGAGAACTGTGAGGATTTGTGGAATTAAATTAGTTTTAAATTATTGCATGATATAAAAAGGTATTTGAAAAACAATGGTATGATATAATGAACAAAGGGAGTAGGTGTTCCACAATGTGTATTAATCAAAAAAAGAGGGTTGTTCTCCGCAAGTTAATGGAAATTATTTTGGCATGATGTGTTACCTTGCAAATGAAACTGGTATGACGATACCAACAATGTATGCCTAAAAGTGTATTGTGGTTCATTGAATGGGAATGTGTGATAATTGTTTTAATTAGGTTCTAATAAGGGTTGTGTAGTTGAGTAGTAAAAGTAGAGGTCTGAGTGAATTATACTGGAAATCGCATTTGCTGACGTGGGGGTTAAAGTGACTAGGGAGGTTCAAGTCCCTCTTATTATTTAATTCATGATTAGGGAGGTTCAAGTCCCCCTTATTATTTAATTCATGATTAGGGAGGTTTGAGTCCCTCATAAATCATTATGTAATCGGGTGCTTAAGTCACCTTGGTATATGTTGGAGAGTTTGAGTCCCCCATGTGTATATATATGAGATTATTCTCCGGTTCATGTGTCTACACACACTAGGACTCGACTAAGGGGTGAGAGCTGGGGCCCATATAGCCCGTGGGTACTATTATATGATGGTTGAGCTACATAATCCAGTCGTAAGTTTTGAAAAAACATGTTAAGCCTAGTTTCCTATCCCGACATATGATATATATATTTATGTGCATTGGCTTTTGAATGATTTTAATCTGTTGAAAATAGCATTATATTATCCTTATCCCCGAGTTACATGCTAGCATTCACCCGCTAACCATATTCAGATGCTATATCCCTATGCAATGCAAGAATTGGTCATACTTCTACTGCTCCTTCTCAGTGACTTGGATTCAGGATAAGCTAGAGAATCTGATTAAAGTTATGAGCTTCCATACTTCGAAAGACCCCATTTTATGATTGTGGTTTCCTTTATATTTTGACTATTTTTTTGGATTTGGTTATTGTCTATTGGCAGGGGATTGTCCTGACCATATGTAGGTATTTTGTTTTGGATAATTGTTTAGAAGGCTTTGTTTGGACCACTGTGGCTATTGGGCGGTGTTGGTCGGTCGTTTTGCCGATCATCGATGGTCGGTCATAGACATGCATTTAAAACTTTCTTAGACTAGTGTACACTATCTTGTTATATGTTCGGAATTTAGAAGACCATGGCGTGTTGTGTGTTTTGTTTGGTTAGGTGCGGGGGATGATATTCGGTCCACGTGGGACTTGAGATACCCATCATGGACAGGCCCTGGTTCAGATCGTGATAGGGGTTGTTGCTTTTGTACACCTTCAACTGCCTCGATGCATAAGCAATAACTCAACCCTATTGCATTAACACACAACCCAAACCAAGACCAAAAACATCACAATATACGATGAATTCCCACCTTCAATAGGAAAAGACAAAATAAGAGTTGAAGTAAGAAAACCCTTGATCTTTACAAAGATCGACTTATACTTCTCGAACTATCGGAAAGGAACCTCCTTTTGAGTCAATCTGGTCATCAACACTACAATAGTAGCTAAAATATCAACGAACCATCTATAGCAATAGGAAAAATCGACAAAGCTACAAACCTCAAACGGAGGTAAAGGACTATCCTAATCATGAATATCCTCGATCTTTGTTGTTTCTACCATAATACCATACTTAGACACCACATTCCCAAGGAATGCCACCGACTCAAGCCAAAACTCACACTTAGAGAATTTGGCAAAAAACATATGATCTCTCAAAGTCTGGAGCACAATTGTCAAATGCTACAAATGGTCCCCTCTACTCCTCGAATACACAAGGATGTAATCGATAAAAAACATCGCATAAGAATCCAATAAGTCCTAAACACGGGGTTCATCAAATTCATGAATGCAGCTAGGGAATTTGTCGACCCAAAAGACATCACTAGGAACTCATAATTACCATAATGGGTCCTAAAGGCTATCTTTGGGATATCCTCAGCCCGATCCTCAAGTGATGGTAACCAAACCTTAAGTCAATCTTAGAGAACATAGCTACACCCTTAAGTTGGTCAAACATATCATCAATATGAGTCATAGGATATCGGTTCTTCACCATCAACTTATTAAGTTGCATATAATGAATACACATACATATAGACCCATCCTTCTTTTTTAAGAACAACATCGGAGCTCCCGAAGGAGACACACTTAGTCTAATGAAACTCCTACAAAGAAAATATTGAAGCTGAGAATTTTTCTCCTTAAGCTCAACAAGATCCATATGTTCACGTGAAATAAAAAGAGGTTGGGTTCCTAACTTAAGATCAATAACAAATTCAATATCATGCAAAGAAGGAAGACTAGGTAAATCAGTTTGGTAAACATTAGGAATCTCATAAACCATAGGAAAAAAATTAAGCGGTAGGATATCCACCCTAACATCACGAATATAAGCGAGATAAGACGTGCAACCCCTCAAAATAAGTGTCTTAGACAAAATATAAGAAATAATCCCAGTTGGCTTAAGGCTAATAGATCTCTGCCAAACAATAGGGGTATGCCGATCATGGCTAAGGTAACAGTCTTGGCAAAACAATATAAGACTTAATGATTGTAGGATAACCAGTCCATGGCTAATATTTCATCAAAATCCACCGTATCTAACACAATAAGATTAGTTTAAGCATCAAAATCTCAAACAACCACAACATATGATCTATAAACCCAATCCGCTACTAAAGAATTATCCATAGGAGTAAATACACATAATGATATAGATAATAAATCCCTAGACAACTCTAACCATGAGGAATAATAAGAAGATACATAAGAATAAGTGGATACCAGATCAAATAAAGAAAAATTAATTGATGGCACACCAAGATCGTACCTATGATAACAACATATGAAGACTCAGACTCAGGTCTAGTAGGTACAACATACAACTAACCACGCCCACCACCTGGCTGGGCCACTGACTGATATCCTATCCTACCTTCTTAAGAATCTTTACAAGCACCTTGGGGACCATCCCTATGACCATCCACACTAACTCTAGTTGTGGTGGAACTACTTGAACCAGTGGAACACTTTGAGCTAAAGGAACTATCACTCCATGACTGGGACACTTTCTTGAGAAATGGATAAAAGCCCTAGAACTATAAGATGCCCTAGGTGTTGTACTAAAACCAGAAGATTCAGTTGACCCAGAATAAATACCACAACTAGAATAGCCATGAGATAAACCCCTTAATGATTCACCACTACCCTAGCTAGGATGATTACTGAAACTAGATTGTCTTTCATGTTTAATGTAAAGTATAGCCTGAACATGCCTTCTAGACTGACCCTAATGCTAAAAAGGATTATGTAGAGGGTACCTACCCTAAGAACCAATGCATCTAAACCATGAACCACTATGGCTCCCATTGAAACTACCTTGATATCATCACCTCTGATCCCTGCCCCCTTAGGCCTCGCGATTATGTCTTCTATATCTTTAACATAATTAGAATCCTCAAAAAAATATTTAGAAATACAACAACCAAACTTTACGTAGATATGCAAGGAATAAGTCTCAATCCCCAAATAAAGTAATGAACCCTCTCATAATCAATAGTCAGAATATAAATAGCATGCCGAGCCTAGTCATAAGATCAAGCCTTATACTCCACAACAGTCATGGATTCTTGATCCAATCACGAGAATAGGTCCCTCATATGTTCCCCAAGACCATGAGTCATATACTTTTCAAAGAAGAACTCAAATAGTTGAGTCTATGTCAATAGGGAGATCTAGCTAGCCTGGAATCAAGATGACCTCTTCCCTAATGTTGGGCTGCCAAGTCTAACTAAGAGATGGTCTAATCCATACCTTAAGTGTCAACTAGGACCAAATTACAGAGTCTATCCTCACAAGTAATTAGAAACTCATACACATCCTTTCCCACTGCACTAGAAAACCTAAGTGGAGACAATCTCAGGAATCTACCAAATATCTTATGCTTTTTAACAGCTATAATAGGCTGGGAAACTACGGACTGATCATTCACTGAAGTAGGATAGACCTCAAATTTTTGAGTGGTATCTATAAGTTGCACCCCAACCTTAATGCCACTATGATACGTAGACTATGCATCATAAGATAGAGCAACACCAACTAATCCCAAAAGCTGAACCAAAGTAACCTTGAGCACTGAAGAAGAAATAAACTGTAATAGAGCCTGGGCTGGTCCATGGCAACTGCTGGTTGTGGCGGATGAAACTCTAGCTCAGGAGAAGTAATAAGGTTTGAGGAAGTCCCCCTATCCTGGACCCTAGTCAGGGACACATGCCATCCATGAATAGTAATAGGATTCCTAGTCTTAGTCTTAGGCCTCATCTCATGTAGCGATAGAACGTTTCCTAGTGATTTGTAAAAGAGTGAAACCAAAGGAATTCTTTAGAAACCGATTCAAACTCTTAGCACAAAATAAGTGAAAAAAGTAATGAACTCTTTACAATACCCTATAGCCTCCTGAAGATAAGAAACGAACATTATCGTTTTGATCTGTGGGACTCTATAAGACACTTTCTCTTGTACCAACAATACTGGTGAACATAGGCTTTGAAACCAATTTGTCACAACCCAATAATGAGTCATAATGGCACCTACTTTATCTCGCCAGTTGGTAAGCTAAACTATATCCCATAGTTATAATAAATGGACAAATTTATTGGAAATCAATAATTAAAGACATATAATAATAATAATAATAATAATAATAAGACAATCCTAATAGTCTAAAAATAGATAAAACATCAAGAACCATCCCACGACTTAATAGAATTGGTACAAAAGGTACTACAAAAGGAATATAAGTACTGAATACAAGTTGTCTTGAAAAAATAAAAGACTAGACATTGATAATAGAAGGAAAAAAGGATAACTCGAACTCTGAGATCTCATTCTATCATAAAAATCAACTCAACATGAATGTCACATCAACAATGGCTAGTATTACTCGAATCAGAACAAAAAAGGTACAGAAGTGTAGTATAAGTACCAAAATTATAGGTATTGAGTAGACATCATCAGACTAAGTTAAATCATGATATAAATACGATAATATTAAAGATAAATAAGATAAGTTACGATAAAAAGTCAAACCTAGAAATAAGCTCCAACACTTACATAAATAACTAGAACAAACATAATATGAAAGAAAGTATGATTAATACTATAAGAGTGGTCCCATAAACCAGTAAGTGCAAAAAAGTAAATAATTCAAGACAATCCCCCATAACATCAGAGGGTGCAAACAATGAAAAGTAAATAACCAAAGCTGCATACATTTATCGAATATCCAGCCATAACCATGAATTCATCCATACCATTTCATAACATAAATAAACTCTTAATGTCGGATTCAAACCTAAAATCAATAGCATCATTATCATTATCATTATTTGCTGAACTTAAAATAGAAATCATATCATTAATATCATCATCAATAGCCAGACATGAATCAAAACCCATATCAATAAACTATCGAGTTATGCCCGGTAGTAGCACCCACTCCCAAATACAAAATTATCATGATCATTAAGTATCTAATCTCCTAAAAGTAAAAAAATAAGAATTTAAAAGTTGGTATAACAAACATATAGAAGTCATCAAAAGCCAACACAAGTGTTGTCCTAAGTTGGGTTTGGGAGGCCTTTTTTTTATCCACAAAATGTGTTCTAAGCAAAACGATTCCCCAAATTAGTCTACGACATATAAATCCACATATAGATTTTAAATAAGCCACAAATAGCCCTAAGATTGCTTTTCTACCAAAACATTAGAAACCAAGTCAATTTTTCATAAATTACAATTACTTAATAGGCTAAACAGTCCAAAGGATGCTAATTTTGTCAATCATACTATTAATACCTAAATCACATCCCATATTCAGCACAATATCATAATTATACTATGAGTTATCTCAATCTATCAAGTAGGTAAACCTAGCCTACCTGGATGTTGAAGAAAATCCCAAAAAATCCACTAAATCGATAATTTTCCTTTCTAAGAACCTTTCACAAGGTTGCAACTCTATCAAAAGCATAATATACTCATCAAAATAAGAACAATGATACCTGTATTGCACTATTATGCTTTGGATCTAAAATTACACCAAATCCCATGAGAGGCCTAGTTGCGAAATCATACTTTTGAAACCAACACAACATTACTCTATGCTCAAGGAATATTTAACCTCCAAAAATGAGTGAATTTTGAGCTATAATGGTGCTATGATAAATCAACAAATATTCTTACAATTTTGGAAAGAAATGAAGAATTTAATCATAAACTTGATTGATGCTTACCACAAATTTTAAGAAAAATGCATAATTTTAATTCACAAGAGCTCCAAAATCACCCACCAATAATTCTCTAGAGTTTTCATGCTTTTTAGGGTTCTATATTCTTGAAAATTGATGGAAAGGGGAGAATTGGGATAAGTAATATATTTATAGTATTTCCTGGTATATGGGTGTCGCTTAAGAGAACACTGGCCTCTTGAATGATCTAGTTCCACTTTAATGACATTGGTCATCTGTACAAATACAACTTAAGCGGTCCTTTTACTGCTTAAGTAAAACCTTATTGGGATAGCATGACTACTTAAGAGATCGTCTTGGCATTTTAGAAGTCCTCTACTTAAGCGACTAAAAAGGGTGCCTAAGGGATGTACCAACTGAAGATAAAAAATTATTCTAGGTTTCTACCAACCCCTTAAAATTCATCTGAAATCTCGTATACACAAATGAACTATGTTTCCCTATAAAATTTAATGTTTCAGAATTAATGGCGCAGTTGAAAATTCCATCTGATGATGTTTAGATAAAAGTTGAGTCTTAATGCCCATGTTCTATTTTTCTTAACTTTTGGTCAAGAGCCCCAAATGAGTTTGAAAGCCACAAGACTCAAACCAAGGTTCAACATTACCCTAAACAATGTCTCAATGCTAATGGAACTGTCAGAATTGGCATATAAGATTTCTTGACGAAAGCTTTTACCTAGTATCCAGTTTGAACAACGAAGACTTCAAAATAGGGAATTGGCTCTAAGATTCAACCAAACTACCTGGTAATTTCACTGTCAATTCTAGAAAGTCATTAATAACTTGGGAAACCATAGAAAAGATCTAAATAAAAAAATGAGCAGAAATACAGAAAATAACCTGGAGGGTCATTCTATGAAGACTCTTCCCTAAGCTGACAACTTAACTTTTCTTGGTTATTAAAATAGTTTCCTCTTGTTCTTTGCTTTAAGTGTGAAGGAAAGTTATGATCTTTAAGGAGTATAAATTTAGAGAATAGTAATAAAAGTTATGCTCTTTAAGAAGTACAAGTTAAGAGAATAAATTTCTAAAATTTGAGGTAACTTACTGCCTATTTTTCCCCTTCTTTATATATAAGTTTGGAGGAGAATTTTTATGTATTTTTGCCAAAAATTATGGGTTAGTGATTAGAATCCTTGAGTTAAATATTTTCTTATTATGTTGAAGGTTGTTTGGGGTTATTTTATATATGTATATTGGGGGACACTTATTTGACTTTGGAAAGGGAAATGGGTATCCATATGGAAGTATAAAAAAAGTTTCTGGCGATACACCACTTTTTTGGGTGGTATGGGAGCTTGTTGCCAGCCATACATTGTTGTATTACTTGTATGTGTCTTGAATCCTAAGAAATATCAACGGATCTATTAAGAAATCATATAGTATATAGACATGATTAGAGTAGCAACGGAGTGAACATACTTAATCTGACAAATTAGGGGCTACTACTTGATTAGTATTTTGGTGAGATGCAGTATCCCAAATTGAGTTTTTAGATACTAATTCTAGTTTTACCACTATTTAATTTCATATTATCTAGCATAAAATCCTATTCTTTTGTGACTACAAATAAAGTGAGCTTTGGAGATGATCTTTAAGGTAAAAGGTACACACTGATGGTGTATAATCTCCAATGCGGTTAATGATCTCGTTCTAACTGCCCATATATCACAAATTTGTCAAAGTACATCATTATTTGTTCATTATCCTATGTAGTGTGTTTATTATTCCAAGTACTAGTATGAAAAAGGTGCTATGAGTAGCAAGTTTCCTATCTCAATGCTTTGAAACTTCATTGATGACCTATCTCGTGTTACTCCTATTGAAGATGTACAAGTTACATAAGATCTCAGTTATGGAGAAGTACCTATTGCTATTCTATATCAATAAGTTAATAACTTAAGAAATAAATAAATAGCTTTTATAAAAGTAATTTGGAGAAGCCAACAAGTAGAAAAGATCACATGAGAAGATGAGGAAGTGATAAAATCCAATTACCCTCATTTGTTTGAATAAGAAGAGAAAGTCTAAGATGTTGAATTGGAGAATTAATAATTAAGTATAAAAATGTAAGTGTTATGTGGTAACTATAAGATCAAACATAGGCTTGAACTTTTTTAGGCTTGCCAAATATGTTAGCATTCAAGGGTGAATATTCCTAAGGAGGGAAGATGTAACACCTCGTATTTTAAGTGTACTTGTTCTATTTATATGTAAATTAATATAGCCTTAGGGTATAGGTAGTGGAATATATTTCTTATGCGAGTATTTATGATGTAAAAGGGTTTGAGGGTAATTCCTGGCTACTGTTTTGGTGAAATAGACAACCTAAATTCGTTGATTCACTAGTAATACTATCTTTACCACTTATTTCCTTATAGATGAGTGCCTTAAAAGGGAGGTTTACTTGTGGTAGTTATGCTGGATAGAAAACATAAACAAGGTATGTGAGGCTATTCTTTCTCATATTCCTTGGCATGAAGACTCACACGAGTGCACCAATAAAGTTAGCTGCCAAAGTGACATGATGTACAATTTTCAATGTAGCTAATGACCTCTATCCTACTGACCACATTATCTTAAGTGTGTTAAAGTACTTGATATGTGTTCATCACTCTATATTTTTCTATTTGTTATCCCATGTACTAGTATTACAAAATTATTCTCAACGAGATGTTCTATGAGTTATTCTCTAGTTCAAATGAGGTTCATTGTGTCGTATGAGTCCTTAGTTACTAAATGATGTTACACATATTTCTTACATCATGGTTACTGCTCCAAGTAAGTTGTTCACATATCTATAGATTCAAAGCTCAAAAATGACATGGCCACCAAAAGAATGATCTCAAAGAATAAAGAAACAAAGGTGAATTAATATATTGATAGATCGTATACCAAGGGATAATTACTATCATGGGTTTATCCCATTTAATATGTTATGGGTGGTATCCTAGGGGTTAAAAAAAAGCCTAGCATGGGTCAATCTCGATTTGTGTACTTATCTGAGGAATTAAAATGCCAAGAATGGGTTATCTTCTTTTTCCACTGATAAGCTGGTTATTTATACCATATGCCTTACAAAATTATAAAGCAAAGAAGAGAAATGTAAAGAAAAGAATGTAATGTATGTGATCCCATAGGTGTAAGAAAACGTGGTCTTTTATCCTCATCTGTAAGTTATACATTGATACCTGATTTTATTTTATCTCTTACCTTACATATGTTAACTTTATGCCTCCATACTCAGTACATTCTTTATCACTGACGTACCTTATATGGAAAAATATGTTGCATGCCATTGGCAAAAGTACTCTAGCTAGTAGACTTTCTCTGTAGGAGCACAAGATACTCGACTATAGTTGTTGAGATCTTAGATGAATTATAACGACCCAAGGCTACCCCCTAGTCGTCATACAATGCTTACAGTCCCGAGGGACCATAAGCTAACCTATGAGCTGGTACCTGTTGTGAGCACTGAATAATAATATCATAATTTTAGAAAACATCTAATATTGCCATAAGGTTTTATCACTGAATCAATACTGAAATATAAATCTATAGAAAAACTGACTGAATCTGATTAAATACTGATAAACTGACATGTTAACTGAATATCCAAATACTGAATAACTGACTCTAATGTTTGAAAAGCCTTTAAAACTAACTGACTGAATATGAGGTCATGGTACAAGCCCCTAACTAACTCTGATAACTACTAAAATAGAGATATGAAGTAAAATAATTTGTCCTCAAATGATAAGGACTCACCACTGCTACTGTACTGCTAATAGCCTGAGGAGTGAGGTCTAAGTGGAGTTCGAGAACTGAGCATCAGCACCTATGATATGATACATCATAGTGCAAACAAAGGTATGCAATCAGTACTTTGAATGTACAAGTATGCTAAATGAGGTAGGTTGATATGCATGGTTTCATGAATTGAAGTAATAATTAACTGAATATGCATGTAAAACATGGCGTACTGAGTAGAGAACATGGTATTTGTAGATACTAAAATTATATGAAGAATCTATAAATATCGAGTATGCATGATAGTCTGTAAATACTAAATATACATGAAAATCTGTAGACACTGGAATGCATGACCAAGCATATAACATGGACTGAGTAAAATCTGTAAACTCAAATACTAAAAAATACTGATATCTATATGCTTTGGTCAAGAAAATCTAAGACTGCGTAATTGAACTGAGACTATAACTGAGACTACATCTGAGACCGAAGGAGGTATCATCTAATCGATATTCCCCAATTTGAGCTAATCGGGGTCCAACCTGTAACCCCAATTGGAAGGGTGTTAATATCGTTCCATGGGTACTAATGATGGTTGGGTGGATCCACTAAAATTATATAATGTTCAAAGGACTAAGGGTGTTAAGCCTGAATAGACGGGTGACCCCTGCGAGATAGTCAAGCCTAATCTGACAGGTGACTTCTCATATCCAATGCTGGATATGTAGTTCTGGAATATAGGGACTGCTACTAATGACTCTGCCTATCTGATGGGTAAGCCTCCATACCTTTACTCACTTGGTGCTAAATCTTACTCCTAACTGAAATACTAGACTGTTCTGAGTTTAACTGATTGATATTTGACTATTCTGAAAATGCTCACAGTATAATCTGAAGTTATTCTGTAATGTACCGAGACTAGACTTAAATAAATAGCTATGGATTTTGGGTATTCAATACCCCCAGGACTCAAAACAATTATAGTGAAATGACACTAAATCTTGGAGATCAAAATATGAAGGCTCCTATTAAATAAATCACTCTGGTAGGCATTTTATCAAACACTTGTAGTTCATGGTTTAAAACAATCATAGGAATGTCATGGATCTTGTAGGAATAGAATGAATTCATCATAATATCATTAATTCATGGTTTAATTCAATAAGTACTAATGTTAAAACATGGAGGATTGAATAATAACAATAATTTCATGGTAACATGGTATAAAATCAATAGTACATGGAGATTCATGGATGAAATCATAATTTAAAATATAATAACTTGAAAAGATAAAAACTTGTAAATTAAATAGGCTACTTGGACTCCATGGATGAACATCTAACATACCTTAATGGATGAATTTTTTAAAGTTCTTGGTGAGTTCTTGAGGATTCGGTTTGAATTTGAATGTTAGGGTTCTTGATTGGGAGAGAATATTCTTTGATTTTGGGGGAAAATTTATTAAAATAATGAAATAATAGGTTAACAAGGGTGAATTTCATGTTAAAGATTGACTGGGGTAAGGGGAAAAAGACTGTAATACCCTCAGGTTTAAAACTCAGAATTATTGAAAAATTCCTGATTTTTTGAACTGGCGTGATGCGTCGCTATCACGTCGTGTCACTGGAATTGGACAACTAGGAACTAATGATTTAGCGTGATGCGGAGGAATTGCGATGCCCTTTTGATTTTGAAATTCAACCTTGGCGCGACATGCCATTATCGCGACAGGACACCGAAAAGGACAATTGGGATTTTGGCTGATGGCGCGACGTAGTGGTTTTGCGGAGCTTCACTGGAAATTGACAATCGTCATTTATGCTAGCTCCGAGATGTGCTAAGGGTTAAAATGATGGTTTTTAATGACTGAAACTTAAATTCTCCATAACTTCTTACCCGGTTATCGGATTTAGGCAAATTTTATATCGTTGGATAGCTAACTTAATTTCCTACTCAATGGACTCAATTTTATATATGAATACTCATGTATTGGGACTTTTATAATGATAGGGAAATACAGGGTGTTACAATATCTCCCCCTTGGTATCATTTGTCCACGAATGAAACTTGTCAAGAAGAGGAAACTGATGGACTAAGCTTACACACTGAACATGCATATCTAATGCATGGAATGCATGACTGAACTGATTCATGAATGCACGACTGACATGAACATGATGAGCAACTGAAACTGATCATGATAAAGGGAAATCTTAAGAAGATTAGTACCTTATACTGAATCTGGATTCGTGGAGAAAAGATGAGGGTACTTGGTCCGCATATCTGCCTCTGCTTCCCAAGTGGCTCCTTCAACGGACTGATTCCGCCAAAGAACTTTAACTAGCGGAACTTCTTTGTTCCTTAGTCTACGAACTTGATGATCAAGAATTTTGACTGAAACTTTCTCAAAAGAAAGATTGTTCTGAATCCCTACACTTTCTAAGGGAACAACTACCGCTGGATCACCAATATACTTTTTCAACAATGAGACATGGAACACTGGGTGTACTGAGGCTAAATCTGAAGGCAACTCAAGCTCGTAAGCAACCTTTCCAAAATGACTGAGAATTATGAAGGGACCGATATATCGGGGACTGAGTTTCCCTTTCTTATCGAATCTCTTCACTCATTTCATAGGTGAGATTTTCAAGTACACAAGATCACCGACCTCAAACACGAGGTCCTTTCTCCTCACGCTTGTATACAATTTTTGTCAGCTCTAAGTAGACCTAAGACTTCCTCTTATAAATTGAACCTTCTCTAATGGATAAAACACCAAGCCAGGCCCTACTACTATAGCCTCACCTACTTCAAACCAACCAATTGGAGATCTACAAGTCCTACCATAGAGAGCCTCAAACGGAGCAATACAGATACTGGAATGATAGATGTTATTGTATGAGAATTCAATCAAATGCAAATGGCCATCCCAACTACCTTTAAAATCAACTGTGCATGCTCTGAGCATATCCTCAAGAGTCTGACTGGTCCTTTCTGCTTCACCGTCTGTCTGAGGGTGAAAAGTTGTACTGAGTTGGACTTGGGTACCAAAACCTTTTCAGAATGCCTTCCAGAAGTAAGAGGTAAAGTGGGTACCCCTATCAGAGATAATAGAGAAGGGAACACCATACAACCTGACCAACTCTCTAAGATATAGTTTGGCATAGTCCTCAGCTGAATAAGAGGTATGGACAGGCAAGAAATGAGCTGATTTGGTCATCCTATCTACGATAACCCAAATAGAATTATGATGATGACAGGTATGAGGTAAACCTATCACAAATTCTATGTTCACTTCCTCTTATTTCCACATGGGAATACTGAACTACTGCATGGACCCACTAGGCTTCTGGTGCTCAACCTTAACTTGCTGACATATAGAGCACTTAGCTACAAAATCTGCAATATCTCTCTTTATCCCACTCCAGCAATAGATCTCCCGCAAATCATGGAACATCTTAGTGGACCCTGGATGAATAGAGTAACGCGCACCATGCACTTCTATAAGAATTTGTTGCCTCAAATCATCTACACCAGCTACACACAATCTACCTTGACAACTCAAAACACCATCTCCCCTTGGAAAAAAACCTCCACTTTCTGATCTTTAACTGATTCCTTCAACTTAACTAGACTGGGCTATCTATCCTATTTTTCCTTCACCTCAAAAACTAGAGATGATTTGGCTCTACTCTGTACCCACACGGTACCTTATGTTGAGTCGACTAAGAGAACACCTAGTCGGGCAAGCTGATGAACTTCTAGAGCTAACTTATTCTTACCATCCTCAACATAAGCAATACTTCCCATAGACAATCTACTGAGAGCATCAGCCACTACATTGGCCTTGCCCAGATGATACAGAACACTCATGTCGTAATCCTTCAATAACTCTAACCAAATTCTCTGACGCAGATTCAAATCTTTCTAAGATAACATATACTGAAGGATTTTGTGATCTGTGAGCACATCTATATGTACCCCATACAAGTAATGCCTCTAAATCATTAAGTCAAACACTACGGCTACTAGCTCAAGATCATAAGTCGGATAATTCTTCTCATGAGGCTTAAACTGTCAGGAGGCATAGGCTATGACCTTACCTCTCTACATGATGAAATAACCCAAACCTACTCTGGATGTAACACAGTACACAACAAAACCATCTGAACCGTCTGGTAGAGTAAGAACTGGAGCTGAGGTGAGTCTAGTCTTTAACTTCTAAATACTCTTCTCGCAGGAATCTGACCACTAAAACTTAACTTTTTTCTGAGTCAATCTAGACATGGAGGATGTAATAGAAGAGAGCCCTTCAATAAACTGAAGGTAATAGCCAGCCACACCCAAGAAACTCATGATATCTGATAGAGAGATGGGTCTAGGCCAGTTTCTCACTGCCTAGGTCTTTAGAGGATCAACTCTAATGACATCACCGGAAATAATATGGCCAAGAAAAGCTACTGATCTTAGCCAGAATTCATACTTACTGAATTTAACGAACAACTGATGGTATCTAAAAGTTTGCAACACTATTCTAAGATGGTCTGCTTGATCGTTTTTTCAACAAAAGTAAACAAGAATGTCATCAATGAATATTATGACGAACATGTCCAAGTATTACTTGAACACTCAGTTTATCAAGTCCATGAAGGATTTTGGGCATTTTGTAAAACCAAAGGACATGACTATAAATTTGAAGTGACCATACTAGGTTCGAAAAGCTATTTTCAAAATGTCACATTCTCTGATCCTGAGCTGATGATAGCCAGACCTGAGGTCTATATTGGAAAAGTATCTAGCACCCTGAAGTTGGTCAAACAAGTCATCGATTCTAAGAAGTGGATATTTATTCTTGACTGTGACCTTGTTCAACTGACGATTGTCAATACACATTTTGAGAGAACCGTCTTTCTGGACGAATAGAATAGGGGCGCCCCACGGGGAGACGTTGGGTCTGATAAATCCCTTATCTGAGAGATCCTTCAGCTGTTCTTTTAATTTTGAGTTTAGCTGGAGGCATTTTGTATGGCGGAATAGATATAGGCTGAGCATCTGGGAGAAGGTTTATTTCGGAGTCGATTTCTCTTTCGGGAGAAACTTTGGGCAGATCTTCCAGAAATACATCTAAGAATTCATTTACAACTGAAACTGACTCAAGAGTTGGAGATTGTGAGTTATAGTCTTTGACTCACGCAAGATGGTAAATACTGAAACTGACTCAAGAGTTGGAGATTGTGAGTTATAGTCTTTGACTCACGCAAGATGGTAAATACACCCCTTCGATATCATCTATTTGGATCTAAGGTACGAGATCAACTAACCCCTAAGAGCTGTGGTACTACACCTTCATTCAAGGACTGGTTCATTTGGGAACTGAAAATGAACTATTCTGTTTCTACAATCAACTGAGGTATAGCATGAGTGGAGCTAATATATTTCGAGAATGACATTAAAATCCATCATTGCTAACTCCACGAGATCAACTAAGGTATCTTTCTGAGATATTATAACAGGACAGTTCCTGTATATCTGTCTAGCTACAATGGAAATACTTACTGGGGTAGACACTGAAAAGGGATCTACTAGAGTTTTGGGACAGACTCCAAAGTTGATGGTTATATATGGAGTTACAAAAGAAAAAGAAGCTCCAGGGTTTAGTAAAGCATAAGCATGTAAGTAAAATACCTAAAACAAAGCAGTAACTACGTCATGAGAATTTTCCTGATCTAGGTGGGACTGAAGAGCATATAATCTGTTCAAACGCTGACCACTGGTAAGACTGGAAGCGGCACCCTACTGAGTCGGGCGACAGGATGGAACTGATAACTGATGGGATTGGCCCTGTTGGCGCACATCCCTTCCTTTCTGAGAAACTACCCGACACTTTCAAATCCGATGGCCTGGCTTGCCACATCCGAAGCACACATCACTACCCGTTCTATACTCACCCTAATGGTTTCTACCATATTTCTGACATAGAGGATTTGTACGAGAACTGCTAACACTAACCTGGGACTTAGAGCCTTGTGCTCTATCCCTATTGTTATTTTTGAATTTGGGTACTGGGGAACTGGACGAAGAGGATGCTGGGGCTGAAGACCTCTGATGAAACTGAGGGCGGTTACCAGCTTCTGACTTTGGCTGATTAAAATTAAAACTACACATCCTATCCTTCTTGTTTCCTCTCTCTCTTTTCTTAATTTTTTGCTCCTCTATCAGTTGAGCATGAACCATTAACCTAGAAAAGTCTATCTCACTAATCAGCAATGTTGTCCTACACTCCTTGACCATACTATCAGATACACCAGACACAAACTTACTCATCTTAGACCTATTTTTCACTACCATATGAGGAGTATACCTAGCTAACTGAGTAAACTTTAAGGAATACTCCCTCACCTCATGCTGCCCTGCCTTAAATTAATAAAGTCTAACACTTTGGCCTCCCTTAACTCCAATAGAAAGAATCTATCTAAGAAAGCTGTGGAAAACTCTTCCCATTCTACAGGCCATTCATCTACTCCCCTATCTATTTTCCACTGCTTAAGCCAAGTATGGGCTACATCATGCAACTGAAATGGTGCCAACTTAGCACTCTGTCTAGATGTCACCCCCATAGCATCCGTTACCTTTTCCACCATATCTAAGAATTCTGGTGGATCCTCCTCAGACTTGGATCCCATGAAAGAAGAAGGATTCATCCGGGTGAAATCTTGAATTCTAGTCGTAGAAGTATTGGCCATTGGGTTAGCCAAAATAGCAGTTGGTCATTCATTTTATGCTGCTATGAAATTGGCTAGAGTAGTGAACGTAGCCTTGAATTTTTTGTAAGAGACATACTCGTCCAGAGGATCTACCTGGGTGGGCTGAGGGGTTGGCTGATTTCCTTTTCTTCTTTCATTCTTTTTAGGAGGCATATTTTGTAAACGGAAGGAAAAAATGAATTATACTGAGAGTTTAACTTGAGCTCATTCCCAATTGCACGACATGAATACTGAAAGAAGGAAAACCTTTCCTAAACGTCTTGTAGCCTCTCATCTATAAGTGTGGCGCGCTACACACCCATGCACAAGACTGTACTTATTGCGGCTTTCAAACTTCCTAGGACACTTTAAAATCTTAAGCTCTAATACCAAGTTTGTAACGACCCGGGGCTACCCCCTAGTCGTCACATGGTGCTTACAGTCTCGAGAGACCACAAGCTAACCCATGAGCTGGCACCTATTGTGAGCACTGAATAATAATATCAGAATTACGGAAAATATCTGATATTGGCATAAGGTTTTATCACTGAATCAATACAGAAATATGAATCTATAAAAAAACTAACTGAATTTGATTAAATACTAATCAATTGACATGTCAACTGAATATCCAAATACTGAATAATAAACTCTAATGTCTGAAAATCCTCAAAATTGACTGACTGAATATGAGTTGATGGGATAGGCCCCAAACTAACTCTCCTAACTACTAAAATAAAGATATGAAGTAAAATAATCTGTCCTCGAATGATGAGGACTCACCATTTCTACTGTACTGCTGATAGCCTGAGGAGTGAGGTCTAAGTGTAGTCCGGGAACTAAGCTTTAGCACCTATGATATGATACATCATAGCTCATAGAATGGTATGTGATTAGTACATTGAATGTACTAGTATGCTAAATAAGGTAGGCTGATATGCATAGTTTCATTAACAGAAGTAATAATTAACTGAATATGCATGTAAAACATGGAGTACTGAGTAGAGAACATGAAATCTATAGATACCAAAAATATATGGAGAATGAGTAAATACCGAGTATGCATGACAGTCTTTAAATACTGAATATACGTGAAAATTTGTAGACACCGGGAATGCATGACCAAGCATATAACATTGACTGAGTAAAATTTATAAACTAAAATACTAAAAAATATTGATAGCTATATGCTTTGGTCAAGCAACTCTAAGACTGTGTAACTGAACTAAGACTGTAACTGAGACTATATCTGAGACTGTGGGAGGTATCATCTAACCGACATTTCCTAATTTGAGCTAATTGGGGTCCAACCTGTAACCCCATATGGAAGGGTGTTTATATCGTGCCACGAGTACTGACGATGGTTGTGTAGATACACTAAGCTGATATAATGTCCAAAGGACTAAGGATGTTAATTTTGAACTGACGAGTGACCACTACGAGATAGTCAAGCCTAATCTGACAGGTGACTTCTCATATCTTACACTGGCTACGTAGTTCTAGAGTATAGGGACTACTACAAACGACTCTACCTATCTAATGAAAAAGCCTCCATCCTAACACTCGCTCGGTGCTAAATCCTACTCCCAACTGAAAGACACGAAAATACTAGACTGTTCTGAGTTTAGCTGACTGATATTTGACTACTCTAAAAATACTAACAGTATAATCTTAAGTTATTCTCTAATATACTGAGACTTGACTTAAATAAATAGCTATGAATTTCGGGTATTCAATACCCCTAGGAGTCAAATAGTACAATGACACTAAAACTTAGAGATTAAAATATGAAGGCTCTTATTAAATAAATCACTCTTGTAGGCATTTTATCAAACACTTGTAGTTCATGGTTTAAAACAATCATAGGAATGTCATGGATCTTGAAGGAATAGCATGAATTCATCATAATAGCATTAATTTATGATTTAATTTAATAAGTACTAATGTTAAAACATGGAGGATTGAATAATAACAATAATTTCATGGTAACATGGTATAAAATCAATAGTACATGGAGATTCATCGATGAAATCATAATTTAAAATATAATAACTTAAAAAGATCAAAACTTATAAATTAAATAGGTTACTTGGACTCCATGGATGGAAGGAATCCATGGATGAACATCTAACATACCTTAATGGATGAATTTCTAGAAGTTCTTGGTGAGTTTTTGAGGATTGGTCTTGAATTTGAAAGCTATGGTTCTTGATTGGGAGACAATCTTCTTTGATTTGGGGGAAAATTTATTAAAATAATGAAATAATAGGATAACTAGGGTGAATTTCGTGTTAAAGACTGACTGGGGTGAGGGGAAAAAATCGTAATGCCCTCAGGTTTAAAACTCAGAATTACTGAAAAATTCCCAATTTTGTAAGCTGGAGCGACGCGGCGCTATCGCATCGTGTCACTGGAATTCGACAACTGAGAATTGAGGACTTGGCGTGATGTAGAGGAATCGTGATGCCCTTTTAATTCTTAAATTCACCCTTAGCGCAACGCGCCATTATCGCTATAGGACACTGGAAAAGGATAATTGGGATTTTGGCTAACGGCGCAATGCGGTGGTTTCACGGAGCTTCAATGGAAATTGACAATCGTCATTTATGCTAGCTCTGTGATGCTCTAAGGGTTAAAATTATGGTGTTTAACGACTGAAACTTAAAATTTCCATTACTTCTTACCCGGTTATCGAATTTAGGAGAATTTTGAATCGTTGGAAAGCTAACTGAATTTCCTACTCAATGGAAGGCTCTAAACTGAAAAATAATGTGTGTTTAAAATTTTTTACATATGAATACTCATATATTGGTACTTAGATTATGCTAGGAAAATATGGGGCATTACATGAATTGGGGCTTTACCGAGTCTCTGATATATTTATTTTGTTATTATATAGTAGGTTTTGTAGGTGGGGCCTATATCAATGTCCAAGTCAAGTATATATGTTTTGGGCTAACCTCTATGTTAGTATTTTATCATCACTATAACTTCTGTATATTTGTCAGAATTTCATAACTATCATAGTTGTTTACGTAGAAAGTAAAGCAATAAGTTTTTTCTCTCGACTCTTTAGTGAGTTGGGTGCTTTTTCATCTCTTTGGGATTTGAGGTATGATATGATTCAACTTGGTTCATACAGTTTTAAAAAATTCTTGTCCTTATATAATACAATTTTTTTCTATTGATTTTGCTATCATAAGTACTTACTTTTATTAGGGATTATATTGCCGGTGTTGTTTCTAAAGTCATGAAAAGCTAAACCCCACTACTAGGATTGTGTAAACCATGGTGAATTAAAATATTTAGGGTCATAGATAGTGTAGTTTCAGTTATTGTTATTGCAAATAAGAGTAATTCCTTCATATGGATTGTTTTTGAATGGTTGCAAACATTAAATCTTTCCTTAAGGTCTAAACTTTCTTGATAAAAGATCTTAATTATAGGAAAAGGGATTGGTAACAAGGATTTGAGGCTTCTAAACCTTGTCTAATGGTAAATGTTGTAGTTAGGTTAACCCACTTGAGGTGATTATCAAAATCCTTATTATAATCAGTCTTAGATTTAAAGTATTTGCGTGGTAGTTTCCTAAGTAGGTTGAAAATAGTTAGATAAAGTAAATTGAGTGATATTTAGAAAGTGTAACAATATAAGGAACTATTACCAATATTGACCCACTTGTGTTGTGAAACTATAGTGAACACAAACCTAGTCATCTCTTATTATTGAATTACTTTTTGAACATTGTGATAGTATTGAATATAGTTAACATTGAAATAACATTATACCTTAAGCCCTATTTCTTACAAAAATTACTGTGTTACTAAAGTAACAACATTTAACTTGCTTTTTGCCTTATTCCTATGGGATTTGACCACATCCTTTTGTGGGTTCTATATTTAATCAACTTCTGCTTTATACTTCAGCTTAGAGGTGTAATTTGGGCATATCAATTTTGGCATCATTTCCGAGCAAAATGGTTTAGGATTAAGTTAATTGTGCTTATTTGGCTTATAGTCCTTGTTTACTAAATTTTTATTTATTTGTTGTTTATGTTTTCTTTTGGGTAAATGTATGTTTTATGTATAATACTAAAAGTTGCGGTAACCCTTTGATTAGTTACAAACTCGGGCTTGAAAGTACTCATAAAAAGGATGAATGCACTAGAATTTAAGGTAGAATGACTACGACTGGTTGATGAGGAAATAGCTTAGACCAATAAGTAAAATGTTGAATATGTGGTCAACAATGAGAATGTAGACTATTGTATCTCCATTTAATTAACATCAATACCAAAGGACTAGTGGCCATAAAAAAATGACTAGTTATCCCATACGGTGTTAATAAGAAGGATGGTGTTGATTTTAATGGAGTTTGTGCCACAAGTGATATAGTCTCTCCCACACTAGGTATTTGTCCTAAAATTGACATTACAAGCACCATTATTTAGCTTATGAATTTTAAGGGTAGTTCAAAGGTGATATAGAGATGATCTAAACCTCTATTTAATCAACTTATTAGGAATTGGAAAGTCATATAAGTTGCCTAGGGTCAACCATAGTACCATTCAATTGAGGTTATTCCACCTCTCATAATCTGGGTAAGTAAAGTTGTGGTTAACTAAGCTTCCAAATAACTCAATCGCTAATTGGAGGGAGCTAAAAAAGCTTTCCTTGAAAGGATCTTTCTTTCTCCAAGAATAGTGCAGTTAAGGGATGAGATAAACAATTGTTGGTACCTTCCTAGAGAAAATTTTCATGAAGCATTGTTGTTGTTAAATAAAAGCTAAAGAAATGCCCTAACCATAAGTTATTAGATGAAAATTTGATGGAGACAATTTAAAGATCCTTAAATTTTGAGACCAATCCAATAGCTAACATAATTGTTGGAGGATTTTTCATGTTTCAAACATATAGTGATATGGTAGTGATACTAGATAGAGTTACTTGAACAAAAATGATATTGTATTCTAGAGACTTAGAGTTCTCAAATGGTACTTATTTTGTAGGCTTGTCATCTAAAGACACCAAAAGGAAGAATAGCAAGATCGGGACATGGCATATATTAAAATATAAATTGACCTTCTTACGAAGGAAGAATGTACTGGTAAGCTCAATGAGGTAGGCTGAAATGAATGGGTTCATATTCATGAACAATAATAACTAAATATCATAAGTATGACTGAATGAGAGTACTTGCATAAATATGGAAACTGTACTGAGATCGTAATAACATTGAATACTGAATCAGAATACTGATTAACTGATATCTGAGTATATTGATACTGAATTACTGGTAAATAAATAACTGTATCTGACAGTCTTGATTTTGTGGAACTATACTGACTCTCATACTGAGCTGAGTGACTGTGTCTGGCAGTCCTGAATCTATGGAACTGAACTGAGTTTCATACTAAGACTGAATCTAAAACTGAGATTGTGGGAAGTAATTATCTAACCGATATGCCCCTTCTCTAACTGATTTGGGGTCCAACTTGTAACCCCAGTTAAAAGGGTGTTAATACCGTGCCACGGGTAAGGACAAGTTTTGAGTCACCCTCATCTGGCAGGTACTCTGAATGAGAATGGTGGTACCCTCAACTGACAGGTAGATCACCTCATCAACCCTCAACTGGCAAGTTGATGTCTCAACCTATATTGGCTGCATATTTATGGAATACAAGGACTGCTTCTAAGGATTTCCTCCTCTACTGGCAGGTGAGTCCCCATACTTGGGTCTACTCGGTGCTGAATCCTACTTCCAACTGAATAGACACTGGACCAAATTCTAAACTATACTAGGCTAGTCTGAATTATTACTGATCATACTATATAACTGAACTGAACTAATATTACTGGACTGAGCTGGACTGAGTCTGAGTTCACTGAGTTTTCCTAAGTTCTGTAACTGACTGAATTCTTCTAATCGAGACATGATTGATTCTACTCTAAGACTGACCATGGCTCTAGACAAGCAGCTAAATTGTAGGGTATTAAATACCCCTAGGACTCTATAGCATAAGCTTAAAAGACATGGAAAAATCTTGAGACATGGTAACTAGCAACTTAGTCATCATTCTTTTATTTGGGCATTTAAGAAAATACTTCCATACGTGCTAACATGATACAATTTCACTATTCAACTCACATGGACAATTCATCAAACACATGTGGGGCATAATATATGCACATAATACTAAAAAAAATGTAGGAATCATGATTCAATTCTAGTTACACAATTCCAAGAGTTTTAACATGAATTCACATGATAAAGCACACATATCAATCAACTCTACATGAATCTTGTAATAAATTATGAATACACCTTAATTCAAATCATGGAAATCATGAAATCACTCTACGTGAACTTTAAAAGAGTTTCTTGGACTCCAAGGATGGAAGGAACCCATGGATGAACACTTCACATACCTTAGTTGGTGAATTCTAGAAAAGTAACGGTGGAATCTTAAGCCTTGAATTTGAATTTAATTTACCTAGGGTTTTTGTTCTTGAGCAATTTGTGAAAAAAATGAATATAACTTGCTAAAATAGGGCTAAATTTCATGTTATGGGGGCTGAAGGGAGTGGGAAAAAGACTTAATTAACTCTGAGGACGCGGCCTTTTAATGACTGCAAACTGGACTATTGACGTGCAGGCTGACGCACCGCGTCGAGTCCACGTTGGTTCACTAGAATTTGATGCTGGGAGCTGGGGAAACATTTATCAACGTGATAGTCGATGCAACGCATCAAGATCACATTGATTCACTGGTTTAGGATTCCAAAGGTGCTTTAAACAAAGTCCGAAAAATCCAAAACTTGTTCGGGAACACCTATTGGCATTCCTGATCATGAATTAACTCAAATATTAACATTTAATAGACGTAAAGGCTGTGAAATAAGATTCCCAACTTTCGAAGGCTAAAATAACACTAAGTCTGAATACTTAGCTAGAATTTTCTAAGTCTGGAACCCCTTAACAAGCTTAAAGGACTGAATAGAGCTAAGAATTTTATGGGGTCTTACAGAAATAAGGAAGACATCATCACACGATGATTACTAAGTCTCTATATGGGAGTAAACCCACAAATACCATGAAAGTGGCTCATATTCTTTGCTTTTGCTTTTGTAGTATAGATTTTAATCTTGAAAATTAAAGAACCCACGCATTTGTGGAACTATTGAATATGTTTGAGGATCTTGAGTAAGAGAAAGTGTGAAATTCTTACACTATGAACTGAATAGGAAAAATCTGTCAAATTGTGAAATAAGCTAAACAAGGGAAATAAGGTTGTAAAAATGCCATCAGTTACCACGATCATAGTCCCTAGGATGCTATCTTGGTCACCCATATGTCTGTGATCACGGGAACTTGTATGTGATTGCGGTTATCTCAGCTATATAGCCATCTGATTCCCCCATTTCTCTCACACTTTTTTTTTAATTTTACTCTCTTATTGGAACCATTTCTGGCCAAGATTGTGAGCTCTCCAACAGTATCCTTGCATCCCTCTTACATCACATACCCGATAGGTGTCATGAATCTATTCTTTGATTGTTGAAAATAGGCCATAGAATGGATGTTTTTTAGAGGACCTGAATCTTTGATTTTCATGCTTAATTATTTCATAAATGGTGTTTGTGTGGTGTTTGCTACTAGATTATAGTGTGCACATAAGCAGGGAAGTCTTGAGTACCCAAAATATGTGTGGAAATAGATACAAATAAAGAGTGCACACCAAGTTCCAGATATAAAGCCCAAATAAATACTCACTAATGGTTTTACATTTTAAGGTCGTACTCAAGTACCTAGTAGGCTTGTTCTGCATTTTTACTGTAGATTCTTCTTGTAGAGCATGCCTGTGGTCTTAAATTTGTAAAATTTGAACATGGAAATAGGTTTAAAACTGGTCTCAGTTACCGTAATTACGGCCATTGGTACCACGATCGCGGTAACTGGGTGTAATTATTTTCCCTACATAAAAAAATTGCACTTTAAATTTTTGCGTGAACACCACCAAAAAACTATCTAATGGGCTTTGGTGAGAAATATAGCATACTTTACGCATAAAAATGTTAATAAGGGTTTTGTGTGCTGTATGTTTCTTTTCAGGATAATCTCATGGATAAATACGACCACATCTGATTCATGACATTCGAGTGCCATGCTTATTACTATGGTGTCCTGCCAAGAACAAAGTTGCTCTCGGAGAGCTCGAACAGAGGCATTTGCTTGGATAATATGGTGGAAAAGCTCCTGGTATTTCATGACAGGATTGAGGCTACTGGATAGCGGTGTTTTACCCCGAATCCATGCGATCCAAAACAACAATGGGTCCATGAATTCTACGCCAACCTGAGCATAGTGTCTTTCTTTGACCCTTCCAGCATGACTATCAAGATCCGGGGAAGAACGGTGAACTTTGGGGCAGAGCAAATTAATGGTATCTAGGGACTCCCAAATTCAAATATGGGTGAGTTTGAAGAAAAAGGGTGTGATCCGGGAAGTTGGTTGGCGGAAAGATTATGTCTTAGAAAGGAAATCTCGTGGGCAGAAACCAAGAGTAACATCCACATGAATGACTTCACTTTTGCGGCTTAGATTTGGTTGAACAAAATATGTAGACGAGTCTCACCTTGCACCCACATGACATTAGTCCTAAATTTGCGAGCCCAGATGGTTGCTTGCATTCTAGACGACATCCCTTTGAATGTTAGTCAGCATGTGGTTTCTGATATGAAATTCTTCAAGAACCAAGGTGGTACACATTTCTTTTTCCCCTCTTTGATTACTGAGATTTATAGGAGAGCTGGGGTTGGAGAATACTCTGGAGATACTTGGGTGGGACCTACTACCCCTATATATCCTTTGAGAATTTGAGGAGAGGGTACACAAGATAAAAAAAAAGATCGACTTAGGGATGTTAACATGTGAGAAGCCTGAGTGTCATAGGCCATCCACCGCTGGGCCTCTTAAGGATATTGGAGTTGATATTGCAGCCATCAAGGAGCTCATATCAAGTTTACCCCAGGGACCGGGAGAGCCCTTCACCACTCGACATTCATATGTCACAGGTCAATTATGTAGAGTATCAAGAGGATCAGAAGAAACAAGGAGCTACCATTACTAGTCTTGAGAAAGGCTACTCATCCTTAGTGGCGGCACATCATGATCTCTTGGTTGCACCTGAAAAGATAGTCATAAGGGATAAAAAGAGAGATAGGCTCTTTTATAAGATATGAAAGGGGGTAACGGGCCTTTGAAAGGTCCTAAAACCTTGTGATCGACTTCTTTCATCCTGAGTAGAGATGATGAAGAGGCCCTAGCGGAGTGGTCAAGCCCTGAGGAGGCTGATGATGATTTAGAGCCTGAGAGTGACAACAGCTCTTGATGTTGTTTCAAGGAGCACCTTTATCTCTCTTTATGCTTGATTATTTATGCAGTGAGGAAACTGTCACCTCTTTAGTTATGGGTGCCTGTCTCCGTATTAATTTGATTTGGACCTGTATTATTGATATTTTTGGAGATTTTGCAGTTACTTTTTAATGACTTTTATTTTTTATATATATTTGGGTTGTAATATTTGGGCACTCTGATGGTGCCCATATTTGCATGGATTAGTTATTTTGTTATTAGATTTTTACTTTTTCTTTAGTTTACTTATGGAAATATCAGACAAGATTTTCTCAATGATAGATTGTGTGATGATATTCTTAAGGAGAATGTGTCGTGTTTGGGTTTGGAGCCATGGATGCAGGGGAATTCTGAGTACCCATGGAATCAAAGTCACAAATGCAAGGGATGTTTAAGTACCTATAGCATTTTGGATTTTGGGATCGTATTTATACCTATAGAGAATATCGAATAGCTATAAGGTTGGTTGGCCCATATGAAAACCACAATGTGAGATTAAGGCTTGGGTTTGTGCAATAATTAGTAAATCATGTGTGGTGCCCATGCAAAGAGAAAAACCCCCTCCGTCCACAACTTTTCAAAAATTGAGGGCATGGACGTGAGCGACCTTGTAATAAATTTTTTTCTCTTTTTATGACTCTGAAATTTTGACTTATGGAAATCGGTAGATACTCCATTTTTTGTCTCTAGCAGAAGGTTCAATTGAACCTCCTTCGCAAATTTTACATACTGAGTGTGGTGATCTTATTTTTCCAAATCTCTTGTGTACTTGTACCATCCAATACTTTCCCTATTAGTCTTTAATGGCTAAATTTTATTCTACTTGGTTAAGGAGAGGATCTTAGGCTATATTTGCAACATTGGAAGTCCACTTTAGCCTAAAAATGACTACCCTTGTATAGATGTTATCCCTAGTCACCCACTTTAATCCTTTATACCTTTTTTTGCAAACACTTTACAAGCCGTGATCCTTTCAATCTTTACCTCTCTTTTGAACCCTACCCTCCTTGAAGTTAAAATTATAACTTGAGGCTAAAATCCTAAGTTAGGAGTGGTGATGATTGAAAGAGGTAACTTTGGGCCACGAAGTTGTAAGTAAGTGTCTTTAAGCTTAAGCATTGAGAACAATTGAATAATAAAAAGAAGGATCCAACAAAGGAAAGAGAAGAATAAAGGGTTCAAGAGGTATTGATTTACTTCAGGGGTCGTTGATAGAGTCGGGGTAAGTAGGATATGTTGAGAGTATCTCAGAGTAGGTAGATGTCCTATGCAAACCATAGGCTTCATGTCTTAAGATTTGGAGTTGGTGATTGGGTATCCTCCATGTGCTATGAAGGCTATGATGAGGTTTGGGAGGAAGTTTTAGCTCAGTCATAGATATATTGGACCTTTTAAGATTCTGCGCGCAGTTGGTAAGGTGGCTTATGAGTTAGATTTACCTCAATATTTTAAAGTTTTCCATCTGGTTTTCCATGTTTCTATGTTACAACGATTCATTATTGATCCTTCTCATGTTGTTAGATGGGACTTATTCTAGTTGGATAAGCATTTGACCTTTGTAGAGGAGTCTGTGCTTATTTTGGCTAGTAACGTCAGGCGGTTGGGCACTAGAGAGATTTCTGTAGTTAAGGTTCAGTGGGCACTTCCCTATGGAGGAGACCGCTTGGGATATTGAGAGTGAGATACGGACCCAATATTCTCACTGGTTCGAGAATTCAGGTACATCCTAACCCTTAACTTTCACAGACAAAAGTTTCTTTAGCAGTGGATATGGAATGACCCTTCAGGTCATTTTCCATATTACCACTTACTTTTGTTGCTAAATCTTTTCTATAACTGCCCTAAGTTATTTATGACTTGCTGGAGCTGATAGTTCAGTTATCGGGTAGTTTCTTTGGTTTTTAAAGCCAATTAGCTATTTAGAAATCTTTGCTGGTTCAAAATGGCCACCAAATAAAAACTTCAATAAAATAACCTCAAATGCAAATTCTGACTCCGCCAGTAGCTTTGAAATGATGATTTTGGACTAGGTAGACCTTTGGTTCAAGTTTCAAGGCACCCGAGCTCATCTTGACCTATTCATTAAAAAGTTAAGAAAATGAAATATGGGTATAGCACCCACATTTGGTAGAAACATCCGCGGATGGAATATCCGAGCGTGCCATCATATCTGGAATGTCGAATTTGATATGGTTACATAGTTTGTTTACATATATGGGATGCAAAATGAATCCCAAGCACCAGATCGAGCTTATTTTGGGACTTGGAAAATTTGATATACTAGGTATCTAGTGCACTGCGATAGCAGCACTTTGGACCGCAATCGAGACTCGATTTGCAGAGGATATTGCCAAGAGGTTTCGCAATCGTGACTCGTGTGGAAAATGGAAGATGGTGCGATCACAAGGCCTCAGGTCGCGATAGCAACTACCTAGGACCTGGACTAGTTATAAAATAACCATTTTTTCATGATTTTATGACATTCTTTATAGCGTTCTTAAGATCTAAGAACCCTAAATAGTGTGATAGCTTATAATTGAAGCTTGTTGGTGGTTGGGAAGCTAGAGTAACATTTATTTTCACGATTATCTTTATATTTGAGGTAAGAATTCACCCTTTTCTTTGTGAAATTTCTTATTTTATTGTTCAAAACCCCAAAATCTTTAGGGCTTCATTTTAGCCTCAATTTATCCTGGTTTTTGCCTATTTTTTAGGGTAATGAGCTTGTAAGAATTATAGGTTGGTTTTGGAAACATGATTGTCATATGTGGGACCCATATGGGGTTTTGGTATGATTTTTGGACCTGAAGCACAATGGTTCAATATGGGTATTGTTATTCTCGTATTAATAAGTAGAATGTGTTTACTATAGCTTGGCATCTTGAGGAGGCTTCTCTGAAGGAAAAAATGGTAGTTTAGCGGTTCATTGAGTTTTCTTTGATGTCAACGTAGACTAGGTTAATCCCTTGTTATATTAAGCTATTTTATAGTGTTATGATGATATTATGTAATATTAGAGATGGGTTTTAGGTGTTGCATTGATGAAATGCAAGACTAAGGTAAGTTGGGTCGTCTAGGCTATATTTAAACCATAGAGTTGAAACACTTAGCTTGTTTCCTTATGACTTAGGTGAATTGGACTTCATTTCACATGTTTAGAATGAGAATGCTTTAGATCATTCAAGTTTGATAAAAAAGCTTAAGACACTCATGCTTAGGGTTAATTAGGGCTTTGTTGCTTACACTAATGAATGTTTCCTTAGTTTCCATAGGACTTAGTTAATGTGTTTTGAAAGGACCTCTACCTTTGGACCAATTTTGGCTTTTGTAACATCTAAAAGTGGATTTAGATACCTTAAGCTTAGTTCGGGTAGAATTTTCCTAAACGGAACTCGATGATTAAAAGTGGATTCTTAACCCACTTTAGGCTATGACACATGTTAATTGGGTAAACCTTTTACGCTTATTAGACTCTTGGAAATGTGTTTTGAGGAAATATTGAGAAATCTTGATACTTGATGGTTATGTTGGTTAATGTGAGGGTTGACTCTTATTGATTATGCTATCATTTATGTATGTTGAAGATACTACTTATGTTTTTGATTATATATATACCCGATTTGAGTTTGGAAGATGATTATGTTGTTAATTATATATACCTGATTCAAGTCTAGAAGGTGATTATGTTATTGATTATATATACTCGATTCGAGTTTGGAGGATAATTATGACTCTATTTAATATTTTTCAATTCGCGTTCGGCAATATCTTATTTATCTGATCAGGTTTGTCTATTGACTATATTTACCGCTTCGAGTCTGGGTTTGCATATTATGCTATGATGATATACTTCTAATGATTAATGGTATCAGGGTATGAGATTCACAGTACTAATTTGGCCAAGCTTAAAAAATAAGAAAATGGTTATAATATGGCATGACATAAATGGACTCTAGTGGTAAATGACTAGTTGATAAATTATGCTTAGTCGATAAATTATGATTAGTGGATATATGATGACTAGCCGATAATTGAATTAGTGATAAGAGATGGATAGTTGATTAATGTACTAGCGTATAAATGATGATAACGTTGCTATATGTTTGTAAATTTTGAAATGATAGTTAAATATTGAGTAGGTTAGTTGTAAGCAATGAATGGTTACTTTATTCTATCTTTGAGTGTCCTCTCCAAGCGTATGGTAGTCTCTGATGAGTTATTTACTTTTCACACCAATTGTCGTATGGGAGCCAATTTTGTAGTTATGACTATATGTGTTGATGCTTTATGTTATGCTATTATTTCGATTTCTTACTTATATATGCACAACAATGTTGGAGCTACATCAGGTTTATCTATACCTTGACTTATTTATGTCATCTTGCATTTAATCATACCTATATCATGATTTAGCTCAATTTGCTAATGATGCCACTGAGTACCCATTGTTTTGGTACTCATACTACACTTTTTGTACCTTTTTGGTGCAAATCTGAGTACTAGATATTGTCGCTGATCGTTGATTATATTATGTTGATATTTTTGAAGATAGGGTGAGCTCTTAGAGTTCCAGTCACCCATTTCCCTTTATCTTTTATATTTAGTCTTTAGTTATCAAGACAGATATTGTTGACTATTCTAAGTCTTTGAGTTGTATTATTATTATATGCTTTTGTACTGGCTCTACCAGGTTATGGAATGGTATCTTATATTGGCTATCTTATATATTTTGAACTGTTTTTTTATTTATAAGTATGTTGTGTATATTTATCTATGATTGGGTTACCTACTATGAGGTTACAGTAGCTGCCATCATGACTTATAAATTAGGTCATGATGTTTCATTTAGGTGAGTTTCTAACCTTATAATTATCACTTTCCTCTAAATTTCATCTTCAAAACAACTCTAATTCTCGATTTAAAATGGATTTTTGAGGTTTTGCTAGTAAATCTTAAAAATTATTTTCGTCAATTTGGACCTTGTTCTTAACTCATTTTCTCTAGGGATTTAACATGTTGACACTTAAGAGTATGGGGAAGATGTTCCAAAAATAAAATTATGTTTTTTTCCTTCTTTTTGAAAAACCAGTTTCAAGGGCCCGTTTTGACCCCGACTAGAATATAGGCAATATGGGTATCATTGGCTTTGTTTTGATGCTTGATTCTATATTTCTATGTCTTAGTTGATTCAAAGACCATTCGTTGGAGTAAGGCTTTGGATTGAAGGCTTACGAATCAGTTTTTGGCATTTGAGGTAGGTTATGGCTTAAATTTATTCATACTAAGCTGGGTAGTTAATATTTGTATGAAATCATGTTAAGGGAGTGGGAACTCATCATGAAAATGGCTATATTTATTGTGTTGTTCCCGAGTGGTGGCCTATAATTAATTTTATTTGGCGGAATTTTGAACATTATTTGATTTGTGTGACCGTGTACAGTCCTATGTTATATTTTTGGCCTTGTGTATGTGAAATTAATTGGATCATGTTTGATGAAAAATACTAATGTGTTATCAATGATGTAATTTAAAGAATTTTTATTCTACTAGCATTTCGATTATGTTGGAATTCATGGATGGTTGGAAATATTGAGTGGATATTTACCTCACTTGGTTGCTATATTGGTTGGACATGGGAATACTCATTCTAGTAGGTTGTGAGCATTACATCCTTATACTCTAGAATGAGTTCTTTTACTTTATGCTCTAATGGATGAATGTGCATTGAACTTGATATCTATGCGGTTGTAATTATATTAGTGTTGTTTTCTGCTTCCGGATCTATTATTGATTTTATGTGATGGTATTGGTATGTATTGATATGAGATATCATATTATTGTTCTAGTTGATTACTTATTTTGTAAAGTGATGATGGAGATGATTCAGGTTCAATTCGATACCTTGACTTAGATATATTGTCTTGCTTTATATCATCTTTATATCATAATTTAGCTCAATCGGTCGATGATGCCTACTGAGTACTCATTATTTTGGTACTCATACTACACTTCTGTACCTTTTTTGTGTAGAACCGAGTACTAGTTGCCGCTGCTGAGTTGAGATCATTCAATATTGATCCTCTGAAGACAGGGTGAGCTCATGGAGTTTTGAGTCACCCGTTTCCCTTCTTTCTTTATTCAGTATTTGTATTCGAGATGAATGTATAGACTATTTAGACTTTGAGTTGTATTTCCCATTATCATACTTAGTTGCTCTTGTACTGATATTACCAGTGACATGACTCAAACTAGGGCCTAGTCGTGTCAAGCCTCTCAAGTCCAACAAGGACCGGAGACCACCCCATTTACCCAATCCAACAAACCAATATATTCCCGTGTCGAATGAATCCTGAACATCTAACAAGATAGAGTATTTAGAATACAATGGCTTTGGGATAACTTTAAAACTAAGACCAATCAAACCAAGTCATACCATCCAAACCAAACCAAACCATAATATACCGAAGTACACAGTTGTCCTTACAAAGCCTATAAAACAATGTCAAAGAATACCTGGTTGAGGCATGCCTCCGACCATAGCCAAAAATCATTGTCAAAAGAATAGTAAAGACATAAGATAAACCATAACATGAAATGGGCCTTCCTAAGAATGGAAGCTCACCATTTCAGCATGACTCAAGTTTTCCCCGAATCACCAAGTCACTGAGCAGGAGGTGTGATAGTATGGTCGGTTCCTATATCGTGTAGGGATACAGTGCCAAAGATGGTTAGCTGAGTGAATGCTTGTATGTACTCAGGGATAAAGATAAAATAATGCCATTAATCAAAACCAAATAAAATAAACATATGCAATCACACATATACATAGATATAGTGCCTGGATAGGGAACCGGGTTTAGTATGCATTTAAAACATTAACTAGGTTAAGTAACTTGACCATCCTAAAACTACCCATGGGCTATATGGGTTCAGCTTCCCCTGCTGAAATGGCCCCAGTCCATGTTAGCTGCATGACCGAAGAGAAAGAACTTGAGATAGCTAGTACATCTCCCATAATATAGAGTGTGACATCATTCACGCAATAACCAAGACCACCCTCACATCTGCAAACATGAGTTTCAAGTGTCGGGCCCTTTAGGATCCCACCATCTACAGTTTTGCCACTAGACCCTTTTTATCCCCAATTAAAGCTTTTATACATAACCAAACAATTTATTAAGGAGTTTTCTAATTAGGAATTAACCATTGGTATCATCAAACCAAAATTACAGCTTGCAATTCTATCCTTTATGCCATACCAAAACCAATATTATAAGTTGACTACAAAGTTTCCAATTAGAAAAAAACATGGCCACCAAGGCCTTTCCAAACAATTTAAAATTAACCAGACCAATTTATGTTCCATTACCATTTATGCAATGCAAAGATATCAAGAGAAGTTAAACAATGTGACAAAATCCTTCTCATTGGCATTTTAACAAACAGGTTGACGGCACATAAGTTTCAAAACCATAACCAAGAAATTTGGGGAATCCATAATACCCCAAAATCCATTTACCATTAACATTCATTTCACAATGTCAAAATCATACTAAAAGCATGAAAGAAGACATAATGAAACCATGAGAACCATTATTCAATCATGAACATCCAAAACCCCCAACCATTATTTCAAACCGTAACAATATCATGAAAATCATACATTAAAACACATGATCTTTGTAAAATAACAATAAGGGAGGAGTAACATGCCTGAGTAACAAAAATTCATGAAGAAACTTTGATCCTTAAGCCTCGAGATGACCACCTAAAAGAAACCCAAGACCAATCATCTTGAGAGGTTTTTAGAGAGTGTTTTTAATCTTCTAAAGTGTACAAGGGATGACCAACTAGGGTTATAAGATGTGGTGTCTTAGGGCTTAGGGTGGGAAATGTCCAAAGTACCCCCAGATTAAAGTGTTACAGACTCGCATGAGGTTACGAGTTGCCCCTTCAACTCGACACCACAACCTACAACTAGTACCATCAAGTTATCACCAAGACAGAAGGTTGGACACCAAATTTTTTCCAACCTACAACTCCCTTGCACCACTTATCACTAGATCGTATGACTGGTATGGTCTAGTTGTATCCAAGATAGAACTCCAAAAGCTAGATGTTGGACAAAATATGATTGCACTCAACCCTCCATTATATCAACATACGACTCTTATGGAGTACCTCATAACCAGGAAAGAACTTGGACAACAACACACTGTCCAACTACGACTTGGGTCCCAGGACCATCACTACACCATACGACTCATGGTGTGAATCATAAGATGATTAAAGAGTTTAAAATCGAGGAATTTTTCAAGGGTCAAGGTTTGGGGTGTTTCAATCTCCCCCACTAGGATTATTTGTCATCGAATGAGGAGTTTTCGTAAGATGATCAAAGAGTTCAAAACCCAAGAAATTTTCAAGGGTCAAGGTTTGGGGTGTTTCAATCTCACCCTCAAGGATTATTCGTCATCAAATAAGGGGTCTAAGGAAGCACACAGATGATTTAACACATTACTACCCCTCAAACTTTCTTTAACAAAGTTAGAAAACAAAGATGTTAAGAACAACACATACCTTAAGCATGACTATTAGGAACGGGGAACAAATATGGATACTTGGACTTTATGTCCTCTCCCACTTGTCCAGTAGCTTTCTCAACCTGAAGGTTCATCTAAAGAACCTTAACTAAAGCCACATCCTTTATCCACAACTGACAAACTTGCCAATCCAAGATCTCAACAAGGACTAGCCCATAATACAAGGAGTATGGAATATCCAACCCTTCCAAAAGGAACAGCCAATGAAGGATCGCCCACACACTTCCTCAATATGGAAACATGAAACACCGGATGAATGGAGATCAAGTTAGAAAGAAAATCCAACTGGTAGACAATATTACCAACCCTTTTCAAAACAAAGTATAGATTGATATAGCACTGACTAAGATTCCGCTCCTTACCAAACCGTATCACTCCTTTTCATGTCAATTCTTAACTCGAAGTTAAAAGTGTTAGTGAAAGTCATAGGACCATATACTTTACACCACTCTGATAATACTACCCTACCCATTACTATAATCATTAAACCTCGGGTCATAATAAAGGAGCTATATATACATAACACAATAGTTGGGTATCTATCAACCCCAACATTCGAGCATGCCTTTCTACCCCCTACTTTATGGATATCTCACCTAAGAGCTAGAAACTTCAATCACTATCATAAAGGTTTTCACCGTGCCTCCCTTCCTTAACTATTCCATAGGACAAAGTTTACCTTATTCTTCCATATACTCTTATAACATTAGCTCTAGTATTCTTCCTAATATTTCACAACCCAAAACATCTACTTCCTTATCCAAAAAATTACAACACTTCCAGAACTACTACCACTCTCACATAAGAAGGGTCATTGAGGAACTAAATTATGAGAATCAAAGATTGATGAGGTTTACTTCTCAACTACTCGTGCTACTCAAGGAGAGTCCCTCAAAATGACACACGGTACAATAGGCATGAGTTTCTTCATAGTAACCACCTAGGTTATAAATGGAGGACCATTCCAACATAAACACACCATAGCACAAGTCCTTAAGACTAGGCACTAAGAGAAACACAAGTGCAAATATCATGGGTAATATAAGATAAAGACGAGATTCATACTCGGGGAATAAGGCGACGATTTTTGTTTGAAACTATTATTTCTTGGAACTAGTCACAACATGACATGAATGTATGGGTCATGAGTGTAATAACATATGGCTTGAACACTTAGAAGCTCGATGTTCTGTGAACCATTATTGCCTTTGGTTCAGGGGTTAGAGTATAGATATACGTAGTATGTAGAGTGCAAACCTTAAGCATAAGCACTATTAGAATGCGTGCAACACTAGTAGAGATCCCTATTACCCGAAATAGGATGGAATTGCTTGAATAGGACTAAATTCACCCTGACTCTTTCTTAGAGTCCACCGCTAGGAGAAAAATTAAGATTAGCCCTCGATATCCATATTTCTTCATACATAAGCACAATATTATGCTCTACAGGGTATCACCATGGATACGTACTAGGGGCACTTAGCTCTTTTATACTTAAAACCTTATCTATCTAGATGCTACCTGGGGTTCATCATAGTCTTACAAACTCCATGCCCTATCCCATTCAATGGCATTGCCCTTAATTTATTAGTTAAACTTGAATCTCTAATATATATATCATAACGTTCCCACTCCTGTATCCCCTAAGTCATCAACCTTACCTCTTTCTCTCACCCTACCGATCCTATAAATCTTCCCCCACTAATATTGCATTACTATACTTAAGCTAATATACTTATTTCACCAAAATAAATATCTAAGGTTCAAACTTAGTGAACCATCATGCACTTCTAACAGAGTTTCCTATGGATAAACACTAGGAAAAAAAACCCTTATCAGAAGGATATTTTGACTATTCCTTAAGCTTTTTCAACTCAATAGGAGTTATTCTATTAGGGGGATAGAATTAGGGGAAGTTTCTAGGATAAGATCAATCCCAAACTCAATCTCCCTATCGAGACACCAAAAAGGTCATCAAAGAAAACCTTAAAAAATTCATTCACCATCGAGATAGAATGTAGAGATGGACCCTCCAAATTAGAATCTTTAACCCAGATCAGTTAGTAAAGACACCCTTTAGAGATTATCTTCGAGCATTAAGATACGATTTAAACCTTCCCTAAGGAACTAGGGAACCACCCTCCCACTCAATAACCGCTCATTAGGGAATTTAAGGAAAACCTTACGAGTCTGATAGACTAGAGATACACAGCACAAGTGCAACCAATCCATCCCCAATATGACATTAAAATCTACTATAATTAAGAAATTTCAAGAATCCATAATTTCCCAAAATACATTTATCTATAACATGCATTCCATAATGTAAAAATCATACTAAAAGCATTAAAAAAAACATAATTAAACCATTATTCAACCATCAACAACCAAAAACCCCAACCATTATTTCAAACTATAATAATATCATTAAAATCATATATTAAAACATATGCTCTTTTTAAAATAACAATGAAGGAGGATTAACATGCCTGAGTTATGAAAATTCACGAAAAGATTTTTATCTTTAAGCCTCTAGATGACCACCTTTAAGAAAAACTAGCCCAATCTTCTTGAGAGGTTTTTAGAGAGTTTAGAGAGTGTTTTTAATCATCTAAAGTGTATAAGGGATGACCAACTAGGGTTATATGACATAGGGTCTTAAGGGCTTGGGGTGGGAATAGTCCAAAGTACCCCCCATCTTAAAGTGCAGCAGACTCTCATGAGGTTACGATATGCCCTTCCAACTCGTCACCACAACCTACGACTAGTACCTTAAAGTTGTCACAAAGAAAAAAGGTTGGACACCATATTATATCCCACTTACGACTCCCTTTCCCCACTCATTACAAGACCATACGACTGGTATGGTCTAGTCATATCCAAGATAAAATGTCAAGAGCTAGAAGCTGGACAACATATGATTGGACTCAACCCTCTCATCACATCAACATATGACTTGTATGAAGTCCCTCATAACCAGGAAATAACTTAGCCAACAATATACTGACCAACATAAGACATAGGTCCCTAGACCTGTCACCACACCATACGACTCATGGTTTAACTCGTAAGATGATCAAAGAGTTCAAAATTGAGGAAATTTTCACAGGTTAAGGTTTAGGGTATTTCAACCAGGTTGTGGTCTTGGTATCCATATTTGATTATGTTTTGTGGAATATTATTGTTTATGATTGTGTTTAGCTATTTTGGCCCTTGCCAGTATTTCTATCGAAGTGACCCATTACCTTAGTTCTGGGTTATGGAGTTCGCTTACCTACTAATGGGTTTTATTAGGTGCCATCGTGACTCATGAATTGAGTCATTAAAAATTAGTACCATAGCCTAGGTTCATCGGTATTGTTGGTACAAGAGAAAGTGTCTAATAGAGTCCTGCAAATCGAAATATTGACGTGTGTTTTCTATCTTTGAGAGGCAATGGGAAATTCATAGGAGTTCTTAACTTATTTCATTAACATCGTGCTAAGAGTATGAGTTGGTTTGTAGAATATTTTTGTGACTCTACTCTTTCACAAAATGCCTAGGACACATGCTACTGCTATGCATGAGGAGAGTCTTGAGTTTGTGCCCAAGGATCCTACTCCTATTTGAGGATAGCCTCATAATGAGTCCCTAGTTAAGGATTAGTATGGGCCTCCCCAAAACCCCATTTGTACACTTGAGCCAGAGATTTTTCTATCACAGTCAGTGGTGGGCTAAGGACCAGCCAGGATCCAGTAGGTTTTATTCCTTCTTTATTTCTTAGAAATGCCTGAGTTCAACTGTAGGGTATTATTGATAGTACACAGACTATTGGGGCAGGATTCTAGCCTTCAACTACAGCTCCTAGAGTTAAGGTTCCTCCTATATCGATAGTTATTTAGCTAATACCCATTTAGCCAATTGTGACCATTCTTCTATGTTTGTTAAGGAGTAGAAAATACTGGGTAGGTTTCAACGGCAGGATCCACTTAGGTTTTCTAGTGGTCCTAGAGAGATTGTATTTGAGTTTCTTACTGCTTGTCAGGATGGACTCCATGGGTTAGGTCTTATTGAGACTTGTGGTGTGGATTACACTTGCTTTTAGTTTGATTTGTTTGCTTGACACTAGTGGAGAGGTTTTATGATATCTAGGCCAATTGAATCTTCTCCTCTTTCATGGACTCAGTTCTCTAAGATATTTTTGGATAAGTAGATGACACACAACCATAGGGATCGACTGAGGGATTAGATCACCAGGTTGGAATAGGGTTTATCATAGTCGCTGAGTATGAGGCTTATTTCAATGAGTTAGCTAGGCATGCAACTTCTATTTTGTATACTGAGTATGCAAGAGTTTACTTCTTTGTGAGAGGACTAAGACTCCCTATTAGGATGGCTAATCCGAGTCTAGTTGTTGCGGGTAGAACCTTTGCTGAGGTCCCAAATCATTCTAAAGTGATAGAGGACATGCATCATGAGGGTTGTAATAAGAGGCCCAAGTATCAGGGCAGATTTCGTGGGAGCCATAGTAGTTGTCAATTTAGAGGTGGTATTTCTTATATTGGGCATCCTTCGCGTCTATCTTTTCAGCCTCAAAGTCAGACTAGTCAACCAGTTCAAACAACTTTTCAAACTACTAATAAATGTTAGTTTAGTTCTAGTGGTCTCCCTAGTAAGGGCGATGATCAGTCTTTGAAAGGTTTATCTACAGGCTGTGTTAGACATGGTGGTTACTCTGGATTTGCTAGACCTATGAGTTCTGGTTCTGCTCGAGACACTTATTTTACTTGTAGGCTTCTTGGTTATTTTTAATAAGATTTCCCTAGTTATGTTGTGATGGTTCTTTTAGCCCAGGGTACTACCCCTATTAGGGTAGTTTATCCCTCAAGTAGGAGTGGTTTGCGAGGTCGTACGGGTGGTTACTAGGGTGCTCAAGGTGGTACTTAAGAAGGTAGGACAGGAGGTTGGCTAGGTACCTAGCAAGGTGGCGGGTGTGGTCAGTTGTATAAAGTACCTTCTAGACCTAAGGTTAAGACTTTGGATGTTGTAGTTACATGTATAATTTTGGTATGCCGTAACTTAGCTCTTGCTTTATGTGATCCCAGATCCACTTATTATTATATATCTTTTAATTATGCACCACAATTGGATATGGCTAGTGATTTATTATTTTTTCCATTACGCGTGTTTACTCTTGTGGGTGATTCTTTAGTAGTGTATTAAGTATTCAAATCATATGCTGTGATAGTTAGTGGTGTTGATAAATATGCTAATCTTATTATTCTGGATATGCTGGATTTTGATGTAATTCTTGGCATGGACTGGTTATCCTACTATCATCCGGCAATGGATTATTTTGCAAAAACCATTACCTTAACCATTCCCGGCGTACCCCCAGTTATGTGGCAGGAAGTGGTTAGCTGCAACTCAACGCAGATTATTCCTTATGTTTATGCTAGGAGACTTACATAGAGAGGTTGTGACTCTTATCTCACTTATATATGTGATACTCGTGAAGAAATTCTGTTGCTTGATTTTGTTTCTATTGTTTGTGAGTTTCCTGATGTGTTCCCTACCGACCTTCCTGGTATTCCCCCTGATCGTGAGATTTAGTTTGCTATTGACCTTGAGCTTGGCACCCGACCTATTTCTATGGGACCTTCCGTATGGCTCCTGGTGAGCTTAAGGAGCTGAATTCCTAGCTTCAGGACTTTAGTGGTAAGGGTTTTGTCAGACTGAGCATGTCCTCATGAGGAGCTCCTATATTGTTTGTGAAGAAGCAAGATGGCTCCATATGTATGTGTATTGATTATAGGCAGCTTAATAAGGTAACGGTGAAGAACCCTTATTTATGCCTCACACTGATGATTTATTTGACTAACTTCAGGATGCATTCATGGTTTCTAAGATTTATTTGAGGTTCGGGTATTATTAGTTGAGGATTCGGGTTGAGGATATCCCAAAGATAACTTTCAGGACCCGTTAAGGTCTTTATGAGTTCTTGGTAATGCCTTCCGGGTTGAATAATGCCCCAACCGCATTTATGGACTTGATTAAATGTGTGTTCAGACCATACTTAGACTCCTTCATTATTGTGTTCATTGATGACATTTTTGTGCATTCGAGGAGTAGTGAGGAGCATGTGTAGCACTTAAGGATTGTGCTTCAGACTTAAAGAAATCATGTGCTTTTGTCCAATTTATCTAAGTGTGATTTTTTGCTTGAGTCAATGACATTCCTTGGACATGTGGTATCTTAAGCTAGTATCAAGGTAGACTTGGCTAAGATTACGGTAATTCATGATTAGGATAGGCCTACGTCTTCGACTGAGGTTCACTGTTTCATTGGTTTGGCTGGATATTATAGGCTCTTTTTTGAGGACTTTGCTACAATTTCAGCCCCTATGACTAGATTGACTCAGAAGTAAGTTCCTTTTTTATGGTCCGAGGATTGTGAGTTGAGTTTCAGAAAGCTCAAGGATTGTCTTACTTCAGCTCCATTATTATCTCTTCTTATTGAGATTAAGGGATTCACTATGGCTTATGATACTTTAGGTATTGGTTCTGTGTTTTGATACAGCAGGGTCATGTCATTTATTATGCTTCTAGACAGATTAAAGTGCATGAGCGTAGCTACCCCACCCATGATTTGGAGTGGCGGTGGTAGTTTTCGTGCTTAAAATTTGGAGGCATTATTTGTATAGAGTGTATTGTGAGATTTTCACCGATCATCATAGACTTCAACATCTTATGACCCAGTAAGAGCTTAATACTTGCTAGCATCGATGGATGGAGTTGTTAATGGACTATGATATTTTCTTCTTATATCATCTGAGTAATGCAAATATGATAGTTGATGCCTTGAGTCGCAAGGAGATGAGTATAGGTAGCTTGGCATGCCTATCAATTTCTCAGAGGCTCATGGCATGGGACATTTAGTCCTAAGAAAATTTGATGGTTCACCTTGATATTTCAAATCTCGCGAGGATTTTTTCTTATGCGGGGCAAGGTCCTCCATATTTGAGAAGATTCGTCATCGTTAGTGTAAGGATAGTAAGTTAAGTTTTCTCCGTGATCAGGTGATGAATGGTTAGTCTGAGAGGCACATATTGATTCTGAGGGTATCTTGAGATTCCAGAGTCATATTTTTCTTCCCCGACTTGACGATTTGATTCAGTCTATTCTTCATGAGGCTCACAACTCTAGATATTATATTTATCCTGGTACAGATAAGATGTATGGAGATTTGAGGCAGCATTACTGGTGGGATGGTATGAAGAGAGATGCTGCAGACTTTGTGGCTCATTCTATATATTGTTAGTAGGTGAAGGTCGGGCCTTAGCATCTAGGAGGATTGACTCAAAGGTTTCCCATTCTTGAATGGAAATGGGAACGGATTACTATAGACTTCATTAGTTGTTTTCCTCATACTTCTTGTGGTTTTGATGGCATTTGGGTTGTTATTGATCATTTGACCAAGTCGGCATATTTCATCTATATTCATATGACCTTTAGTGCAGAGAGACTAGCTCAAATTTATATTTGGGAGATAGTTTATTTGCATGGGGAACCCATTTCTATCATATCAGTTTGTGATTTTATTTTTACTTTACGATTTTGGAGAGCATTCCAGGAGGAGCTGGGTACTTGAGTGGATTTAAGTACAGCTTTTCTTCCGCTATAGATTGTCAGTCTGAGCAGACTATTTAGTTGCTTGAGGATATGCTCCAAGCCTGTGTTATGGATTTTGGAGGAAAGTTTGATCAGCACTTAGTATTGGAAAAGTTTGCATACAACAACAGCTATTATTCGAGTATTGAGATAGCACCTTATGAGGCTTTGTATGGAAGGAGACATCATTCTCTAATAGGATGATTCGAGACTTCTGAGGTGAGAACTCAAGGTGCGGATTTTCTTCAGAACTTATTGGATAAAGTTAGGGTGATTCAACATAGGCTAAGAGTTGCCTAGAGTAAGCAAAAGGCTTATGTCGATCGCAGGCTTCGTGCCTTGAGATATGAAGTTGGTGACCTGAGTTCCTTCATGTTTCACCCACGAGAGATATGATGAGGTTCAGAAGGAAGGCTAAGCTCAGCCCTAGATATATTGGTCCTTTTGAGATTCTCCACGTAATTGGAAAATTGACCTATGAGATAGCATTGCCTCCTTATTTTGCTGATGTTCATCTGGTTTTTCATGTCTCTATGTTGCAAATATATATTCCTGATCCGTCTTATGTTCTTAGATGCGAATCAGTCCAGTTAGATGAGAAGTTGACCATTATAGAGAAACCCATATATATTTTGGCAGTTGATGTGAGGCAACTACGTACTAGAGAGATTCTTGTAGTTAAGGTTAAGTGAAAGCATCGCCCCTTAGAGTATGCCACTTGGGAGATTGAGAGCGAGATGTAGGACCAGTATCCTCACCTATTCAAGATATCAGGTATTTTCTCTATCTTTGACTTTTGAGGATGAAAGTTCCTTAGTAGTAATGTTGTAATGACCCTTCAGGTCATTTCTTATGTTTTTGCTTATTTTTTCCATTAGAGATTGCCCATAGCTGTCCCAAGTCATTTATGACTTTCTAGAACGGATATCTCAGTTACCGGGTAGTTTGTTTGCTTTACAGAACCATTTTCCTATTTAGATGTCTTCACTAGTTCCAAATTGGCATCAAGCAAAAACTTCAGTAAAACGATATCAGATGTGAATTTTAACTACCCCAGCAACTCTGGAATATCAATATTAGGTTTGGTAGACCTTTGGTTTGGGTTCCGCTACACCCGAACTCATTTTGACCTGTTGGTCGAAAAGTTGATAAATTCAAAATTTTGGTGTGGGCACCATATTTGGTCAAAATGACCTTATACAAAAAATCCAACTTTACCAATGCATCCAAAATGTCAAAATCAGTGTGGTTGCATATTTTGTTTGCTCATATTGGACTCCGGATACATCCCGAGGTATTGACCAAAATTTGGAATCAAATTCCAAATTTCAGTTGTCATCTAGTGCAGCAAAGTACCTTGATCATGAAGTCTTTATAGCAATCACAATTCCATGATCGTGGCCCTCATATGTTTGCAACCGCTCGTTCTGAGGGCCTGGGAAGGGTCATTTAAATGCTCTTTTGACCGAGAATTGGCCATTTCTCCATTGTCTTAAGACCCATAAACCCTAATAGAATGTGTAGTCCTTAATTGAGTCTTGGGTGTTGATTGGGAGCTTGGATAACTTGCAAGTTCGTGATTGACATCGAATATAAGGTATGAATCCTTAAATTTTAGTGTTGGATTCTTGATTATTTGACCCAAAACCCCATTTTAGCCCAAATATGATTGATTGGCACTAATATCTTGAGGGTTATAACTCCCTAATGGTGTTTCAATAACGGATTAGTCTCAGCAACTCATTTTCCATATATGGGACCCAATTGGGGGGTTTTGTTATCGTTTTGGACCCGAAGCACAATGGAGCAATATGGGTGTCGATATTCTTATAATAATGCATAGATTATGTTTTTGATAACTTTTCTTTTAAAAGAAACTTTGAGGAAAGGGTAAGCGAAGATTGTTGATTCGTGAGCTATTTTCTTATTCGTGGTAGGTTAGGCTTACTTTTGTTAGATTGAGCTATATTATAGTATGACTTTGATATCTTGTTGAGATTTTGAAGGGTTTAAGGAGTTGAAATGGTAGATGGTAATGTTTGGGATTACTAGAACCACTTAGGCTATTGAACCCATAAAGTGTGATGTTTGACTTATAGTCAAGACCCTTGGCTAGTTAGACTTATTATCTCATGGATAGAATGAGAATGCTCTAGTTTTTCTAATTAGATAGGAGTGACACCATTCACTCATCCTAAAAGTAAGTTGACCTAAATATGCATAGTTGTGAGATTGGACTCAGATACTTGGGATGACTTAAGAGTAATAGTTGAGGAAAAAATGTCCTATAGAGATAGTGTGGATTGATAAACCTCTAAGACATGATATAGATAACTTAGCCTAGTTTCGGGTAGAAGTTAGACTTGAAGAGATAATACAGATATTAGAAGCGGAACTTGACCTGTCTTAAGCTTAAACTATGTATATTCATTTGTGACCTAGATACTTTTTAAACGTCTAGAATATGATTTTGGAATATGGTGGCTAAACCCAATAAATGGTTTATTCGTGATGTTGACTTTGGAAATAATGTGCATACTTGATTGTTATGTCATTACTTGGATAGTAGTGAAAAGTCTTGTAAATTGAACCTATATCTATGCTATCAACTAACCTATTGGAAAGTTTATTATGTGAGCCTTGGATTATGTCATTACTCATATTATGTTCAAGCCTAGTGACTAAACATATGTTTGTGCCAAATAATCTCTTTTTTGCTAGTATTGTGAATCATTCCTAATAAGAGAGATTCTAGAAAGTATAACCATGGCTAGAAAATGACCATGCTAATAATCATGTCAAACCCGGTAATGTATTGAGTGTTCATACCATATGGAGATGGATGTTCATGTACCTACTACTATAATGTATTGACCATAAGTGGTGAGGTACCATGACATATCTTTCTTTATTTCTCTTGTACTCTATTATTTGTAGGGTTGTACTTGTTATTGATTTGGCTACATATATATATTGATGTCATGATGAATATTGCAATTATGATGATGCCTGGAATTCCAAAAAAATATATTGATGATATGATGATGCCCGGTACGTCCGAAATAATATATTGATATTATGATGATGCGTGGTAAGTACAGAGGAATATATTGATGTATGATGATGCCTGGTAAGTCCAGAGGAATATATTGATGTTATGATGATGTCTGGTACATTCGGAGGACATATTGATGATATTATGATGTCCGGTACATCCTGAGAATATATTATCAATATGTGATGACCAGTACACCCAGAGGATATATTAATGATATTATGATGCTCGATACATCCGGAGGATATATTGATGATATTATGATGCCCCGTACATCTGGTGAAAATATTGATGATATGATAATTCTTGGTACATCCAGAGGAATATATTGATGTTATGATGATGCTCGGAAGTTCGGAGGAATATATTGAAGTTATGATAAAGCTCGGTAAGTCCGGAGAATATATATATTGATGTTATGTATGGTAAACATGTGTATAGATGCTTATGTGTGGTTATGCCTTTATATGATTACATTTGTATGTGCTTTGAAGACATGATTTTATCCTTAAGATATCGGTTATAATTCTTCGATACTAATCATTTGTTAAGCGGTGTAGTTCTTGCTAGTGGCAAATATGAGTAGAAGTAGGATATGCCGAATAAAGAGTTAAGACTAATTGGTAAGTCTCATCTCGTGTAGAAATAAGAATTCACCTAGAGGGTATATTTGGCTTGGATAAATGTATTAATTAAAGCATATTGTCTAGTAAAATGACTTATATGGTAACTAGTTTTTTCTTGAGTTATTATATGGCTTGTTGTCTAGAATTCTTGAGTGCTACTTGGTGAACCTTGCTAAGTTAAAATGTTGTCATTGGCAATTTTAGTTGTTACATGGCTAATGACAAAAATAGGTTTAGCACATTGTTGATGATTAGTGATTTTAGATGCCTAAAGTATAAGGTATTTTGGTTGTTAAATGAGGGTTTGTAAATATATGATGCTATATAATAAGAGGTGTTGGTTGATAGATACATATGTGCATTTGATGATATGCAACCTTTTTTTCTATATGATAACTAATGTGCCTTTGATAGCTATAAATAAGCTTTAAGTCAAAGGGAATCTATACATCGATTCACAATTTTTTTGAACCGTATACATCAAAAGGTGCATGTACGGTTCCTAAGGAATACAATTTTACCCTAATCAATCGACTTTATCGAGAAAGATTACTTTTTTAGGCCAAGGTATTACTAGCAAGATTTTGAATCAACTAATTGATCTTATGGTATATCTCAGTATCGAGGATGAGACCAAAGAGTTGTATTTGTTTATAAACTTTCCTGGGGGCTGGGTAATACCTGAGATGACTATTTATGATACTATGAAATTTGTACGACCAGATGTCCATACAGTATGCATGGGATTAGCTGCTTCAATGGGATGTTTTATCCTGGTCGGAGGAGAAATTACCAAACGTCCAGCATTTCCTCACGCTTGGCACCAATGAGGTTTTTATTTGAGAGAAAAAAGAAAACTATGCCTTCGCCATATGAATACTAAGTAATAATACCATGGCACTTCGAATTCAATATGAGAAATTTTTGTATTTTTTTTAAAACATTAGATTCTGTATCGAGAGAATAGTATGATATAAGAGGTATTTCCGATTTTCTCTTATCTATCAGGAGTTTGGTTCAGCGTCACAAACTTTTTTGTTTTCATACCATAGAGTTCTTAACAATATTTATGTTATGAAAGAGTAAGAAAAAAAATATTTTTTTCCTTATTTGATCGGATTAAAAAGAAACTTTGGGATTGCTGAATCACAGACAAAAAAAAAAGAAAAAAGAAACATATAAAGCAACGGAGCATTCATAGTATTTTTTAACTCCTCCGAAAGGAAGGATGGCAATTTGTTTATTTACTCATTGGGGTCTGATAGATTCTATTTTTCTCTTTCTTCAATAGAAAGAAGTGGGGTCAATTTTCTTTTAGAGTCGTATGCATAAAGGATGCCTGTACGGTTATTCAATTCTATCTTTTTTCTAATCTTTATCTTTCTTTTCTCTTTGCTTTATCATGTGATATAGGAGAATCTTTTATTTTGTTATATCATCAGGGTAACGATGCATCAAACTGGTAGTGATTTTTATATTGCACAAGTAACCGAATGTGTCGTGGAAGTAGAAAAACTGTTGAAACTGCGTGAAACCCTCACAAGGGTTTATGTACAACGAATGGGCAAACCCTTCTGGGTTATATCCGAAGATATGGAAAGAGATGTTTTTATGTCAGCAACAGAAGCCCAAGCTTATGGAATTTTTGATCTTGTAGCAATTCAATGAAAATAACATAGATTTTGCGCAAATCTGTGATTTATGATTTTATGTTCGAATTGAATATTCTATTAAATATAAGTAATTCATCATCATTCGATTAGGATCAATCTAAAATAACACATCATATTATGTATATGATTCAACATGCCAACTATTAAACAACTTATTAGAAAGACAAGACAGCCAATCAAAAATGTCACGAAATCCCCCGCTCTTCGGGGGTGCCCTTAGCATCGAGGAACATATACTAGGGTGTATGAATGACTTGTTTAGATCATGAGCTGGCACAAAAGAAAGAAAAAGAATTTTACAGTATCAATGATCAGTACCGATGACTAGGATAAGATGGAAAAAGGAACTCCATTCATTATTAAAAAAACTCTATCATATCCCTCTAAAATATGGGGAGGATTTGGTATAGTTGGTCGTGATAATTTTGTTATAGAATCTATAACCGCTTCTGATTTAGGTAGGCAACCTGGCAAATATACATCTACTAGAATTAGCTTATCAACTCCCCGAACAGTACTATAAGAATCGGTACTTTAAATCCCACCTATAATTGTACAGGCTCCCATAGCAATAACATATTTTGGTTCAGGCATTTTCTCATATAATCTCACTAATAAGGGGGCTATTTTCATTGTTACTGTTTCAGCCGTTAAAATTAGATCCGCTTGTCTAGGACTCGATCTTGGTACTACTCCTTAACAATCAAAGTCGAAGTGTGAGCCTATTAATGAAGCAAATTCAATGAAGCAACAACTGGTACCATAGAGAAGTGGCTATAAACTACAGAGTCTTGACCAGTTTGAAAGATCATTTAATGTAGTTGAAATAAATGAATTTGGGACTGTTCGATCAAGTAAAGGAAACTGAATGGAATTCATAATTGTCTCAATCTTATTTTTTCCGTTTTTCTTTTTATTGTCTAAATATTCAGGAGCTAAGACCATTCCAATGCCCCCTTTCGCCAAGCATAAACTAAACCAATAATTAAGATAAGCACAAAAATCAAAGCTTCTATAAATATAGATACACCCAATACATCGAAACGCATTGCCCATGGATAAAGAAAATCCATTTCAACATCAAAAACTATAAAAACTAAAGCAAACATATAATAACAGATTCGAAATTGTAACCAAACATCACCCATTGGTTTTATACCCGACTCATAAATAGAAAGTTTCTCCGGCCCTTTACTAATCGGGGCTAACACTCCGGAAATGAAAAATGCCAAAATAGGAACAAGGATGGATATTATTAGAAATGCCCAAAAAAAATCATATTTGTAAAGCAGAAACATAAACGCACTCTTATGAACGTGGAAAATATACCGAATTCGATTAGTCAAAAAAAGAATTCATTTTGGTCGAACCGCCTAGTTTGACTTTTTTATTGATTTATTGTACGGCATATCTCATTGCAAGATTAAATCGACTGGAATTCAATTTTATTTCCATTTTATTTAGCTAGTAGAACCTTCTAACTATATATTACTCTTATACAAATTCTCCTCTCTTGTTTTTTCTCTAAACTAAAGATGGGAAATTCTAAATTAATTACTTATCTTAGTTCTTCTTTAATTAGAAATTCCTTAAATATTTCTATTTTTTTTCTATAAATAGAATCAGGAGGTCTTTATTTTCATTTTTTTTTCTTAGTGATTTAGTGATCTAGAATGGAACAAGTAATCAAATAGAAGAGAATGTATAGGAACTTCCATCTCAAGATTTAGAAGATCTTGTGTTGGTATATTTCTTTTATTATTTTATTATTATTTAAAAATAGTATTAGGATTCGAATCCAGGTGGAGGGATTTTTCTTGCTTGAATATAGAAAAAGAAGACTACCTTTTTGTGTTGTGCTTCGCTAGGTCGAGGTAAGTAAGGTATACGAAGGAAAAGCCTATTTGATAATGAAAGTGACTAAAGATATTCATTTTTCAAAAACTTTAGCTTGTACACAACTACAGCAGTCCCTTCCTAAATCCATGTGAATTCCTCTTCGTAGTTTTTCATTTCACCATGCTCATGAAATGATTTGACTTCCAAAATTCAATAAGATTGGTGATATCAAAATAAAATGGGTCTCACTAATTCTTTTATTGTGGATATGAATGTGTAATTTTCCTCCGAAGATTAATGACGAAAGGTTGGTTTGTTTATCTGCAATTGCAAAAATAAATATTGATTGGATCCATTGAAGCCTTATTGGAAGAACTAGGTTTGAGGGGGAAGAAAGAGTCTATTAGGATAGGTGATGATCCACTTCCTTCTTAGAACCCTTAGTTGGACTAAGATGGTAAGGGAGGCATTGCGACTTCGTTGTCTCATTTTTTCTAGTTTAGGGAAAACGGGAATTTCCGCTATATCAACCTTCAAAATCAAAAGAAGATTCCACTCCTAATCCAATTAGATATCCACTACTTTGCCAAGATCTTTGATTTTTCTTTAGCGCTCGTGCTGCTAGGCAATAGTGTACTCGTGACTGAAGGACCTATCGACTGCCACTAAGAGCCAAAGAAGTAATTTGCTTGATATAATCCTAGAGTGTCTAAGGTTGGGACAGGAGGGTCTCTTAATGCCTTCTTTTTTCTTCTCATCGGAGTTATTTCACAGAGTCTTTCCAGGGTAAAAAACAAGGGGGGAACAAGTACACTTGGAAAGCGCAGTACAATGGAGAGTTGTATGTTGCGTTCGGGAAGGATGAACTACTCCCGAAAAGGAATCTATTAATTTTCTCCCAATTGGTTAGACCGTAGTTGCGATGATTTACTTCACGGGCGAGGTCTCTGGTTCAAGTTCAGGATGGCCCAGCTACGCCAAGGAAAAGAATAGAAGAAGTATCTGACTACTTCATGCATGCTCCATTTGGTTTGGGGGATATAGCTCAGTTGGTAGAGCTCTTCTCTTTCAATTGGGTCGTTGTGATTACGGGCATTACTCAGTAAATACATATATATCTTAACTTAAGATTAACTCTTCTAGCTTAATTCAAATTGAATTTTTTGGAATCTGTTTATTTGCGAGGAGCTGGATGAGAAGAAACTCCCACGTCCGGTTCTGTAGTAGAGATGGAATTCAAAAACAACTATCAACTATAACCCCAAAAGAACCAGATTCCGTTAAAAACATAGAGGAAGAATGAAGGGAATATCTTATCGAGGTAATCATATTTCTTTCGATAAATATGCTCTTCAGGTACTTGAACCTGCTTGGATTATATCTCGACAAATAGAAGCAGGCCGACGAGCAATGACATGAAATGCACGTCGTGGTGGAAAAATATGGGTACGTATATTTCTAGACAAACCAGTTACACTAAGACCCACAGAAACATGTATGGGTTTAGGAAAATGATCCCCTGAATATTGGGTAACTGTTGTTAAATCGGGGAGAATACTTCATGAAATGGGTGGAATAACAGAAAATATAGTCATAGGGGCTATTTCACTAGTAGCATCCAAAATGCCTATATGAACTCAATTTATTATTTCATAATGTAATAGACAAAAATGTAGAAAGGGCCCTTAGATATGAAACAAAACCACATGTTTCTTTTTTTTGGACAAAAATATTTCTTTTTTTCTTTGCCCTTTGCATTCAAAGAATGGATTAAAAAATGATTCAACCTCAGACCCATTTAAATGTAGCAGATAATAGAAGGGCTCGAGAATTAATGTGTATTCTTATCATAGGAGCTAGCAATCGTCGATATGCTCATATTGGTGATGTTATTGTTGTTGTAATCAAAGAAGCAGTACCAATATGCCCCTAGAAAGATTAGAAATAGTCAGAGTTGTAATTGTGAATACTTGTAAATAACTCAAATGTGATAACAGGATAATAATATGATATGATGACAATGTTGTAGTTGTTATTGATCAAGAAGGAAATCCAAAAGGAACTCAAATTTTTAGTGCAATCGCCCGGGAATTGAGAGAATTAAATTTTACTAAAATAGTTTCATTAGCTCCCAAGGTATTACAAAATAAAATTGTGATCTATTTCTAGTAAGGTATTTGAAAGAGATAGATTAATTAGTACATTGTGTCTCACGTATATATATTTATTAATTCATATCATATTCAAAAATAAATAAGAAAAAAACACGTTGATTATATCAAATTTGGAGAACCCAATAATTTTAGTTCATCATGGGTAGGGATACTATTGCTAAGATAATAACTTCTATATGAAATGCTGATATGGATCGATAAAGGGTGGTTCAGATAGCATCTATAAATATTATCGAAAATATTGTTCAAATACTTTTATGAGAGGGTTTTTTGAAAACGTGATAAAACATCAAGAAAACAACAAATATTTTTTGGTTTTATTCCTGCGACATAAAAGGAATAGGAAAAGGCCCTATAGAAATATTTTAAATTTAAAACAAATAAGTCGACCCAGTCTACGAATCTATTCTAATTATCAATGAATTTTGAGAATTTTAGGTGGAATAGGGATTATAATTCTTTCTACTTCTGGAGGTATAATGACAGACCGAGAAGTAATTGATCATATATATATAAAAAATGTTGACTAATCCGTACGCGTGGACGAATTATAGTAATTTATTTCAACCCGAGGCATAAACAAAGACAGGGATAATAAGACTTGCCAGAAGAGCCGATGTACAAGTAAAGAATCTATTTTGACATGAAACGGATATATCCATATATCTCTGACTCATATTTACGAGATGATAAAATATGGCAAAAGCTATACCAAAAATTAGTTCACGTAGGAATGGACGTATTGGTTCATGTAAGGGTGCACGTAGAATACCAAAGGGATTTATTCATGTTCAAGCAAGTTTCAATAATATCATTGTCACTGTTACAGATGTACGGGGTCGAGTAGTTTCTTGTTCCTCTATTGGTACTTCTGGACTCAAAGGCTCGATGATGATTAGTGAATAAATAAGTTAATGATTAGAAGTGTTGGTTAGTTAACAATGAGTAGATAGAGTGTATTCATGTCATAGTTATCTAAATAGCTATTTGACTATGACTATGATTACCTTGGCATATGTTATTTCAATTGTAGAAACTAATGATGATTATGAATCTTAGTAAATAACCATGGATGCAAAATGATATTAACCATGGATAATGATAAGTTGGTTAGATATCTAGATACATTGATGATTTGATTTATTGATGCACTCTCTGATGGTATGGGATATTGTGTAAGTTCTTTACTTTATGTTCTTTTAGGTGTATTCCCCAGTGGTATGGGATGTCATGATGAGTTCTTTTACTTTATGCTTTAATGGATGAACGTTCGTTGAACTTGATATTTATGCAGTTGTAATTATATTAGTGTCGTTTTATGCTTCCAGATCAATTATCCATTTTATGTGACGCTATTGGTATGCATAGATATGATATTCCATTTTATTCTTGTTGATTACTTTTTTTGTACAATGATGATGGAGATGATTCGGGTTCGATTCTATACCTTGACTTAGATATATTGTCTTGCTTTATATCATAATTTATCTTAGTCGGCCCATTATTTTGGTACTCATACTACACTTTTGTACCTTTTTGGCGCAGACCCAAGTACTAGTTGCAACCGCTGAGTTAAGATTGTGCAGTGTTGAATTTTCAGAGACAGGGTGAGCTCTTGGAGTTTTGAGTTGCTTGTTTCCCTCATATCTTTATTTATTCTTTTGTATTCAAGACGAATATATAGACTATTTTGACTTTGGGTTGTATTTTCTATTATCATACTTAGTTGCTCTTGTACTGATATTACTAGGTCATGGGATTGGCATCCGTATTTGATTGTCTTTTGTGGAACATTGTTATTTACGATTGTGTTCATCTATTTTTGCCTTTGTCAGGTATTTCTACCAAAGTGATCCATTGTCTTAGCTCCAGGTTACGGTGTTAGTTTACATACTGGTGGCTTTTTGTAGGTGACATCATGACTAGTGAATTGGGTCATGACATATACATTCATGAAACATTGGTACAACCATGGAAATATTAGAAACACTGACTTTTTCTTACATAAAATATAATATCCTTAAAACCCTCTATCGATGGATGTGACAAAGAGGAGATATGGATATTAGCATTGGATATTGGTTGTATATGGGTTGACATACCCCCCATGGGTCCTAAGTTGGGAAGCCTTAGCTTTCTAGATGTATTCGGAGGTTGTACGACAACCTCGTGCCTCACATCATTCTCATCATCATTATCATCTCCATTGCGTTTGTATATACTTTGTACTTTTCTATGATATATTACCTTCCTTAATGGGTTACATGTCTGTGTGTTTTCCTTTCACTTACTTTTATGTGTGATATTTGTAAACTTGTATTCCTTTCTTGTATTTTCTTTGGCTTATGTGAATATTATAGAACTGTTAGCAGAGACAGTTTTGGCTACCGTTTAGAACATTTTCTTATTGAAGGTTACATGCCCTTAGTGTGTATTTTGTATGCTTTATTTTCTACTTTGCTTAGTCGGCCTATGATACCTACTAAGTACAAGTGAACTATACTCACCCCTAATATGCCCTTTTGGTGCAGATCTAGGTTTAAGTGCGCCTCACGGTGGTTTATTCAGGCAATATTTGGAGCTTTTGAAGTAGTGGTAGGTTTCATACATCCACAGTTGACTTCTGTCTTTCTTTATTTAAACAATGTCTTTATTTTATTCAGAGACAGAGTTATTCATGTTTGGATACCTTATGTATTTTGGTCTCAATTTGTACTAGTTATGTTCTTACAATGTGAAGCCACGTTTTTGGATTTGGTTTGGTATCATTGTTTATGTATTTTTTATTATATTACATATGTGTCTGGTTTGTCTCTACTCTAGGAGTCTTGCCTTGGATTTTTGTATTATCCTTTATCTCATATTAGTTTGGTTGATAGGCTTACTTTTAAAGGTTTATAGCGACAAGTCCCTTGGTTGATTCTCCAAGTTGATAAAAGATAGAAGGTCTTTTATTGGAAGTAATAGACTCTTTTTCCACGATGATGTAGTTACAAATTACCCTTCTTATGAAGATGCAAACTAGAGGTGGTGGCGTGTACCCAAGGCCTTTACGCGCATGCCTGGTTGTACATTCTGATGGAAATTTTCCCAACCTTGATAGCTCATTAGGATTGTATCCATCCTTTACATATAACTTGTAAGCATTTGGATGAAAGCCTTCTTTTGTACGCTTTATATGGAGTGTCATTTCTTGTGGAAGATTTCAAGCCACAAATTCTCCAAATAGTAGCCTTGAGGATGAATTTTTTGTGTCAATTCGCTTGATAGGTAGAGTTACACCCTCTAAAAAATTATCTTGGGTATCGAATGAATGATCTTTCTCTTTCTTTACCTTTTGTACTTGGCAAAGCAAGAAAGTTAATTTTTCCTTAGGATGTGATATTTCCTTTATTTGAAGTGGATGGAGGCTTCTTAGTGGTGAATTTTTCGACAACCACCATGACCTTCTTAGCTTCAAGAGCACCATAGTTGGCTGTTGTGACATCATCAACCCTTTTCTCATTCACAACATAATTCTTCAAGTAGAATTTTGCATCGGCAAAGTGTGACTCAGCTTCAGTAAATGGCTTATGATTAGCAACTATTTTTCTTTAGAATCCGCCTTCAAAATACTTCAAGCATTGATAGTAAGAGGATGAGATAATTTCATTATCATGTACTTAAGGCCTACCAAGCAATATGTTTTATGAAGTCTTGGCATCGATCAGATGCATCAATGCATTTAATCTTAAAATCGTCCATATGAATCTCTAACTTGATAGATCCTATGGCCCTCTGACCCCATTGGTTGAACCCCTCGATCATCAAATGGCTTTCAACAATTTTATCAGTAGCGATGCCAAGTTCTTCCATTATGTGAATAGGCAGGATGTTGACTCTGGATCCCTTATCTATCAAGATTCTATTTATCTTCTTTCCTAGAACATGACCCACCATATATAAGGAGCGGTGTGTAGGGTTTCACCATGCAGAATATCATCATTTGTAAATATGACATTTGTATCACATACGTGTACCTCTTGGCTAAGAGGTTAAGTAGATTTTTCAGAAGATGAAGGAACTTCCATGGGTAGTTTTTCACCCGTTGATCCTTCTTTGCTAGTATTAAAGCAAGATGCCTCAAGGTTGAATTGAGCCATCTTAGCACGAAACCAACTTGGCAAGAATTCTTCCAAAGTCAAAGACTCCATGGTTTTTTATGGTGATGCTCCACTACCCTCATTCTCTTCGAAGGTTCAATCAACTTTTGTTTCCTCATTTTTTACCATCCCCATTCTAGTTGACTGCTCGAACGACTCTTTTCATAGACTTATGTTCTTGCATCTACTCCTAGTCACCAGAGTCTAACCTTTGTCATCACCTTCGTCAACTGAAGACTTGTCATGCTCTAATGGTTTCTCTTTATATTTTTTGAAGCATATTAAGACCGGATCGAGCGAACCAAAAGTTATAGAGATTTGATGAGAACTAGCCTTCTCATCATCAAAGAAGATCCTTTTCTTATTTGCCAGTTGCATGATATTTTCTTTGAAGACAAAACATTTCTCCAGAGGGTGACCCACAAGCCTATGATACTTGTAATATCCATCTTCGCACTTCATTATTTGCTTATCTTTGTGGTGAACTTCATGTGAGACACGTCGACATTCATGGATTCTTTGTTGTTATTTTTGGAGTCAAACTTGTTGCATCTTCTGGGTTCTTACTTATCTTTTCCCTTTCGAGGGTCATGGATAGGCGCTACTCCATTTCTGATAGAAGACATGCTTAACTCCATGTTGTGAGCACGAATAGTTAACTCCTCAAAGGATTTTGGATTAATGCCTTGCAAGATATAGAGAAGCACCTAGTGCATTCCTTGGATACACATCTCTATTGTAGAAGTTTCACTGAGCCTATCTTTGCAGTTTAAGCTCACATTTCTCCATTGATTGATGAAGTCGATGACTGGCTCATCCTTTATTTGATGGGTATTCGTGATCCTTACCATGATCATTGTACTTCTTATGCTATAAAAGCAATTCAGGAACTCATGTTGCAATTGGTCCTATTTATTGATGAAATTAGGCTCAAGGTCTGTGTACCAATCGAAGGTGCTTCCTATTAGGGAACGGATAAATTATTTGACAAGATAGTCATTGTAGGTCATTATTACATGTCTCAACAAACTTTGGATTTTCTTTGGCCTTAAATTGTTGAAATTTAAAAGGTTGATAGCCAACAGAGATTTTGAAACTCTCAATCTTTGTAGTGTAAGGCTTGGCGTATGTCAAGGAAGACTTGGTGGAAAAATTGTACTTATCTTTGAAGGTCCCTTCAATGAAATCTTTCAATTGGGATCATTTCCTCAGAAGAAATGTGTACCTTCTTAGCTGGTGGTGTTTGTTTTATAGGATAATCAATTTCGTGAACTTTTAGAAATCTCCCAGGTGCATAGCTAGAATCTACTTCTATTAAGCCATCTATACTATGCACTAACTTATCAATTCGAGCGTCTTGATTTTGCACATATTTCGTTAGACCTTCAATTGCCTTTGTCAGGTTCACAAGCTACTCATCTATAGATGAGGCATCAGTTACCATTTCTTTCATAATCATTGAAGATGTCAGAGAGTAACATGAGTTATCGCATAAATTGATCTTTGAAGTGCTCAGCATACATTGTATAAGTAGAGATGATACGTTGGTTGAATGACCATTATTCTTTGTGGTAGATTTTTTTGAAATAGAGTGCTTAAGTAAAGCTAGAATCTTCTTAATTATCTCTGCCACATTGCTTTCTTCTTCTGAAGCACTTGCATGAAACCTCGCTCCATTTGAGGTCGCAGATCCAAAAATTGGAGTTGGTGCAGACAATACTTGATGTGTTTGTTGTCCTATTATGTTTTCCTTGCTCCTTGTGACAACTCTAAATCTTCCAAAAGTAACTTCAAGGACGTTTTTCACTTCAGCAGAGAATTTGGAATCAGTAGTCTTGGAGGCAGTTAACTGAGAATTGACCTTCTTTGAAATCATTTCAGTGTTCTTGAACTTTGATGTTGGAAAAATTGAGATGGGGGGAAGAGATTGTCCAACAGAGCATGCCAAAATTTTGTTAGAAAATAAAATTCGAGTTGCAAAAATAATAATCGAGATAAGAAAAATATTGCAATAATTATTTTATTGATTTCAATATGTGAGTATTACAATCTCTATGAATCTTTAATACGTCTTTCCAAATATAAATTCAACAGTTTCGAGCTTGATTTTGAATTTGAACTTGATTTGTGAATTTGATGGATTTAATTTTGACTTGTGAATTTGGATTCAAGAGCCTTTGAGCTTGATCTTAGATCTTGCGATCTTGATCTTGAGTTGTTTATGAACTTGAACGCTTGATTTGTTGCTTGTAGAGAAATCTGGTGTATTTGATCCATGAGCTCGCTCTCCTGGTTTTTGTTAGAATTGTTCGTCCTCTTTTTTGAATTACGAGACCACTATTTATAGTTGTATGAATCAAAGAGTCATGATGAAGATGGGCTTCTTTTGGCCAATCGGATTTAAGTGACATAGCGATAATTGATTAGGCCTTTGATTTCACTAGGCATGCTGCATCATTTTGACATGTGACATGATCCTATTGACTCCTTCACTTGACTTGGCATGCCATGTTATTAGACACGTGGCACCAAATTGGGCCTCTGTAATAAGATGATATTTTGAGCTTAGCAAAGTGGTCTAGTCATTTGCAACTCAAATCAATAGACTAGCTCAATAAAAATTAGGCTTTAATTAAATTCATATTTATTTAAATTTAAATAATTAATCCAATTATTAATCCACAATATTTATTTGGACTAATATATTTAAAATTTATGTGATCGCACACATAACTCATTATTTTTCACAGTAAAAGAGAAAGAAGTAAAGGTTTTCTTTTCCCTCTTCCTTTAGGAGCTTTCACATTTTTACTTTCGTAGTGACTCGATCTTGATCACACTCTTAAGATTAAAAATGGAGGGTACTTACTATACGAGCAACCCCCTATTGTCAGAAAGAATACTTACAAAAGATAGAACAAAAGAAAATTAACTCACTTTCCACAAAGATTTTAGAAGCAACAATGTTGATGCATGATCAAGGGACCGAAAGCAGCCAAAAAGATGTAGGTTCTTTTTTCTCCATTATAAGACACTAGTGAATAGGTTCGCACTTCGCGCAGTGAGTAAGACCTTGTTGAATTTATATAATTTTTCTCTATAATAATAAAATTTTGATGAGCTATTTTTCCAAATGAGGATAAATTATTGAGAAGAAAGATACTTAACATAAGAACTCCAACATCCCATTTATATTTAAATATTTTTTCATAAATATTACTCAAGTATTATAAATAATAATATTTATTAGAAATCATAATTGGAGGTAAATCATATACTTAATTCGAACTTGTCTTACCCAATCTTATTTATTTGTTGTTTCATACATATAAGAATATTTGTACTTATTGTAGTGATAAGTAAACGTTATACATAATCAAAGATTTTTTTGTATTACATAAGTCCTCTCATCTGCTATTAATTAGAGAACTTACATAAGTCCTTTCATCTTATCCGTTTTTATTTATTGTTTTTCATCCATTTCTATTTTAAATTTTTCTCTTTTTTTGCATTTTTTTTCCTACTCCATCCTATTAATTTATCTTATAATAAATTAAATATTAAAAAACTAAAAACCTCTTAATTTCCTCCGCAATTATTTATACTACTCCACTAAACTGAACAACTAATATTCATTAATGACTAATATTTTCATCTTCTTTTCTTTTCTATCGATTTTGCAAATTCTTTTTATTCATTCATGTGTCAATAACTATTTTATCCTCCAATTAAATTGAATAATTAATACACAATTTGAATTGATTGGTAAAGGATAAAAAAAATGATATATCAGAAATTAAAACGCACTTTAGTACTCATAATTTTATGGTTAATATTTGTTCCATTACTAAAGTTTCTTCCTCTTTCCTAACACTTATGATAGAGATTATGGGATACATTTAAAATTTTAGTTCAAGACTAATAATTTAATTAGTGTGAAAAAAATTTAAACATGAAATAAATAAGAAAAAAATAGAGAAAAGGATAAGAAATTTGAGTAGTCATAATTCAGATTATTGTATGCTTTACTACAAAGTCAAATAGGCTCGACGTGAGCTAACTCAATTTTAATGCCAAGAATTACATGACTGACTAAGACAAATTGCTATTTGAAATTGAATTTATTGTAAAGGAATATTTATTTATGAGTATTTTGTTAATTTATTTAACTAGTAATAGATTATTTAAAGAAATAAAAAAATATTTTAACAAAAATCAAAAAAAAAAATCAATTGCATCTTCGCCTAAGAGAGGTACCACACTATTTTTTTTACATACTTTTATATTATATATAGATAAATTTAAAAGAGAAAACGATATCTTTCATGATTAAATGAAGGATCGTTAAGTTCATATACTAAACAACCCAAATAATTATGGGAGAAGGGGGAAAGAAAGAAAAAATAATACATAAAAGATGAAAATTACTTACAAATGAACATAATTTTTAATGGGACTCAAATCACAATCTATGACGATAAAAAATTAAAAAACAAAATTACATTTTAATTGTTATCCAATTAATCTATCATGGCATATAATAAAGCAAGCTTATTTAAGATCAACCAAATTATAACTAAATATAGTTGCTATTTTCAATTCGAACTATTCATACAAATGAATAATTTAATTAATCGTCATTATTAGACATAAAAAGAAAAGCTAGAAATGTCTTTCTATATACAAAGCTTGAAATTGCATGATAAAAAATTAATCAATAACATAATGCAAATTGTAATAGGTAGAAAGAGAAGAGAGGGTTATTCATAGTGAATTGTGTGACAAAATAAACATATTCTTAAAAAGAGAGATATTATATCACTCTTCTTTTGCTTTCATCTTGATGAGATGGAAAAGGATAAAAATTTGAGTAGTCATAATTGAGATTATTGTATGCTTTACTACAAAGTCAAATAAGCTCGACGTGAGCTAACTCAATTTTAATGTCAAGAATTACATAACTGACTAAGACAAATTATTATTTGAGATTGAATTTATTGCAAGGAAATATTTATTTATGAGGATTTTGTTAATTTACTTAACTAATAATAGATTATTTAAAGAAATAAAAAAGTTTTTTTAAAAAAAGCAGAAAAAAATCAATTGTGTCTTCCCCTAAGAGAGGTACCACACTGTTTTTTTAACATACTTTTATATTATATATAGATAAATTTAAAAGAGAAAACGATGTCTTTCATGATTAAATGAAGTATCGTTAAATTCAAATACTAAACAACCCAAACAATTATGTGAGAAGGGGGAAAGAAAGACAAAACAATACAGAAAAGATGAAAATTACTTCCAAAAGAACATAAATTTTAATGGAACTCAAATCAAAATATATGACGATAAAAAATTAAAAAACAAAATTACATTTTAATTGTTATCCAACTAACCTATCATGACATATAATAAGGCAAGCTTATTTAAGATCAACTAAATTATAACTAAATATATTTGCTATTTTCAATTTGAACTATTCATACAAATGAATAATTTAATTAATCATCATTATTAGACATCAAAAGAAAAGCTAAAACATCTTTCTATATATAAAGCTTGAAATTGCATGATAAAAATTCAATCAATAACGTATTGCAAATTGTAATAGGTAGAAAGAGAAGCGAGGGTTATTCATAGTGGATTGTGTGTTAAAATAAACATATTCTTAAAAAGAGAGATATTATATTACTCTTCTTTTGCTTTCATATTGATGAGCTGGTACCAAAATCTAATCATCTCTTGTTGATGAATTCTCTATACAACCATCAAATTCATTTTTCTCATGTTGATGAACTTGTGTTTTGCTATAACGATACAACATGAAATTCTAAAGAATATATATTTGTTCTTCATCAAAATTGTGGCCACATTATCATGTTATCTTTTGTATACCGTCTCTTTTAATTATCAAACACATAATTTATGAAAAGAAAAATGAAGGAAAGAAATTAAATCAAAAAAGAAGAAGAAGGAGGAGAAAATAGAAATGGGCATCCAACAACTTCATAATTGTTATTTATAGATTGATTAGACCATAAAGAAAGGAGTTGAAGAGACATGTTATTTAAGTAGAGAATGCAAATGGATTGAGGGTTTTTTGTAACCTATGAATATAATTAGATATAATAATTATGATAGATTTTTTAAAATTATTAAATAAATTGATTAAGTAAAGAATGAAGGAAAAAATATCAAAAAAAGAGAAAAAAAAGTTCAATATGAATGGAGATCATAGAGAAATTGTACTTTATAAATTATTATAGATTTTTTAAAATTAATTAAGTAAAGAATGAAGGAAAAAATGTCAAAAAAAGAGAAAAAAGTTAAGTACGAATGGAGATCATAGAGAAATTGTACTCTATTAACTATTAACTTTAACTATAGATAAAAAAAATTATGAAGCAATTATACTTTTGTATTTTGTTGTGGGAAAAAGAAAAAAATAAGAAAAATGTCTAAAATAAAAAACTGGAAAAACTAAATAAATGTCATTTTTGGAATATAAATAAATTTTTGTAACTCATGATATGTAATTTGATGTAATAAATACGATATAATTTTTAATTATTAAATAAATTAGAATGAAGAAAAAACTATTAAAAAAAGATGAATATGTCATGGAGAGTGTCACAACACTTATATGTGTGTTTGTGTGTGTGTGTGTATTATTTAATTGGAAAGACTTTTCTAATTATTTTTTTGTTCATAAATAAGGAATTTGAGTGGATGTAGCAATAAAAACTATTTTATTAGTATGTGGACATTGTGAATTTAACTCAATAAATAAGTTCATGAAAGAGAAGAATATTAATAATAAAGTCATTTATTGTAATAATAATAAAAGACATTATATAAAAATAGGATATCAAACAAAAAAGTAGGAAAAAAAACTCAAAAAAGGAGAAAAAAGATAAATATTAATGAAGGTCATAGAGAAGCGCCACATCACCTTGTCTATAACCTTCCTTCATATTAAATATAAATTGTATGTGAAGACGAATCTAAGATTTGAAATTTATGAATTTGTACAATCATTTCAACATAATGTTGTGCTTGATTATAAAAATATCAATTACATCTATAAAATGTCAAGATTGTGCTTAAAATATTTACATATAAAATAAAGATAACTGATAAGTGAAAAATAGAAAAATCAAAAGAAGCATTTTTGATAACTACCATATTTTGAGATGATTGACCATTTTATCGAGAAATATATTGGTCTGAAAAAGCTACCAAATTAAATTACTTGAATTAAAAGAATTAAAATAAACAACATACGATAAACAAAAAAATGATTTCACCTCATAATACAAATTCGATCATAAAGTATAAGATCAATAATGACATATTGAATTTTTGATGCACTTGCTTTTGATGAAAATGAAGTAAAAAGAGTATAAATAGCAAGAAAACTAATTTGTACTTGTTCTAAATTATTACATGCATTGTTCATACACACATATATATAATGAAAAATAAGGTGGGGAGATGATGAGTGTGTCAACCTATTTAATTGAGTAATGCAACATTTTTTAAGAATTCAATACTCAATAATCATTTTCATTAATAGTTGAAATTTTTCATTTGCCTTTGGAAGATAAAAACATAAGCACATTAGTAACATACATGCATACATACATATACATACAACATATATATATATGAGTAAATACATAATTACACCACTAATCTTGTCCGAAATTTTCAAAAAGACACCTAAACTTTGAATTCGACCTATTACCCCACGAATCTTTTTTATTTCATTGCAAATACACCATTTTGGACCTCTGCATGTATACACGCACCACAGGCGCGTGAAAGGGCTCAAATTTGATTTTTTTTACCAATTAAAAGTTGCCACGTATAAATAATTTAATATATAATTTATATTCTTTTTAAAAAAAAATATCTATTTTATTTTTAAATATTATCCCGTACCCCCCTCTCTCCTCCCCCCCCCCCCCTCCCCCATTTCTTCTTCAACACCATTAAATCCTCCATTAAAGTTTCATTAAAGCTTTTTTTTAAAATCATATCATTAAAGCTTCTCATTTTGTAGTTAATCATATCATTTAACTACCCATTAAAGATCCTTAACACCATTAAAGCTCCTCCATTAAAGCTCCAATGAAGCTTTTTTTTTTTAAATCATAACATTAAAGCTCCATTTATCACTTTTGAATGTTTAATGAAATTGAATTTTGATTTTGAAGAAACAATTGATATGAAGTTTGAATTAAAATGGTTGAAATTCAAGAAAAATTCAAAAGTGTAAAAATGGAGTTTCAATTTCATGATGGTGGTGAGTGTGTTTTGATGGTGGTGGTGGTAGTGATGGTGGTGATGATGGTGCATGGGTAGGGGGTAGGAGGAGACATTGACGGGGTGGGGGTGCTGGATGAGGAAGATATGGGGGTAGGGGGTACTGCTGGACGTGGTAGGAGGGAGGAGTTGCTGGATGGGTTGGGGTGGTGGAAGAGGGGGTGGGGTGGGGTAATAAATTAAATAAAAAAGAAAAATTTATTAAAAATTAAATAAAATATAAAATTAAATATATTTAACACGTGTCAACACCTGATTGGTGCGTGTGTTCACTCTCTTTGTTGTGACTGAGGTTCAGCCAAAAATGGTGTATTTGCAACGGATTAAGTAAGAATCGTGGGGTAATAGGTCAAATTCAAAGTTTAGGTGTCTTTTTGAAAATGTCGGCCAACATTAAGGGGGTAATTATGTATTTACTTTCTCTCTCTCTCTCTCTCTATATATATATATATATATATATATAATATTACTATTTATCTCTTTTCCTAAAATTTCTTTATTTTTTATATTTTTGGGTGCATTTCTGTCAGAAAATATAGTAATTAATGTGTAGTAACTCTAGATTTTAAAATGTAAGTTTAATTGCAAATTAATGCTAAAATATGAAGTCTGTTATAAAATTAACTAAATAGTAAAATATAAGGAATGACAACAAGAGGAGATCTTTTGTATTAATTTTCACTACTTTTTTTTTACTACATAGAAATTGAGCTATTTATAGCCCAAGTTGGATAAGGCCAACCCAAGAGGTGAAAGGTGAGTAGGCATTTGGGCCTTAATAAATTGAAGCCACATTGCAACTATTGTTGCACGTGGACTTCTACATATTACACAACACTCCCCCTTAGAAGTCCAAGTAAAGGAAAAATTTACAGAATACGCATTTGGGTGCTGCCTCGTTAAAAACCTTACCAGGAAAAACCCAGTGGGATAAAAACCTTAGTTAAGGAAAAAAGAGTACAACGCGTATTCTTACTCCCCCTGATAAAGACCCCGATTCAACCGGTTCAGTCTTCGCATCCCAATCCTGTATACCATATTCTCAAAGGTTGAAGTTGGTAAAGATTTGGTGAACAAATCTGTTAGATTGTCACTAGAACATATTTGTTGTCTATCAATATCACCATTTTTCTGGAGATCGTTCGTGAAGAATAACTTCGGCGAGATATGCTTCATTTTATCTCCTTTATAAAGACTCTTTTTAATTGAGCTATGTATGTTTCATTGTCTTCAAATATGATCATGGGTGCCTTGATATCGAGCTTCATGCCACATCTCTCTTTGATGGAATGTACCACTGATCTCAGCCATATGCATTCTCTACTTGCTTCATGAATTGCTATTATCTCATCATGATTAGAAGAAGTTATAACGATGGACTGCTTCGTCGATCGCCATGTGATTGCAGTACCTCCGTATGTAAACACATAGCTTGTTTGAGATCGTGCTTTATGTTGGTCAGATAAATAACCTCCATCTGCATGACCAACAAGATCTAGACTAGATTTGTTAGTATAAAACAGACCCATATCAATAGTCCCTTTTAGGTACCTTAATATATGCTTAACTTCGTTCTAGTATCTTCGCATAAAAGAAGAACTATACCTCTCTAGCAAATTAACAAAAAATGCTATATCCGGCCTTATAGCATTAGCGAGGTACATAAGTGCAACAATAGCACTAAGATATGGTACTTCCATACCAAGAATCTCTTCACCCTCTTCCAGAGGTCGAAATAGATATTTACTTACATCAAGTGATCGAACAACCATTGGAGTACTTAATGGATATGTTTTGTCCATGTAAAAATGTTTCAAAACCTTCTGGGTATAGGCAGTTTGGTGGATGAAGACTCTGTCTGCTAAATGTTCAATTTCCAGACCAAGACAAAATTTTGTCTTTCCAAGATCTTTCATTTCAAACTCTTTCTTTAGATGTTCAATTGCTTTTTGGACCTCTTCTGGAGTCCTAATAAGATTTATATCATCCACGTAAACAACGAGTATGACAAACCCTGATGTCGTTTTCTTAATAAAAATACAAGGACAAATGACATCATTTATGTAACCTTTTCTTTTCAAGTACTCACGTAGACGATTATACCACATACGTCCTGATTATTTTAGACCGTATAACGATCTTTGTAATCTGATCAAAAATAATTATCAAGACTTTGAACTATATGCTTCAGGCATTTTTATTCCCTCTGGGATTCTCATGTAAATATCATTATCAAGTGAACCATAAAGATAAGTTGTAACCACATCCATTAGATGAATTTTAAGATTTTCATGTACAGCTAGACCGATGAGGTATCGAAACGTTATTGCATCCATAATAGGTGAATATGTTTCTTCATAGTCAACACCGGGTCTTTGAGAGAATCCTTGTGCAACAAGGTGTGCCTTGTATCTTATAATTTCATTTTTCTCATATTTTTTACGTACGAAGACTCATTTATAGCCGACTAGTTTTACACCATCTGGGGTTTGGACTACAGGTCCAAAAACCTCCCGTTTAGCAAGTGAGTTCAATTCTGATTGAATCATCTCTTGACATTTTGGCCAGTCTTTTCTTTGTCGACATTTTTTGAAAGATAGAGGTTCGAAGTCCTCATTGTCTTGCATGATATTTAGTGTGACATTATATGCAAAAACATTATCCACCACAATTTTTAATCAATCTAAATTTATCTCATCACTAGTAGAACTTAGTGAAAGTTCTTCATTCACTTGAGTCTCGTGTTCGCTGATTGCTTCAGGAATATCAGGATTAATCAAATTTTGAGTCTCTTCAGAAGAATTTTTTATAATATTATCTTTATCGTTCTTTGTGCTTTTTTTCTAGGATTTTTATCCTTTAAACCCAAAGGCCTACCACGCTTCGGCGTGTTTGGGATTCGGAAGCTATTTCATTAGAAGATAGTTCTTTTGAAACTTCAATTCGGACAGGCACATTCGCTGCATGGATATGTGACTTAGTTATCTTTTTCAAATCAGTAAATGCATCTGGCATTTGATTTGCTAGTTTTTGTAAGTGAATGATCTTCTGGACCTCCTTTTCACATATGGGGGTACGTGGATCAAAATGAGATAATGATGAAACTTTTCAAGCAATTTCTCTTTTCAGTTCACATTTTTCTCCCCCTAATTGCAGGAAATTTATTTCATCAAATCGACAATTTATAAATCGAGCAGTAAATAAATCTCCCATCAATGGTTCAAGATAACGAATTATAGAGGGTGACTCAAACCCAACATATATTCCTAACTTTTTTTGGGGCCCATCTTAGTACGCTGAGGTGGTGCAATTGGCACATATACAGCACATCCAAAAATTCGTAGATGGGAAATATTTAGCTCATGACCCAGGACCAATTGTAACGGGGAGTACTTATTATAATGAGTTGGTCTGAGACGAACAAGTGATGCAGCATGTAAGATAGCATGACCCCAAATAGTAGTGGGCAATTTCGTTTTCATAAGTAGTGGTCTTGCTATCAATTGTAGGCGCTTAATAAATGACTCATCAAGGCCATTTTGAGTATGAACATAAGCTACTGGATGTTCAACTCATATCCCAACTGACATACAATAATTATCAAAAGCTTAGGATGTAAATTCTCTCGCATTATCAAGACGGATAGCCTTAATGGGATAATCTGGGAATTGTGCCCTTAATCGTATTATTTGTGTCAATAATTTTGCAAACACTAGGTTGCGAGATGAAAAGAGGCACACATGCAACTATATTAACGATGCATCTATTAGGATCATAAAATATCTAAATGATCCACTAGGTGGGTGAATAGGAACACATATATCCCCATGTATACGTTCTAGAAACAGAGAGGATTCGATGCTAACTTTTAGTGGTGATGGCCTAGTTATCAGTTTGCCTTGATAACAAGCAGCACATGAAAATTCATCAGTTGTAAGAATCTTCAGGTTCTTTAACGGATGTCCTTTTGAATTTTTAATGATTCGTCTCATCATTATTGAGCCAGGATGGCCTATTCGATCATGCCAAAGCACAAATGTATTTAGATCAGTAAACTTCTGGTTTATGATAGAGTGTACTTCAGCTGTACTAATTTCGGCATAGTATAAGCCGAAAGACAAAGTTGGTAATTTCTCCAACATTTGTTTTTGACCTGAGATATTTTTGGTAATGCCAAGATATTCAGCATTCATTTCATTTATTGTCTCAATATGATATCCATTTCGGCGGATATCTTTAAAACTCAATAAATTTCTTGAGGATTTATAAGAAAACAATGCATCTTCTATAACTAATTTTGTCCCCTTAGGCAGAAATACAGTAGCTCTTCTGGAGCCTTCAATCAATTTTGAATTACCAAAAATTGTTGTAACATTTGCTTTTCTTCTAAGTAAGTGAAAAAAATATTTTTCATCTTTAAATATTGTGTGTGCTGTTCCACTATCAATTACACAAATATCATCACGATCGATTATTGATTCCATATTCTTCAAAATGAAAATATAAATAAAGTAAATATTACAACATTACTAGCATATAACATATTTACAAAAACTTTAATTATTTACATGACTAGTGAGATATTATTAACAGAAATGTAAGCTAATACAACTTAAACAGAAAAGTAACATAATCAGAATATTTCATAATTATCACTGACAGGGTGATTTATATGTTCTTCAGGAACTACAAAGAAATCTGAAACTTCCAAGTCCATGGGCTCGACATTATCTTCAAAGAGGAAGTTTGCTTCAACATCGTTTTTTGCTTTCTTAAGGGATGCCTGATAGAGTTTTACCAGATGCTTTGGCATATAACAGGTACGCGACCAGTGCCCCTTTCCTCCACATCGATAATATTTACTTTTAGAGTTCGTCCTTGAAGCTGTTTTAGGAGTTTCCCCCTTCTTTTTACATTGCTGGTGCTGAGGGTAATAAACCACCCTGATTAAAATACCTTCCACGACCACGACTAGGGTCACGACTTCTTTCACGCCTAGTTGGGCGAAAATTTGCAGCATTCACTTCTGGAAATGGAGCAGTACCAGCAGGTCGACTTTCATGATTTCTCATTAAAAGATCATTATGTTGCTCAGAAATAAGAAGATGAGAAATCAATTCAAAATATTTTTTAAATCCCATTTCTCGGTACTGCTGCCGCAGGAGCATACTCAAGGCTGGAAAAGTAGAGAATGTTTTCTCTAACATGTTGTGATCTGTTATTTTCTCTAACATGTCGTGATCTGTGATATCCTCCCCACATGGAGCAGTACCAGCAGGTCGACTTTCATGATTTCTCATTAAAAGATCATTATGTTGCTCAGAAATAAGAAGATGAGAAATCAATTCAAAATATTTTTTAAATCCCATTTCTCGGTACTGCTGCCGCAGGAGCATACTCAAGGCTGGAAAAGTAGAGAATGTTTTCTCTAACATGTCGTGATCTGTTGTTTTCTCTAACATGTCGTGATCTGTGATATCCTCCCCACATAAATTAAACTGTGATTTAATTCTAAACATCGCAGAATTATAATCAGTTATATTCTTAAAATCCTGCAACCTCAGATGGGTCCATTCATAACGAGCTTGTGGAAGAATGACCATCTTCAAGTGGTCGTATCTTTCTTTTAAATTGTTCCACAATATAAGAGGATCCTTAATCGTGAGGTATTCCATTTTCAAACCTTCGTCAAGATGATGACGAAGAAATATCATGGCCGTGGCCGTGGCCGTGGCCTTATCTTGATTTGATGTCTTATTGTCATTTTTTATGGTGTCAGTCAGACCCATTGCATTTAAATGTATTTCGGCATCTAGTGCCTAGGACATATAAGTTTTGCCCGATATATCTAGGGCACTAAATTCACGTTTGGAAATATTAGACATTATTTAAGAAAATTAAATACTAATCTTTAAATATCATTGAAAAGTTTTTGCAGAGGCTCATACTGATAACGTGTTATAAAATTAACTAAATAATAAAATATAAGGAATGACAATAGCCCAAGTTGGATAAGGCCAACCCAAGAGGAGAAAGGTGAGTAGGCATTTGGGCCTTAATAAATTGAAGCCACACTGCAACTACTTTTGCCACGTGGACTTATCCATATTATACAACAAAGTCATTACATTTGATAGCACTTATCATACAAATGCTTGAGAAGATCAGTACAACTATGAGAATATATATATATATATATATATATATATATATATATATATATATATATATAATTAAAATGTATGAGTGATTATGAAATGTGAATCATGAATTATGATTTTATATTTTGCAGAAGTAAATGTTACTTGGAGTTTAAAGTTTAAAAGATATGTTTTGAAAGCCAATAAACAACAAAAGGTTGCTAGAAAATTGAGATACCAACAAAAGTGAGGAGTATCTATTATGTTTTATGTATACATTTTTTTAAAAAATATATTAAAGGGAATGAGTATTTATAAATATAAATTACAAACTATAATTTTGTATTTGCACTAATAAATGTAATTTAAAGTTTGAAATATAAAGGAATCGGAGTATTTTGAAAAGATAAACAGAAAAAGATGCTCAAAATTCACATACTGAGAAAGATTGTTTATTAATTATGTTGTGAAATGTTATTCTTTTGATTATGTATTTATTTTTAAATCTTTGTTGGTGTTAGAGAAATACAGAGTAAAATGGAAAGATGATTTTAGAAAATTGTTTCAATATTTTTTTAATATATATAATCTTATCGGACAGTAAGACAAAAATCAATACTTACGACTGAATTATGGGTGTCAAGTGGGCCGGGCAGACCCGGCCCGACTCGGCCTGATCCGGCCCTCGTAACTAATCCGGCCCGGTTTGACCTAGGGCTTTAGGGTTCCGGGTTCCGGGTCCCGGGCCAGTTATTTATTTTAAAATGGGTCCGGCTAACTCGGTCCGAACCAAGCTCGGTCCAGGTCCGCCGGTTAACCGGCCCGGCCCGGATAACTTTTTCTTTTTTAAAAAAAAATGGGATTTTGGGTCAAACTAGCCGTTGGCCCAACGGCTATATAGCCGTTTTTGGGTTCAAACGGCTAGTTTGGGCCCATTTATTTAAAAAAAAAAATAACTTTAAAAAATATTTTTTAATCCCAAAAAAAATTCTATAAATACCCTACAACTTCAAATCATTTTTCACACAATTTTTCACCCTCTCAATTCTCAATTCTCAATTCTCAATTCTCAAATATTCAATATATTTAATTTCTTAAAGTGTTCACTTTAATTTTTTAATTTTTCGTTTACAAAGTACGAGCGGAAGTTTTTAAAGTCGCAATCTTCGGATACTTCCAAAATTTGGTATTGTCGTTCCATCTCTTACGTTTAATTTTTATTTATTGTATTAATTGTTTAATATTTAATTTTATTATATTTGTGTATTTTGAATATTTTTAGTTTAATTTAATTTATATTATGGATAAATTAAGAAACCTCGCTACTAAAGGTGTTAAAAAATTTTGTCCCAGAAGCGGTAGTGGTAGTAAAAAGAGAATTACTAGCGGTAGAGGTAGTTCAAGTAGTAGATATACCCGCGTGTCTTCGCCTCCGGTACCGTTTGGTACACCTTTTGAGGAAGAAATAGGTGTAGGTGATCACGATATGGATATGGATTATGTAGAAGCTCAGGAAAATTACGGTATAGAAGAAGAAAATGAAGTAGATGCGGTTAATTTAGACGAAGATAATGAAAATATTGCTGAGACACCCGCAGTAGGAGATGCTAACGTTAGATCTGAATCGGTTAATCTCCCTCCCCGTCCTCCCAGAGCCCCAAGACCTCGTAAAAGAACTAGTATTGCATGGCAATTTTTTGAACGTATATCAGATATTGAGGTGCAATGTAATATTTGTCAATAAATATATAAGCATAGAAGTGGAGGCAAGCAAGGGGGTACGGGTACGTTAATGAGACATGTAGCTGAAGATTACAAAAGAGAGTTAAATATTGCAAAAGGTGGTGGGAATGTTGGTGGGCCAACGCAAACTAGAATGGACCCAGCAACCGATCACGTAGCGAAGAAGTATAATAAATTGAGGGACCGGAAAGAAATAGCTAAAATGGTAGTTGTGGGTTGTTTGCCTTTTAATTTTCCTTCTTCTGATGCCTTTATTCGTTATATACAAGCAATTTATAATCCTATGGTTGACGGTATTCCTAAAACTACTTGTCGGTCTGATATTTTTAGACTTCATTCACAATATTGTTTTTATTTATCAACATTGTTAAAAAATATTCAATGTAGATTGTCCCTAACTTCTGATCTTGGTCGGGCTGTAAATAAAAATGATTATTTAACCGTTACTTGTCATTGGATGGATAGTAATTTCGTGATGCAAAAACGTATTCTTGCTTTTTTATATGATGAAGATCGTAAACATACTGGACAATTTATTGTTGATTCTATTGTTAAAATTGCCGGATATTATGGTATCGAAAATAAAATTTTATGTATTGCTTTTGATAATGCTTCTAACAACAACACTGCTATAAAAAAATTAAAATCTACGCTATCTCCGCCCTTGCCTGAAATTTTTCATATTAAGTGTGCATGTCATATATATAATTTAATTGTAAAAGATGGTCTTGAGTTTTTTGAGTTTTATATTGAAAAAATTCGCCTTGTTGTTGATTTTATTCAAGAAAATAATCGTAGATCGAGAATTAGAGAATTTAAAGTTAAATGTCAAGAAAATGGACTTACACCGATTTTGATGCCTGAGAAAATTGATACTAGATGGAATTCTACGTATGAATTTTTAGAAATTTGTTATAAATATAGAATTCCTATTACACTAGCTTTTAACCAACATTGCGGTTCATTTGCTGATTCTGCTGATTGCATGCTACATAATTCTGATTGGATTGTAATTAATGATCTTGTTAAGGTTTTAGAAAAATTTTATGTAGCTACGGTTGAATTTTTCGGTGCTTATTATCCTACTGTTTGTAATATTTTGGCATATATAGCCGATATTTCTGGTTTGCTCAAAGAATATAAAAATAAAGAAGGTTATAAAGAAGTTGTTAGCGTCATGTTTACGAAATTTAAAAAAATATTTTTTTCCGATTCCCCCAATTTACTTGGTTGGTGCTATGCTAAATCCGTGCATGAAATATAATAATATGTGTCACTTTAGTACTCTTATTTCTACTAACTTAGAAATAAATACTAACCATGATTCTGAACAAGTACAACCTGATTTGTGGACGGCTACGGCTGATGCAAAGGATTACATAGAATAATTATATAATCACTATGTTGATTTATTTGATTTAGCCGTACCTACAAATATCACTCCAACTGTCGCTCCTCATCCTCCCGAGGAGCCATCGTCTTCTAAAAGGCCGGCACATAGTGATTTTTCTGATTCGTTTTATGATTTAAATTATTGGAACAGTGTTGATGAGAGAACTTACACATCAACTTATCGGGAAGAGCTGAAATATTATCTTCGGACGGCACCAAAGGATCGCAGATGACGGATCAACACGTTGGATTGGTGGAGGAGTAATGAAACACAATATCCTGTGCTTTCAAGATTAGCTAGAGATATCTTGAATGTTCCAATGTCAACCGTTGCATCAGAGAGCGCCTTTAGTCAGGGACGACAACAGCTTGGAGACAACCGACACTTATTGGGAAGCAATGCAATGAATGTTCTAGTTTGCTTCAGAGATTGGATTAGAGCGGAAAGAAGAAACCAAGGAATGGAACCGGAGCCGAGCGACGAGCTGAAACTTGAAGAAATTATGACTTCACGGGAGAACTCAGCAGAATCAAGTCCAATGCATGGTTTTGCCCCCGTTGACTTCGACTATCCTATGCAAGTTCCCATTAATATTAACATGAATGAGTTGGAAAAAATGATGCATAATTTATAGATTTTTCATTCATGTAAATTATAAATTTTGGATCATTTTGCAATCAATAAAATTCCCCAAATTCATTCACTCCTTAGTCCTTGCTTTTTATATTTTTTCATTTAATGATTTAAAATTTTAAATTGAATTTCTAGTTTTCTACTTTAAATTAAAAACTTACTTCTAATATATTACTAATTTACTACCAAATATTATTAATTTATTATATTAAGTAGCATATGTTTTGTATATTTGTGCATATATCTTCTATAGAAATGTATATTTAACATATACATGTGTATATATTTTATAAATTAGTATATATCTATATATATTGTAATGTATATATAATGTAGTATATTTTATAAGTAGTAGTATATATACATTGAATGGTGCGTATACACGTGTATATATCTTCTATAGAAGTGTATATTTAACGTATACATGTGTATATGTTTTATAAATTGGATATCTTCTATAGAAGTGTATATATGTGTATATATCTTCTATAGACGTATATATTTAACATATACAAGTATATATGTTTTACAAATTAGTATATAACTATATATATATACATATTGTAGTGTATATATATATGTATATTGTAGTATATATTTTATTTAAAATAGTACATATATATTGAATGGTGTATATATATGTGTATATAACTTCTACAGATGTATATATTTAATGTATACAAGTGTATATGTTTTACAAATTAGTATATAACTATATATATATACATATTGTAGTATATATATATGTATATTGTAGTATATATTTTATTTAAAGTAGTACATATATATTGAATGTTGTGTATATATGTGTATATATCTTCTCTAGACGTATATATTTAACGTATACAAGTGTATATGTTTTACAAATTAATATATAACTATATATATATATACATATTGTAGTATATATATATGTATATTGTAGTATATATTTTATTTGAAGTAGTACATATATTTTGAATGGTGTGTATATATGTGTATATATCTTCTACATATGTATATATTTAATGTATCCAAGTGTATATATTTTACAAATTAGTATATAACTATATATATATACATATTGTAGTATATATATATGTATATTGTAGTATATATTTTATTTAACGTATGACATATATATTGAATGGTGCGTATATATGTGTATATATCTTATATAGATGTATATATTTAATGTATACAAGTGTATATGTTTAATAAATTAGTATAATATAACTAACTATGTATTGTAATCCATGTATATTGTAGAATTTATTTTATTTTAAGTAGTACATATACATTGATTGGTGCGTATATATGTGTATATATCTTATATAGATGTATATATTTAACGTATACAAGTGTATATGTTTTATAAATTAGTATAATATAACCATCTATACATTGTAATACATATATATGTTTATTGTAGTATATATTTTATTTAAAGTAGTACATACATATTGAATGGTGCGTATATATGTGTATATATCTTCTATAGACGTATATATTTAACATATACAAGCGTATATGTTTTATAAATTAGTATATAACTATAACTATATATATATACATACATAGTATATACATATATATTGTAGTATATATTTTATTTAAAGTAGTACCTATATATTGATTTAAAATGATTTAAAATGAATTTTTACTTTAAATTAAAAACTTACTTTTAATATATTATTAATTAACTATCACACACACACATATATATATATATATATATATTGTTGTATATACTTTATTTAAAGTAGTACATATATATTGAATGGTGCGTATATATGTGTTTATATCTTTTATAGACTTATATCTTTAACGTATACAAGTGTATATGTTTTATAAATTAGTATATAAGTATATATATATATATATAGTAGTATATATATATATATATATATATATATTGTAGTATATACTTTATTTAAAGTAGTACATATTATTGAATGGTGCGTATATATGTGTATATATCTTCTATAGACGTATGTCTTTAACGTATACATGTGTATATGTTCTATAAATTAGTATGTAACTATATATATATATATATATGGTTGTATATATATATGTATATTGTAGTATATATTTTATTTAAAGCAGTACATATATATTGAATGGTGCGTATATTTGTGTATATATTTTCTAAAGTAGTATACATTTAACGTATACAAGTGTATATGTTTTATAAATTAGTATGTAAGTATATATATATATATATATATATTGTAGTATATACTTTATTTAATGTAGTACATATATATTGAATGGTGCGTATATATGTGTATATATCTTCTATAGACGTATATCTTTAACGTATATAAGTGTATATGTTTTATAAATTAGTATGTGACTATATATATATATACATATTGTTGTATATATATATATGCATATTGTAGTATATATTTTATTTAAAGTAGTACATATATATTGAATGGTGCATACATATGTGTATATATCTTCTAAAGTAGTATATATTTAACGTATACATGTGTATATGTTGTATAAATTAGTATATAAATATATATATATATATATATATATTGTAGTGTATATATATATATATATTATACTATTATAGTATATGTTTTATTTAAAGTAGTACGTATAGTCATATATAATTATATATTGAATGGTACGTATATATGTGTAATTGTTTATATATTTTTAAAAAAATATATATTGTATATTGGAGTGTATATAGTGTATATTGGATTTTTTATTTATTTTTTAAACGGGTTTGACCGGTTTTTAACCGGGTTTGACCGGGTTTTGATGGGTTTGACCGGGTTGGGTTAAGTGGGCCGGGTTAGGGTGGGTTTTAATTTTTTAACTGTTTGGCCCGACCCGGCCCGACCCGGCCCGACTAGCGTCAAAGCCGGCCCTCAACCTAGTTAATATGGAAGGACCGGTTCCGGGTTGGCCCGGCCCGACCCGTTTGACACCCATAGACTGAATCGATATGTGTGTGCGCGTAGGGGTGGACCCACTATGGTTTAAGTGGGTTCATATGCACCCACTTCATCGAAAAATTATACCGTATATACCTGTATATATAATCAGTAGAATAGTATATATATAAATTTGAACCCACTTTGAACAAGCTAAGGTAGTAGCCCAGTTGAAGCGGGTTCAAGTTCTGATGCCCACGTCGTAATTTCAAACCTGGATTGCAATTGTCAATTTTATAAAACTTTTAAGCATTCCTTTTTAATAACAGTATATATTTAAATTTGAACCCATATTGAACAAGTTAAGCCGTTGGCCCAGTGGAAGCGGGTTCAAATTCAGATGCCCACGTTGCGAGTTCGGACCTGGATTGCAGCAATCCAGGTTATAAAACATTTAAGCAGTCCTTTTTATAAAACTTTTAAGCAGCAAACTATAACAACCACGTTTTTGGGTAAAAAAAATAGGTTAACTTTACAACTTTTTTCCTAAAAACATGCTAATTCTACAATCCTTAATTCACCTTATTCCTCATTCCCTACAACATAAAGAAAAAAAAAAAAACTATAGCCTCCAAGCAAACAAAACAAGAATCAATCTCACATCAATCAAGAAATTTATCAAGTTTGTTCTTTGCTCTTTCTTCTCTACTTTAATCCTTTATAGATATAAAATTATTGCGGTTAGTTTTATTTCCTCCACTTAATAAAAAAATTTCTACTCAAAATTGAAGAAAATTACAATTGATTTTCTCTTCAATTTTAGTTACTTTTTTATAAAATTTCAAAATTCAAATACATACAATAATTCTTACTTTTCTAATGAGACATTTAATTCGGCAATACAGGTTCTAAATTCAATAAAGAGATATTTCGCTCCGATATCATCAAAGTTGGCATAATCAAGTTCATCCACTTAAAATACTCCTCGCGTGGAAGAGAACTTGAATCAAATAGAAGAAAATCATCATTCTGCTAAAAAACAAAAGCAAGAAGTAAACTTGAATTCTTTACCGACAGATCCAAAAGAAAGAAAATCTATTTGGTAATATCATCCTAATGATCGTGATGAGATTAGGCGAGCATATATTCAAAGAGGTCCTCATTAACATCGAGTTCGCAAATTTTCTCAAAGAGATATTTCTAGATTAAAACGTCATTTTAATCGTAAATGGTATCAAATATATCATGATTGGTTGGAGTATAGTGAAATTGAAGATGCCTCTTATTGTTTATGTTGTTATTTATTTTAACATGAAAGCATTCATCAAGGTGGAGGTAAAGCATTTTCAAGTATAGGATTCAGAAGTTGGCACAAAAAGAAAAGATTAGATATGCATGTTGGAGGGCTGGACAGTGATCACAATCAGGCAAAGAAAAAGTGTGAAGACCTAATGCGACAAGAACAATCAATTCAAGCCGCATTTGTAAGGCCATCCAATCAAACCAAGCTTGAATACAAAATTCGTTTACAAGCTTCTGTTGATGTGGTGAGACTCCTTTTGAATCAATGATTGGCATTTCGTGGACATCGTGAAGATGAATCATCATTGAATAAGGGTAACTTTCTTGAAATTCTTTCATGGTATGCAAGTCGGTGTGATAGAATTAGAGATCTTGTGTTGAAAAAGGCTCCAAAAAATAATCAATTGACTTCTCATAAAATTCAAAAAGGTATTATCACTGCATGTAAACTTGAAACAATTAAAGCTATTATGAAGTATCTAAATGGTGATTATTTCTCATTGCTAGTAGATGAATCTTTTGATGTATCACGTAAGGAGCAAATGGTAATTATTTTATGATATGTTGATGGTGGGGGATCTGTTGTGGAATGATTTAGTTCATGTTCATGATACTAGTGCTTTATGTTTAAAAGAAGCAATTGTTAACTATCTTACTCAACATTCTTTGGGTTTATCTTGTATACGAGAGCAATTCTATGATGGAGCAAGAAATATGCAAAGGCATCTAAGTGGCCTTAAAGTTTTGATTCAGCAAGAAAGTAGATCAGCTCATGCAATTCATTGTTTTGCTCATCAACTTCAGTTGAGTCTTGTTGGTGTATCTAAAAAATGTCTTCAAGTTGGAGAACTTGTATTGTTGATTTCCAATGTATTAAATGTATTAGGATATTCTTTTAAACGAATGGATGAACTTCAACAAGATCAAGTAGAAAAAGTTTAAGAGGCCCTAGATATAAGCGAGATTGAAACTGGTAAGGGCTTGAATCAAGAACTTGGTCTTGCTAGAGCTGCTAATACTCGTTGGGGTTTACACTATAAATCGTTTAAGAACTTTATTAGTATGTTTGGTTCTATTACTAATGTCCTTGATACTATTGTTGTTGATTCTGAATCTGTTGAAGAAAAAGCTAGGGCAACAGAATATCTCAGAACTTGTCAAACATTTGAGGTTGCTTTCATATTGCACTTAATGAGAGATATTTTAGCAATCACAAATGAGCTTAATGAATTCTTACAGAAGAAGGAACAAGATATTGCAAATGTTGTTCTACTTGTTAAAGTGGTGAAAAAACGATTGCAAGATTTACGGGGATGAAGGATGGGATCCACTTATCAAAAATGTATCTGAATTTTTGTAACACCCCGTACTTAATTACGTGCATTAGCCATGGTTATATGTGTTGGAGTATATGTATTGATCATAAGTTAGGTATATATGAGTTTAAGTATGAGTATTGATTATTTTGAGATGGTTTCAAGTGTATAGTTTGATTATATGTGTATGGGAATCGACTTTATTTATACCGGAATTTGCTCGTCGAAGTTTCTATGCGAAGTTTATCGAGTTAGATTTCCAACGATATAAAGATTTCTAAAAACAGATGAGTATCGGATATAAGCGAGCATGTTCGAAACTTGAAAACGGTGGACGCAATGAACAGTAAATGTGCAGAAATTTTCTGCACACAAAAGTACTGCAGCCAAACAGATTTTTGGGTCAACTTTAAACGATCATAACTCCTTGTAAAAAATGAACTGTGTGAGATTCTATATATCTATGAGAATCTCTGAGAGTCTTCTTTCTAATGCAATTGGTTTCATCCAAATCCAACGTCTGAGTAAGGAGTTATACTCGTTTTACTTCAGCCTCTCAAAACAGATTTTTAGGGTCAACTTCAAACGATCATAATTCCTTGTACAGGACAAACTGGGTGTCCTACTTTATATGAAATGAAATACCTTTACATTATCTATCCAACGATACCAATTTCACCCAAATCCGATATCGGAGCAAAGAGTTATGGTCGATTTACTTTAGCCTATCAAAACAGTCCACCATGGATAGATTCGGATTTACTTAAATTTTTAAGGGCAATATGGTCATTTTCTATCACCTCATGGACGAAAATTGGTCATTATATACATATACTTAGCCTCATATCCATCATGTTATCATCCAAATTATTGAAGAATAAGAAACCCTAGTCTAAGTTCAACTCCAATTATCTTGTGATTCAACCGTAGAAAGTCCAAATTGATTCCGTAGTTGTGTTCACCGTCTCGAGGGCTTAGAGAAGCACCCCTTATTTGTGCCAACAGGACTTCGAAATCAAAGGGCCATTTTATGGTAAGGATGTAAATTATGTTGGTGTTATTTATATGGATATGTATATATATATGCATGTGAGCATAAGAAGTATGTTATTTGATTGTTGTTGAAAGATGATTGGGAAATGATGTTGGATTATGTTGAATTGTGAAGGGATTTGGTGTGATGATGTGGTATTGATGATTATATATATATATACACATAAACCTATTGTTCAAGTTGGTTTTTGGAATGTTTTGCAAATATTAGTTGTATGGAATTATGGAAGAGAATTGTGGTGTTGGGTTGCTAATACTAGATGCCAAACATTTCATTGTAGATAAGTGATTTGTAAAGGCGGGAAGTTGTGTTGAATTGGTATCCGAATCTACAACGAGGTATGTAAAGCATACTCTAACGATGTTCTTTGGCATGAAAACACCAATGTTCCATCAAGTAAGATTTCGAGGTTGTCCAAAAACATGTATTGTTCTACATTACCAACGAAGTTGTTTCCATTCTATAAAGTGTCAAAATGTTTCATTGATATACCAAAAGGCTCCTATTTCATTGTTGTGATATTGATGATTCTGAAACACATTGTTGATGTACCAATGAGTCTTTATTACATCGTTATTGTATAGAAGGTCTATTACTTGGTTCTTATTGATGTATCGTTGTTTCAAAGTATAAAAAATGTGGTGGCGACCGAAATAACAATCTCAAAGATTAATTGAACTAAGTAATGGAAGTTCTCTCTTATCGGGTGAGATCCCAGGAGCATAAGCCTAGTATGGGTCGATCCCTATTTACGTGTTTATGGGTGGTATCCCAGGGGCATAAGCCTAGCATGGGTCGATCCCAGTTGATATGTACTGGAGGCAGCCTAATGGTCACAGTACAGTACAGTAATGATGACAAAGATGTTAAGAACGAAGGTAAAGCGATTGAATAAATTCAATGTACAGGTTGTCACAAGTTCTAGTAAGTGTGGTCCACTCCTATTACGATTTATTCACTTGTTTCGGATTTCTATTGAGCTCCTATATCATATATGATTAACTACAGCTTTACATACTCAATACATATTTCGTACTGACATCCCCCACGGGGACCTGCATTTCATGCTACAGGCACAGGTACCTCAGCTCATTCACAGCATAGATAGGAGTCAGGTCATACAACTATTGTTGGTGAGCTCCAGTTTGCTTCGGAGTTTTCCGAGTCGGTTCCTTATGTTTTGTTATTGTACAGGAGTCATGTGTGGGCGGGGGTTTGTCCCGACCCTAGTTATGTCATGTATATCTTAGAGGCTTTATAGACATAAGGAAGGGTAAAGTCATGGAAGTTTATATAGTGATGTTATATCTGTATATGTGGTGGCCCCGACGGCCAAGTATTATATATATATATATATATTTGTGCGTGTTGTGCTGATACAGGTAATTAGATCCTTCTATATGCAACGAAGTGCTGTCCAAATTTTTGGTGACATGTAAGGGAAAGTACAGGTATTTGAACGGGTTCTCTCGGGCCTTCTCGGCTTCGGGTGCCAGTCTGGCCCGATGGGATTTTGGGGCGTGACAAAAGTGGTATCAGAGAGGTTCGTCCTAGTGAGTCTACAAAGCCGTGTCTACGTAGAGTCTTGTTTATCGGTGTGTTGTGCACCACATCTATAAACAGGAGGCTATGGACATTTAGGAATTGTTTCTTTTCTTCATGTCTTATATCGTGCGATAGATCTTATATTGTATATGAAGTCATAGTTGACCACTGAATCAGTTTGTTTCTCTTATTATAGTAATGATGCCGGTTACCAGAAGCAAGAATATCGGTAAGCAAGTAGATGTGGCTGCCGGAGAGGGGACTAGTAAGTCACCCACTATACCAGCTAATCAAAGTGAGGCTCCAGCTGAGCATGCATCAGAAACTTCCCCCAGTCCGGAAGAAATAAGGGGGAGGAGAACTATATCCCCAGAGCCACCTATTAATGTTGTTGATTAAGATCTTAGAAATGCAGTGCAACTTTTGACTCGTATAGTTGCTGGGCAAGCTCAAGGGAGAGTCATTCCTACTGCAGGTCCTAGTGGTATAGATAGGGCGGCTAGTCTTCGAACACAGGATTTTCTTAAGATGGATCCGCCTATTTTTACCGGATTCGATCTTAACGAAGATCCGCAGGACTTTATTGATCAGATCCAAAGGGCCCTAGAGGTGATGCATGTATCGGGCAGAGAGACAGTGGAGTTAGCCGCGTATAGATTCAAAGGTGAGGCTATATATTGGTATGAAGACTGGAAACGTTCGAGGGGCATTGATGCACCCTCAGCTACTTGGAAAGAGTTCAAAGAGGCATTTATTGATCATTATCTTCCATATGAGACTCGTCAGGCCCGTGCGGATCAGTTCTTAAATCTTCGACAGGGTAATACAAGTGTGAGGGATTATAATCTTCGATTTAATTCTTTGTCCAGATATTCTCCTAATGTTATAGCTACTATAGATGACAGAGTTCATCGGTATGTGGATGGATTGGATCCGTATTTGGCTAGGGATTGTACTATTGCCGCTTTGAACAAAGATATGGACATAGCGAGGATCCAAGCTTTTGCACAGAAAATGGAAGATCAGAGGCAGAGGAGAAGAACACAGGAATCAGAAAGAGGATATTCCAAGAGGGCCAGATCTACAGGGCAGTTCATGGCATCTCAAGGAGGGTTCAGACCACAGTTTTCTGCTAGACCACCTAGGCCATTATCTTCTTATTCTGCAGCTAGTGCCCCACCACAGTTCCAAGGGTCCAGAGGAAATCAATTTGGGCATAGAAGTGAGAGTCAGAGTTCACGGATAGTGGGGTACCAAGGGCAAGGGAATATGAGTCAATCGAGACCTCCTCGAGAGCCATGCAATAAATGTGGAAGGTATCATTTGGGCGCATGTCGGCTGGGGACCAATGTTTGCTTTTGGTGCGGTATGTTGGGGCATATGATGAGGGAATGCCCATGAAGGGACATAGGGGGTATGGCACGACCTACGAGGTTATTTGTTGCATCATTATCATCGATGCCTTATTCAGGAAGGGGTGCACAACCAATGGGTCGTGTTAGAGGTGATAGAGGAGCCACGGGTTCTAGCGGGGATCAAAATCGTACGTATGCTCTAGCGGATAGACAGAATTTAGAGGCTTCCCCAGATGTAGTTACGGGTACGTTGTTTATACTTTCATTCGATTTATATGCCTTAATTGATCCCGGTTTCACATTATCTTATGTTACTCCATTGGTTGCTGGAAAGTTTGAAAGAACACCCAAACTATTAGTTAAGCCATTTGAAGTATCCACACCGGTTGGGGAATCTATTATAGCTAGAAGGGTTTATCGAAACTGCATAGTAACTGTTTGTGATCGTGATACGATGGCTGATCTTGTAGAGTTAGAAATGGTAGATTTTGATGTTATAATGGGTATGGACTGGTTGGCGTCTTGTTATGCCACAATTGATTGCTGCACGAAAAAGGTATATTTCCATTTTCCAAATGAATCAGTCCTTGAATGGAAAGGTGAAATTAGCGCGCCAAGAGGTAGATTTATTTCTTATTTTAAGGCAAGAAGAATGATTTCCAAGGGATACATATATCATTTAGTTAGAGTAAGGGATACAGAAGTAGAGCCACCAACTCTTCACGCTGTTCCGGTGGTAAATGAATTTTCTGATATATTTCCTGAAGATCTTCCATGTTTGCCTCCTGAACGAGAAGTAGAGTTTGGTATTGATGTAATACCAGGCACCCAACCAATCTCCATTTCGTCGTATAGAATGGCCCCAGAAGAATTACGAGAATTGAAAGAGCAATTGAAAGATTTGCTAGAGAAGGGATTCATAAGGCCTAGTATGTCCCCCTGGGGAGCACCAGTGTTATTTGAGCGCAAAAAGGATGGCTCGCTGAGGATGTGTATTAATTATCGGCAATTGAATAAGGTGACTATTAAGAATAAATATCCTCTCCCAAGAATTGATGATTTATTTGATCAGTTACAGGGTGCCAAATGTTTTTCTAAGATTGATTTGAGGTCAGGTTACCACCAAGTGAGGGTCAAAGAGAAGGATATACCCAAGACAGCTTTTCGAACACGATATGGTCATTATGAGTTTCTAGTTATGTCATTTGGGCTAACAAATGCACCTGCAGCTTTTATGGATTTGATGAATAGGGTGTTTAAGCCATTCCTGGATGTATTTGTGATAGTTTTTATAGATGATATTCTAGTTTATTCTAGATCAGAAGAGGACCATGCCAATCACTTACGACAGGCATTGCAGACTCTTCGTGATTGTAAGCTTTATGCAAAGTTCTCTAAATGTGAGTTTTGGTTAAAGTCGGCGGCATTTTTGGGTCATATTGTATCTAGTGAAGGGATAAAGGTTGATGCTCAAAAGATAGAAGCTGTGAAGAACTGGCCAAGGCCCACAACGCCTACGGAGATTCGTAGTTTTCTCGGGTTGGCTGGTTATTATAGAAGGTTTGTTAAAGACTTTTCTTCCATTTCAGCACCCTTAACCAAGCTAACACATAAAGCATCCAAGTTCCAATGGAATAATGCTTGTGAGGAGAGTTTCCAAGAATTGAAGAATAAGTTGACTTCTACACCTGTGTTGGTACTTCCAGAAGGTATAGACGGGTATACAGTGTATTGTGATGCTTCGATAATAGGTTTAGGATGTGTATTAATGCAGCATGGTAAGGTGATAGCATATGCCTCAAGGCAATTGAGGCCACATGAGAAAAATTACCCCACACATGATCTTGAGCTGGCAGTGGTTATCTTTTCTTTAAAAATATGGCGCCACTATTTATATGGGGTTCATGTTGATATATATACTGATCACAAGATCTTACAATATATTTTCAGTCAGAAGGATCTAAATCTGAGGCAGCGAAGGTGGATGGAACTATTAAAAGATTATGATGTTGATATTTTGTATCACCCAGGGAAAGCGAATATAGTAGCTAATGCGTTGAGTCGTAAGGCTGTGATGGCACCTATAGAAAGGAAAGGGATGATTAAAGATCTTCATCAATTAGCTAGTCTAGGAGTTCGTCTTCTCGAAACTCCGTACGAGGAGCTTATTGTGCATAATGCCGCGAAATCCTCATTAGTAGCTGAGGTGAAAGAGAAGCAAGATACAGATCCTATTTTATTACAGCTTAAGGAGAACGTTCAGAGTGGTGCGACCAAGGCATTTGAGCTTACGTGAGAAGGAGTACTTCAGTGCCAAAACCGATTGTGTGTGCCGGATGTAGACGGGCTAAGAAAGAAGATTATGACAGAGGCACATTTTTCAAGGTATTCCATTCATCTAGGATCAACCAAAATGTATCAAGATTTGAAAGATATGTATTGGTGGAATGACATGAAAAGGAACATCGCAGAATTTGTAGCTGAATGTCCAAATTGCCAACGAGTTAAACTGGAACATCAAAAGCTCGGAGGCTATATGCAATGCATAGATCTCCCAATTTGGAAGTGGGACATGATCAACATGGATTTTGTTACAGGTTTGCCTCGTACAGCTCGGAAATTTGATTCTATATGGGTGATTGTGGATAGGCTTACTAAATCCGCACATGTCTTACCCGTTAAGACCACTTACACAGTTGAAGAATATTCGAAGCTGTATGTTAAAGAAATAGTCCGATTACATGGGGTGTCAACTTCTATTATATCGGATCGGGGAACTCAATTTACCGCAAACTTTTGGAAGTCTTTCCAACGGAGTTTGGGAACACAAGTGAATCTAAGTACAACTTTTCACCCTCAGACGGATGGACAAGCAGAGCGCACCATTCAAACACTTGAAGATATGCTACGAGCATGTGTTATAGATTTTAAAGGCAGCTGGGATGATCATTTACCTCTTATTGAGTTTGCCTACAATAATAGCTATCATTCAAGTATCAAAATGGCACCATATGAAGCTTTATATGGGAGGAAGTGTAGATCACCAATAGGATGGTTCGAAGCTGGTGAAACTCTTATGTTCGGACCGGATCTTGTGTATCAAGCCATAGAAAAAGTCAAGGTGATTCATCAACGGTTGAAAACATCCCAAAGTCGACACAAGTCATATGCGGATAGTAGAAGAAGAGGGCTAGAGTTTTCATTAGGCGATTGGGTATTTTTGAAGGTATCGCCAATGAAAGGGGTGATGAGATTTGGCAAGAAAGAAAAGTTGAGTCCATGATATATAGGCCCGTATAAGATTATTCGAAGATATGGGAAAGTTACTTATGAGTTAGAGCTACCCCAGGAACTCTCATCAGTGCATCCAGTATTTCATGTATCGATGCTTCGAAAGTGCATCGGAGATCCGTCCCTTATTACTTCTACTGAAGATGTGCATGTAACAGAAGATCTTACCTATGAGGAGATGCCTATTGCTATATTAGATCGTCAAGTTAAGAAGATGAGAAACAAAGAAGTAGCATCGGTGAAAGTACTTTGGAGAAATCAACAAAGGGAAGAGATTACATGGGAAGCGGAGGAAGCAATGAAATCGAAATACCCTTATTTGTTCAAAGGTGAAAAAGAAGTGCAAGGAGTGGAACTGGGACGCTAACAAGTAAGTTTTTACATATGCATAATATCTATATGATGACGTGAATATCAATTATGAATTCGAACTTGTTTCGGCTAAATAACTACATTCACATTCGAGGACGAATGTCCTTAAGGGGGGAAGGATGTAACACCCCATACTTAATTACGTGCATTAGCCATGTTTATATGTGTTGGAGTATATGTATTGATCATAAGTTAGGTATATATGAGTTTAAGTATGAGTATTGATTATTTTGAGATGGTTTCAAGTGTATAGTTTGATTATATGTGTATGGGAATCGACTTTATTTATACCGGAATTTGCTCATCGAAGTTTCTATGCGAAGTTTATCGAGTTAGCTTTCCAACGATATAAAGATTTCTGAAAACAGATGAGTATCGGATATAAGCGAGCATGTTCAAAACTTGAAAACGGTGGACGCAATGAACAGTAAATGTGCAGAAATTTTCTGCACACAAAAGTACTGCAGCCAAACAGATTTTTGGGTCGACTTTAAACGATCATAACTCCTTGTAAAAAATGAACTGTGTGAGATTCTATATATCTATGAGAATCTCTGAGAGTCTTCTTTCTAATGCAATTGGTTTCATCCAAATCCAACGTCTGAGTAAGGAGTTATACTCGTTTTACTTCAGCCTCTCAAAACAGATTTTTAGGGTCAACTTCAAACGATCATAATTCCTTGTACAGGACAAACTGGGTGTCCTACTTTATATTAAATGAAATACCTTTACATTATCTATCCAACGATACCAATTTCACCCAAATCCAATATTGGAGCAAAGAGTTATGGTCGATTTACTTTAGCCTATCAAAACAGTCCACCATGGACAGATTCGGATTTACTTAAATTTTTAAGGGCAATATGGTCATTTTCTATCACCTCATGGACGAAAATTGGTCATTATATACATATACTTAGCCTCATATCCATCATGTTATCATCCAAATTATTGAAGAATAAGAAACCCTAGTCTAAGTTCAACTCCAATTATCTTGTGATTCAACCGTAGAAAGTCCAAATTGATTCCGTAGTTGTGTTCACCGTCTCGAGGGCTTCGAGAAGCACCCCTTATTTGTGCCAACAGGACTTCGAAATCAAAAGGGCCATTTTATGGTAAGGATGTAAACTATGTTGGTGTTATTTATATGGATATGTATATATATAAGCATGTGAGCATAAGAAGTATGTTATTTGATTGTTGTTGAAAGATGATTGGGAAATGATGTTGGATTATGTTGAATTGTGAAGGGATTTGGTGTGATGATGTGGTATTGATGATTATATATATATACACATAAACCTATTGTTCAAGTTGGTTTTTGGAATGTTTTGCAAATATTGGTTGTATGGAATTATGGAAGAGAACTGTGGTGTTGGGTTGCTAATACTAGATGCCAAACATTTCATTGTAGATAAGTGATTTGTAAAGGCGGGAAGTTGTGTTGAATTGATATCCGAATCTACAACGAGGTATGTAAAGCATACTCTAACGATGTTCTTTGGCATGAAAACACCAATGTTCCATCAAGTAAGATTTCGAGGTTGTCCAAAAACATGTATTGTTCTACATTACCAACGAAGTTGTTTCCATTCTATAAAGTGTCAAAATGTTTCATTGATATACCAAAAGGCTCCTATTTCATTGTTGTGATATTGATGATTCTGAAACACATTGTTGATGTACCAATGAGTCTTTATTACGTCGTTATTGTATAGAAGGTCTATTACTTGGTTCTTATTGATGTATCGTTGTTTCAAAGTATCAAAAATGTGGTGGCGACCGAAATAACAATCTCAAAGATTAATTGAACTAAGTGATTGAAGTTCTCTCTTATCGGGTGGTATCCCAGGAGCATAAGCCTAGCATGGGTCGATCCCTATTTACGTGTTTATGGGTGGTATCCCAGGGGCATAAGCCTAGCATGGGTCGATCCCAGTTGATATGTACTGGAGGCAGCCTAATGGTCACAGTACAGTACAGTAATGATTACAAAGATGTTAAGAACGAAGGTAAAGTGATTGAATAAATTCAATGTACAGGTTGTCACAAGTTCTAGTAAGTGTGGTCCACTCCTATTACGATTCATTCACTTATTCCGGATTTCTATTGAGCTCCTATATCATATGTGATTAACTATAGCTTTACATACTCAGTACATATTTTGTACTGACGTCCCCCACGGGACCTGCATTTCATGCTACAGGCACAGGTACCTCAGCTCATTCACAGCATAGATAGGAGCCAGGTCATACTGCTATTGTTGGTGAGCTCCAGTTTGCTTCGGAGTTTTCCGAGTCGGTTCCTTATGTTTTGTTATTGTACAGGAGTCATGTGTGGGCGGGGGTTTGTCCCGACCCTAGTTATGTCATGTATATCCTAGGGGCTTTATAGACATAAGGAAGGGTAAAGTCATGGAAGTTTATATAGTGATGTTATATCTGTATATGTGGTGGCCCCGACGGCCAAGTATTATATATATATATATTTGTGCGTGTTGTGCTGATACAGGTAATTAGATCCTTCTATATGCAACGAAGTGTTGTCCAAATTTTTGGTGACATGTAAGGGAAAGTACAGGTATTTGAACGGGTTCTCCCGGGCCTTCTCGGCTTCGGGTGCCAGTCCGGCCCGATGGGATTTTGGGGCGTGACAATTTTGTGTCAAGTATGATATTTTGATACCCAATTTTAATGAGTTCTATGTTAATTTTGGAAGATCTTGACGAAGAGTTGTTGATTATACTATCTCACATCACAATCGCGTGGAAGTATTTTTTAAAATTATTGATTGGCAACTTCAAGAACTTAATGATCATTTTAATGAGGTGAGAACGGATTTGCTTATTGGGGTTGCTTGCTTGAATCCTATTGACTCATTTTCTAATTTTGACATAAACAAGATATTGAGAATGGCTGAATTATATCCTGATGATTTTGGTGAAAATATAATGGTTACTCTCAAGAATCAACTAGAGACTTATATTGTTGATGTTCGTGATGTTGATGAAAGATTTTCTAATCTAAAGGGACTTGGTGACCTTTTCGAGGAACTAGTTAAGACAAAAAAATACTTTAATTATCCTCTTGTGTTTCGTCTTGTAAAGTTTGCATTGCTCCTGCCGGTTGTCATTGCTACAGTTGAAAGAGCCTTTTCAGCGATGAAGTTGATCAAGAGTGAATTGAGGAATCGAATGAATGATGGTTTCATGAGCAGTTGTATGGCGCCTTATTTAGAAAACAAAATATTTAATATTGTTTCTGATGAAAGTATTATGAATAGGTTTCAAGAAATGAAAACTCGTACAATAATATTATAATAATATGTTTTAGTTAATTAAACTTTGTTTTGTTTCATTTGTTGCGTATTTATTTTTTTATATATTGAACCCACTTGGTGAAAAGTCTGGATCCGCCACTGTGTGCGCGAGAGAGAGAATTTGTAGAGTAAACCAAAAAAGTATGGATAGCCGGAAAAGAAATGAATTATTTTTTAATGGATAATCTGAATTTATTATTTTTCTAAGTTCGTTATGATTTATTGTTTTTCTTTTTTTTTTATTTTAAATTTGAGTCACCTAAATTTAAAATGGTAGAATGGTCAAATGAATGTGTAATTATAAATTTAGTTTTGCAACTCAATTATAGATGAAAAATCATAAAGTATTTGACATTTTAAAACTCTGTTGCATGCACGAAAAACAAACAGAAAAATGTCTTAAGTAATTATTAGCTATCGTATATCCGACAACTTTAATTTTTAGTATTATTTCTTTTTAATATTTCTTTGGTTTTATCTTCTTCTTTTTCAAGTTTAAATAGCTAATTTTAATAGGTTATTTCCTATTTATATGGAATACTATCCACCAATGTTCTCAATAATTTTTGCTATAGAATGTTAAAATAATTATTAAAAAAAATGATAGAGTCATGAATGGTATGTTTTAATTTTTTTCTTTTATCAAATATTGCACTTAAAAGTAATTATTTAAATACAAAATAATTGATTAAAATATTACACTTTATTTAGATTGAAGCAAAATTATTTATTTTGTAAATACTACATAAATATTAATCTTTTAATGACCATGCAAAGTGCACCTCCAAAGGGGTTCGTTCAAACTCATGATCAGTGGCAGCAATGCATTTCTCTCCTATTATTGAGTCATCCAATTATTTAATTATGGGTTTTCATCTATTAATATTTAAATCTATTAAAAAAAAAATTCTAATTTAATTATAAGCTTTATGGTAGCGAGTGAGGATTCCCAAAAACTCCCACCCGCTATCGTAGATCCGCCTCTGATCTCCAACTATCTTAGAAAACTTAACAACTCATCAGGTGTAATTAACTAACTTAGTGGCAAGGACTAGAATGCCCTCACCAAATCTGTTTGTCATTTAACGAAAACAGACACTCCCTCAATTTCAAAAAAAATGATCTAGTTTGACTTGACATGAAACTTACGAAAATAAAGAAGACTTTTGAATCTTATAATGCTAAATTAAAGTTGTGTTAAATTTTCCAAAATATCCTTCGATCTCGTAGTCTTAAACATGTCACGTGAAAAGTTGACATTAAATTATTATCGAAAAAAGAAAAAAATCATTATTTTGTTTTTGAAACGAATTTAAGAAAATAGATATTTTTATTAAACGGAGAGAGTAACATTTTAATTCTACATCTAAGCATCCTAGGTGAAATAAAGATTTATTTTACAAAGCTATAACTCTTTTATTTTACAAATAATAAAGCTTTTTTCTTCTTTTGGACGAGACGGAAAAGCTTCCAGTAGCTTCAAAGAAACTTAGCAAGAAAACATTAATATTAAAAGAGAAAGAAGTTGTCCCGAATTTTAAAAAAGACATCTAAAATTTACGGGTATTTTATTACCCTCTAAATAATTTTAAAGTGATATATATACATCTTTTTGAAATCAATCCCAATTTCTAAAAGATAGGTGCTAAACACGCACCAATCATTGATTGACACGTGTTAATTTATTTATAAATATTTTTTTTTCTCTTTTTGTTTTTTTTTCCCTGTTACAACTTTGATTTTCTTTTCCCTCTTTTCCCAATCCCCTCCCTTCACGTCAGCCAATACCCCCACCCTTCTTTTCTTCGGCTAATCTCCTTCTCCTTCGTTTCTCCCTTCCATTATTCAAGCTTTCATAAATATAGTGGGTTTAGCAAATTAAAATTGGACCTAGTTTTTTGAATTCAGTTGGTTCGTTAAATTTTTGGGCTCACTTTAACATTGATTTCTTCCACCATTATAATCAACAATCCGATGCAATTTCATCACATTTTTTGCTTCAAAAAATACCTTTTCGTCGAAAAAATAACGGCTAACATACTATCTCCTTTTTACCATCTTATTTTAATATCTTCATCATTTTTATCAAAAAATAAACACCTGTCACGATAAAATTCATCATCATACCATTAATGAAAAAGAAAAGGAACGGAGAAAACAAGGCACCATTAATAGAGGAGGAGGAAGAAACAAAAAGAAAAAAGAGAAATTAAAACACTAATGAAAAGTGCTTGTTATTTTAGGCTGATTCAATTAAAAATAACTTGAGAAAAGAGGTCACTTTTTTTTTCAAAATTCCAACTGCCCCTTCAATGGAGAATTTGAAAATTGATTCCATTAAAAAGAAGAGAAGATGGGTGTTTAAAATAATTGACAAAAAAGTAATATGGGACATTTTTTAACTTGTGGCTACAACAATTTTTCAACCATCACACGCGTCCTGTTGTGTGAATGCCAGCCAACATGGACTAAAAATTAGTCAAAATAATGTATTTATAATAATCTGCATTAATTTTATAAGGTAATAGATCGTCAATAAATTTTAAGTGTCTTTTTAAAAATTCGAGATTTCAATGACCACTTTACGTCCTTTCTCATATTAAAATAAAGAAAATGGATCCGAAAAGGGGCCTACAAGGTTGTGCTTCCCTTTTTTCTAAAGAGAGTAATTGAAATTTTGAATGGTGGCACGAATATGCATACAACTATCTCCCATTTATTTTTACTTATTCACTATTGACTTAACATATAATTTAAGAAGAAATAAATAATACAAATAATTTTACTATATCAGTATTTGAATATAATAAATTTAATATTTTAAAAAATATACTCTCTCCGTTTCAAAAAGAATGATTCAGTTTGACTTAACACGGAGTTTAAAAAAATAAAGAAGACTTTTGAATCTTATGATCCTAAATTAAAGTTATGTCAAATGTAACAAAATACTCTTTAATCTTGTGGTCATAAACATGTCATGTGGAAAGATGAATTAAAAGTATTGTCAAACAAAGGAAACGGTCATTCTTTTTTAAACAGACTAAAACAGAAAGTTGATCATTCTTTTTTAAATGAATGAGGTGTTAAATAATAAATAATATTTAATAGCAAAGACACAATGCATACCAGTGGATGAAAATTATTCAATAATTTTTTAAATTAAATAAATATTATTATGAATATATTTATATCATATCATATTATTTATAATATATTAAAAGTGTAAATACCTTAGAACAGTGATTTGAACTTTTTGTCATTCACTAAAACACCCCACAATAAACAAAATCGTCTTTTCACTTCTTTTTTTTCAATAATTAACACTAAATTATTACTCAAATATTTTGGGTACAAAAAAAGAAATTCAATACCTAAAAGGAATTAAATATAATATGTAAATTGGGACATACCCGTTATCTATTTTTGCGTTTTTTTGTTTTGATTGACTCGAGACGTAGTGTAGAACACATTCTTAGCATTTAAAACAAATATTTAACTATGATACGAATATTTAGGACTTAAATATATTAAATCCTTTGTATTCATTATTTACTGAAAATAAAGATATATTTTTGGTAAGTAATACCTTTTTAAATATGAATAGTAAATACATGGAAACATGGCTACTCATAATTATCCTTTTTAAATATAGTTAATTTTTTATTCTTGCATTAGTTCAAAAATCGATAACTTTCACTATTTTTTATATATTAATTTTTTTCATAATATTAACTTAACATTTTTTTTCAACAATTTATGTCACATCTCAAATTTTTTAGGCATTATAGGCTAATACTTCATTCACAAAATCTATAATATTTAAATACTTATTATTTAAATATATTATCTAATATTATTTATATAATTTTCTAAAGTCATCTATGCCTTAGTAGGTACATACACACACACACATATATATATGCAGAATGTATATGTGTTTTTTTATTTTTGATATATGAAATATTTTTTAGCGTTAGATATTTTAAAAATTAAGGAGTCCTAAAATATACGCTAAGAAGAAAATTTATTTTAAACATTAAGAAGTTTGAAAATAAGTTGCAAGAGGAAAATATAGGGTAAAAATATAGGATTCTTAAGTTGATAAAATTGATATTGTAATGTAACTGAGACTTTTCCTAATTTTTAGGAATCATGAGTTATTTTTGTTTTTCAGAAAAAAAAAAACCAAGAAGGCCATTTTAGTTAAATAAAAGAAAGCATACAAAGTTAAATCAAAAAATCAAAACTTACACGTCTTAAAAAAGTAAAAAAAGATAAAAAATTGTGAGTTTATATTTGAAATTCATATTATTTTATTGATAAATAATTTATGAAATAAAAATAAAATTCTATCATATTTAGATAATTTATTTCTTTAAGGAAAATATTTGAACTTCTAAATCAATTAGAATTTTACCTTATATATATATAAAGGATTTCTATAATTTTATTAAATAATATTTTGGTCAAACGTTAACACATAAAAGTTGTCACTTCTTCTGCTAGTACTTTTTTTCTTATCTTGATATGATTGAAGCCGTATTCTTTCATTTATTATCATCAGTGATAAATTTAAAGATTATATATGAATTATACGCAATCAACAATTGACAATGATTTTTTTCTCTTTTGACAATTTCTTGTGTTTCTCTTTCAATTGAAAATTTCTAATCGGAAAATTGGAGAAGACCAATGGATTGTTGCCGAATGAAGTAGATGTAAAAATGAAATGTTTACCCTGCCTAAAAATTAAAGTTTATATTATAAAATTTGGGATTCTCTTTTTTGTTGCCATAAGTTTGCTCCTCTCAAAAGTATTTCATAGTTTTTATGTAATTTTTTAAGGTAATAGAATATATATTGGGTTAAAAAAAAAAGAGCACTTTGAGCTCCATTTGGTTTTGAAGTCTTTTTTTTTTTCCTATTTGAACTACATATAAATTTGTCTTGCATTCTTTTCTATTTTGAATTATGAATACAAAGACTTCTATGATATAATTAGGGGGTGCTCATCAGTTGGTTTATAGTTCAATTTTGTATATTATTGATTCGATTTATTAGTTTTTAATTTCTAAACATGCTAAATTAATAACCAAGTCAATAAGATATTTCTCATCGATTTGGGTCCTTAACGGTTCGATTTTTTAATTAACCAATATTAAATGCTCATTTTTATCCACGATATGAAAATGTTCATAATCAAAGACTTTATTATTGATTTATACAAAAGTAGTTTGATATTACGTTTATGCAGTATAATTTTATATTATTTTAATTTCTATTTTATTATTTTATTATTAATTAACATGATACACGTGTAAAGTAGGTACATTTTGATTAGTATATATTATATATATTATATATATAAATGGGAATAAAAAATTTCGTTGTCCTCACATCTGCAGGACACCATGAATATTGCTACACGTGCAGGTGTGTGCAACTATTGCTTTTTTCCCTTTCCCTCATTCATTTGCTTTAAACCATTTCAACCTGTCTTTTATAATTGGTTTAGATCGCAATTTCTTAAGGATTTTTTTTTGGTCCCTTTTAATGTTAGTTTTTACATTATTTTTCTTACTTATACATATTGATAAATTTAATTAATTTTAGAGCCAAATTTAGGGAGTACTTTTGATAGTTCTCACAAGGACATTTGATATTTTAATTTTTTTGGTTAATAAAATTATTACACATAATAAGTGATAGTAATTTTTTCTTACATATTTTCATTTTTACCCTTATTCTTCTTGTTAAGATCATTGCACTTCAATATTTGTAATTTATTTCTTCTTGTCACTTGTTAGATTATTTTTTAATTAAAATTTCCTTAATTTTAAATCAACAATCACTTTAACTCTAAAAAAAATAATTTAAAATAACTTTAATACTAAATTAAATTTTATAATAATTTCAACTACTACCTTATAGTTTTTTCTAATATTATTCAATCCTCCAAATATATGTAATAAATAGGATAACTTAATAAATAATATGTTATATTTATTATATTTCTTAGTGGATATGAAAAAAGATAAAAGAATAATTTAAATGGAAAGAATAAGATATTCGTTTAAGGTATGTATATAAAATAAACATGACAAGTAAACAAATCAATTGAAGTAATCTATTAATGCTAATTTAACTATCATTTAATATTCTTATAGATCATTAGTAAGTTAATTTATATAATGACTCTAAATTAAGGATATAATTATTTTATTATAAACTTGGAGTCATTTTAATATTTTATTTTAGATAATTCTATAAGATGAAAAAAATATTTTGCAAAATCTTGCCTCTGATATCATGAGAGAAATTAAAAATCAGTAAATATCCAAAAACAAAATTATTTCTGCCTATAACTAAATAATTACATACTCTTAAATTTATAAAAATATCAATATTTTCTATGTATGATCTTCATTGAATCTTAATTATTACATATTTTAAATTGCGTTATTTATAAGAATATCAAATTACTTATAGCATTTTGTTATATTCTAATACTCTGATAATACATCTTCCTCACAAATTATTTTTTAATTTAAAATTATTCAATTCTGTGATTAAATTTTTTAATAATTATGAAAACTTATCAATAAAACATGTTTAATATTCCATTGAATTATCCTAATTATAAAGTAAAAAATATATATAATATAAATTATATTTTTAAATTTGAATTATTATTTATATATCTTGACTTTAGTGCGAGCCTCATGAAATAGCTACTTTACTATTATATATAAGAGAGAATAATAAACTTTGGTAATCCTCACAAGGCAATTTTAGTAATTTTAATTAATTTATTAATCCACTAAAATTATGGCATGTACTTGATAAGGATAAAAATACTTTATTTTTTTATTTGCCAAATGAAACTTTATATGTGGTGTGTTATAATATGAGAAATCATTATTGAGTTTTTTCTTGAATTTTAATTGTTTAACATTTTTTTTTAAAAATAGGGAGAAAATTACAAAGTGGAGAATCAAACCTTAACCAATAAGGTGAGAGTTCAAACTGACAATACATCAATGGAGTACAATAATAATTAATCATATTATTAGAGCCAAATTGGATTTATATCATTTTTCGTCCTTCTAAATAACGTGTTTGAACGCCTAATGTATGAAAACTCCTGACATTACTATCAATGTTAAATGAGTCGGGGCTTTGAGCTAAAAGTGACAAAAAAAATTAAAAATGTGGTGTAGGTGACTCAAGTCTTAATAATTGAGTGTAGGTGACACTTACTTTATTGTGGATTAAGAAAGTTAAGGAAATTTGAAAATAAGCTACAAGTTTTTGAATTTACACTTTGATCCAAATGTTAGTTAATATAACTGGAAACAGAGGAAAAAAAGGTGTATTTCTCTCTCTTCTTATCCGTTGTTATTTTCTCTCTCTTCACGATTTTTATTGTTCATTGTTGTTGTTGCTTTATTCATCATCTTCTTATTCATTATCATCATATTCTACTTCATTATCATCTTAATCTTCTTCTTGTCAACTATTGCTGTTGTTTTTACCATTACTGCTGCTACTTGATCAATTTTTAGGTGAAATTTTATTTCGTACATCAGTTTTCACTTTGGCATTACTTCATAGGTGACTTTGGTAAGTAAAATTTTAATTTTTAGTCGAATTTGTCATCTGGGTACACAACTACTGTTATTTTTTCAACAATGGATAGAATCCGATCATGAATCCAACATAAGAGCCCACAATTTAAATAGATCACTCATCTGTTGCATCAGATGAGTAATCTATTACAACGGAAGACTCATATGTTGGATTCATATTTATGATTCTATAGTGCCCTTAACATGAATCGAACATATGAGAATCTGTTGCAACAGACTAGTTATCTGTTGCAACAGACTTATTATCTGTTGCATCAAACTTATTATCTGTTGCAACAGACTACTTATCTGTTGCAACAGATGAGTATCTGTTTGGAACAAAGGCGCGACTGTTCCCTTCATTTATTAATTACATTCAAACTGGTGACTTTTTGATTACTATGAAAAGTTAATGACTTAATTAAATCAAAGTTGTTGACTGACTTTTTGATTATTGTGATAAGTCGCGACTTTTCAGATTGTTATTATTAATTAGTTCTTAAATTTAAATAATCTTTTTCTCAATTAAACCATTTGTGTAACAGATAATCTATCTGTTGTAACAGATAATCTATTTGTTGTAACTGATAATCTATCTGTTGTAACTGATAATCTATCTATTGTAGCTGATAATCTATCTGTTGTAACTGATAATCTATCTGTTGTAACAGATAACTGATAATCTATTGCTACTGGATTTAAATTATTCATTAATCGTCGACATATTTGATGAGAAGAAGAAAGAAAGACTTAATGAAAATTAAATAAGAATTAAAACATCCAAGGCGATCAAACATAAATTTTTTTATCAAACAAAAACAAATAAAAATACATAGGCCGGCCGGCCAATTATTATTATTATTATTATTACCGGCCGGCCAATTTTCAACCGATTGCAGCAGGGCCCTCGCAGGATCTCCTAGAGCATCCTTGCTCTCACTGCTCCCAACTCTCACTGCAGGTCATGAACCTGCCTCCGAAGTTCATTCACGTCGTCTTGTAGAAAAACAACGTCTCACACTGGATCTACCATATCTAGAACACACATGAATTGATAAAAAATATAAAAATAAAAGTAAACAAAGAATCTGAATGTAATACAACGTATACTAAAAATTGGGTATATTTACAGACAAAGCAAGAAAAAAACTATAACGACCTAAAAAAAATTTGATGAAATATGTGATATTTGTGATTTTGTGTGATTTAATTGTTTTACCCCTCTCCGTAGTTTCATTATGATATTTTTGGAGTGTGGAAGTGATTGGCATAATTTTCGATGCATTTTGGTATCATTTATGCAATATTGTGGTTTTTTATGGCTTCGAGAGCCTTATTTTGGACTTATGTGAATATATTTTGATCCATTCGATGGATGGATAAACGGACTATGCCAGTAGCTCTGAAATATCGATTTTAGGCTAGGTAGACCTTTGGTTTGGGGCCCGGTGCACCCTATTGGTCGAAAAATTAGAAAATTGGAAATATGGGTGTGTGACCCACATTTGATCGAAACGACCTTGGATGGAAAATACGACTTTGCCAGCAGATTCAAATTATTGATTTTAGGGTGTTAGCATATTTGGTATGATTTTACGACTTTTAAATCTCATTTCGACCCTCGGTTTGGAAAATTGTGATTTCGGGTTTCGGGGATCAACTTTGTGAAAATGATGTTTTTTTTGAAAATTTGATATCTCCATCGCATCTGAAACGTCGAATTTAGTATGGTTGCATAGTTCGTTTGCATGTATCGGACTCCGAACGAATTCCGAGCACCCCGTCGAAGTCCGATCAACCAACAAAAACAACAGTTATTGCGGAAAATAGCAGATTTTCACCCTTTTTGGCCCATTTTGCTCATTTTCATCTTGGCTCTTGGGAGTTAAACCCTAAAATAGTGTGGAAGCTTAAAAGTAAAGTTTGTGAGAGCTTGGAAAGCTAGATTAATACCTTTTTCTTGATTTCATTACGGATTAAAGGTAAGAATTCACCATTTTCTTAGTAATTTCTTGATTAATTTCTCAAAACCCCAAAAATCTTAAGGCTCAATTTCACTTCTTTTCACATAAATAATATTTTTATCTTATAATTACTAGTTTTTCATCAATTTAACCCTTAAAATAACTCTGATTCTGGATTTTAATGGAGATTTCAAAGATTTTATCCGGTAAAGCTCAAAATAATTTTTTTCGATTTGAACCCCGTTTTTGGCTCGATTTAACTTGTGTTTTCAGCTGTAGGATCCTAAAAATATGGGAAACATGTTTTTGAAGTAAAGTTTCGATTTTACCCTTTTTTTTTTGGAAACCCATTTTGGGGGTTCGTTTTGACCCTGAATAAAAAGTAGTCAATAAGGGTGTCGTTGGTTTTGTCTTGATGTGTAGATTTTATATTTTATATTTTTAGTGAAGTTCGGAATTGTTCGTTAAAAGTAAGGTCACGGGTTTAAGTGCAGCGAATCGGTTTTGGCTTTCGAGATAAGTTATCAATTAACTCTTTTAGACTAAGTTGGGTAGTAAATAATGATAAAAAATGCATGTTAAGGGTGGAAACTAATCATGAAAAATGTCTCTTTATGTGTTGTGACCGTGTGGGGCCTATATGTGATGTAATTATCAAAATTTAGTTATTATGTGATATGTGTGACCGTATGGGGGTATGTGATATTGATAGCCATGAATACATGTGAATAATTGTATTGTGTTTTTAAAATACTTAATGTGGTACCATTGGTGTATTGTGATGATATTCATACTTTATTAACATATGAGACATGTGGAAATTCATGGATGAAACAAAAATAATGAGTGGATATTGGCTCATGTGGTTGTGTAAATGTATCATTGTGGTTGGTTGTGGAAATATATCATGTGATTGGATGTGGAAATACTCATTGTGACTGGTTGTGAGCATTACATTTTCATATCATACTCATTTATGAAACATTGGTACCACCGTGGCAATATCTGAGAAATACTGGCAACATCTTTTTAAAAAATATTGTAACACCTTATAAAATCCCTTTCGAGGGATGTGCCGAAAAGGAGATATGAGATATGTGGATTGTATACGGGTTGACAAACCCCCCATAGGTCCTACATCAGGAAACTTTAGCTCCATAGGTGTATATGGAGATTATGCGATGATCCCGGAGGTTATGCGACGACCTCATGCATCATCATCATCATCATATACATTGCACTTACTTTATTGTGTTATGTTGTGTTGTATTGGCATATTGACTTGTCATCTATGTATTTGTCGTATCTTCTTTTACTTGTATTTGATGATCTTGTATATGCATATTCCCCTTGTTTTTTTATATGTGATATAATATGTACTTTTGTTCTATCTTGGTGTGATATTGCAATATATGTGAGATATATTAGGACTGACAGTGCAAGCGGCGTGGGCTACCGTTGTGTGATATTTTTTTATTGCAGGTGGCGTGCCCTTAGTGTATATTTTGTATGCTTTATTTACTACTTTGCTTGGTTTGCCTATGATATCTACTGAGTACAAGTGGACCATACTCATGCCTGTTGCGCCCTTTCGATATAGGTCCTAGCTCGAGTGCGCCTCAGCTTGATTGACTTGGGCGATTATTGGAGCTTCCAAGGTAGCGGTTGGGCATTCATGAGTCCAAAGTTCACCTCTATCTTTCTATAGTGGTTATGTCTTTACTAGTAGTCAGAGATAGTTATTGTTCCTTTGTGGTTATTTTTTCAATGTATTTGAGTCTTGGATTGTATTAGTAGTTCTTACACTATTGACACCTGGTTTTGGGTATAATTGGTATTTTGGATAAGTTCTTTCCGCATTGTTATGATTACTTATATGGTTCGACTTTGTTCTAGAAGCCTTACCTTAGGATATTTCTGTCTTTTCCTCTTTTCGTATCAGTTTGGGTGATGGGCTTACTTGTCAAGGTAAGCCGCAACAAGTGCCATCATGACCCTCATTTTTGGGTCGTGACAAAAACTTACCTGAGTTAGGGAAGAGAAAGTGGTTGAAGGTGTAATATAAAAGACAAAATGCATGAAATAAATAGAGTGTAGTAGAATGAATGAGTGAGTAAGGAGAGACCTATTTATAGAGGATTGAATTTGAATGAGTTAGGCAAAAAGGCGCGATTGTTCACCTTCATTTATTAATTACATATTTTGATTACTGTGAAAAGTTATGACTTAATTAAATCAAGTTCTGATAAGTCATGACTTTTCAGCTTATTATTATTAATTAGTTCTTTGCAATAACCATTTTTATTGAGTTGTGACAACAGATTCTATCTCTGTTGCATCAGATAACCCATCTGTGACAACAGATATATCATCTGTTGCAACAAATGAACAACCTGTTGCATCAGATAATCTATTTGTTGCAACATATAATCTATTTTTTTTAATAATCATCATATCATTAATTCAAATTTGATGATTTTTTTATTATATAAATTAAAAAAATAGATTTAAAACTAAAAATGGAAAAAAGTCACACTACTTATCGCCTATTTAATATTAACATCAATTATTCAAATTAAATAACCATTTTTTACGGTTATAAATTGTGTTTATCATTTATTTCCTTATTGTTTTCTGTGAGAAAAATGACTTAATTAAATCAAGCTGGTGAGTTCTTTATTATTGTGACAAGTCATGACTTTTTATCTTATTATTATTGATTAGTTATTAAATTTAAATAACCATTTTCTCAATTAAAAAATCGAAGACACCTTTTCAATAACCATTTCTTTGATAAAATAATAACCATTTTTATTGAGTTGTGGCAATAGATTATATATCTGTTGCATCAGATAACCCATCTGTGGCAAAAGATATATCATATGTTACAACAAATTGACCATCTATTTTAGGAGCTTTTTAAATTTCTTCTAACAGCTGATTCATTAGTCGCAACAGATGGGGAATTTGATGCATTAGTAACATTGAATGAGTTAGAGACAAAAAGTCACGACCGTTCAACTTTTATTTAACAATCATCATATACCTTAATTAATCCAATGTTGTGACTTTTTTATTATATAATAAATAAATAATTTTAAAAAATAGATTTAAAAACAAAAAGGTGAAAATTCACAATCAGTTATTAAAATTAAATGGCTGTTCTTTTACGGTTATAAATTGTGTTTATCGTTTATATCCTTATTATTTATTTACGAACCGTTTTCATATTAAATAATCAAAAAGTCATGACTTTTCACCATCTCAATAGCAATAACCTTTTTTTAATTAATAACCGCATGTTGCAACATATGATCCATCTGCCGTATCAGATTAACCATCTGTTGCAATATATGATTCATCGATTGCCATAAAAGCTCAATCCCAACCTCCAACCATCGACATGTTGAGAATAAGGAAGAGACAGAATGATAATTAAATATTAAATAAGAATTAAAAATTTAAAGTCAACCAAACATAGATTTTTGAATCCATTATATAAAAATATATACAATAAAAAAAACATACCCTTGAGTAGATCCGATATATAAAAAGAAAATAAACATGCTAAAAGAAAAAATATTAACCTAATTATTACTATTATTATTATTATTATTATTAATATTCGTATTAGTATTAGTATTAGTACTAGTATTACCGGCCAATCGTCATCCGGCAGCAGCAGGGTCCTCATCAGCCTGTTCTGAAGTCACTCAACTCCCTCCGGAGTTCATGAATCTTCCTTTCAAGTTCTCGGAAGGACTCGAGATGAATCACCGTGTACAAATCTGGATCAGCTATATCTAGAAGTGGAGTAGAATGAACGAGTAAGAAGGAACCTATTTATAAAGGATTATAGTCGAATGGGTTAGTCAAAAAGCCAGGATTGTTCACCTCTTTTTAAATAAAACTGGTGACTTTTAAAACTTAAGTAAATTTAAAAACGGATCTAAATACAATATTTTATCTTTATTGTATTTCGAAAAGAAAAGAAAAGAAAATTGCTTTAAAATAAATCTAATAAATAGGTAATCTGTTGCAGAATATATTCCATCTGTTAGATAATTTACAATATATTGACAATCTATTACAGCAGATGGATATATCTGTTTGATTTTTCCAATAGATAAGTCATATGTTGCAACAGATTGATTATCTGTTGTAACAGATGTCTATAATTATTTGATAATTTAAACAGATGTGGCATCTGTTACAATAGGTTAGTCATCTGTTTATTCAATTTAAGCCATAGATGGGCCAGGAAGAATAAAGTGCGTGCAGATGGATTGATCCACTTTTATGTGTGGGAGTTAAGTATTACTGATAAGATCATCGGGATAACACATAGAAAGTACAATATTTTTGTGAATATAATTTTTAACCGACTAGGCACTGATCATTCAAACAAGATCCTTCATTGTACAGTTAAGTTTGATAGGTTTGAATTGATAAGGCCAAGTGCCCCATAAAAATGATACTGATACCCTGTTACGAATTACTAACGGTTGTTGCTCTTGTTTATGCGTGTCAAGTTTTGAGAAGGGATCAATATTTGGTGTCATTGCAGAGATCCAATAGCGATTGGACTTAACTTTAAATATGCATTGGAATCTGAGACGGCCTTCAAAGCCTCGCACTACATCAAACAAGAATGAAAAACCAATAGAAATTCCCCTGGCCCAAATTTATATGGAAGGGTTATTCGAGAAGTTGATTATATGCCAGAAGGAGCCGAAGCATAATGCCTGTGAGGGAAAGGGGAGTTGATGAAAGACTATATCATCTGAGAGCTAATTGAAGAGGAAACATAGGGTAGCAAGGAACTTCCAACGAATCTAGCCGATGAAACTGAATTAAAACATGAGAAATTTGAATCAAGTGCAAATATGAAAGTGTATCCAGTAATGAAAATTTGTCTGTTGTTTCTCTGAAAGAAAAATAATGCAGATGGACACTTTATAAGGAAGCTACAATTATGTTGCATGGTCGGGATGATCACCTATATAGAAAATAATAGAACACCAAGAAAGCAGCTTTATGGGCACCGAGGGTTGAAATGATGTACAGTAAGTCGAGAAAACTTGTGCCAATAATAGCTTCAGTTAAAAGAAGAAATCTAAGCGAAGGCAGTAATTTCTGGATTTTAAATTGCATCCCATCCTTCTTGTTTGTGGTTCCAATCAGGTCCACTACTATTTACCTGATTGGAACCACAAACAAGATTGAAAGACAAATTGAGTATCATTACTTCCTTAGAAATATGGATTAATTGATTGTGTTATCTTTCCTTAACAAGCTTTCAACATATCGTAGAGAAGATCAGAGGCTTGTTGTAGTATGTGAATCTCAATAATTTTCAAGCTTGCCTCCAACTTGTTGATTCAGCATTCAAGCTGGTCGTTGCGGTCTTTATGGTCATTATAGAGTTCCTAGTATTTTGTGAGCTCATCAATAAGGAGCACTTTCTTTGAAGTTGTGACATTGTAAAAGACCTTTAGAAGGTTTCCAGAACACTTTCTTCAATAGGCTTAAATGATACATGGAGGGTTCGCTATGTTATTTTAGGTCAAAATATGTTGATGCACACTCAAGTAGTGGTACCAACAGTTGAACAACTCACTTTTATCGAGTGTTGTTCAATGCAGCTTGCTCAACAAACCTTGAAAGGATTTGATAGATTAATTAGCCTGGAATTACACAATGTTTGATCTTGATTCCACTAATCCTATCAAACGTTACATAACTAAAGGCTCATTAACCTATCAAAACCTTTGCCCGAGTTAGTGCACAAATCAAAGGAGCTTAATCTCTTATCTTTTTTGTTGATCACTCTTCTCCCATAGAGGACAAGAGTGATCAGTAGAAAAGCTAGGAGATTGAGCTCATTTAATTTGTGCACTAACTCGTGCAAAGGTTTTTATAGGGTAATGAGCCTGGACTTACGTAACGTATGATAGAATTAGTGGAATCAATTTAGATCAAACGTTACGTAATTCCAAGCTAATTGACCTATCAAATCCTTTGAAGGTTTGTTGAGCAAGCTGCATTGAACAACGCTCTATAAAAGTGAGTTGTTCAACTGTTGGGACCACTATTTAAGTGTGTATCAACACATTTTGACCTAAAACATACATAGAGAACCCTCCATGTATCATTTAAGCCTTCTGAAGAAAGTGTTCTGGAAGCCTTCTGAAGGCCTTTTACAATGCCACAACTTCGAATAAAGTGTTCCTCATTGACTAGCTCACAAAAGACCAGGAACTCTATACCAACCTCAAAGACTTCAACGATAAGCCTGAATATCGAATCAACAAGCTGGAGGCAAGCTTGAAAATTATTGGGATTCACATACTACAACAAGCCTATGATTTTCTCCAAGATATGTTGAAAGAATGCTAAAGCTAGAAAACATAATCAATTATATACATATTTCTAAGGAAGTAATGATACTCAATCTGTCTTTTAATTTTATTTGTGGTTTCGATCAGGTCAATAGCAGTGGACCTAATCGAAACCACAAACAAGAAGGCATGGGATGCAATTTAAAATTCAGAAATTGCTGTCTTCGCTTAGATTTCTTATTTTAACTGCAGTTATTATTAGCGTAAGTTTTCTCGACTTACACACCATTTCAACCCTCGGTGCCCGCAAAGCTGCTTTCTTGGTGTTCTGCTATTGTCTATATAGGTGATCATGTCGACCACTCTACCTAGTCGTAGCTCCCTAGCAAAGAGACCATCTGCACTATTTTTCTTTTAGAGAAACAACAGACAGATTTTTCATTATTGGATACACTTTTATATTTGCACTTCATTCAGATTTCTCATGTTTTAAGTCAGTTTCATCGTCCAGATTCGCTAGAAGTTCATTTCTACCTTATGTTTCCTCTTCAATTAGCTCTCAGATGATATAGTCCTTCATCAACCCTATATTTTTCCTCGCAGGCATTCTCCTACCGCACTTTCTGGCGTATAATCATTACCCCGAGCAACCTAACCATATAAATTTAGGCTAGGACAATAACTATATTGATTTCCATTCTTGGTTGAAGCAGAGGGAGGCTTCGAAGGACCTCTCAGAGTCCAACGCACCCTAAAAGTTAGTCCAATCGTTATTGAATCTCTTTACAATACCACCAGAACTTGATCCCTTCACAATGCTTGACACACAAATATGAGCAACAACCGACATAAAATCTTAGCAAGGTATCAAAACCATATTCATGGTCCCTCAGCCTTATCAGTTCAAACCTATCAAACTTAAATATAAAATTACAGATATTTTATTTGAATGATCAATGACTAATCGCTAAAAACAGCATTCACAAAATCAATGTACTCTATGTGTGTTTTCACGATAATGTTATCAGTAATACATACCTCTCACATATGAAATGGTTTCATCTGCAAGCAGCTTATTCCTCCGAACCCATATTTACTGTAGCCTCTTGTGTTGGTCGAGCAAAAGTTGATCAACTTTCAGTTTCTTATATCTACAAAGAAGAGGAAGAAAATTGATGTCAAATAAAAGAAGAACAAAAAAAATATTATCCATCTGTTGCAACAGATGTGGAGTCTATTATAATAGACGTGGAGTTTGTTGTAATAGATGTGGAGTCTGTTACAACAGATGTTGAGTCTGTTGCAATAGATGTAAAGTCTATTGCAACAGATGTGGAGTCTCTTGAAATACATCAAACCAGTCTTGCTAGTGGTTTGATTTGTTCCAACAATTCCTCCATTTGTTGCAACATCAACAACAACATAAACTACAAAGAAATAATAAAGAAACAACATCAACAATAAAGAAACAACATTATTTGTTCCAACACCATCAACATCAATAACAAAGAAGCAACATCCTTTGTTCCAACACCATCAACAACACCACACCACAAGTTCCAACCCCACCAACAATATCATAACAACATCAACAATAGAGAAACAAACAAAATACATACAAAAAAAATGATACTGCCAATAAGGCTTTTAAAATTATCCCAATAGATGACTTCTTTTGCATATTATAATAAAAACAACGGTTCATTCATTCAAGACTTAAAAATTTCTTTAAATTTTTTAAATAAATATGATATGGGTAGATAGTAAATAAATAAAAAAAATAGATGTAAATAACTTGCAAAGAAGAAGACGAGAATGAAAGAGCAATAGTGAACCATACCTACAATGTCAAAAGAAAGGGGATCAAAACAACAATCTCAATCGAAGAAAGATATGGATCGGTTTAGATCCGAAAGGATCTTTATGAGAAAGAGGAGAGAAAAAAGGAGACGACTGTGATAACCCTAAAGAGGAGAGAAATAAAATGATGAGAGATGAATAAAATTAGGGCTGAAGGACATATAATTCTAGACATGGGGTTAAATATTCATTAATAACTTGAGGGGCACGAGGAAGACTGGTGACATTGAAAAGACAAGATAAGACTACTCAATGAGATTTTTGAGTTAGCCAAGAAATATTTTTTACCGCCTTTAGTAGTACTATTTTATCTATCTTTCTTCTTTCGGACAGAAGATTGCTTTAAAATTAAAATAGAAAAAGATTTTCAAACAGATATGTCATCTGTTGCAACAAATATCAATATCTATTTGAAAAATTCCAATAACTCAGTCATCTGTCACAACAGATGCAAATGTCTATTTGATAATTAAATCAGATATGTCATTTGTTACAACAAATATCAATATCTGTTTGAAAATTTTCAACAGCTCAGTCATCTATCATAACAGATGCAAATGTCTATTTGATAATTAAATCAGATATGTCTTCTGTTGCAACAAATATAAATATCTATTTGAAAATTTCCAACAGCTCAATCGTCTGTTGTAACAGATTTCTTTGCAATTAATTTAGATAGAACTAGTGATGAGTACATAGGGTGAAGTACAACTTCAATTGAGTCTTTTTGATTGCATGATGTTGGCATTGTGTTCCTCCTGACTCGAGTCGTCGATCGATCATTATGATTTGAAACATTTCGTATTAACTTATTATTTAGCTAATACCTAAATAAATTTAGATAGAACTATGGAAGAGTACATAGGGTGAAGTACAACTTTAATTGAGTCTTTACAATTGCATGATATTGGTATTGCGTTTCTCCCGACCCGAGTCATCGATCGATCACTCTAAGTCAAAATATTTCGTATTAACTTATTATTGAGTTAATACCTAAATAGATTTAGATAGAACTAGGGATGAGTACATAGGTTGAAGTACAGCTTCAATTGAGTCTTTGCGATTGCATGATGTTGGTATTGCATTCCTCCCGATCTGAGTTGTCGATCGATTACTCTGAGTTGAAATATTTCGTATTAACTTCTTATTGATATAATACCTAAATTGATTTAGATAGAACTATAGATGAGTATATAGGGTGAAGTACAACTTTAATTGAGTTTTTGCGATTGCATGATGTTGGTATTGTGTTCCTCCCGACTCGAGTCGTCGGTTGATCACTCTCAGTCAAAATGTTTTAATATCTTTTAAAATTTTAAAAAATAATTAATATCAATTTGAACCAAATTAAAATTTTCAAAACTTGTCATTCTTTTCCAAAATACAAATCAACCCAAACAAATCATCCATTTGGGGGAAAAATGTTTCATAATTTTAAATTTTAATTTTCTCGCTCTTTTCTCTCTCTCAACAATACAGACAACAACTACTCAACAAATTGCTCAACCCTTCACAACAGATCAATTTTTTTCCCATTTCCGACCACATAGGTGTTATTTTCGACTCTATTCGTGCTTTTATCCATTGTTTTCTCTGTCTTCGTAGGTAACGGAGTTTAAGAAGAATCTATGTTTGTTATTTTTCTAAAAATTAGGGATTTTTAATTAACGATGGAAATGAAGACTTTTAGTTGTATTAGCTTCGAGAATGGGCTAATAATTTTGAGTTTTGATGCTAAAACCGTAGGAAGAACCCGAGAGAACCTAGTTTTTGTCACAGTGTTTCGTTGACTGTCGTGGTATTTTTGGATGGTGTTTTTGATATTTTTCGTGGCTATTGTTGGTGGTGTAGGTATTGGTGGTCGTGTAGGTAGTCTTGGTGGTGGTGGTGGTGGTGGTGGTGGCGGTTTTGGCGGCCTTGGTGCGGGTATTAGTGGCATTGATGCCATTGGTAGTGGTCTTGGTGGTCCATCTGTTGCAACAGGTGGAACATCTATTGGGAGATATTAAATAAGTGTTCAAATAGATTCCTCATCTGTTCTAACTGATGGGTTATCCGTTGGAGTATTTATTTGTAATGTAGCGTATAATAATTTATTGAAATTTATCTTAGATTTTTTAAAAAAAATTATACAGACATCAAATGTAATGTATTTTTTATTTTTCTATTGTTTGTAGTTAAAAGATGTCTCCAAAAAAAAATTAAAAGTGGATCAACTTCTGACTACCTAACAAAAAAAGCTAGAGTACAGATGGATTCAGAGGAACTTCCTGAACAATCTCAGTTAGGGAAAAATGAGGCTGAGAAAAGTTATGAAAAGGGTGGTGGAGAAGGGTATATAGAGGCTGGTGAGGAAAATAAAAGTGAGGAGGAAGAAAAAGATAAACAAGATGATAACGCCTCACCAATGGGGCGTGAAAAAAGATCGAAATCCTAGCATGAGGCTGCCAAAATTATTAGTATTGACAGGTTTCAAGTTACAATGCCCATAGATGACCCTGTAAAACTAACTGGTGATCTTGTACTTAAGTTTCAGTTTGGAAAACCTTTTGATGAATTTAGGAATATTATAAAGAATTAAAACATAGACAGACTTTTTAAGAAGATCTGCTTTGGACACTTTCTTGAGCTGCCTGAGGACCACACTAACCGTTTCCAAATGAGCATAGTATATGGTATTCTTAAGCACAGGATCAAGTACGTGGGTATGATAAAGAATCGAAGGAGGGCGAAAAAAAGATGGATGAAAGCTGGATCAACTACTGTGGCATGCCGGTTTGTTTTGGCTTGAAAGAGTTTGCTATAGTGAAGGGCTTCAGATGTGATCTTCCAGAAGAACCTCTCATCAAGGAAACACCCCCCAAAAGGTCCAAGGCAAGCAGGACAGTCAAACCACCACTATCAAATATACGGAAGACATTGTCCAAGCAACCACCTACCAAAATGAACAAACGCAAGGAAAAAATAGATGGGTTGTTGGACATTGTTGGACGTAGCTACAAAGAGGCAGATTTGATAGAAGATCTCAAGGATAAAACCATACCAAAGATGTACAGGGAGCAATTGTGCTTAGTTTTGGTTTTCCCATTCCGTTATATTGGTAAGAGACATCAACAAAGTCACAGAAGATGATTTGTTGAAACTTGCTGATGATTTTGAGAAATTCAACAATTATTCCTGGGATATGACAGCTACTACTTGACTGTCAAATATTTACTAACAATGCTATTCTTAAAGGCTATCACATTATCCGACTTTTCTTAGGCTTTTATGGTAAATTTAATCACTATTTGTCTACTCATCTATTAATTTATATTGAATAGTTATTTTGACTTTTTTTGCTTACTTTCTATTTATATATTTTAGGCTTGGGCATTTAAAGTCATTCCTCTCCTCCGAAAGCAGATCAAGGATTACCCGGATGAGGTTTTCCATCCAAGGATCCTTAGGTGGTTGGCTGCGAAGAGCAACACAAGAATTAAGGAGGATGATCTATTTAACCCTCCAGATAATGCAGTACATCTTTTTTTGAGTAAAATAATTTGACTCAAATAAAGATATTGAAATAGATGTGCATCTGTTGCGACAGATGGGTCATCTGTTGCAACAGATTACCCATCTACTGTAACTGGTGCAACAAATGGGTAATTTGTTGTGACAGACGATCCATATTTTGCAATAGATTAACTATCTATTGCTCTGGTTCTATGAACCCGACTCAACAGATTACCCATCTACTGTAAATTATGCAACAAATGAGTAATCTGATGCAACATATTATTAATCTATTACGATATACAGTTCAACTATTGTGATAAATAGATTATCTGTTACTTAAGTTGACTGTGTTAACATGTAACCCAACTGACTGCAAATTATTATTATATGATTTAAATATATCTGTCTTTTTTTATAGGTTGTGCATCCTTGGATTGTGCCTACTGAGCATGAGTTGGCGATAACTTTTTTTATTACTCTAGGTCTTGTTGATACAATAGCATACCCAATGGTGGAGTTAATAAAGAAGGAATTGGATGGATAAACAACCATAAAAAGAGCAGTTAGGCAAGGCCAGCCTAAATTTGAAGCTCTTCATAACCAACCTACTGCAATAGATCCAGGTGCTTCTTCTGGGGGTGTTGTTGGTGGAGTTATTGATGTTGGTTGCAGCCATCCTGATGCTGATCCTGGTGCCATTCGTGATGATGATCATGTTGATGCTCAAGGAAAAATAAATATATTTGAAATCATCCCTTACATAGGTCCTTTTCACCCATAAATTGGTCCCTTCCACCCTTATAGTGGTCCTTCTCACCCCTCTCCACCCTTATATTCTCATTGCAAATGCAATGTGTAAGGACAAATAGGAAGACATTCTTAAAAAACTAGAGGCTATCACGGAAGATGTCAAGGAATTGAAATCCAAGAGGGGTGTCATACCATCCAAGAAGGTGAGGGAGACATACACTCCTATAGTGGTGGTTAGGAGGAAAAAAGAAAATTAGCCAAATACTCTCCAGCCTAAAAATAAAAAAGATTGCAACTCCTCCCTCTCTAAAAGTTGTTGAAGTTCTGGGGCCACTAAAGAATGTGGACATATATGCGGTGCTTGCGACCAAGAGAGGATGGAACTGTGAAATGCCAAGAATCCTAAGAAGAAGAAATCAGTAGAAGAATACATCATGCATATTTTTTACGCCCAAGAATGTAGAAGTATAACGGCTATGCGTAAGTGGTACGTGGATAAGGTAAGTTTACTTTTCCTAACCTAGCCTTCTAATTACTCCATGAAGAAGAAGCTACGCAATAGATGTGTCGTCTGTTGCAATAGCTGGGTATTCTGGCGCAGATGGTGGTTGTTCTATTGCAACAGTTTAAACATCTATTGCATAAGTTGCATTAGCTGGGTAATCTGTGAACTGATTCAGAGAACCCTCTACAATAGATGGACCATTCGTTGCATTTTTTCACTATATTTTTTTTCTTTATAATTACTAACCTATTTAAAAATTGCCTTCCTATATCACAGTATGTTGATAAAATTCCCTGCCTCATGATAGACAGACAATTAGCATACCCGAATGCTTATGATGTTGTCGATAGGATAATGGACCTCAACTTCTATAATAATTTCAAGAATAGGTATAATTATCTCAAGGATCAAGCTGAAACTCTTGGTGGCTCGGGATTTGATTTGTTAGTTTCTACGTACGAATGGAAGAAAGATATAATTAACTATGTTAGAAGAAAGAGGCCATATCCATACGGCAAGAGCTGGACCAAGGCAAAGAGAATTCTTGCAGTCATGAATGTGGAAGTCAAACATTTTCTCGCTATTGAGATACTTCTAGAGGAGGGAAAGATTAAGGTTTATGACTAAAACTTACATGTCTTCGACGATAATGCATTTTTTATCCGCATGTAGCCACTGTTGTTGTTGCTCTGCATCTTGTTGAGGCAGAGTAAACTGATGGATCATTTGCCAGCAGAATTCTTGAATAAGAAAGCATGGGATTTTGAAGGTCGAACAAGGGCATGCAGCTTCAAAAAATAAATTTGATGCCGCGTTCGGGCCGTACTCACTTGCATATATCGAATGTTTGCTGACCGACACAGAAATATTTGATCTGTGCGACACTGGTGTGGAAAGGATGCAAGAGGTCTGGGCTTATGGGGTACTAACTAAATGCTTGGAGCCTGTATATAAAGAAGAATATGTACAGAGACAAACACCATAATAATTTTTTATGTTTGATGAAAGTTGTTTTTTATAATGCAATAGATTGTCTATCTGTTGTAACGGATTGATTATCTATTGCAATAGATTGATTATCTGTTGCAAAAGGTTGGTCCTCTGTTTCATTATGCAGATGTCTCAGTCATTATCGCAACAGCTATACAATCTGTTGCAACTGATAAGTAATCTATTAGAACAAATCAAAAAAGTAGGAAGACCTGTTTGATAATTTCCAACAGATGACCTATATGTTGCAACATATGTCTATATCTGTTTGATAATTTCCAACATGTTGTCTGTTGCAACAGATGTATTATCCATTGCGATATTTAAATCTAGTATTCCATTTCAATTAGTAAGTTCAAAACTAAGGATTAAATTATATTCATAGATAACATAAAATAAATTGAAGTCTTCAGAAATTACATGAAATAACTCAACAAATAAATGAAATATAAAAATATTATTATGGGTACAAATGATCTACTCTACAAATAAATTAATAATTTAACCTTTGGTGCCAACAATTACCAAGGATAGGTTATTACTTTAACAGAGTCAAGCAATAAAGATCTACTCAATATGGAAAAGTTGTTCTTTACCCGGTGTTATGGAATTCGGCTTTGGTCGTCGTGGATATTTAATGTCGCTTGCGTACGGTTTATGATCTTTTGCTTCTCCGTATTTTCATAAAAGAGAAACATATCTTTTGCGGAGTAATCCGGCATTAAGTCCATCATTTGGTACTTGTAATCCATCGCTCAGATACTCGGCATAAGCGGTAACAAAAAGACCGCGATCCCTGCATTTAAAAAAAATAGATAATCCATATCTTGCAGTTCATGTAAGCGTTGTGAAATTTATAAAATAAAACTAAATCATGATACTTACAGGATACCAATGGATTGTTGAGCAATTCCTTCAACATATTCTACATCAAATGGATTACCCATTTTATCCCTATATACGTCAATGGCCGACCAATCAGTACGAACCTTTTGGTCCAAAAAGCCACTCATATCAAGGTAAGTAGACAATATTTTAGTCAACTTTTGTATCTCAGAAGACGGACCGGAACATCTACTTCGTGACATCGAGTCATAAACTTGTATGCGCCTCTCTTTTAGAATGACGACGGCCAATACCCAATGGAATTCGTCACCATAATTGATTGGGATGTACACTTCGTCGACCAAATGCCAAGGTAAGTCAGCTGGAATGCTAAAACCTTTAATGATGTTTATTAAGCATTCCTCATTTTGGGAAACTTCTGTCTGTTGTTGACAAAACCTATCATAGGCATTATTGATGTAAACTTTGTACAAATAATTATTTGTCGTGTATTTGTATTATTCTTGTATTTGCAACTTGGCCTTCTTTCGGAGGTGTAAAAATGACATTGATGTGATGCACATATTATCAAATATTTCAGATTACATGACAATAAAATTAATACACAGATGCAATTAAATAAAGTATTAATTAATAGTAATATGTATGGCATTTAAACGTCATTATTCCAGCAAGTTTGGGGTTATGATATCAAATAGAACCAATCCTTCGTTCTGGGATGTGCAATAACAAAGTTGAACATATCAAAACCAAGATTCGATTCGTTCACTTTGTAGTGTTCGTCATTTTATTTTCTACATGATTTATATGTGTTAATGTCATATTTTTACAACAAGAATTGTATAAATTAATATCTTTAAAAAAGATTTGTATACCTGCCGGCATGATGCTTTAACAGCCCATCGACAATCTATTTCGAATAGTCATTGATAAACTTTGTTAGTTTTTTGGAGCCTTATTTGAGATGTTGAACCTTTCAAATGGGTAATTCTTCTGTTCTCCAAAACTAACAGGCTCCACTTTTTCTTCTTCTTTGGAAGCAGTTGATGGATTATCAACTGTGATATTATACTGTTCAGTAGTAGCTTCTACTGTGATATCTACCAAGAAATTCAGAACTATCAATGATAATTACAGATCTATCTGTTGCATCAGATGGATCATATGTTGGGACAAACTCGAACAGATAAAATAAAGTTGTACGATAATTTTAAATAGATGACCTATCTGTTGCAATATATGACTCATCTATTGGTACAAATTAAAACAGTACTAAGACCTATTTATTTGATGAAATAGACGAACATATATTGCAACAGATAATGCATCAGATGCAACAGGTTATAGGACACTTGCAAAAGATGTATATATTTGTTTGATAATTTTCAGCTGATGTATAATTTGTTGAAACAGATGTGTTTGTTTGTTTGTTGGATCAAATGATATACATTCACCTTCTTCAGCTCATGTTGCTCTCCTGTGACCCTTGTACACTGATCAAAGGTGCAAGACAAAGACAGAGGAGTTGCAATTTTGATTTTTTCAATGCATGATGATGCCTTAGAAATCTTTTTCTTTCTTCTCTTAGCCACCTTGATCTCTAGTGGAGTGTATGGATATGAAATTCTCTTTGATGAAATGACACCCCTCTTAGATGTTATTTTCTTTACAGAACAGGTAATGCATTAATGGCATTAATCACTCCATCATGTTTCTTCTTATAGTTTTGACATTTGCATGCAGAACATTTACTAGAAGTGGCAAAATCTGTGTAACTAGTATGATCATAATCATAATGATTTTTTATTTCAAAAACTGTAAGAGGAGCACCACTACCACTACCATCATCAACAACAACAAACCCACCCTCTAAAATTATTTTTCTTGTGATGGTTGTTGCTCCAAACAATTCCTCATTTATTCTATGATTGACCTTAGGGTTCGATAAAGTTTACACAGACCCTAAAGTAAGAAAAACTAGCATCTTGAACTCTCGATTGGTCAGAACAAGCCATGGATGGACAATCTAAAATAAATCAGTACATATATTAGAATGATGATGAAATTATTTTAAAAAATTATTAATTAAAATAAAAACTTAATTAGAATTAGACTTACTTCTTCCTTCGAGGGGGTTGAAGAGATACATTTTTTTTACATTTTTATCAGTTTTGGCCGACAACCATCTCAGGATTCTTGGACAGGAAACTTCTTCCTGGTAGTTCACTTGTTGTCTCCAATAAGGAATGACTTCAAATGCCCAAGCCTATAAAATAATACCAATAAATCAAAAGCATTATTGAATAAAACAAAATGAATCATGTCATGATAAAAGAAATATTTACCATGAAAGCTAATAGAAAGCCATATAAGTTGACTGTCCTTGGCGTTAACGGAGTCAACAAATATTTCACAGTCATTTTGTAGTTTTCATAACCCCAAGGATAGCTGTTAAATGCCTCAAGATCCTCAGAGAGCTTTATCAAACCAAGTGGTATATTGTTAACGTCTCTCGCCCAAAGAACATTATGTACAAACCAAATCAAGGACAATAATTGCTTGTGCTTCTTTGAAAGTCTTTTACCTTTCAACACTTATATCAAATTTATATTTTTGAAGCTTGGACCAACAAGGGACACCAGGTCATCATGATCACTCGACCTGCCTTAGCCTTTTTTGAGTGTGTGAGGTGTTTTTTCTGGATTAGAATAGGTATAACTTGAGAAGGAGAAGGAGGATAACAATTTAATCCAGTAACTATGGCAAACTCCTTCCAACCAAAATAAACAGGCATGCCATAGTAATTTATCCATACCTCATCCATCTCATCTTTATTTTCATATATAAACCTACGGTTGAGAAGATCATATACCATTTTAATTTAGAAACGAGCATTGTTGTCCTCCGACAAATTAAGATATTACCCAAAGCAACTGTCCCTGAAATAAGCATTCAATTTTTATTCTCGAAGTATTTTTCTGAAGGCGTCAAAAGATTTTTCCATGGCTGACTTAACCACGAAATCACCCATTAAATCTGTGGCACCATCGCACTACATTCTCACAGGATATCGATCAATGCTGAAGGTTTTGACCAACTCTTCGGTAGAAGGGCTATTAGCATTTGGATCTTCTCTTTTGAAATATTCCTCCTCCCCATGTTCATCATCTTCTGCTTCTGATTGAGATGATGAACATGGGGAGGAGGGCTATTAGCCTAGCTGTTTCACTTGTTCCTTTACCTAGACTTGATTCAATTTCTTTTCTTTTGGGATCCATATTATCTAAAATTAACAGGAACATAAAATAGATTATAATTGATTAATGTATCATTAAAAAGGATAACAGTTAATCAAATATGTACAACAGTAAAATAACAGTTCGAACAGACCATACATCTATTGCACTAGGTAGGATATCTGTTGCAGTATATGACAAACCTATTGCAACGGATGATCAATCTATTGGAAATAATAAAAATAGGCCACACATTTATTGCACCAGGTAGGTTATCTATTGCATCATATAATCAACCTTTTGCAGTGAATGAGTAATCCGTTGGAAATAATAAAAAAAATCACTAATCTGTTGAAGCAGGTAGGTTATCTGTTGCAACATATAACCAATCTAATACAGTGGATAAGTAATCCATTGGAAATAATAAAAATAGACCTCTTTTTTATTGCACCAGGTAGGTTATCTGTTGCACATATAACCAACCTGTTACAGTGGATGAGTAATTTATTGGAAACAATAAAAATAGATCACTAATCTGTTGCACCAGGTAGGTTATCTATTGCAGCCTATAACCAACCTATTGCAGCGAATGAGTAATTTGTTGGAAATAATACAAATAGATCACTCATCTGTTGCACTAGGTAGGTTATCTATTACATCTTATAAATAACCTGTTGCGGCGGATGAGTAATCCATTGGAAACAATAAAAATAGATCACTCATTTGTTGCACCAGGTAGGTTATCTATTGAAGCTTATAAGCAACCTGTTCCAGCGGATGAGTAATCCATTGGAAATAATAAAAATAGACCAAACATTTGTTGCACCAGGTAGGATATCTATTACAACCTATAACCAACTGGTTGCAAAAAATAAGTAATTCGTTGGAAATAATAAAAATAGACCACTCATCTGTTGCACCAGATCACTTATCTGTTGCCAAATGAGTTCTCTATTGGATCAATATTATTTAGATTTCTTCCAAACAGAAGAGTCGTCTGTCGTAACAGATGAATGATCTGTTAGATTGTTCGTCTATTACATCAGATTTTTATTGTAGCATCAAATTTTCATGTGTTGCATCAGATTTTTATCTGTTTCATCAGATGTTTCATCTGTTGCATCAGATGTTCCATCTGTTGCATCAAATGGTTCATATGTTGCTTTAGATAGTTCATCTGTTACATCAGATGGTTCATCTATTGCAACACCATTTTTACCAAGAAAATAACAAATCAACCCAGCAACACCAACACAACAAACACACACTAAGAACATTAACGGTGACCAAAAATCACCAACAAAAATCAAATCAATAGTCCGACAACAAGAACTACAGTAACAACAAAAAAATTATATTTCACACTGGAAAGAGTAGAGATGAAATGCCAGAAATTAGAATTTTATTCAGTCCATATTTCAAATTTAAGCAAGAAATATTAAAATTATTAATCAATACTAGAAGAGAAGTTGACTCAAGTTCCTTTGTTTGTTCATAGCTAAAAAGACATAATTTTTTACCTGTGAAAAAAGAAATGGAACGACAAAGAACTCGAAGTTATTATCGCCGGATAACACTGCTTGTCTCGTCGATTGATGGTTGAAAGTCAAAAAGAAACTCGCCCAACTATTTGTCGCCGGAGCTTGAAGTCGTCGAGAATTAAAGGGAGAAATTTTATAGAACTGTTGGTTAAGAGAGAGTTAAGAGAGACTGTCAAGAGAGAGAGAGAGAAAAAAAGACAGTTGATTTGGAAAGAAGAGGGGTGTGGGTTGATTTGTATTTTTGAAAAGATTAGAAAGTTTTAAAAATATTAATCAAGTCCACAATTAACTTAATCAAGTTTCCTAATTATGTTTGACCCTTTAAGTTGGTCAATGTCACCAATCCTTCATTCAAGACTTAAATGACACCTTTCCTTCAATTTTCTCAAATGAGTCTAGCTCAAGTCCAATTACTACAACAAATAAACCATAACCTACTTTGTAGACAAAATGTTATTGAGTGGTAGAGCTATCCTGCGAGTGCCAAGCATTTTCCCATGTTGGGTTCTCGCCGAATATGCCTTAAAATATCTCTCATGAAGTTAGGCTTTTGAAATCTTATGACTAGGGAAGTGGAATTTGTTTTGGGTAATTTGAGGGCAAAGGGCGACTAGGGAGAGAGATTTCAAAATATTCTGAGCTGGTTACTATCGAATTTTGTGCAACAGTTACTATACCACTGTAGTAATAGGCTGCAGACCAGTCTAATTTTCTTTTAGGCTTTTTTGCCGAAATCACTTTGGGCCTCATTTTTCTCCGTGAAAAATTCTTCCTGGATCTATTTAGAGCATTTTAATTATCGCAAAAAAATTTTGAGACGTTTCTCACGTAATGATATTTTGGGTTGTTACAAATAGTTGGCAACATTCTTGGATAAGTTTGATCTTAATGGTTGATCAGAACCATAAGTAACAGAGCTCAATAATGCAAACTAAATGTCTATTGCTAGTGGATAAGTCAAGATTTAATGATTTACAGTGAAGCTATTTGTAATAAAACTTTAGGGAGCATAATTCGATACTTTTGCAACATTTCAGTTCTTCTTTTGAAAGAAGTAAGCCTAATCTAGCTATTAAATTTAGATTATTTAATTTTTATTTGCTTAATTTAGGGTGTGTTTGGTATGAAGGAAAATGTTTTCCATGGAAAATATTTTCCTAGAAAATGTTTTCATGAAAAGTAAGTTAGTTTCTTACTTATTTTCTTATGTTTGGCTGGTGAGTGAAAAATATTTTTTAGTGTTTGGTTGGTGAATAAAAAATATTTTACAGAAAATACATTTTAGTGTTTAGCTAAAGAGTAGAAAATATTTTTTAGAAAAATAATTTTTGACCCCCCAAAATACTTTTCTTTTAGGGTGTGTTCGGTATGGATGAGGAAAATATTTTCTAGAAAAATAAGTTGTTTCTTACTTATATTCTTGTGTTTGTTACATAAGTAGACATTTTTTTCTAAAAGTATTTATGTATTTAACAAAACACAAAGAGAACAAATAGGGTAAGAAGGATGAGAAAAAAAAGGTTTTGAAACTTCTTTTAAAAATAAAATAATTAAATCCTTATATTTGGGGAAGGGGGCTTGGGGGGGGGGGGGATCATAATGGGTGGGAGGGTGGGATAAAAAAAATTAAAGTTTTAAAGAAAGTACTTGAAAAAAATAGTTTTTTTTTTTGGAGGGGGGGTTAAGGATCGGGTCGGGGAGCGAGTGTGGGATAACGAAAAAATTAAAGTATAAGAAAAATACTTGAAAATTTTTTATTTTTTTTTTGGGGGGAGTGGTAAGGATGGGGGTCGGGGTCGGGGAGCGAGGGTGGGGTAAGGAAAAAATTAAAGTTTAAAAAAGTACTTGAAATATTTAATTCAATTTTATTTTATTTTTTGGGGGGGGATGGTAGGGATAGAAGTGGTTGGGGGTGAGAGTAGTAGGGGTATGGGGATGGGGTAAGGGTGAGTGATTTTGAGAGTTGTATGAATATTTCAACTTGAGAGTGAGGTTGAAAGAGAGTTTTGAAAAATATTTTCCTTACATTTTGAAGGAAAGTCATTTTCCTTAGATTTGAGGAAAATAAGTTGATTTGAAAAATATTTTTCAAAACATTTAAGCCAAGCAAAGATGAGAAAATTGAAAAACATTTTCCGAAAAATGTTTTCCTTCATACCAAACACACCCTTTAAGTAAAACTAAGTTTAAATTATCATATTAACTAACTTAAATTCTTGTCTCGAAAAATTATGAATAAAAATAAGAATTAATAAATATCCAAAAAATATATTTTTTATTTATAGCTATAGAATGTATGTTCATAATCTCATAAAGTATTAATATTTTTCAATTTATGATCTTTGCAAGTTGTAATTATTTTACATATTTAATCATATTATTATACAAAATATTAAATTACTTGAGTTTGGGCCCGGGCTTAACACGAACCTTATTAAACTAGTATTACTATTATATATAAGGGAGGATCTCCAATTTTGGTAGTCCTCACATACATGATTATTTTTTTCCAATTTATCATTAAATGAAGGTTTAATGATTTTGTAAATTCTTAATCATTTTGATAGATTTGATTAATTATATGGGTTTTTTAAATGTTATACAAGTGACGAGTCATAAGAAAAAGTAATAGTGATACCACTCTATTTATTCAATTAAATTAAAAATTAAATTTAAAATTTTGTAGTGTTCTTTTATGTGAAAATAATGATGACGATGATGATGATGTGGTGGTGGTGGTGGTGGTGGTGATAAGAGAGAATACCTAATTTTTAATCCTCACAAGGAACTCTATTTTGTCTTCTTACACCTAATTGAAGCTTTAATAACCTCATAAGCCTCCACCAATTGAAGGAACATCTACAAAAGTATTTTATTGAATTAGATTTATAAATAATTTCATTTAAATACTATATTTATTTATAATTAACTTTACTGTCGTGATCCTATAATAATTTATAACATCAAGTATTTTATATATTATTTAAATACAATACATTTTAATAAACAAATGTGCTAGCCAATATAAATTTAATTGAGAAAAAAATAATGAAGTTAATTCAAAATAAGGCAAAACTCAATTTAGATTGTTAAAAACTTTCATTTAAAAAAATTAATAAAATAAAAAGGAGGAGAGTTTTAATGCATGCATTTGTTTGAAAAAGTTTTTGTTTAACTTGCAAATTTTTGTGCCCTCTTTTTCAATTTATTTATTTGATTTTGACTTAGCACAGAATTTTAAAAAGAAACAAATATTTTTAAATTTTGTGATTTTAACTAAAGATATGTAGAAAAAATCAAAATATCTTTTATTCTTGTAGTGCTAAACAGTTCTCAAGAAAGAAAAGAGACATTCTTCCTGAAATGAAATGAATTAAAAAAAATAGGATAAAAAATTAAAATGAATATTTAATTTAATATTCTAGAAATATAGAGAAATTATTAAACTACTTTTAACTAATATAATATTATACAAAAAAAAACAGACTAACAAAAAAAATAGAAAAATCTTTATCAATATAAATGTTAATGTAGTTGGGCCCGGGCTCAGCACGGACCAAATGAGACTAGTACTATATATAAGTGAGGATAAAATTTTTGGTCTTCCACACAACCAAGATCTGTGTTTCATTAACGAATCATGTTGCTACACATGGCTTTTTCATTGGTTTTTGTTATCTTTCACTTTTACATTCATGTCTTTCATTAAATTCATTCAAAGTGGACATATATGATTGATGTATTTGACATTATTAATAATTATCATTATATTAAAAATAGATATCCCATAATATTTGTTTTGTTTAAAAATTAATGAATGGTTTATTATTTTGATTCATTTTATTCTTGTTATTAAATATTATTTATTACTCAATGTATTTTTTAAAACATTGAATTTATTATATCGAAAAAAAATTTAGTGCAAGTAGATTGCCACACATGTCTATTACTTTTTCATACATATTTATTACATTTTCCCCATTTATTATTTTATGATATTTTTGTCTGGACTCTTATAATTAAATAATACATAGTAGTAGTATTTTTGAAAACCTCAAATAATACATAGTACTAGTATTTTTAAAAAGGCAAAATGACTTTCTGGACCCCTGTACTATGCCGGTTTTGTAAGTTGAACACTTCTACTTACATGTTTGTCATCTGGCCCCCTGAACCTACTAAAAAACAACATTTTAAACACCTTTTTTATGAGTGTAACACACTCTCCCACATCAGCTGCCATGTCATTTTCACGTCATTTTCCACGTCATTTTTATATATAAAAATATTAAAATAAATAAATTAATTAAAAAAAAAAAAAAAAAAACGACTCCCCCCCCCCTTCCTCTTTGTTCCCTCTCTCTTCCCCTTTTTCTTTCTCTTTCCCCATTTCCTATTCTCCTTTTCTCTTTCTTCTTCTTTTTTTTCTACTCTCTTCTCTTTCTTCTTTTCTTTACAATTACACTCAATTTTCTTTCATAATTAACGATTTCTGATTTTGGTTTTAAGTTTTGGCTACTAATCAAACTCATTTTCCATCATAATCGACGATTTTTGCTCTGGGTTTTGAGTTTGGATTGCTAATTCGCATTGTCGATGATCTAGCTTACAATAAAAGGGATAGAATTAAAAATGGAAAAGATGGGAAGCAACTAAGCAAGGTATTGAGGGTGAAAGTTTTGACTTTTTTTTCTACTTTCAATACACCAAAAAACATGTAAGATTGTTGGATTATAGAAAAAAATTGTAGATTTTTTCTTATGAATTCAAGATTCATAATACCCATTTTGTAGATTGATTGTTTCAGCTATTGGGTATAAAAAGTTTTGATTTTTTGTTGTTAGTAAATGTGTAATTTTGATTGTTTTGATGCTTTTGTTCGACCCAATTGATTCTTGATTGAATCTAAGGTCTCAGGAGATGTCCTAGCCTTTTTTATGGTGATGACCATGGTAGCCATGGCTGGACTGGGGTGTGAGGAGCGTTAATTTTAATGACAGCCATGGTTGGACTGGGGTACCGGTGTGAGGGGTAGCCATGGCTGGACGGGGGTGGTATCCATGGTAGCCATGGTTGGATGGGGGAGGGGGGCTGGACGGAAGTGACGGGTGGGGTGGGGGGGGGGGGCTGAGGGGGGGGGGCTGAGGGGTGGGGTGGGGGAAGGGGGAGCTTTTCTAATTTTTTTTTTATAAATTTATTATTTAAAAAAAAAATTAAAGTAAAAAAAATGGAGGAAAAAAAGTCCTTTCTAATTTTTTTTAATTTTAATATTATTTTTATTTTTAAAATTATTTTAATATAAAATTGGTCAAAAATTGACCCCACTCTCACCCCAGGCGAGTGGCTATACTCTCTTTGTCCTAGTCAGCCATTTCAATGCCAAATAGGCAAGGTCAACGGTCAAAGGGTGCAAAATATTGCTTTTTAATGGGGTCAAAGATCCAGATGACAAACATGTAAGTAGAAGTGTCCAACATACAAAATCGACATAGTACAGGGGTCCAGAAGATCATTTTGCCTTTTAAAAACCTCTCCTCGTTCCTTTTTAACCTATTTCTTATATTGAAATTAATTACGTTTAACTTGTTTACTTTAGTAAATTATAAAAGTTTTATAAATCTTTTCTATATCATTCTTATTATTAAGTAACTATATAAAGTATTAATAGTCAAATATTTAAATGATTTTTTTTACTAAATATAGAAAGAGACTTTCTTTTTTGGGACAGACTAACAAAGAAATAAGACACTTAAACAGGATGAAAGAGTAACAAATTTTTATGAATTCTTTTAGATCCTTACTTTCTTCAATTTATATTTTTTTATCTTTTATACTTAATTTGTATAAATATATTTTTACATAATTATTATGCTATTAATAATTTTTCTAAATCAAATTTAAGATGATTGAATTCTTACATAACTAAAAAGTCATATCAAATTGATATTATTTAATTAGCACAATGTAGTAGAGATTTATTTATTTTTAATTTTATATAGAAAAATGATTGTTAGGTGGTGTGTCAAAACTAAAAATATCAGAACTATGAATAAAAAAACAATTTGATTACTTTTTATATTTTTTGTCATAATAATTTTTTGGCAAAATTTAGTAAAAATGAAAATTTATCAAAAATTCATATTTAAAGTGCCATTAGATTTTATTAGTTATGTAGCAAGAAAATAAAATATAATTTTAATATAATATAAATTAAATATTTTAATTAAAAATTATTAGTTTTATATTTAGAATTTGGGCTCGGACTTAGCACGGGTCATATATAACTATTTTTTTTAATCTATAATATATTAAAATTGTGAAACTCTTACAAAAGTGATTTAAACTTTTTGTCCTTCATTAAAAGACTCTCTTTTAGACAAAACTATCTTTTCACTATTTTCTTCAATTTATTATTTAAATTATTTTTATTATATTAATTAGACTCCTAAAATATATGGGACTCCTAAAATATATGAAAGGAGAATCAATTAATATTTTCCTTTGTACTGATCAATTAAAAAAATACTCCTAAAATAGGATAGAAAAATACTAATAAAATAGTTTTCTATTAAGGAAATACTTCATAAATATTGAGATGCACATTAAACTAGAGAATAAACTAGTTTACTTATTGAGAAAATATGATTGATGCTCATCTAACTTGAGTTAGTTGCATGTCTAGATTGGTGGATTCTTAATTTTCTAACCCTCAATTTCTTCACTATTTTTGTCAACATAATAGAATTCAATATGTGTGATGTGTGTATATATATATATATCTTCTTTGTTTTCATTCAAGTCATTCTTTAGTGTCAAAATTTTCGCTCAGACAAGAATTATTTTCAACAAAAACTGAAGTTTTGTAATCACTATTGTATTATTTTGTTGTAGTTTACAGATCGTAGTGAATTTACAGGTGGTAGATGAATGTCGGTCGGCATTGAAAATTTTTTTTAGGTAAAGGTTAGGTTTAATTTATTATTTTTATATCTCTGTTTTGAGAATTTTTTTTGTGTCAAGCTAAAGTTTAGTTGTATTATTTTGATATCTCTATTGTCGTATTATTTTGTTATAGTTTACAGGTGGTAGATAAGTGTCGGACGGCTTTGAGGAAACTTTTGTGTAAAGATTAAATTTAATTATATTGTTTTGATGTCTCTATCATCGTATTGTTTTGTTGCAGTTTATGAGTGGTAGATGAATGTCGGTCGGCTTTGAGAATTTTTTTCGGTAAAGGTTAGGTTTAGTTAAATAAATTTTCCAAAAAATATTGAATTTAATTATTATATTCAACTTTATTATTTAAATAAATATCCTATTTAGTGAAACGATTGAACTCAATAAAGTGAAGTACACATGCAAGGCGCGTATACCTAGTATAGATAAATAAAGACGAACAAAGGAATCATGCATAAGAAGCAAACTACCTTTCACCCATAAATACTAGAAAAAGGACAAACAAGCCCGCACCCCACCCAATTCTCTTTCTCCTTCTTCAAATCTACCATCTCCATTTTTATTAGATTTCACCAATTTTATAAAAAAAATATATGTATAAAAAATTTGATTGTTGATGCAAGTTTTAATTTGAATAAACAAATAAATTTGGATGTTTGGATGTTTATAATTCATAATCCATAAAGATAAATTTGAATGTTTGATTTAATCCATAAATTTTAATTTCGTAGCTAAATTTGGATGTTTAGTTTGAATTTGATGAGCTTTATTTCGTAATTCATCATTATGAAAATTAAATGGGAGTCCTTCAAGTTTTAAAAATTAGATAAAAGGAATAATTTTTTTTTCAATTTTTTTTAAATATTTTCGCTTCAACACCTAAAGAGGTTGTCTCAACAACTATCAAAGTTGTTTGACAATTTTGCAAAATTATTCAACAACTTTGATAGTTGTTGAAACAACTAATGCAGTTGTCGAAATAATTATAGAAGTTATCTCAACAAGACAACAACTATCAAAGTTGTTTGACAATTTTACAAAATTGTTGAATAACTTTGATAGCTGTTAAAACAACTAATACAGTTATCGAACAACTGTCCTAGTTATTTAATTGACTTTATTTCTTTTAACTTAATAATATTGTGAAACATACTTATCCTTTTTAAAAAAAATTAAAGACTTGGAGCTCATTTTTCTCAAAATACTAGTCCAGAAAGAACACGAGTTCCAACATCTCGAACATGCTATTCCTTTTATAAACACAAAAAGACACAAGTCAAATAGACAAAAGTATATGTACATTTGAGGTTGTGGTGGACAAAGTTATTCATACAAGCAAATGTAATTGAGGTGGGCACAGTTAAATCGGACATCATTCTTATAATAAAAAAAGTATATTATGTTATATCAAATGATTTTGCTTCCATCTTTTTACCCACCAAAATGCCAACCGCATTGTCTTCTTCAAGTTCCAAAGGGAATCCACTTCTGCTAGCTGATTCCATTATCTATTCCCTTTCATTCTACCTTCCCCTTTTGATCTGTAACTTTTTTACTTATTTATGCACGTACATTTGGCACGCCTTTCTGCTAGTATCTGCAAAGAATTCAAGAAATAAGAATGTGCTATTGTACTACAATTTCTTCAAATGGGTTTTTAAAAAACTCCTGGTCTTGCTTATTGTGATCTGAAGTTCTGTTTGATATACCTTGACTTGTTTCTCCAACTCTTTGATGTAATCTACTGCAAAATCCAACATATCTGATGTGTTTGTTTGCTGCAATGAAATTGAAATAGCAAAATGAATACACTAGAATTTCCACTGTACCTGATTTTGATAAAATTATTAAGTTAGGATTCTACCTTGTCCATGTTGGGAACAAGCTCTTGCAGCCTCCTCATTCTTTCGCTAATTCGTGTTCTTCTTACCTAAAATTGTTCCTGATTATATCAGTACATGCTAATCCGAAGGATCAAACTAACTTCGGTATAGTTAGAGAAACTCTAATTTTGGTCATATACATAATCCAGTAATAAAAAAATTGGGTCCGGGTATGTTATATGTTTCTTAAAATAACAAGCCGAACCGAACCATTTGCATCCCTGTATGATATTAAGACCCATGCATGTCAAAACCCTTAAGAAGCTTGTATTTATCTCACTACTCCGCTCTCCTCCCCTAATCTAGTTATTAGACACATCAATTATATCAAATCCAAAGGTCACAGTTTTTATGAGCTGAATTTTAACAAGGGAACTGGAGTTTTGAGTGTTAAATGTTTACCCTTTCAGCAATGCTGCGAGGATGAGTGGCACAACCCCTCTTTGCTCTGACATTCAAGTGTACTGAATCTTGCAAGAGCTTCTCCATGGTACTTGTGGGCAAACTCAAATGATGAGATAAAGGAAGCGGCGGGCGAGCCAGACATTCATTAGTCTGATCATCAAACTCAAGTAGCGTAAGACAAGGATTTATCACACATACAACACCTCTAACAAGATAAAAAATACCTGATTATGGGATGCATCCTCATTAGAGAATGGCTTAATCTCATTGTCTTCAGCTTTGAGGAAATCATCAGACAAAATGTGTGAATCTTCCCAAGAAGGCATGGGGAAATCTGTAATGCAACTCTCAGCGTTTTTATGTTCATTGTCCGTACTGTTTTCTTCCAAGACTTTATCTCCAAACTCAGAGATTGGAGCCATTAGCCTGGGAGAAGCAGGGGGTTTCCCGGATGAGAATCCCACTTGAGTATTGAAACTTCTCGGAGTCGACAATGAAGTTTCTGTAGCAGCACTAGCACCAGTTCCATAACTCCCAATGCCTCGCATAGCACTATATTCTGTCAATTGCTGGAATTTTAGCAACAAACTTAAACTCCAAAGTGAGATTAAACAGTTGAGATGACCACTAATGTTTACTTAAAACTCATAAGCAAAAATCACTATTTCCTCATCTTTTTGGCAAAAGATTTATTAAGTTAAGAAACCCTCTTACTTTTACCTCAGGATATTTCAGTAGAATTCACTTATCAAGAAAAGAATTTATTAGATCTCCATCTTACCACTCCATTAACGGGATAATAACAGCAGGATATAAATTATAAATGTTAACAGGAGTCGTATTTGTACCTTACGGTTATCTAGATTTCAATTCCCATCAGTAATATCAATACGCATAAACTAAATGGCAACTCAACCTATTAGTTTCTTATCAAAGTGATCCTCTTTTTCCTGGAACAACTAATGTTTTTCTTCATAAACATGTATACAATATGAACCTATTCAACTTAAGAAATGAGTTAAAAGCACGAGCATTACCTATATCGAGGACCCTTCACAGAATCATACTAGACAAGAATCATAACAAACATACAGCATGAAGCTAGTATAAGCTTAAAGTAGACATACTCATAAATTTCATCAGCACTAGAAATTCCATCAACAATGTTTAAGAAAAGATGATGCATACCGTTGTCGTTATTGATTTGGTCAAAGAATCCAGCAGGCGAACTATTATAACGGGTAAGATTTGAATTACCACCACCACTGCCACCGCCACCACCAGATGTCAAACTAGCTGAATTCACAGAAGTCATGAATACAAATGAATTATCCATGGCCGATGAAGTGGCCACCCTTGACTTGTCAATTTGTTGAACTTGGGTCTGGTAATTCACCCGTGAAGCTGAAACACAATCAGTACTCTGTTGCAGAGTCTCTGGTTCCTTTTTCACTGGTGAAATAAACTGTTGGATCTGTTGCTGAGCTTGGTTTTGATAATTCATCTGTGAAACCAGAGAGTAATCACTACTCCTATGTCGCGCTAAGCGCTTGTGCTGGTGCTGCTGTATAACCTCTTGTTTTGGAACAATAAAATCTGATCTCACGTTCATATTGCTCGTGAGATTTTCCTGAATTTGTTGATTCGCACAGAAATTATCAGAATTCGAGTTTAGGTTCTGGTTACCAATACTAGCCACAAATCTAGCGAAAACTTGCTCTATATCAGTATTTGAAGCACGAGCATTTTGCAAGTGAGAAAAATCATCTCTTGCATAACCACAGCCCCCACCAGTAACAGGTGTACTACTTAATAGGCTAGAGAAATAAGAACTTGGCGCAGATCGATACCTAGTTAAGCCAGAAGTAATTGGTTGCTGCTGAAGACGACTATGATCCATTTTAATCTTTTTTTCCCTTAAAAGTACCAGAAAATGAAAACACTGTGTTATGCTTATATCACTCTCAGTTCTCTCTAAGAAAACTTTTCATTCAGATATTTATTTAAGACCTTATTTTAGGAACAAAGATGGCTTATCAAAAGCAAGTTAATTCAGACAACAAGCAAATTGTAGATTAAAATTCATAGAAATTGAAATATAGAAGCACAAAAATTCAAGATTTTCACATAGGGTAACTAAGTTGTTTATTTAAGGGCCATCGGATAATGGATAGCGGTGGCCAAAGTGGTGGTGGCGGTGGTGTCAGTAGTAGGACAATCTAGGAGGTGAGGGTGCGGGTGATTGAGGGGTGGGGTTGAGGAGAGCGAAAAGCAGAGAAGCCAATGACAAACTTAATTCAGCAACAGAGATCAGAGAGAGATCTCGGGCTTTCTTTCTTGGGAAGTTGGAACTGTTTTTCAAGACTCTAATAAATAATACTCCCTCCATTTAAAAAAATAATTCGTTTAAAAAAGAATAATTTTTTTCTTAGTAATTTTTTATATGACACGTTTAATATCATAATATTCATGAATATTTTGATATATTTGACATATCTATAATTTAATATTATAAAATTTAATTATTTTTTATTTTTTTAACTTCGTATCAAGTCAAAATTAGATTATTTTTTTTTGAAATAGAGGGAGGGAGTATGTAATGTATTTTTTTTTTTAAATTATCCCCCTTTTAGCTGATATTGGTAACTTTCCGGTTAATAGTCTTGGAGGCTGTGTTTGGAAACCATTCTTCTAATTGGATTTGATGAAGTTGAATCTAGTTGAATTTATATTCTTAAACATAACCAACCGAGAGTAAATATTTAGTTGGCCAAGTAATGTATGAGTAGCAGATAATAAGTATAATTGCTGAAGTTTTTGAGGAGAGCTGTCAATTGTTCTAATTAATTACAATTCACCAACAAAAATAAAGTTTTAATTAATTACAAGTTGGTTACTTTTTTATTTCTTTTTTTTATTTTAATTTTTCTTGTTTTAATTTTTTTTTAATTTTTTTTAATTCTTTTTAATCTTTACTATCCTAATGTTTCTAAAATATATACTCTCTGTTTTATTTTATGTCTCCATTTTCTTCTTGATCTATTTAAAAAGGAATGCCATCTTTTTTTATTTGATAATTATTTAATGATATTATCCTCATATTTTTATTGTGTCCAACTTAATAAGAAAAGACAACTAAAAAGTAAATATTAAAGTGATTTTAAGATGAATAATTTTGTAAACTTTACAAAGTCATTATTTATTTCTTAAACTTCGTGTCCGATCAAATGACGATACATAAAATGAAATAGAGGGAACATTTCATTTTATATTATTTATATTTCATTTTCTTACTTCTCAATTCCCAACCTTTATTTTTTTTTATTCAATGTAATTGTTCTTATTATCTATTTTTTAATCTATTTTATATTATTTTTTCATTAAGCATAATTATGTTAGTATTCTAATTTTTAAGTTAAAGTAAAATTCATTATTGAATAAGATTATAACTCACAATTTTTTCTTCTTTTGAATCATATTTATGTACATTATATTGAAATTTGATGTATGAGTATTATGTTTTCGATTTCAATATATTTGTTTTCATAGTATTGACTCGATATTTCACATTGCAAGCAATTCATTTTTAAGTTAGAATTAATAGATTATCTTTTTGTCAAATGTTTTAATAATTATATGACATTATATTTATAATATTTATCTCTTTGTCAAACATGCATTTGAAGATGTTCTTAAAAATTATGTACAAAGTTCCTAGGGAGGTTCTTTGGAGATGCTTGGAGGTGAGTGGGGTCCCGATGGCGTACATCAGATCAATTAAGGACATGTATGATGGAGCAAAGACTCAGGTGAGGACGGTGGGAGGAGATTCAGAGCATTTCCCTGTCTTGACAGGGTTGCATCATGGATCAACTTTTAGCTCGTTGTTTGCGTTGGCGATGGATATGTTGATGCGACATATTCAAGGAAAGGTGCCTTGGTGTATGCTTTTTGCAGATGATGTAGTTTTGATTGATGAGACGCGTGAGCGTGAGGGTGTGAATGATAAATTAGAGGTTTGGAGACAAACCCTTGAGTCTAAAGGATTCAGGTTGAGTAAGAGTAAGACAAAGTATATGGAATACAAGTTTAATGACTTGAGGCAGGAGAACGAGGTGGTAGTAAGGTTGGATTCTCAGGTTGTTTGTAAGAGGGATCATTTTAAGTATCTCGGGTCCATGATTCAGGGGAATGGTGTCACGCCTCAAATCCTATTGGGGCGGACTGACACCCGTAACCGAGGAGGCCCGGGAGAACCATCTCATAACCTTATACTTCCCATGCATACCTCTATGACAACCCGAAATTCGGACAACATCATGTCGCATATAAAAGGAAATAATCACCTGTATAAGCTCGAGCACACATATATATGTATATACAATACTTGGTCGTTGGAGCCATCGCGTCTATTAACAAAACACCACCTTGACTGTACATTAGGTCTACAAAGCCTCTAGACAATACACATAGTTTAACTAAGGTCGGGACATACCCCGCCATATAACTAACTTCTATACAATATCAAAAGTGACTGGATATGACACGGAAAGCCCCGAAGCAAACTGGAGCTCACCAAAAGCAGCTGGATATCCTGGCTCCTACTTGTGCGGTGTATGAGCTGAGGTACCTATGCCTGCAGCATAAAATACAGGTCCCCCGTGGGGGACGTCAGGACGAAATATGTACTGAGTATGTAAAGCTGTAGATAATCACATATGATATAGGAGCTCAATAGAAATCAGAAACAAGTGAATAAATCGTAATAAGAGTGGACCACACTTACTAGAACTTGTGACAACCTGTACATTGTATTTATTTAATCACTTTACCTTCATTCTTATCATCTTTGTAATCATTATTGTACTGTACTGTGACCATTAGGCTGTCTCCAGTATATATCAACTGGGATCGACCCATGATAGGCTTATGCCCCTGGGATACCACCCATAAACACATAAATAGAGATCAACCCATGATAAACTTATGCCCCTGGGATACCACCCGATAAGAGAGAACTTCCATCACTTAGTTCAATTAATCTTTGAGATTGTTATTTCGGTCGCCACCGCATTTTTGATACTTTGAAACAATGATACATTAATAAGAGACATATAAATAAACCATCAATGCAATAACAATGAAGTAAGAACTCATTGGCACATCAATGAAGTATTTTGGAGTCATCAATGCCATAACAATGAAGTAGGAACTTATTGGTATATCAATGAAACATTTTGGAGTCATTAATAGCACATGGATCTTGTTTGGGTAACCGAATACCTTCTGACATTCATTAGTGCAATAAACATGTAAGATTTGGAAAACAAGTAAGTATTGAAATGTCTTGACATGTTGTAGGGTGGAAACAAGTTCATTGGTAACGTAGGACATCATACAAAACCATTATGGATCACATGTTATTGAATAACTTTGAAAACTTTCTTAATAGAACAATTGTTCACTTTCATGCCAAAGATATGGTATAGAGTATGCTTTACATACCTGACTGTCAACCTTCAATACTAGTCCCAAATGGACTTCCCATTTTTTTGGATTACTTATCTACAATGAACATATATAGCAATCTAGTATTAGCAACCAAACGTCACAATTCAATTATTTGAATTCACCAAACTAGTGGTTAAGTAGTAAGCCTTAATTGCACCATAAAGGGTGTCACTTTAACCCTATTATACTCCAATTACATTCACATGCCATACATATTCATACAACATCCTCCAATATCAAGTTTGGATTCATTTATCCTTCCAACCAATCCATTAAACCAAATTGAGCCATAGACATAAATAATCATCAATTCAATAGTATATCACCATATCCACCTTCCATAACTCAATTATCATATCCACCTTCCACAATTCAATACAACCAAACCATGCAAAATAGTCCATAACCCTATTTCCATCACCTTTCAATAACAACCAATACATATAATCCTCTATCACATATATACATATGGAAAAGAACAAAGGCAAACAATATTCATACCTTAGAATTCACCTCTTGATTATGCAATCGTGTTTGCACAAATAATAGGTGCCGTTCGAAGCTCTCGAGATGACAAATGCAGTTATCGGATTACTTTGGAATTTCTACGGTTGAATCAAAAGTAATTTAAAGGTCAAATTTAGCTAGGGTTTGTTCTTTCTTAATGATTGATGATGAAAATGAGTTTTTGAACTCATATACATGTATATATACACATATTCCCGTCCATAATATAATAGGAAATGACCAAAATGCCTTTAAAATTTAAATAATGTCAAATCTGTCCTTTGGTGGACTGTTTTGATAAGCTAAAGTAGATTGACCATAACTCTTTGCTCCGATATTGGATTTGAATGAAATTGTATAGTTGGAAGGATAATTCAAATGGCTTTCATTTCATATAAAGTATGCCACCCAGTTCGTCCTGTACAAGGAGTTATGGTCATTTGAAGTTGACCCTAAAAATCTGTTTTGATAGGCTGAAGTAAAACGAGTATAACTCCTTACTCAGACGTTGGATTTGGATAAAACCAATTGCATTGGAAAGAAGACTCAAAGATATTTCTTTTCATAGGTCGAAGCTCTCCCATTTCATTATATTAAGGGAGTTATGATTGTTCGAAGTTGACCCAAAAATTCGACTGGCCTCAGTAGTTTGTGTGCAGGAAATTTTCCTGCACATTTACTATTCCCAAATATCCCAGCCACCATTTTATAGTTTCAAACGTGCTCGATTATATCCGAAACCTATCTGTTTTTGGAAATCTTTATATCGTTGGAAAGCTTATTCAATAACCTTCGCATGGAACCATCGACGAGCAAATTCCGGTATAAATAAAATAAAATAAAAAATTAATTCCATATAAATAAGACCAATACACGTACTTGAATACGCCAATACACGTACTTGAATACGGGGTGTTACAAATGGGAAGATTGATGAGGAGGTCTTCCACCGTATTGGGGTAGTATAGATGAAGTGGAGCCTCGCATTGGGAGTGTTGTGTGATAACAAGGTACCGCCCAAGCTTAAAGACAAAATCTATAGAGTGGAAGTCCGTCTGTCCATGCTGTATGGAGCGGAGTGTTGGCCAATCAAGAACTCCCTCATTCAAAAATTAAAGGTGCATGACGAAAATACGGATGTTGCGTTGGATGTGTGGGCTTACTAGGGGTGGCGATAGGGTTAGTAATGAGACTATACGGGAGAAGAAAGGAGTGACTTTAGTAGAGGACAAGATGCGGAAAGCTCGGTTAAGATTGTTCGGATATGTGATTAGGAGGGACACGAATATCCCAGTTTGTAGGTGTGAGACGCTAGCTTTGGATGGATTCAAGTGGGGTAGGGGTAGGCCAAAGAAATACTGGAGAAAGGTGATTAGATGTGATATTGAGCAGTTATAGCTTACTGAGGACATGACCCTAAATAGGAAGGTATGGAAGACGTGAATTAGGTTAGAAGGCTAGTGCATGTGGGTGGGTCATAGTTAGTAGTTAGAAGAGCTTTGGGGTAGCCAGGCCAGTAGTCTTAGGGCTAGGTCTATAAGTTGGAGCAACTAGTAGGATAGTATAGGGAGGGGCTTTGGTTCGTTAGTGTAGGGGTATTACTTTTGTGGGTGTCTTATTTCTGTTATTTCATCTTGTTTCATGCTTTATTATGAATTTATTTACTATTCTTTGTATTGACTCATGGGTCTATCAGAAACAACTTTTTTACTTCTCCGAAAGTAATGGTATGGACTGCGTACATTTTACCCTCCCCAGACCCCACTATGTGGGAATACACTGGGTTTGTTGTTGTTGTTGCTGTAATTTACAACAACAACAACAACATACCCAGTGTATTCCCACAAAGTGGGGTCTGGGGAGGGTAAAGTGTACGCAGTCCATACCACTACCTCATTTGAAGTAGAGAAGCTGTTTTCGATAGACCCCCAGCTCAAGATAGATAACCAATATGATCAAATAAAATCATAAAAGCATCCAACAAAAAAGGTATATCACACGCTATATAGTAAATGAAACAAAATACCCACAAAGTGTATTGTAGACGAACTATACAAAATTATCACCAAAACACCACGAACAAGAGTCTATAAGACACTATAGACACAGATAAAAACAGAGCACTCTTCTCTACTATTACGAATGTACTCCTACCTACTACCCCTCTACCCTAATCCGTGTTCTCCACACCTTCCTATCAAGGGTCATGTCCTCCGTAAGCTGTAACTGTCCCATGTCCTGCCTAATCATCTTCCTCCAATATTTCTTCGGACTACCTCTACCCCGCTGATGATAGGCGAATTTACACGCCTATAGCACTATATTTTGCCCATATTTTAGCCTAATTTTGAGAACAAATTATATATTTCATGCACTTTTAGTCCATTTTCCTGTAAGTGAGCTAACAAACATGATTAGCAAAGTTTCAGGTATAAATGATGCAGAATTCAGCATTTCATGGATAACTTGACGCCAAAGAAAGCTTCACGAAAGGAGAAAAGCCAATCTTGGACGCCAAGGACTAAAGATGGCGCATGGAAATTCTATCCCGGGCTAAAACAACATTTCTGAAGACGTTAGGGACTAGCAGTAACTTATTAGGATTAGGATAATGATACATTAACCTAGTACAATTGGGTTAAGTATTACATTAGCTTGTTAGGATTAGGATAATGATACATTAACCTAGTACAATTGGGTTAAGTATTTCATTAGCTTAGTAGGATTTGGTTAAGCATTTCATTAGCTTAGTAGGAATAGGATATGGGTATTATAAATACCCTATCTTGCTAGAGATTTTAAGACATCATCTTACATTCAATTCTATTCTATTCTACTTCTAAGACATTCTAGTTCTAAACAATCATTCTTCCATTAATTCTATTTTTCTTCTTCTATTCATCTATTCTTAAATTCCACAACAAGAGAAACGTTACTTTGCTAAGGGATTCACGCCTAACGCCTACCACACCATTACAAACGTGAAATCTTTATTGTGGTATAACAACAATGTCAATTGTGATTTCCTTCGCACTCATGGGTAACTAAACTTCTCTGTTGGGGTTATGGAAGCCGAATGAGATACTATCTATTGTTGTGAGTTTGTGAGTTCGTGACACGTATGTTGCTTATATCATTATTCTCTTCATCTTAATCTAAATTCTTTGTGGTTGCAAACGCAAGAATACGCCAGTATAACATTTAACTTGTTCGAAAGAAAGGTTATCTGTCTGGAAAAGAGATAATGTCAAGGTAGTAGGGCCCCATCCCCTATTAAAAAGTTAGTGCCGTAACTGGATTAACCTCTTGGAGAATTCGTACCGTTAGACACGCTTTAAGCTCGAAAGAGTTAAAGTGAAATAATCCTCGAATAGGTCGAAAGACGCCTGGATTTACCATCGAATACAATTCTCTATAAGCACATGCATGTCTGAATTCAACACACTCATAGTCAATAGAGACGTATAACTCAGAAGGTGGACATAACCCCAACTCCTAAATTCTCATTGTTTCACAACCTACTAAACATTCTTTCTTTTTACTTTGCTATTTTCAGTTTTTGCTTTAATAATTTGGTTACACATTACAAACCCCCCTTCTTACGAGACTTGCACTAAAAGTTTAGTAATCGTTGCTTACTTGTTGACCAAGCTATTCCCTGTGGGATCGATACCCAACCCAGGTTGGGTTCTATATTTGCTAACGACCGCTTTACACTCCTACAAGAGCTGTAGATTGAGCGTTATCAAAAATTGGCGCCGTTGCCGGGGAATACAAGTGTCAATTAAGTTCGTAATAATTACTAGACCCTTTGGTCAAAGATTCTCGTAATTTTACTTTTACTTTTTGTTTTTGTTTACTGCAGGTTTTTATTCAGTGCACGCCCCATACCCGAAGTTCTGGTCAACCGTTATTACCTATCAATCCTGAACCACAACGTATTCGCAGAATGAAGGCACAACACGCAATTGAAAGGATGGCTGCTCAACAGGAACAGGCGAGACTAGCTGCGCTAGCCGCCGCTCAAGTGCATCAACAGAATATTGATAACCCTGGGCGAGAAACAAATCCTGACGATGAAGATCTAGGTGATGACGATCTACTAAACCCTAGGCATGCCGCTGAGATCGCAACACCTGCCAACAGAAGAGATCATCAAGCTAGGTTTAGGCCTGAACGCCAAGCTATGCAGCCAGCTTTCGACGATGATGATGATGATCTTGATGGAGCCGGAGCCACAGGAACCATTATTCCTCCACCATTGGCACCCGGAGCCAAGTTCAACATCACGAGCACCATGATTCAGTTATTGCAACTCAAGGGATTATTTAGTGGACTAGCAGGCGATGATCCGAATATGCATCTCATCATCTTTATTTCTATATGCAAGTCGTTTGACAATCCTGGAGTTGGTCAGAATGCAATTCGATTACACTTATTTCCATTGTCTCTGTCTGGGGAGGCAACTCTATGGTTGAACGGGCTGACTCCTGATTCTATTACAAATTGGAGGCAATTGAGAGACGCTTTCCTAGAAAGATTCTTTCTGCCATCCAAAAGAGCACAAATGAGAGATAAAATCAGCAACTTTCGTCAGCTTCCAACTGAAGCCCTTCATGAAACATGGGAGAGGTTCAAGACGAAGCTAATGAGGTGCCCAAACCATCACATGACTAATGTTCACCTAATGGAGATACTATATAGAGCCTTGAATTCAATAACTAAACCAGTGGTGGATAATGCGGCCGGAGGATATTTTATGGATCTCACCTTTGGTCAGGCAAGCAATATGCTAGATCGTATGACGAAGCAAAGTAGAGCTTGGCATACCAGGGATTCTGTGGTAGCAAACCCCACTTTTTCTATTGGCATGACTGCAGACCAAAGGAGACGAGAAGAAGAACGTGATCAAGATATGACGCACATAAAAACACAAGTGGATCTTTTTACAAAGCATCTATTATCAGGGAAGACCGAAAAAGTCAAAGTTGTTGCGTCAAAAGGAAGAAACGAATCTGATTCGGAAGAAGAAGCCAACTACTTGAACAATCAGGGGGGTTTTCGAGGCAATGCCCAAGGAAACCAAGGTCCAAACTATCATGGTAAATCTGGAAACATGGACCAAGGTAGTTGGAAGAACAAGAATAACAATAGTGGTTTGTATGTTCCCCCTGGAAGACGTGACGCCACCACATCTAGTTCTGGAAGTATGGAAGACATGATGGCTAAACTATTGAAAAGAGTGGAAACAACTAGCGCGGGAGTAACGGAGGTAATAAATGATTAGTCCTCTATGAAACAATTAGTTGATTCACATTCCACTTCAATCAAGAAAATAGAGCAGCAATTGAGCCAACTTTCAGCAGCACTCAATCAAAGAAAGGCTGGCACTTTACCTAGCGACACTGTGCAAAATCCAAGGAATGAGGGATCATGCATGGCTATTACTACTCGAAGTGGTAAGGCGCTGGAAACTTCATCTAAGGGAAAACAAGTGGTCGACGATGTAGCAGACATTGATGACAAGGAAAAAGGAGAAGCTGTCGTAGAATCCACCCACGACGTCCATGACGGTACACCGAGTATGTTGCAGCCTGAAAAGGCTGAAAAATGAAGGCAAGAGGAGAAGAAAGTCGTGGAGAGAACAATTCCATACCCACCACCACCTTTTCCTCGAAGATTGAAGAAGGTGGCGGACGATACAAAGTTCAGCAAATTCATGACTATGTTAAAGCAGCTGACCATTAATGTTCCATTGGTGGAGGCACTTGAACAAATGCCTAGGTATGCGAAATTTATGAAAGATCTTTTGACAAAAAAGCGGGCAGCAAGCTATGAGTTGAAAGATAATATTCATCACTGCAGCGCCATCGCTACCCGATCACTAGTTCAGAAGAAGGCTGACCCCGGAGCTTTCACTATTCCTTGCACTGTTGGGTCTTTGAATTTTGCCAAGGCATTATGTGATTTAGGAGCCAGCATTAATTTGATGCCATTATCTATCTATAAAAAGTTGGGGTTAGATGATCCTACTCCAACCAATATGAGGCTCGTAATGGCGGATAGGTCGGTAAAACGACCTGTTGGGATTCTATGTGATGTATTGGTAAAGGTTTCTTCATTCATCTTTCTGGCAGACTTTATTATTTTGGATTGTGAAGCAGACTCAGAAGTTCCCATAATCTTGGGGCGCCCTTTCCTTGCTACACGAAGCGTGCTTATTGATTTGAGAGCTAATGAGCTTTCATTCCGAATAAATGACGAAGTAGTTCGCTTTGATGTGTGCAAATCAATGAAGCAACCCAAAGAGCTGAACGTATTCTCGGTGGCTGATGTTTACTTTGAGGATAAGAAAGCATTGTCTGTAGAGAAACAGCTTACTGTTGAGCCACTATCTGATGTGCTATTGAATGTTGAGCATAAGGATGATAAAGATTATGAAGAAACTATATGTGCTCTAACAGAAATAGAGTCCTATTCCCATACTCCTAAGCAACCGGACCGTGATCTTAAGAATCAACCGTCACCAACAACGAAGACTTCCCTTGAAGAGCCACCAATGCTAGAATCGAAAGAGCTCCCCGATTATCTAAGGTATGTGTTCTTGGAAAGTATAAATATACTTCTGGTGAGTGCGGATGATTTAAGTAAATAGCACGTAGAGGCTCTCATCTCTGCTCTGAAGAGATACATGAGAGCTATGGGTTGGACTATTGATGATATAATTGGTATCCCTCCTGGGATAGGCATGCACAAGGGTCATCTCGAAGAAGATTGCATGCTTACAAGTAAGCCTCATTATCGTCTGAATCCATTCAGAAAACTATCAACCATCTATCTCGATGAAGTCTAAGTAATCGAGATAGCTATGTCGTGCCGCGACAATAAATCAAGCGCTAGATGGGAGGCAACCCATCGTTTATCGTTTTTTATTTTTTTGTCTTTCTCTCATTCTAGTACGTGTTTCGTTTTTGATAAATAAAAATCCAAAAATAAGAGTAGTTCCACGACCAAAACTAAGGCGCTTGATGGGAGGCAACCCACCGTACTAATAGTTTTCATTGGTTTTGAGCGAATGTAGGTGCAAGAGGTATAAAACGAGGAGATCGATTTCAGATGCGATTTGGACGTATGGCATGGTAAAGGTGGTAAGTTAGGAATTAAGATGCATAAGGCTATGGATTGAGCATTGCTCATGAAAAAATAGGCATCGAGCAAGGCTAGGCCTAGGTAAAACTAGGCCACGAACAAGGCAAAGCCTATACTATAGCCCAAGGTCTCGGAATCTAGTGTGCTATAGCATAAGCGCCGCCCATGCTCAAGTATGCCATAGCATAGGCGCCGCCTATGCCAAAGCATTTTGTCTCTGAATCTCATAGGCCATGCTAAAGGCGCCGCCTATGGTCACTAAAGGCATTGCACTAGGCGCCGCCTATGCTCACCATAGGTTTTGCATTAGGCGCCGCCTATGGTCACTTTTTGTCTCCAAAACCGATTTTAAATGGGTCAAAACCCGACCCATTCTTTTCCTATATAAAGGAGACTTAGTCTTGAGGCACAAACACATTGAAAACCTAACATAGGCGCCGCACATAGCATCCAAATCTTCTCAAAACTTTTGCTCTTCCACTTCACAAGAACATCTCCAAAGGCTTCAATCACGTAAGTACTCTTGTGTTCTTCATCTATTTTTCGTAAGTACTACGTTACTATGTCTATTATGAATTGCTAAATCTTGAAGAAGTATTGGAGATGTGAATGTGTTTGAATTGTTGATACACAACCAAGTGAGTGAACATATACGTTAGGATGATCTTAACTTGTTTCCGACTTCAATTCGATTTTGATGCATTGTCATACTACTTGCGGAATTGCTATAGTCATGAACATTGCATACTCTTGTCACTTGAATACTTACATTTTGGGATGTCTCGCTCATCGGAATAAGACTTATAGTTGCCTACCGACATAGGAGATTGTGATTATTGATAGAAACTATACCATGATGTAATCCCTATGTAGAAGTCTTGATATACCTAACATGAAAGTATTGCAAAGATTGCAAGAAGTGTTACATATCTGAATTTCTTGTTGGAATATAGCCCCTAAAACGTATGTCGATGAAGTCTGAGTAATCGACCACTTTCACTTCACTAGTCTGTACCAACAAACTAAGTGTGGGGTGATGCCACTACTGCTTGTTTATAGATTGTATCCATCGAGATGATGCTAACATGGACATTGTTTTAAGTCTCAGGTACAATGGCACCCAAAGCAAGACAAGGCAAAGATAAGGCTACCACTCCACAAAAAGGCAAGAAAAGAGGCCGAAAAGAGCAAGGAGAACCCTCCTCGCTGCAAATACCTCGACTCACTCTTGGAATTAAGTGGGATACTTATGAGGAACTTCTGAGGATGAAGGCTCTGATGATGATTCCGATGCAAGGGGTATGACCCCAGACATAGAGGATGAGTCTGACTAACCAGGTTCTTCTTATTTATTTTCCACTGAGGACAGTGTGTCCCGTCTAAGTGTGGGGTGCTGGTATTTGCATGCTATACTTCTCCATCCACATTTGCATTTATTTATGTTTGTTTGTAGTTAATTGTTTTTAGCTTAGCTTCGCATGAAATTATTCTAATAGACAGCATGAGATTATGACAAGAGTTTGTGCTAAAATCATGACTATTGAGACATTTAGGCTCTAATTGTGACTCACTATGTGATATTGTTTGGTTTAATTCCTTCATCTGTTGGGTCAAGAGTCTATACTACTCCCAATAAAGTCGACCATGTGCCTTGTGTGTGTGAGCTAATAGTATATTCTGTGCTTGTGGCTGATGCTAGAACTTGCCTGGTATGTATGTAAAGCGAAAATAAGGAGTGTAAGTTTAGGAGATGATTTAGGCATTTCTTTGGCAACCTATATTTGTTTACCTTCATTTTTACCTACCCATGGACATTATCCTAGTTAACCCTTTTGAGCCTTTAGCCTATTTTCTTTGACAACCTCATATGTAAGCCTAATCCATTTTTTTTCAAGACCATAATTTGATCCAAATTCCTAAGTGCTTTAAAGTGTAAAGTCATGTGACAAAATAAGAGGAAATTGGGTGAGTATGATGCTTTAGAATGCATTGGTGCTTGAAATTGCTATGAAAAAGAAGTGCTATCACAAGAGGTATGTTATGAAAAGAAAAAGGAAGAAAAAACTGAAAAGTTAGTCATGTTTAAAATCGAAAAATAAAAGAGGAGAAAAAGAGTGGTAGAATAAATGAAAGAAAGGTTGTTAGAAAGAAAAGTGTTAATGACACAATGTGATGTATTAAAGCGCTTAGGAACATAGTCACTATTTCTGGCCAAAATAGTCCTACCCGTCCCTTAGCCTACATTACAACCATCAAAAGACCTATTTGATTCTAAGCTTAGCATTCTGACATTTAGTGGAGCATTACACTAAGGGCAAGCGTATGGTCATCAGTTGCTGCATATGAATTCTTTGTGAGAATGAGAGCAAGGATATTTTGATACCCATGTTTGAAAAATATGCTATACTTGTGAGTGATTATGGGTAATATATTGTGAGACACACATGGTTGATGAGTTTTGGGTAGTTGTGTATGATTCTTTGTGCCTTAACTTTTGAATATGAGTTGACCACCATCACGAGTCTATGTTGGAGGCTAAATGGTCTCTACTAATGATCGGAAAACTACTCTTTGTTGATAATTGTTGTGCTTGTCTTGACGAATATTTTATGTTGTTGCTGTGAAACCCTAAGTTGATGTTTAGAGGGACATGATATTTTGTTCGAGGACGAACAAAGCTTTAAGTGTGGGGTGTTGATGATAGGCGAATTTACACGCCTATAGCACTATATTTTGCCCATATTTTAGCCTAGTTTTGAGAACAAATTATATATTTCATGCACTTTTAGTCCATTTTCCTGTAAGTGAGCTAACGAACATGATTAACAAAGTTTCAGGTATAAATGATGCAGAATTCAGCATTTCATGGATAACTTGACGCCAAAGAAAGCTTCACGAAAGGAGAAAAGTCAATCTTGGACGCCAAGGACTAAAGATGGAGCATGGAAATTCTGTCCCGGGCTAAAACAACATTTCTGAAGACTTTGGGGACTAGCAATAACTTATTAGGATTAGGATAATGATACATTAACCTAGTACAATTGGGTTAAGTATTACATTAGCTTGTTAGGATTAAGATAATGATACATTAACCTAGTACAATTGGGTTAAGTATTTCATTAGCTTAGTAGGATTTGGTTAAGCATTTCATTAGCTTAGTAGGAATAGGATATGGGTATTATAAATACCCTATCTTTCTAGAGATTTTAAGACATCATCTTACATTCAATTCTATTCTATTATACTTCTAAGACATTCTAGTTCTAAACAATCATTCTTCCATTAATTCTATTTTTCTTCTTCTATTCATCTATTCTTAAATTCCACAACAAGAGAAACGTTACTTTGCTAAGGGATTCACGCCTAACGCCTACCACACCATTACAAACGTGAAATCTTTATTGTGGTATAACAACAATGTCAATTGTGATTTCCTTCGCACTCATGGGTAACTAAACTTCTTTGTTGGGGTTATGGAAGCCGAACGAGATACTATCTATTGTTGTGAGTTTGTGAGTTCGTGACACGTATGTTGCTTATATCATTATTCTCTTCATCTTAATCTAAATTCTTTGTGGTTGCAAACGCAAGAATACGCCAGTATAACATTTAACTTGTTTGAAAGAAAGGTTATCTGTCTGGAAAAGAGATAATGTCAAGGTAGTAGGGTCCCATCCCCTATTAAAAAGTTAGTGCCGTAACTGGATTAACCTCTTGGAGAATTCATACCGTTAGACACGCTTTAAGCTCGAAAGAGTTAAAGTGAAATAATCCTCGAATAGGTCGAAAGACGCCTGGATTTACCATCGAATACAATTCTCTATAAGCACATGCATGTCTGAATTCAACACACTCATAGTCAATAGAGACGTATAACTCAGAAGGTGGACATAACCCCAACTCCTAAATTCTCATTGTTTCACAACCTACTAAACATTCTTTTTTTTACTTTGCTATTTTCAGTTTTTGCTTTAATAATTAGGTTACACATAACAAACCCCCCTTCTTACGAGACTTGCACTAAAAGTCTAGTAATCGTTGCTTACTTGTTGACCAAGCTATTCCCTGTGGGATCGATACCCAACCCAGGTTGGGTTCTATATTTGCTAACGACCGCTTTACACTCCTACAAGAGCTGTAGATTGAGCGTTATCACCCGCCTAAAACCATCCATAGCCAGCTTGAAATATATATATATATATATATCAATTAGTTTTTATTATATTAGTTAAGAACATATGTTTATTAATTAATATATTTTCAAAAGACAATATATATCTTAAATACCTAATTTAGTATCATTTATAAATACCCTTATTTATCAAATATTAATTTTTAAATTTTGATAATTAATTTGTATTTTAAAAGTTTAATATAACCATGTCATTACACTTGTGCAACTAAATGGAACATTTGTAATTACACTATGACAAACAAACAGGTCGACGTAATTACTTGATTGTGTAATTACCAAGCTGGTAATTACTACCCTAGTAATTACACCAATATCAATTACCAAAAGTCTTTCCAAACAGACACTTAAATAATCTAATTTATCGCTCACGGGATCTTAAGTACTTTCACTAAAATGAAAAAAGACCACAGGATTCACATTATTTGTCTTTTAGACTTTGTAAACACCTTCTCAATTTTCACAGTCATTTAGTCAAAAGAGTACTTATCAAAATTGTTTACCGTCCATTTGGGACAGTTGGATTTGTTTGTGTCTCAAGAGCACACGTTACGACTTTAGCTTTGGATTATTAGTAAATGTTTGTAGAAAAATAAATAACGTAAGCAAAAGACCAAACAAATTAAACAAAGGTAAAAATTATGAACAAATATGTAAAGATAGTCGAATACTAAGTCCTTCCAACTATAAACAAGATATGATAGAGCTCGAGTATAACAACGAGAAGACTATAAAGCAACTAGAGGAAAATTGAGATAACTTAAGAACTAAGCTAGAGATATTTTATTACATAAGATAAGGATGAGTAAAAAATTAGATCCCTTACAGTGAAGAAGAGGGTACTTACGTATAGGGTGCAAATATTACCCTACTGCTAATGGGATAGGGTTATTCTCTAAGCCCATAGTACCATGTCCAGTGATCATCAGTTGCTAGCCCTCGAGTTATTGGGGAGTGACTAACCTATAAGCATGTATCAAATGTGGTTCTATTAAGGGTTGTTGGTACTCTCTAAATTTCTTGACACGTTGTCCTTTCATTTATCTATTACCCCACAATCACCATCTTAGTCGATTTCGGGCACCTTTGCTCCTACCTAAGTGAGTGTATCATCGCGATGGCCTTATTGTATACATGATTCCTTTGAGGGAGAATTCCTTTCATACTCGGCCTAAGTTGGTAGAATCATACCAATCCTAACCTAACCTATTTTCACCCCACACAAATAGACCCTCCCTCTTTTGGGTGTAATATCTGCTGCGAGTGAAAGGAAAAATTAATTCCCAAAATACCTCTCACCATTGCTTGTCGATATGTGCCTCCTTTTCCCCAAACATCATATCATTTAAACCTGTAATGTCGTCGTCTATCAAATCTTGTCTATTTTTTAACATGTGTTCATTAAAAGAGAGTGCTACTTTTTTTTCTCTTAGTTTGCTTTCATATTTTGTCAATCTTGTCTTTTTAGAAAAAAGACCATCTAAAGGATCACTTTAATCTCAAAATATCCCACATGCCTTCTAATAGGGGTGTGATTTGATGGTGGTGGAAGTCGTCCTTTAGCTCGCGTCTAAAGAATTTGATATTCCTCTTCAGACTATGCCTAGTTCGCTGCTAAGAAAAAGTTCTACGTTGTACTATCCTTTTTGAAATCGTCCACACTTGTGATTTTGATTTGAGAATTTCATCCCTTTGGATGCTCTCGAAAAAAACTCAAACAAATGATTAGTTATAAATGTAGCAGTACACAAATGTAAATTGGTGCAAACCTGTTTGAACATGCTATACTGAGATAGTTGAACTAATTTGCACAACCACTTTGAACGAAGTGACAGTCCAACGTGTCTCATTGAAAGACGGACGACCTATCTTGAATGTAAAATACCACTTGAATGAGGAATGGCCCAACGTGTCTCATTGGAAGGCGGACGATCAATATTGAATGTAATATATCACTTTGAACGGGGTGACAACCTAACGTGTCTCATTGAAAGACGGACTACCTATCTTGAATGTAATATGTGACTTTGAACGGAGTGACGACCCAACGCATTTCATTAAAAGACGGACGGCCTATCTTGAATATAACATACCACTTTGAACGAGGTGAAGGCCCAACGTGTCTCATTGAAAGGCGAACGACCAATATTGAAGGTAATATGTCACTTTGAACGAGGTGACAACCCAATGTGTCTCATTGAAAGACAGACGACCAATATTGAATGTAATGTGTCACTTTGAACGAGGTGACGATCCAATGTGTCTTATTGAAGGGTGGACGACCAATACTGAATATAATATGTCATTTGAATGGGGTGACAACCCAATGTGTCTCATTGAAAGGCGGATGACCTATTTTGAACATAATATGTCGCTTTGAATGGGGTGATGTACCAATGCGTCTCATTAAAAGGCGAACGACCTATCTTGAATATAACGTGCCACTTGAACGGGGTAACGACCCAATGTATCCTCTTAAAAGGTTAAAACCCAAATATAAGATGTATCCTTTTGAAATGGTGGATGACCCAAATAAGATATGTCCTTTTAAAATGGTGGATAGCCCAAATAAGATGTGTCCTTTTGAAAGGGTGGATGACCCAAAGATAGAAGTTGATTCGTTGAACTGCATCATTTGAATGAGGAGTCCTTTAAAGAATTTGTGCATGTCTTGAGCTTCTGGATTGAATCCTCAAACTTTGAGAGGATACATTACATTATTCCTTAGAGGTGATCTTGCAAAACGTCACCTGTATAACTTAACAACACTTATTAATAATACAATAATTTGTTATAGATAAGTCAAGAGCGTAACAGAAGATAGAGTTTAAAGATAAAGATAAAGTTATTTGACTCATGATAAGTAGTTTGGATAATATCTCCACATCTTCGTCTTTATGCCTGATCATTTTTCTATAAAATCAGATATTAGAGAAGATGTCTGGATTATTATGGCAAGACCACGATGGATCTAATAATGCCCTTTGTCATGCTTAACGTTGTCAACTTTGTGACTTCACTGTTCCATCTAAAGAAAAATTCTTAGTTTTGAGAGACTGACTGTGTTGTTATTGTCTTGCCCTCCTGATGCACCTTGTTGATCATTGATTTGCAAACTTTTCTGATCTTGAAGTACAACTTATTGTAAAAATTTTTAGGATCCTCTTCAAAAATTCTGCCCCTGTCTATAACATATAACTCCCGAATTTTCTTATAACTTGCGCGATCTATGAGTAAGGAATTTTTGAGATCTTCTCTAAAGTGCAAAATACTTGAACTATTTCTAACGTAGAGTACTTAGCATAGCGAACTTCAAACATTATGCGCCGATCTCAGCTTCAGTAACGTCTGATTTTCAAATTTGTAGCAAATGTCAAGTTTTGTGAAATTTTTGAGATCTTCTAAAAAATTTCTGCCCCAGTTACATGCTTCAATCATCTTCATTCAACTTGGGGAAGGATCCTTCTAGTGAATTTTGAGATCTTCTAAAAAAATTTGTCATATTTTCTATGAAACTTTTACAGAAAATATGACCGAGCCAGTGTAGCGCTTACACATTTCATTGAGGTAGGAAAGGTCCAACATAAAATAAGAAGATAAATCTTTTATAGGGTTAACCGAAGCCGATATGGGCTGACTATGTATCCTTTTTTAGTAATTCAGATCAAACGTAGTTCATACATACAATGAAAGGATAAGTTTTCTAAGGGGCTGATCGAAGCCGACATAGGCCGCTTACGTATCCCATTCTTAGGAATTCAGGTTAAACATAGTTCATACGTACAAAAAGGATATTTGATATTTTTGATAACGTGATCGAAGCCAATACAGGCCGCCTACATATTCCACGAGGGAAATCAGGTCGAACGTAGTTCATTACAACTAAAAGGGTGCAATTACAAGGAGATCAATCCATAAAGTGCAATTACAAGAAAATTAAGCGAAAAACTACAATTATAAGGAAATAAAATGAGAGAGTACGATTACAAGGAAAGAAAACACTGACTTGCAGGATAGAAGGACGCCAAAAGTGCGTCTTTTGAGGAAAATTCATACTTCTTTTGATTGATGATTCCAATGACTACTTTTTGTGATTGGGCAATGCATTGTTGTTAACATTAGCTGGAGCTTCTTTAAGCGTTATCACCTTGTTGTCAAGTAGATCCTGAATTTTGTTCTTGAGAGTGATACATTTCTCTGTATCATGTCCAACGACTCCAGAATGGTAAGCACATCGCTTGTTTGGATCATACCAATTAGCAGAAGTTTCATAGGTTTTGCTTCCACCGGATGAAGTGGTTTTGCTTCTTTCAACCTTTTAAAAAGTTGAGTAAGATATTCTGCCAATGGCATAAAAATTCTGGGAGGCTTTCTTTCATAACTGGCACGAGGAGAATTATTTTGATAGTTTTGTGGTGGAGGTTGAGTATGATATATTTCCTGTGCGCTAAAGACTGGATAGTGAGCACATCGAGCATTGGGTTTGTATCAAGAAGGTTTTTTGTAGTTGGAAGATTTCTCTTGAGTTATCACTTCTATTACTTCCTTTTTTTTTTCTTCTCATTTCGAAAGAGCCAGTCTGGAAGCCCTTGTAAGTGGATTGAAGTTCTGTCAAGCTTATTATCCTTCCTGTCTTGAGGCCATCCTCAATCATTTCACCGGTCTTGACAATTTTAATGAATGTTTTTCCAACCATTGTTATAATACGATCAAAATATTTTGAATTTAGTGCATGGATGAAGTAAATGATCATTTCAGCTTGTTCCATAGGGGATGGATCCTGGTCGTTTCTTCCCTCCAGCGTATGGCATATTCACGAAAATTCTCATTTGATCTCTGTCTTATCTTTGTGATAGAGATCCTATCAGGAATGATATCAACATGAAACTTGTAACGATCCACAAAAGCATTTGCCAGATCATCCCAAGTGCACCACTTAGTCACATCTTGCTTGGCATCCCATTCTAAAGCCTTTCCACTCAAACTTTGACTAAATAGATTGACTCGTATTCTTTCATTTTCGCCCACGCCAATTAGTTTTTCACAATAAGTCTTCAAATGAAAGAAGGGATTTCTGAACCCATCAAACTTTTCAAATTTTAGGATCTTAAAACCAGGAGGCAACTTAATCTCGGGGAATGCACACAACTCTTCATATTTTACACTTTGGTTATTTCCAAGCCCCCGAAGACTCCTCATTGCATCTTCCAAGGCCTCGAGCTTTCTGTTCACTATCTCATTAGTGTGCATTCTTGTATCATTATTTTTTTAACATAATGATTAATATCTAAGCAGTATAACCCTTGGGTTTGTGTTACCGGTGGGGCGGTAGCATAGGTGTACACTAGCGGATATGGTAAGGGTATGTTATGAACCTTTGGACGATCAAATGTGTACTCAGAAGGGGCATTTTGAGAAACATGAGCAAAATGACCTTCTTGATCAACTTCTTCTGGCATTGGAAAAATAGGTGCCTTTTGTCGAGCATCAGGAGGTAGAATCATGTTTGGAGGAGCCTGAGAAGGTGTTATACTTTGCATCACCATTAGCCTTAGCTCGATAATTTGTTTCTCCAAACCGGCAATGAGTTCTGGGGTTATTTCCCTTCCTATCGAGGCACTTGGGTCCATTGCCACGGAAAAGGTGGGAACAGACTCAGATGAAGTATTTGTGTTAATCAAACTAGGATCCATAGTTAAACGAGTCCTTCTGTTAGTCCAAACAAGAACTGATGAATCTATAGTTGCCTTCTTCACCTTAGACTATATGAAATACTGATGTTCTGCCAGCGATTACTTTGCCTTTGTGAAACCAACGAGTTTTGACTACCAACACAAATCAGTCTCTCTCTAAAAGGAAAGAAAAACACTAAAAAGTAAAAAATTAGTTCATGATCGTGATGATTGACCAAAGTAATATACGAAACAAATGACATATATTTGACTTGAAACAAACTAAGTCCAGAATTCGAAGAAAAAGACACTTGAGAAAGTGGCCAAATGATCAAAACTTTGATCATTTGACGGATCTTGAATTTGATGGAAAAAATAGAACTTCGAGCAGGATGAACTAAGTAATTTGAAAAAAAAGCGAATATTAACGGGTAAACATCCTAAAAAGGTTTATTTGAAAAAGGCTTTGAAGACAACGTAGTTTTTCATTAACAGAATGTCTGAATAGTTCCGACTATAATTGAATGTGGAAAAAATAAATTGCGAAGGCAACGTGATAAATGTGAATTGGATAATAACCTAATGAAATTCTGAACAAATTTGGGTAATTTGGAAGGAATTTTATCAACGAACTTCTAAGGGTATTTTTAGAAGATTCAAATTTTGAGTTTTATATGCCTATTACTGCTCAAAGACTTCGAAATAGAATAATGGACTACTCTTGTTTAAAGCCAAAGATATGTTATTTAAACACAAAAGTCAAGCAAATACAGACAAGGCAAAACAATAAAACACTTTAACACGAAAAAAGTTATTACGCGTCCTAGAATACGTGGGACCTTTCAAGCCAAAGGTAAACCTAGCGTTAAATATCAATTGACATTTTGATAAATTGATTCAAGCTTTAATTAATGACATTACTCGAGTTGGAGTTAGATTTCCAAACTCAATTTGGTCAAATTTTGACTTGGATCAATTTATCATTATCTCTGCACATAATATGATGATCGTCATTGGGTCATGAAGCCATTTGACAAAAGGGGTTTCCTAAATTCGTGCGATGACACCTTGGGTCAAACCACCTAAGGCTTATGCATGCATGACCTATATTCGGGAAACCTCTATCTTAAGTTCTTCTATGATTTGACTTTCTAGACACAAGGTTCCCGAGTGGACAACTCCAGTGAGAAGGCTACGCGGTCACACGGAAAAAGATTCGGACACACCGCGCATACGCCAACTTTCTTAAAATTTAGAATTTGAAAGAAATTTATTGGTGCACGAAACACACCTCACGTGTACATGTTATTATGTCAATTTTTTCGAATGGAAGAAATATATAAATATATATATATATATATATATATATAGAGAGAGAGAGAGAGAGAGAGAGAATAATTACCCACAACAAGTTAAAAAATTCCTTTTGGTTAGAACCTAGATAATTCCTCAGCAGAGTCGCCATTTCTGTTTTATCTCGTTCGAATTTTATTTTGGAGAGAAAATAATTTTGACCTCTTAAAACTATTTCAAATGATTTGGAAAAAAAATCAAAATAATTTCAAGAAATTCACAGAGTCGCCAGTTGATTTTTTATAGAAAAAATCAAGAAAAAATTTAAAAGAGTTTCAAAGGTTCAAAAATAGAAATAAACCTTTAAAACTAGAGATAATGGGTAAGGGTTCAATTAATGCCATAAGAAGGTTTTTAAGACACTTAGGGGCGTCCGTTTAAAAACAGCGTACCCAAAGAACTAATTTGACTAATTAAAGTGGTTAATTTGCAAAGACTTGATTTTATAGAAAATATTAAAATTATTTATTTAAACGATTAAAAATGATATTTATTTGACCGAGCAGGAATTGATCCTATTTAATCTTGAGAAAACTTTTTGTAAAGAAAGTTGAGCTAAACCCATTTTTTGAGAAAACTTTTTGTAAAGAAAGTTGAGTTAAACCCATTTTTCTTTGTAATTATTCTTTCAAACAAAAGGGGGAAAGGAAAAAAACAAGTAAGTTTTTGAATATCATTTCTTGATAAAAAATATCTATCTTTAAAGAAAATATTAACAAATTATGAACCTTGACTAATGAGTGAGAATATTTTTATTTTTTGCAAAAGAAATTGATTTTAGGTCGATGAGAATTCCTTTTTTAACTTAAATGAACTACCTCATTGTTATGAAATAATAAAGAACAAAAAAGAAGAGTAGAGAGAGAAGAGAAAGTAATTGTTATTTCTCTTGAGGGATTCTTGAGGGGTCATCAGATTCAGAATACAATGAACAAAACTTCTTTATTTATAGGAGAAAGTACTCCTAGTTTCTGACTAAAAGTCAGATACTTCAAATACTGATAGATATCAACTAGATCTTATTAGATCTTGATAGACATTCACTATAATATAAATACATTTATAACACTCCCTCTTGAATGTCTACATAAATAATGTGCCTTGTTAAAACCTTACTAGAAAAAACTCAGTAGGAAAAAAAATCTAGTGAAGGAAAAAGAGTGCACATTTCTAACAATACGCATATCGGTTGTCTCATTAAAACCTTACAAGGAAAACCCAGTGGGACAAAACCCCGTAAGAAAAAAAGAGTACAACGCGTATTAACTCCCCCTAATGAGAACATCCTTGAACCTTTGCATCCCGATCTTGTGCACCATCTTCTTAAAAGTTGTAATTGGAGAAGACTTAGTGAATAAATCAGCCACATTTTCACTTGAACGAATCTGTTGCACGTTGATATCATCATTCTTTTATAGCTCATGTATGTAGAAAAGCTTTGATGAAGTGTTCTTCGTTCTATCTCCTTTTATGAATCCTTCATTAAGATGTGCTATGCATGATGCATTATCTCCGTATAAAATTATGGGTAGATTGTCATATTTCACACTACATTTTTCTCAAATGAGATGTATCTTGGACCTCAACCATACATATTCTCGGCTTGCTTCATGAATAACTATTATCTCAGCATGATTCGATGAAGTGGATATGATATACTGCTTTGTATATCTCCAAGATATTGCAGTACCACCACATATGAACACATAGCCTATTTGACACCGAGCTTTATGTAGGTCAGATAAGTACCCAAATTCAGCATGACCAATAAGATCGGAACTGAAAACTTGCTAACAAATTAACTAAAAAAATGGCTATATCAGGCCTTGTAGTATTTGCAAGATACATTAGTGCATCAATTGCACTAAGATATGGTACTTAATAACCAAGGAGTTCCTCATTCTTTTCTTGGGGTCGAAATGGATCCTTATTCAATTTTTGCATGTTTCTCATTTAAGAAAATACTCTATTGCTTTTGAAAACTTTCCAAGAGTTTCAATGATACTCAAATCATAAAATTATATCTTATGAGGATAATAAAAAGTTTTCCAGAAACTTTATATGATTCAAGCATTTTGAATCCTTTAGGGATTTTCATATGGATGTTTGTCAAGTAACAATATCCAACATATTGATAACGCTCAACTTACACCTCAAATAAGTGCAAGGCGGTTGTCCTCAATATATTTACCCAACTTTGAAGTCGGGGTTGAATCCACAGGGAACAATGTGAGTGGCGATTAAACTAGTTTGAAACTAAAGCTACAATTTAAATTCAAACAATCGATATAAAAAAGATAAAATGGGGGTTTAAGGTTCACAGAGAGTTAATTGTCACTTTCAATACTTCAATGTTTGTAATCAAGATAAATGGAAAAACCAGAGTTATGTTCACCATGCGTTTCGAGAATTGACAGATACTAGGTAATGCTCGAGATTCTCAGAATAAGTAGAAACAATAGAATATCCCTGACGACTATATTATCTGACTTATCTCTCGACCTCACCAGACAATTTATTATCTAATTCTCTCGAACTTAGATAATCTATCTATTTCCAATAGGATGTTATCTCAGGTAGATTCATCCAGTTACGACAGTAATCATTAAATAGAAGGTTGGTAGCTTTCGAGTCCCTGTTGATAATTCACGTCCTCTAGTCTATTTCTCCGTTAGAAGCAAATAAAACCTAAGGCATAATCTAATATTTGCAAACACTAGATTTCAGTTAAAACAACAGAATTTCAAGATGTTCTACTAATCTTTGAATCCGTTAAACACCTAGCATCATATCAAACCCTAATCCATGGATCCCATAACCTCGGCTAATGGAATTAGCCGCTCATGATTTGATGAACGAAATCACAAGTTGAATTCATAATGATAAGGATAACTTACGATTAGATGGAAAATAACAAGTAGTTTCTTCGATTGAATCACAAGGTAGAAACCAAAAAAAAAATAATTGATAAAAAAAACAAGAAAAATAATTGATGTAAGAGAGTAATGTTACGTGTCTCTCTTCCCTAGGTTAATGTTTGATAGATAATGACCAATCCTCTCCTTTAAAAACCCTAAAACAAGTCTTTAAATAGTCAACCCTAATTAAGGAAACAAAATTAAAGTTTCAGTTTTCTCTTCGGATTAGACGACGATGCTTTTGACGGCGCGTCAGACACCTGACGACGTGTGTGAGATGTCGTCAAAGATTCCAGTGAATTGTTATCTTCTGACTCTTCAGACGGTAATACTGACGGCGTGTCAAAGATCTTGACGGCGCTTGCAAACTGGCATCACACTTCACTGGAAATCAACATACTCTGCCCTCTGGTTGGCAGCGATTTTGACGAGATGTCAAATATTTGATGGCCCTTCTGAATCATCGTCACAGTTCATCTAATCTTCTCAGGTTCTATCTAATCTTGACGGTGACTTTGACAGCCTGTCATATGTCTGACAACGCTTCAGAAATGGTGTCAACTTCAGTATAGCTCATTTGCACAAGATTTCAGTTGATTTATTCTTATTTTCTTTGGTTTCCTCCCCGATCACTTGTATCTGCATTAAAAAAATAAAATAATACAAAAAATAACAAAAGTTGCTTAAGACTTCGCAATTATTTTGAGCTAAAAAACATTAAATGTGTTGGCTTTTGCTCACACATCACATGTCAAGTGTGACATCTTTAAGTGTCTGGACTGCAAATCAAATAAGTTTTACGCTTACCAAAATGCATTCTTTCAGGTCACTTGATAAATATTCCTACGTCAGCATGCTTAAATTAACGTAAAATTTAGATCCTCATAATCTTTTACAATATTGCGCCAATATTGTATCAAAGATATCATAGACGATTTCTTATTTTGTATCGGTTCACAATGCGACATAACATTTTGAGATCTCATCACTTCATTATTTTCAGGTACCTAAACCTCTCATAAGGTTTTATGAAGTGTTATGTCGTAGGCTCTTCAAGAACATATTGCCTTCTTATCATGATTATTTGTTCTTTATCCTTTTCAAGGATTATTTCATTTGGAACCGATTGGTCTATCATGCTTCACGCATGCATAGACTTTATCCTTTAAGGACACAAAATAGGAGCACTTGCAGCTAAATATGAGATGCTTTCGGCATTTGACTTAAATTATCTTTTGAATGAGGATCTGATGATAATTCCTAACATATTTCATAACTGCTTATAATCTCTCCCTTATGTTAGGAAAACTAACATACATCCTCCATCTTCTTTGAGGAATCCATCTTTGTGCATCATGGTATATTTATTAATCGTATACCGCACATTAAAACTATTAGATGGAATAATTGGTTCCTGACCTTGAACCAATTGAGAAGGAAAAACTAATCATAATATATTGGTCTAATGCATACAAGTGCTATTGTATGCAATATATCATATTTCATACCAATACATGAAACTTTGTTCTCATTAGTAATGGTTCAGCTATTTATGGAAGGCATTCAATGCTAAACCATCATCACCAAGATGAATTATCTTGATTACACAATCTGAAAATTATGTTCAATTTATATTGAACAAGTAACTTTATGAATGTCAAACGTAGGTTGACCATGAATGTACATGTGATCATCTTATTGATGCATCTTTTCAACATATTACATGATAGGTGAACGGACCCTTATTCACCTTTTATTCTTTTCAGATTTTGAGGGATTCAATCCAAAATTAGTTGGTCCAACCAACTTATCATGAGAACAAGCAACATTAAAGTTCATGAAGAATTTTGTAATTCTTCAATATATGTTCAATACTCAGTATGCACATCTTCGAGATATCGCAATCGTTCATGTCAACTTATGAACTTTTAATCTAGTAAAATCCAAGTTTACCATGATATGTGTTTTTACTTTAGTAAATTTTAGATTTACTATTATATGAATAAATTTCAGATTTACTACTTCAGAAGTAGATTTCAAAATAACTCATCTCAGCTATTCTGCCTCTTTCGAAGGTGAGTTGTCATACAATCACAATCAAGTACACGTTTATATTAATAAGCTTTACTAAATATTATTACATTCACCTCAGGGAATGGATCTGTGCTTATAATAATTAAAATTCTCATTCCTCAAGAATGGAATATAATAGTGTCTTAAGCCTATCAAATTATGATAGCTTATATATCTTATAACCTTTTTCATCATATTGCTACTTCAGGAGCAAATTAAGGCATACATATGATGTAGAGAATTTTTCTCTTACATATCTTATAATCATAATAAGCGTGTGAAGATATTATCACTTTTGATGATTATTATCATATTGTCTCTCCACGTTTATATTTGTGTATTCAATCACTTGTCTTCTTTCAACAATGAAGCAAGTTGTCAACTTTCAGATTTATGCTATCATATTCACTTCATAGAATAAAGCATATTAATGGAATATTTTTCATGACCTTTTATCAAACACCCGTTATTTTGCCTTAATAATCATAATATCAATCAATATGGTGTATTGAGATTCAAACTCAACATCTTATCCATATAAAGGTGTCTTAGGCATAAATCGATGGGACTTAAATCCAACATATTATCATCCTTTTTGATAATATTATTATTGAGGAATAAATATATAATATATTAAAAGTGTGAAGACCCTTAGAAAAGTGATTTGAACTTTTTACCATTTATTAAAAGTCTTTGTTTTAGACAAAATCGTCTTTTCACCCTTTTCATCTAATTTTGTATAATTATTTTTATAATATTAACAAAACTCCTAAAATATATAGGAAGGAGAATCAATTAATATTTTCCTATTATAAAAAGACTCCTAAAATAAAAGAACTAAAAAGGAACTCAATTAGAAAATAATCCATATTATAAAAGACTCCTAAAATAAAGAACTCAATTAGAAAAAAAAATTAAAATAGAAGAATTAAAAAAAATAAGTTTTTACACTATCAATATTATTTTTGGTGTGTCTTATTTTGTTTAGGTTTAAAATTGACTTTGATAAACTTTAAAAAGAAAAAAAATCGTAGGCTTCTTATCGTTTTGGAAAAAAAGATTTGCTGTAATTATAACTTTTATTAGTTTTTATTTTTGAAAATTTTTATTTATATATTTTAAAAATTAATGACTTCTAACACAACTATAACACCTACCTTTTTTTTTTTACAATTTTTTTGTACAAGTTATCATTTTACTTATTATACGACAATAGCTTCTTCTTATTTATATTTTAATCAAACTAAATTAGAAAAAATAGGCACCTTTTCTCTTTTTAGGTTTTCTTCTTATTTCGATTTTGATTCAAGTGTCTTCTTGCATTTATTATCATCATTTTTTTATTTCTTTAGTCAATATCTTTAATGCAAATTATATGTTAGAAAAAATTCTATCTTAAAAGGTAAAATCTATAATATATTAAAAGTGTGAAAATCCTTAGAAAAGTGATTTGAACTTTTTGTCCTTCATTAAAAAACTGTGCAATAGACATAAACGTCTTTTTACATTTTTAAAAATTTTTATAACTTAAAAATTTATTAAAATTTAGTTCTTAAACCTTTCCCTATTAGAATTATATAGATAAAATTTAGGCATTTTAAATCAATTAAAAGTTGTTTCTTAAATAAGTCTTTAAAAATATTAATTAATTGGTGAGTACTATTTTGGCATTTTTATCTTCACGTAAGAATCTTTTTTGCTAAAAGTTTTGTTCCCAATTTATTTTAGGTATAACTTATTTTGGTTTGGTTATTTAATTTAAGTAAGAATTCATAATATTTAACACTTCTAAATAACTTAAAATTTTACCTTATATAAAAAAAAAATCTACAATTCTATTTAATTAATATATTTTGGATCAAATTTACAAGAAACATAGTTCTACTTCTATTTTTTCTCCTTATTTCGTTATTAATTCAAGTTGTCTTTTTCTTTTTCTTTTTTAGCTAAAATTTAGGAATTTTAAATCAATTAAAAATTGTATCTTAAATAAATCTTTAAAAACTTTAATTAATTGGTGAGTACTATTTTGGCATTATTTTTTCTTCACGTAAGAATCTTTTTGGCTAAATGTTTTGTTCCCAATTTATTTTAGTTATAACTTTTTTTGATTTGGTTATTTAATTTAAGTAAGAATTCGTAATATTTAACACTTCTAAATTACTTAGAATTTTACCTTAAATAAAATAAAAACTACAATTCTATTTAATTAATATATTTTGGATCAAATTTACAAGAAACATTGCTCTACTTTTATTTTTTCTCCTTATTTCGTTATTAATTCAAGTTGTCTTTTTTTTTTTGTGTGTATAGTCCTGATTAATTATCATCTTCTTCGTCTTTCTTTATTCGTTTTAGTTAATAACTTTAAAGATTATATTATATAAATTATGATTAAATCATCCACAACTGACAATAAATTTTCTCTTTTGATAATTTCTCGTGTTTCTCTTTCAATATGAAATTTTTAATCGAAAATTAAAAGAAATAAGCATGTCGCCACCGAGTAAAGTGGTCAAAAATATCAAAGGTTTATCTCTTTTCTTTTTTTCTTCCTTTATTTAATTGTGACTTTGTTTTGATTATGTTATTTAACTATTTCGTTGGTATCATACTTGGATTATTAATTAAACTTATTGGTTGAGTTCTAAATATAAGCTTATAATAAGTGTTGAATCTTGATATGCATAACTTTTGTTTGAATGGTGAACATATAAATTTAGGATTATAGCAGACTCTTTCAATTTTGGGCTTACTAATTAAGTTTGAAGACAGACCAAGTACATTATTCGTTGTAAATTGAGTTAATCTATCTACCTACTAGAGTAAAATCCTAAATATAAATGTTAGTTGACAAAATTACTTTTCGAGGAATCTTCCCACATATTGAATATCATACATCAGTCAATGAAGTTGAGAAATTAATTGGGTTGAACAAATTAGTTGAGAAATCTCTTGAAGAAGCTAACAAGCCTAAAAAATTCAAACAAAATAATAATTGTGTTGATATAAAATTAAAGAAGTTGAAACCAGAGATTGAGAGAATTAAAGAAAGAGATAAGAGCTAAGGAAAATGGCTCAAGGGAGGACTAAAGAGAATATACTCTTCTTTGTAAATTTTCTTGTGTTTAAATTAAGATACTTGCTTCTCGATTGGCTAATTTCTACATTTTTCATAGAATTGAATAATAGTTGAAATCAACCGTAATGTGAAGATGCTAACAAACAAAAAAAGCAATACACATTTTGAAAAATGCAATAACATTTTGAAAAATCATTATCTTGAATGATTTTATAAAATTGAATTCATTAAACTAAGATACACGCGCGAAACGTGTACACCTAAACTAGTTTAAAATATAAATGGTTCCAAACCAATTATTTTTCCTCAAATTCAATAATAATTATATTAGTAGTAGCAAAAGAAAGATAACATAAAGAATTACTAACCTTGAAATCCTTCTGATTTATAATCTCACCTTTTTTGGCATTGTCTCGTACAGATAGCGTGTTATGAAATAATAAAGAGCAAAAAAGAAGAGTAGAGAGAGAAGAGAGAGTTAATTGTTATTTCTCTTTCAGAATACAATGAACAAAACCCCTTTAGTTTCTGACTAAATACTCTTAGTTTCTAACTAAAAGTTAGATACTTGGGATTCGAATGGAAGGAAAAGAAGAGTCTGATCGGACTCGTTCAAGAAGGGTTCATGCAGAAGAGAGCAAAGATAAAGATTAACAAGTGTCTACTAATAATAAAATGAGTAAAATAATATACCAAATGTCAACTTAAGCAAACGATAATAATCACACACTTAAGGTATAGATCGTACATTATAAAGATATATTCAAAACGGCACAAAACAAACCAACATGGAGAAAGGACTAAGCCTTCTCATTCTACACTCAACTAACCGAATACTTCATCACTTAACCAATTTTAACAAGATAGGAGCCTTAGAGCTTAAAGTTGTTCAATCATCAATCTAAAATATTAACATAACATGCAAGAACAAACGCGTTCGACTAATAATATTAAACATAACATGCAAAAATAAACACATACATGATAACTGGAGAAGCTCGAACAAATTTCAATAATATACCAAATGTCAACTTAAGCAAACGATAATAATCACACACTTAAGGTATAGATCGAACATTATAAAGATATAGAATATTCAAAGCGGCACAAAACAAACCAACATGGAGAAAGGACTAAGCCTTCTCATTCTACACTCAACTAACTGAATACTTCATCACTTAACCAATTTTAACAAGATAGGAGCCTTAGAGCTTAAAGTTGTTCAATCATCAATCTAAAATATTAACATAACGTGCAAGAACAAACGTGTTCGACTAATAATATTAAACATAACATGCGAAAATAAACACATACATGATAACTGGAGAAGCTCGAACAAATTTCAATACTCAAAACTTGTTGAGTTTGAAATTGACATGGAAAACATCCCAAATTGTAGCTTAACTTTAAAAAAAAAAACAATGACATAAATAAATCATTTCTAATAATTTGACATATTTAAGCCATTATAATAATATTGTCAGGACTAACCATTATATCACCAAACAATCATACTTTATTGCTAAGTATTTGCTAAGATATGACTTATGAACGTCTAGAATCATTCCAACAATACTATATTTAATGGCTTGCTTTAAAAGTTCCCAGTAAGATGAAAGGAAAGTGTTGTGGCGTGCATAAATTTTTTTTAATAAATCAAACACTAATCCTCAAAAGGTTAACCTTGCTTATTTTGCTAATCATCAATTATAATCATCAATTAATTAAGTCATCTACCACAAGAATCTCGTACAAACAGTGAACATAAACATAAGGCGACAACATGATCTCCAATAATTAATCAATACACATCATTTCATTCACATTGGAGTCTAGATTATCGACACAGCAAGGAAAAAAATACAATGAAATCCTAGATTTCTACGGCGAACCGTCCTAGCAATTACGATTACGAGAGATGTCTAAGAAAAAGATGACAATCCACTAAAATAGGGAAGATGTGTTCACCTTTTTCCGGGCAGCGAACGGAACAACGAACTCTTATCAGTACGACTTCCACCGAAGTTTCAATTTGCAAATTCAAACGATGTTGATGAATTCTTTTTTGAACCATTCCAAAGATTAAGTTGGTTACGTAGCCTCAAGTTTTTCCCCAAGTCTCTTCTCTTTTTAACTCGAGAAAAAAAAGAAAAACCACGAAATTTGAACCAAAATTCTCACAACTCTAGGTTGGGACCAAAGTCCAAATCTTAACCAAGTAGAAAATTTTTAGTCTCTTTCTGATTTCAAAAAATCACCCTTTCAAATAAAGAACGAAAAGCCCTTTATATAGAGTTTCAAATCTAGAAATAGGGTATTCCCAGCCGATGTGGGACTAAAATTCTCAGGGACTTTTTATTGGTTGGTTTGGCTGAAGGTTTGGATGCTGTTGAAGTTGTTGGTCGTCGTTGGTCGCTGTTGATACAGCGTTGGTGTTGTGCTTTGCTAATGTTTTTACGGGTTACTGGTTTTGACGTTGTTGGGTTGAAACTGTCGATGGTGTTTGTGGTGTTGATAACGTTGTTGTTAATGGGTAAAGAAGGAGAAAAACGGAGTGGGCCGGGTTGTTTGGGGTCATGGTGGACTGATTGTTGGAGTGGGATGGTATTGTGTTTGTTTGTTGTTGCTGATTAAGGGGGAAAAAGATAAATAACATAAATACCAATCTTTTAAAAGTAATTACACTCTCTCTTACCTTTTTAATTACTTTACTCTCTCTCCCTATTAATATATATAATATAGCCGATATATACATAGTATTTTGTGTATATATGAAATTTTTGTAATATGTTTAAGGAGTTGAGATTTTTTGTAATATTGAAAACATAAGTTGTGTATTTGTGTAATTTTTAGAAAAAGAAAGGGTTTGGGCTGTTGGATCATTGTTACGGGCTGAAGAGGAGATGGGTTGGTGGCTGAAATTAATTAAGGGGAAAAAGTAAGGAAAAATTACATAAATCCTTGATTTAAGCCACCATATTACATAATATCCCTTAATATTTTAAAAATTATATAAAATCCCTATTTTCATATTTACTAGTGATACATATGCTATAACGTACCTACCCTATTTTTCTCCTCTTTTCACGCCATCCTCTCTTTCTTTTTACATCTCCTCTTTTCACGTCATATCTCTCTCTTTCTTTTTACGCATATTTTTTTTTTAACCACAAATTATTCCCGTAAAATTTCTCCCATTTTAGTTGTTTTTGAGTTAACTTTATTATTCAATAATTCAACTAATTTCAACCGTTCATCCTTTAATTTCAGAAAGTGACAACTTCTTCAAAGAGGTTAGCTTATTGTTTATGCTTTAAAATTCTTTTGTGTTAATTTGTTTTATCTTCAATGGCTAATGAAGATTCATCCTCATTCAGCTTGGGAATTTCACAAATTGAAACACAAAAAGTTGTTCATGATAGTAATCAGATCGTGGGTTTTACTCCGGGCAGTTTTAATTACACCAAATTAGGTTTTAGTGAAAATCGGTCAAAGCAGCGGAACGATCCTGAAAAATTAAAGATTTTAAGAGAAGCTTTTGATGCAAAAAATCAAGTTTTCCACATGCAAATGGAAGATCGAGATGAAATTGAACAAATCCCAAAATTTTCGTCAGAGCAGGTTTATTTTCGCAACTAATAACTGGGTTCTTTTAAATGATGATTCATATGGGTGATTCATATAATTGTAGATTAACATATTAACTTGTTACTTAGTGATTCATATCTTTTTGGTGATTTATATATGGTGATAGTGATTCATAGATATTGATTAATATAACTGATTCTTTTAACTAGTGATTCATATGATTGCTTCATATAACTGCATATTAACAGATTAACTGGTTATTTTGTGATTCATATTTAATTGGTGATACATATATGGTGATGGTGATTCATACATATTGATTAATATAACTGATTCTTTTAACTAGTGATTCATAATGGTGCTTCATATAACTGCATATTAACAGATTAACTGGTTATTTTATGATTCATATTTATTTGGTGATACATATATGGTGATGGTGATTCATAGATATTGATTAATATAACTGATTCTTTTAACTAGTGATTCATAAGGGTGATTCATATAACTGCATATTTATTTGTGATTCATACAGAATAACTAGTTATTTTGTGATTCATATTTATTTGTTGATTCATACGGTGATTCATATGTGTGACACATTATACATATGGGTGATTCATATGCTTGTTACTTTTAACAGTTGATTCATATGGGTGATTCATATGCTTGTGACTTTTATTCTCTGTGGATAACTTTTTTTATTTATACATATGTACTCATTTTTTATACATATGTACTCATATAAGTAAATCAACAAATGATAGCACTTTATGTACTCATTTTTTTGTTGTTGTAATTTATAAATATGTGATTCAGTTGACTTATGAATCATCTGCCGATTTGTGTTGTTGACAGAATGTTAGTTTGCTTGTGAAAAAATGACCTTCCCACAATGTAAGGATTAGTAGTGCACATAATATCAATGTGGTAGATAAGCTTAACGAATTTCTGAATGATGAAGGAATTAGAATATTCAGAAGCACTTGTTTAAGGTCATTTCTGGACCTACCCAATTGTAATTTTCAAGGATCGATAGCAAGGTGTTTGATAACCTTAGAAGTCCAACACTCATGTAAAGATCAACTAAGGGTGTTGGTCAACAATACAATTCTAAGGTTTTCATTGTATGAGTTTACTATCGTTACCGGCTTGAAATGCCAAGGCAACATTGATGATTTTGAGTATTCAAACCTTCCACCATGTCGACTGCAAAAAAAATATTTTCCAAATTCGTCATCATGTGTGAAAAGGGGTGAGTTGGTCGATCTTTTCTTGACTAAAAACTGGGGGAAAAATATGAAAGATGCGGTGAAAATTGGGATATTGTACTTTATACACACATTTGTGTTCTCCCAATTAGATAAAATTAATATCCCTTCCCGAGACTTCCACATGGTGGATGATGAAAGTTATAGTTGTTTTCCATGGGGAAAAATAGCTTTTGATAAATTGATGGCTTCTATTAGCCGGTCGATGAATGAGGTTCAAAAGTTTTACCGTCTGAGTGACCTTCTATACGTGCTTCAGATTTGGTGGTACGAATATTGTGCCAAAGTTGATGAATCAGTTGCCGTTCGTGTTCACAATTTAATTCCAAGAATGGTGAATTGGAAAGTGGTAAAACCCAAGCCTAGATACGAGGATCTTATGGACGATATGTTTAGTAAGGTAGTGTTTATTTCACCGTTATACTTTTTTATGTCTATTTTTAATTTTTAAGGTACTTTTAATTTTTGGTCTTTCGTGTTGCTTTTTTTGCAGCTAGTATACAGGAATATAACCCCGTCATCACAGGAATTGAACCATCTTTATTTGCCAAATCCTTTGATGTTTGGTTCAACAGATGCTGCTGCAAATGTAGCACAGGCAGTAGTTGTACAACAACAATCTAAGAGGACTGCTTCGACTGAATTTGGAGATGAATTTGATGATTTTAGTACACCTCTTAGTGTAGGCCTTCTAAAAAAGATGAGGCTTGATACTGGTCAATCTTCATATCCTCCTGCGAAGAAACAAAAAATAGTTGAGAAGTCAGAAAAGGTTCGATCACGAGCAACAAAGTCCAAAAAACAGTCAGACAAGTTGTCCAAAGATAAAAATTTGGCAGATTCTTCAATTGATCGTTCGGAGCCTCGAGTTTCATTGGATAAAGATAAAGTTATTCCTAATGTTGAGATGAGGGATGTCGATAAATCACCTGCTGCTTCAGAGGAAAAACTATCACTATCCAAGTCTGATTTGGACGAGATAAAGTCTTATGTTAGGACTTATGTAAGTATAAAATTTTGTTGTTTTGTTATGTTAATGTTAAAACATATTATAGGTTAACATGAAGTCCAAAATTTTATTCACAATGTAGGTTGACATGAAATTCAATGATCTCCAAAAGTTGATGGTCGATCAGTATACAGGACTTTTGGGAGTTGTGAAAGAAGGTTTTGCTTCATTTGACAAGGTATTCATAGTTTCACTAGTATCACTATGTTACTGTATTATTCTAATTTCTTATCTTGTAGGTTGCTCAATATCCAGTGCATGAAAGTGAAAAAGGCAACCCGAATATAGAAGTGGATCCTCAATCCGCTAACGAGCACACAACGGATGCTAAAAGTTATAATGTTGTAGATGCTGCTGGTCAATAATTTAAATTAGGTGTCAATGAAGGAGCAACTGAGGAATCCTTGAAGGTAATTAAATTTACTTAATTATATTATCGTTTTGTTACAACTTGCTCAAAATATTACCTTCTAATAGTTTAGATGTTATTTTTTTAATTGCTCGAACTGTTAATATAATGGTGTGTATGTATTTATTAAGTTACTCATATGAATCACTGTGATACATCTGACATCATATGTATCACTTTGATATATCTGACATCATATGTATCACTTTGATGCTTATAGACAATTTAAACAAACTTCCAGTAATTGATTCATCATATGTTTTCAATTATTTCATATTAACATATTACGTTTAATTACTAATAGGAAGCTGAGAGTTCGTACGTAGACAAACTGCAAGAAGATGATAGGCATATTACAGATGCTGAAGTAGTTGAAGTTATAATGAAAGAACGCGTAAGGGTAATATCAATTTACTTATAACGAACTTTATTTTGTAATTTGAAGTAGTTCTTTATGAAGGTCACAAACTTATTTTAAGTTTTTATATGGCATAAATTTTTTTCAGTAATAATGTTTTAATCTTATTATAGATGCCTAATAAATAAAATTCCTAAAGTTGGTGATATGTTATGTAAGTTTTTCAGATGTATCACAGTGATACATAATGATCCATATGTATCATTATGATACATACACATAATTTAGGAACTTCATTTCTAAACTTCATTATAACACTAACTTCTCATTTTAAATACGTCACATAGGAATCTGAAGAAGCCCTTCATAATACAGATAAAGATTTGTCTAAAGCTATTACCTTGCACATACCACCACCACGTGCTACCTATCTAACATGGATCAATTATGAAGATGCTACAACTATTGACACATGTGATCGGCAAGGCAACATTGATAGTTAGTGTTATATTAACGACAACGATATTGCAGCTATTTCTCAGGTCCCTATGTGCAAGACTAAACTGAAATATGTAAGAAAGCTTACTTTCAAGAGAAATAGGCAGCCATTAAAAGTATATCAGTCACCATTTGTCAGTGTGTTTGATTCTGGGTCAAAATATAAAGAAGTCATCCAGTCGCATAAAAAGTTGAAATATCAGTTTGAAGGTCACAACATTAATGGACCATATACTGAAGATCTCTTCTCAAAGTTCTCTGTTTGGATGTCAGCTGGAATGTACAATCCACATGCTACTAAGTAAGATTGATGAATTACCTTTCATAATATCATATATATGTACTACTTTCAATACTTATATGAATTATAATTTGATTTCAGGAAAGGAAAGGATGAGTACTACACGGTCAAACACGCTGATCTAAAACCAACTCTTGATTTTGTAGTTGCACACCCGGTGAAAAAAAGTTGATTTTATTACATGGCGCAATCAAGTAATTGTTGGAATGATGAGGTATGCCTCAAAGAAATATATATATATATATATATATATATATATATATATATATGTATAGAAATTAACCTTTTTATTATTAAAGCACAATCTGATTTTACAATAGTGATACATCTGGGTATCATATGTATCATTGTGATACATATGCTGTCTAACTTGAATTTAATTTTAAAATTTAATAAGGAAGCATGGGTTAGTGTCATTATTTGAACAACTGATTATTATATTTGTTGATGATTGAAGTAATTGAATGTTGATTATTTGTACTAGCCAACTATATGAATCTACACTTATATGAATCAACAGTTATATGAATCACTGGTTATATGAATCACCTGTTCTTACAAATCATAGTTTTTTATTACAGCATATTGATGTGGTATTCTACTATCTTAGAATGAAAGCAAAAATGGATACAACCAGTGAATATAGATATACCACTGTGAATTGCGTTTTCATGAACTACATCCATGATACATACACTTATTATCACCGAAGTCATTCTGAGATTGATCTTAGCTCGCATGTCGAAAACATTCGCTCAATAAAAGTGGCTTCGGTGGAGAGATCAATTTGTGAGATTATGCAAGGACTATGCATATCAGCTGGTATTCCATGGCATTTGATTGACGAGGTTTATGTTCCAATAAACTGTAAAGGTTCGTTTCACTGGGTGTTGGCAGTCATAGTACTCAAGGAAAGATGTATTCGTGTTTACGACTCGATGAAAGGTCATAGAGGTCATGCTGATGAGATAAAGGAGCTTGCTGAAATGTTGTCAACTTATTTGACAATATCTGATTTTTTTGAGAAAAAAGATCGCACAGACTGGTCACTTCTAGATGCATACAAGGAAAAAACGGACCAGTATGCATTCGATATTCACATTGTTGATGGAATTGTGCAACAATCAAGCGGCACGTTGTAAGCATCATTTGTTCTTTTGAATATATTATTTTAAGTAAGAGATCGCGGCAACACATAAAATACCTACTTTACTAGTTTCCAGGGATTGTGGCTTATTTGTTGCAGCATATGCTAAATTTTTAAGTGATCGGGATCAAATACCATCTCCAGAGTTTGATTCGAAAAAGCATCGTACAAGATACGCATCCTTGTTATGGGACTATGGTGTGAACAAGGTGTGCACTGAATATGTTAGTGACAACCAAGATCCGCCTAGGCCTAAACGCACCTTCATTCGATCTGAGGATACAAAGATGATTGATGTTGAACCGTAGTTCTCTAGTTTATTGTGTGACAAAAGGAAATTGGTTTCTTATGTTTGTGGAATTCTTGTTTTTCAGTTTTTTTTTTTTATGTTTGGGGATTTCTGGATATATCATGAACTGTGGTTTTTTTGTATGAAATGTCATGACATTTTAACTTAGAAGAATATATGGTATTAGTACTTCTGTGGGTAGTTTAACTTACATAATCTATCACAAATTTTTAGTTTTATCTATTGATATGTATCATTAATATTTTGTTAACAAACAGAAGTGATATAATATGTATCACTAAATACCATATGAATCACCATTTATATTACTAATTTATTTTTAAATGAATCGCCAAATACAACTTTATAGTTGTATTTTGTTTCATCATTTATAATATGTAATCATATGAATCTCCCCTTTCATGAATAATCAGTTAAATAAATAACTAATTATGTGAATCACCATTTTTCAAATGGTTAAAATGAATCACCAGTTAGAAATGATTAGACCTGAATAAACTGTTACCAATTATATTATTAAAATGAATCACCAGTTAAAATTCATTAGAAATGAATAAAATTTAACTAATATGTTGAAAATGTATCACCAATTAACATGTCAATGTTAATTTCTAATATGAAACAACTAATTTTACACGAATGGTTTATATGAATCACTTAACAATATTAAGTTTTTTAATATGTATCAATTGAAAACAATATGATTAGCATTTAACAATAATTAACCTGTTGAGATTAAATAGTAGTATTTATCACTTTATAATTTCATTTACGGAATGCATCACTAGATTTCCTCAGTACCTCTTAACATATCTGCATAAGATAATAGTAATAATAAATTATAAATGATAATCTTACAAACACATATCTTTTCCAATTATAAACGAAATATATCAAGCAACAAATTTTTGAATAATTAACTCAAATTACTGAATTCAAAACTTTGAACTAAGTAAACATGTCTGATTAAACTTTAAAGACAAAATGTCACATCTCTTTTGGAAAGTAGTTGCAACTACGTCTGTTGTGGCCTTCATACCCACACTTGCCACAACGATTTGATATTGATGAAAACTTTTCACTACTTTTCTTTTTTCTACCTTTCTTGGGTCTTTCTCGTGGGCATTTATATTTTGGAGGCAAAACCACATCTTCTAACACCTCCGGTGGTATATGCCAGTCTCGTTTATCGGGCAGTGGACAAAGCAGCATTTCATAAGTCTTTACCAATGCCTCCTTCTTATAGTAATCTGAGCAGTATGGCTTCATTTCCTTTACATGTTTTCTTTTCAAAACAGCAATAACGTGCGCGCATGGTATCTCATCAAGCTGAAATCTAGCACAGTTGCAAGTTCTAATATCCAATCGAACAGTGTATTTTCTTCCTTCTTCATACACACCGTATATGTAGTTTGTTGATTCCTTAATCTGAAAATATAATTTCATAAAGTTTTATGTAAGTCAACATAATATATGAACCATAAAAGCCGCAGATTAATTAAATATAAAGAACAAAATTTCAAGTGGAAGCATATTTCACCATATGTATCAAAATGATACATATGACTCCCAGATGTATCACTTTGATACATCTGTTATCAGAATGTTAAAAAAATATACAAACTACCTTAGTTAAAGTATACAAATTTTTATTTTAACTTACCATCATGCGTGATGACTTTGCCTCGTTCAATTAAAGAATTTGTTGAAACCGACCTTCCAATGAATTTTTAGAAAGAAAGCTAGATCGGTCTCTATTTTTTTGGTTCCACACACCAAATAAGATTCTGACCTGTTCAAGAAAATCTAAAATTGGCAGTTTACGAGCCTCAACAAGACGAGAGTTGATACATTCTGCAATGTTGGAAGTTATCATCCTCCCCCTATTTATTGGAGCATGAACTCGTGACCACTTTTCAAATCTAACATTTTCCAAATATACCTTAACTCTATTGTCAATCTTTCCCACTTTACACATAAGCTCATCAAACACATCCAACTTGTACGCTTTAGCCATGGCAAAAAACTCGTCGGTCAACTTGTCCTTACTCTTTCTATAATTCGTGCAGATATTATTCCAAAGATGCCAAATACAAGCAAAATGTGGTATACATGGATAGACCACACTAACCGCCTTGATTATTCTTTCATGTCTATCAGAGACTACGCACATATTATCGCGCTCACCGAAAGCACACTTGAATTGCTGGAAAAACTACGTCCAGGATGAATCATTCTCAGAATCTACAACCCCATACACAAGCGGCAATATATGTCCTGATACATAAAATTACACAATGACTATGTCTAACTTATATAACAATTACCATCAGTTGGTCGCCCTCTCAACATTTTTAAAGCACGTTCTTTAGCACGCCACGCCTTCATGTAATCTATGTCCAAACCAAGTTCCCTTTTTATATCTTCAATAATGTCGCTTAGGGTGATTATTCTTTTGTAGTTCAGTAACTTTGAAGTTGTTATTCCAGCAACAAAGAAAATGATTGCATGTTGTTGCTCAAACACTCTGTCCATTATTGAGCAGGTGTGTTCATCGTTGAAGGTACGTACTATAAATGTATCAGTACCATGCTTACAGGATACCTTGAATACCCAACTACGTTCCGGCGATTTGCACAGCAAGACATAACTGAAATATACGTAAAAAAAATGTCGCAAATATGAAGTTACGTTAATTTGTTTATATATGAATCACCATATACCATATGAATCACTAATTCAATAAAAAATGAGCCAATTAACCAATGAATAAACAGTTAACACATATCGCTAATATGAACTTAATCTGTTATTCTTTTGTATTAGATAATTCAACAGTTATATGAATCACCATTTATATGAATAACCTATTTTTCCAACCTGTTTATACGATTCACCAATAGAAATTACCAATTATATGAATATTCAGTTATATTAATCACAAATATGAATCACCATATACATAAAAATCCACTTATAATACAAATTAGTTATTTGTGTCACCTATATGAATCATTAGTTATGTGAATCACTTGAATCACCAGAGTTATTCAAAACTTATATGAATCACCAGAGTTATTCAAAACTTATATGAATCACCAGTTATATGAATCACTGGTTATTTGAAACTTATATTACATTTATCACCAACATAAAAAACCACGTCTATGAATCACCATTAGTTATGTTACATTTCTATGAATCACCAGAGTTATTCAAAACTAATTAATTCTATGAATCACTTGAATCACCAGAGTTATTCAAAACTTATATGATTCACCAGAGTTATTCAAAACTTATATGAATCACCAGTTATATGAACCACTGATTATTTGAAACTTATGTTAGATTTAGCACCAACATAAAAAATCAGGTATATGAATCACCATTTACATAAATCAACAAAATTAAAAATCAGTTACATGCATCACCAGTTATATGAATCACCATTAATATGAATAACATGTATTTCCAATTAGTTGATATGAATCATCAAGATGAATCGCCATTCATATGAATATCCATTAATATGATTAATAATCAATTATATTAATGACCAATAAGAATCACCATATATATAAATATCAACTTACAATAACAATTAGTTATTTGTTTCACTTATATGAATAACTAGTTATATGAATCACTTGTTATTTGCAACAACATTTACATAAACTAATAGACAAATGTATCACTACAACTTCCAGATATAATTGTCATTAAATTGCGAAATAAATCAATAATTGTCATTAAAAAATGGAAATGAATTAAATTTATTTCACTTATATGAATAACTACAGCTTCCAGATATACAAATGTATCACTACAGCTTCCAGATATTCATTTGTTTCACTTATATGAATAACTAGTTATATGAATCAAATTGCGAAATAAATCAATAATTGTCATTAAAAAATAAAAAATGCATCTCTGCTTGTCAGATCTCGCAGCTCTGCAATTAAACCTATGCTTGATTGAATAGTTACGCATTACCGAGACAAGTGTATCTTTGTTTATAAACTTTTGCTTCACCTTAACAACACTAGTATAACAATCACTTATCAGTTCTTCACCACCCACATTAACAATTGCTAGAGATTCAACTTTACAAACTACACCAAGGGCAAGATCAGACGGCTCAACAAAATAATAACACTCAATCATCATATTATCTACGTCAACACCATCACTGTCAATTACAATATCACTCGTTGTAATATACAGTGGATACTTCCCGAATATAGATTCAGCTTTCAAAATCTGAAGAAAAAGTTTCATAGCCATATCATTATGAATCTCCAACGCTGATAAATTGCCTTGAACAACGTATTTGGCATTAATTTTTTCCAGAGATATGTCAATTTTCAATTGAGTTGATATGACATCCATTAAATCACGGTACGATATTTTTCATGAATTACAATCCCGTCAACCAGATAGTTATCGTATCTTGTTTCAGAAATCCATTCCCCAGAATGACGCAACAACACAGTGACGAGATCCATTGAAGAAATTCAGAAAAAAATTTGAATATCAATTTTTTTGTTCCAAATTTTTAAAAAAATTGAGATTCTAATGTGGTTTGCTTCAATGTTGAACACTTAACAAAAGGAATTGCGTTTTCACCACTTGTAATAGTTTAGGTGAGATTTACGTTATTAAAATCTCAGAAAATCTGGTGCTTCCTAAAATAATTACCTGATCTGTTACATATGTATCACTTTTAGATATGTATCACTGCTTAACATATGTATCACCAATTTAAAATTCTGGGATAAGATGTAATTAGCAAAATAAACGGGATTTTATGTAATATTGCTGAAACTATTAGGGATTTATGTAAGTTACTCAAAAAGTAATGTGTTGGGCTGACCCAATTTAAAAAGAAGGGAGGAATTGTTTTTTTTTTTGGGAGGGGGGGGGTGTAAAAAGAAAGGATTTTGGGCTTACTAATAACAAATAAAAAAAATGAACCTCATTAAAATCATAGCTATTTTATCTTAATAAAATGACCATAACTGAATAGAGTTGAGACAAAATTAATTTCTAATTAATTTAACAAGCTTCTCAAATTCAAAAAATTTAAATAAATATTTAACGAATCACAATTATTTTGTTTTAAAAAATTAAGAAACTAATTATGTCATTAATTTTTTATTTTCAATTGATCTTGGAAAAAGTAAGGTGTTTGCATTAATCAAACTTTTCATTCTAAATAGATCTTAAAGTATTTTTAACTAATAATTATATAATCATGTGTAATTAAACACTAAATATATTAATTTTACCTAAATTCAAAAGGTAGGGTTGAAATTTATTTTAAAATAACTTAAAATAAATATTTTAAAATTATTTAAAATTGTGAAATTTGAAAACTAATTTGGAATGAGGATGAAAAAATTAGGTGTCAACAATCGTTATTGTCTATTATTAGTTGACTTATCCACTTTGCCTTGCATCTTTTTAGTGTTTTCCACCAGCGAGTGTCCTTTTCGCTCTTTATGTGACTTTGAAGAATGGGTCGCTAGAATCTTGTCATCGAGTAGGGCCAGAACATGGGTCTCCCTATCCTCTTTTTTTCATGATCTGACTCAATCTACTGGTGTGACTCACTATTGTTAAGTTCTCTCCATATTTTTCTGATCTAGCGTATCCATGCTTTACTTCGGGTGAGTAGATCCTTCTTTCATAACTTTGTCTTATAAATTTCTTTTTTTTTCTTTTAATTCTAAACATGGTTATATATTTTCCCCTTTTCAGGCCAGCCTCTTGGCCATATGGAATCTGTAGAGATAGCAGAGGGAGCAGTAAGCTAGAAGTAGACCTAAGCCTACTGCATGGCCAGTTCTTACGGTCGAGTCCCTTGCCCAACGCAACTCTGAGATTGGTGTTTTTAGGATCAGAATCAAAGAAGCTAAAAAGGATAAATAGGCTTTTTGTGCAGATGTCCTTAAGTGACTCTGAGAGATTAAGAGGTTGGACTGGGCATGTGTAGTGCAATCAGAGGTACTTGATGGACTTCTCCACTGATAAAGTGAACTACAAGCAGACCTTTGTGTGATACCTCAAGGCATCACCCCAACCCTTTGAACAAGGCTAGGACTTTGCACCCTACTACAATAAAGAGATTTACCGACTCATAAAAAGATATGATTGCTCGGGATTGCCTTCTCGAATGGTGTGGTTCAAGGCTCCATTAGGATGGAAGTTGGTAACCAAATAATCCTGATCAAAATCTTTGAAGAGGTGAAATCTAAGCGGCTAGACGTGGAGGTTGAGATATCCAAAGCCCAACACCTGATTTATAATTTGGGGTAAAATATTCTAAATAAATATAATAAATTTGAGTCATCAAGGGGAAAGAATCTACACAAGATCCATGTACGGGTCCTTCCGGAGGCATCCTAGAGCCAAAATATTGAATCTTTTCTTTATTTCCCACTCTTTTTCTCTCTCATTTTTTGAATGTACCTTTCTTATGTATTAAATCAGTAATGAATAGAGTGTGTATTGTTTTGTAAAGCATGTTTATTTTTTGGTTGCTTTTTATTTAAGGTCAATTGTTGCATGTCATCTTCTCATTCCTAGGTCTAAGAATACTTTGTATTGCAAGCTCATAAAGAGTGTTCCCTTCTCCCATTTGTCTCCTTATTAAAGATAGGTTTCCCAATGTAATTTATATCAAATCATGCCCTCCTTTAAGTTATATGGAAAATACAATGTTCTTCACTTTTCATCTATGCCTTCCTCAAGTTCCCCTTATATCGGTTCATGCCTTCTCCCTCTGGATTTTTCTATAGTTTCTACTTTTTCCCTGATGATGCAAACTTTGTATTAATTAATAAAAAGGATTTTGATTTTCTACTTTGTCCTTACCCCGAGAGCCCTGCACTTTGGTTATTCTTCTTTTAGCAATTATTTCTCAGGTTATCCACAAAAATGCCTCAACTTATTTATTTTCCTCGAGCCTTCCCCACTAATTCCCTCTGTTAATCATTGAAGGTGTTACACCCCCTCGGGGATCCTTATGGACCAAAATACATGAGGTCACTTGGTCTTGAGCTTTCAGACTTGGAGGCTCGGAATGGTGAGGAAGATATGCACTGTGTTTTTGCTTTATTTTTGTGTGGTCTCCATATCATCTATTTGAGTTGAGTCTGACCTTGAACTCAGGCACTTTTTGCCCTTTCTGCACCTTATTACATTGAGGAGGGATCCTCTATTTTTATTTCATTGAGCACCTAAGAGTGGACATTTTCAAAGTACTTTAGTGCATAACATTTAAAGTATGTTTCTTTTCTTAGTTGGTAGTCGGTATTGAGTTTGGGATAAGATTGTGTATTTTGCTTGAATAAATTTTTAGCGGTGCCTCACTAGGGCACCCTTAGGCCAAGCACATAATGGCACAATCTCGGGTTCTTTATAATTAGATGATCAGTCTATGCAAAATTCTATGATTATCCTTTCCAGTGATGCTGCAAGTTTGGTGTGCTCTCCTACAAAATCTAGTCCCGAGTTCGATGATTGAGCTACTAGGGGTTCCTCCAACTTTCCTGAGATCGAATTTATGGATTCGTCGGCTCATTTCCTTATTTGAAGAGGGGTCGAAAATATCACCTTTTGATGTTATTTTCCTTTATTTTTTGAGTGTTCTAATCTTTGATCTGAGGCCTTGCTTGTGCTCGATGTGGATGTAAGATTTATTCCAATGGCCAAAAGGAGTATTCTTTGTTAAATCAACATACAGAGTAACCTTCCATAAGTATTAACTACCATTTGTTATCAATCTTACCATTACCACAAAAGAGAATAATGCTAATCATACCCAGGATGTCCTGGATACCTTATTGAAAAACCTTGCAGGGAAAAACTCATTTGTGAAAAAAATGTAGGCTAAGGAAAAAGAGCATAGCTTGTTTTCCCGATCCTTCTCAGTCCTTCTCTCCTCTTGATGCATCAAACACATTTCATTTTCTATATCTCAGCTTAATACTTCAAAACATTAGCTCATTAACCTAAAAGTAAAGCAACGGAGAGACGAACCTTGCTTAAGATATCTCCGCTCTCAGTTTACCTCTTTGGAATCCTAATTGGGACTGCTCATGTTCTCCCTCTTTTGTTAATTGGCTTTTTTGGCATTTCCCTACATGATGATGGCTTTGTGTGTTGCTACTCCTTATCTTAGGTGGATTTATGTACCTAAGTATTTTTATCTAGCCTTAATTAGCCTAGTTTTGAGGATTTCTCTTGTGCATAATGAGTTAATATTTGTATAATTAAGCATATCGGTATTAATATACTTGTTCATAATGTGTATGGAGTGTTCAAAACAACTTTGGAATCAAAATGTTAGTTTAGAGTTTAAACGAGGAAACTAGTGTTCTTAGATTGAGCAATGTGTTATTCTAGTTTGTCTTGTTGAATTGTATTGTGTGTAAGCATTAATTTGTGGTGTCCGATGATATAAAAAGTTTTCTGAGATGTTGAACTCAATGATGGGATGATATACAAGCTGAAATTAAAGAGGTAAAGCACCTACAAAGTGAGGGACACAAAGTTAAATGCATAGAGCAAATGATGGAAAAATCTGGAAAATCTGAGCACCCGCGTTAAGGGCATTCCACGACCTTGGTCACAAAAAAATGCAAATTCCAATATTCCTCCGTGATAAGGGTGTGCCACGCCCTTATCACCCCAATGGCTTAGCGTGGCACGCCCTTAGTTAAAAAATGGGCAACTTTCTCCTAATATAAATAAAACACTTAGAACATATAGAAAATACCTCGGATGACATTTGGGGATTGGAATACACTTGAGGAGGATTCTATTAGGGTTTTATCCTTTATTTTAGTTTACTTTTGGATTATGAACATGAATTCCTTAATTGTGATTCTTTGTGGTTCCATGAGTGGCTAAACACCCTCATCCAAGGTTGAGGCCAAGAACATGAGTACTTAAGCTTGTAATTTGGTTGTTTTATGTTATTTATCATTATTAGTTGTTCATATGTTCTTGTATTTACTATTCTACTGATTCGGAACCCTTAGAATAAACTCATAATGCTATCGGGATCCCGGAAGGAGGAATGATAGATTAGAACATGAAATGTAATCCAAAGTATGAAATAACATCCATGAAATTGTCACAACCCGAATCGGAGCCTTGGCCGTGACGAGCATCCTGAACCATAAAGGCCCGAGAGCCCTTCTAACTTGTAGTTATATACACCATTCATATACAAAAAAAGAAGTGCATAAAATACAAAACGAAATGGAATCATGGTCATAAATTTGAAATCTGTTCAGCAATACAAAAATAGGTTTTTTGACATAAAAGCAATGTCTTTTTTCATTTGCGAAATCTCTACTACATAAGACATCAAAACTTGTCTGAATCTGGGACAAAGCCCCCAGTAAACCAAAATCATAATAAATGATAAATGACTGAAAGAAAATAGGCCTTCTGAAATATAGAAGGCTCACCAATTGCACTCTTCACTCCTGCCTGAAGTAATCTACTGCTTATCAGGATCCCTAGACTGAGCCTCAGAACCTGAAAGGTAGGGGGTCAATACAGATGTACTGGTACGCAGAGAAATCCAAAATAATGTGTTTATATATATAAAATAAGTGAGAGCAAATCACAAGTTATCATGCATGATATAGTTCAAAACACTCAAGTACTTATTGAATAATCATAAAATGTTCATGTCAGTATAATTCAATTCTTTGTATTACTTCTGAGTTAGGTGGCACCCCCTACAAGTCTGCTATTCCACGAGCTATATGGAATCTGACATTGACTTGGCAGGGAAGCCCCCAACCTAGGTTTGCCATAAGGGTTGGAGCGTCTGAGTCTGATACGCCATAGGGAACTAGGCCAACGCAGAATAATATACTCGTATCAGCAAAACACAGTGTTGGGAAATGAGTTGTCTGAACTTGTGCCTCCTTCGGGGAACCACCTATCATCTCTTTATGCCCTATTTTACCTTTTTTGATAATGAATTATTCTGAATTCAAAATTAGGAGAGTCTGATAGAAATTTGATTTCTATACTAGTCTGTGTCTGTTATGGCATTGTCTTATTTGGTATCGTCATACCAAGACTTGCAAGTCAAATAATTATGTCATAAAGTGCCATGTCAGATTATTTCATTCTAAACAATGTTCAGGCTACTTGAACATGTATATAGTATAAGAAAATTCATATCTCAAATCATAAGTCAAAATCATGCAAAGGCTTTCCATTCATTCAACAATTAAAATAAGTGGTGGCCAATTTCTCAAAAATATTCCTGAAGTTTCTTCATTTATCAATCTCAACATTTTAAATCATAATAACATTCCTCTCTCCCATTCTTAATCATTATAAAAGTCACATAAGATAATTAGCACTTGATTCCTTCTTTAAAACCATGAAATATAAGGATTCATAACTTGTAAATCAAGTAACGAAGTAATAGGAGAAGAGGAGATTCGATATTTCATGCTCCCAATTCACAATTCAAAGTTTCAATGCATACATACATATATACTAATCAAATCACTTTCAAGGGAAGGCCTAAAGACCAAAACAATATTCTCAAGGATTCTAAAACACGACTATAATTGTAAATCTAAAACCCCTTTCGTAAAATCATGATTTTTAAACCTTTTGCATAATTAAAAGAATTTACTATGCCCATGTAGTTTTTAGGAAAACCCAACGTACCTTATGTTGTTTAGGAGGAAGAGTGGTTTCCGAATTTCACCTTAGTTTTTGAAACTATTGACTTGCAAGTATGAACTCTTGATCTTAAAAAAAGAGGCTAGGGTTTTCAATTGATGTCAAGAGAGTTATTTTTCATGAAAACCAACCTAAAGTGCTGATATGATCTTTTAATCTCCTGTTTGGGGCGTATTAGAATAAGGAAAAATGACCCAATTGCCCTTAAATATGAGGATTTTAAAAGCTGAAACAACTGGGCATCGACACGATTGGCGATGCGTCGCGCCCTAATCGCGCCAAGCCTTAGTACTTTTGCTTGGCAGTTCCTGTACAAAAATTGACCAACGCAATGGGCAACGCGGCGTGCCAAGATCACGTTGGTCCACTATTTTAGGACACCAAACTAAGTTTAAACGTGGCCCAAAAAATCTGAAACTTCTCCGAAAACACCTATTGACCTCCCGGATCATGAACTAGCTAACATATCAACTATTGAGGGTCGGGAAGGTCGAGAATAAGATCATCCATGATTAGGATCTCAAAATGACTAAGTCACTTTAGCCTCTCAAACATGGCTCTAGGTGTCATTAAGTCGAACAAAACTATGGGGAGTTATAGAAATAAAGCTGTCCAAAAAGATAAAAGCTCACCACTTTAATCCAATGGCTGACCCGAGTATCCGAATGCTAAGTAGGAGGAGTAGAACGTCCGGTTCTTGCATATTATAGGTATATAGCCGCCTGAAGATGAGTTAGAGAGTGAACTCTGGCATGAACTCAGGATAAGGATAAAATAATGCCATTTATAAAACCAAGTAAAAACCATCCATAATACATACAACCATACATATATATATAACCATGCAGGGATAGGTAACCGAGTTTAGCATGCATTTGAAATCATTAACCTGAGCATGTGAAGCTTAACCGTCATAAAACCACCCACTGGCTATATGGTCTAGTGTAACCCCCTGAAGGAGCCTTGATGCGTGTAGCCACATAAATTGGAGATATCGTAAGAGTGGGGTATTCCTGTGTACTCGTCGCTCTATATGATACATATATACATGTGTTAGGCTATTCCCATGTACTCCTCAAATATATAGACACCAAGGCCATTCCTCATGTCGGAAAATATGAGTTTATAGTATCTGTCCTTTGGACTCATACTTTCACGGTTAGCTACCCGCCATTATTGCTCAATTAATACCTTTACCAAACAACCAAACCATTGACCATTAAATAGTCAAGGCTATTAGATAGTGCTATTGTTTTATCGACTATAACTTACAAGTATTGTCCTTAACCAAACCTTTTAGTAATCAAGGGATTTCCATGTACCCATAGATCATATTATCCAATTTACTTTGGGAATTCCCATGTACCCCACAAGTAGGTTTATTAAGCCAAACCATTCCTTTAAACCATTCCAAAACCATTTAGGACATTTAGGGTTCCATTACCAAGTTTAAACCATTAATAAGTTCCATTGAAAATCCAATAATATAGTGAAAATATCGTTACAAGAATTTTATCAAACACATTGGGGGCATAGTATTTCCAAAACCAATTCCAATTATCAATAACCATTCCCATGCGAACTAATTATTTGAAACCACCATTAAAGCATAATTAAAGTATAGGGAAACCATAACCAAGTATTTACTAATAAAACCCCCAAATCATATTTGAAAACCCAAACCATACAATATTCAAACCATGCAAACATTGTATAAAACCATGCCTTTAGTTGGAAATAACAATGAGGGAAGAAAACACGCCTTAAACCAAGATGATGATAGAGAGAAATCACCAAGTCAATCCCCAAACCAATCCTTGAGATGAAACCCTAGCTTCTTTTGCCCAAGAACTCTAGAGAGGATTTAAGAGTGTTTTCTAAGTGTTTTAAGAATAGAATAATAGGGAAAATAACTTCCCAAGTGCAATATAAGCCGTGGGACCTTATTAGGATAAGTGGAGAAATGTCCAAATTGTCCTCACTTAAACTGCATTAAATTCCCTTCATAGGGTATGACTGACCCTTATAAGTCGTACCCAACCTGTACGAGTGGAACCCGTCTCTCGAACCCTAGGCCTTCCTTCTTGGACCCAACATTGTCCAATGTATGACACACCCAAACCTAAGTCGTATTCAATTGTACGATTGGTACCCATAAACTATACCCCTAGCATAATAGAATCCCAAGAGAATTGAACACTGTCCCTCATACGAGTCCATGGTACGACTCGTACCCTTATTTATGGCTCATGGTGAGCCACTTATACTCAGATCCAATGTAAGTCACTAAGTCTAAGGTTAAGAGAATGAACCAAACAACGCGTATTCATCAATACGACTCATACCCCATAGTCGCACCCATTCCAATAACCAAAATCTATCTCACGAACCAACACTGGTTAGCATACAACTGGACCATACCACCCATACCCCAGTGTAAGACTCGTACCCCATTGTCATAGCATGACCAGAAGCCAAAAATCCAGGAAATTTTCTAAGGGTCAAAACCTAGGGTGTTATAGTCTCCCCCACTAGGAATATTCATCCCCAAATGACGAACAAGGTAGGGGTAACCACACGCACGAGTCATTTGCATTATCAAATATATTTGCAATCTTTATCAAAGTTTGAAAACAAAGAGAAAAAGATATCAATCTTTCCTTTTAAAAAATCATAAAATAAAGATGTGTTAAAGACACACACCTTTCGCACGAATCCCAGGAGCAAAATACAAATATGGATACATGGACTTCATGTCCTCCTCCACTTTCCATGTAGCTTCTTCCACCTTATGGTTCTGCCATAGAACCTCACCAAAGCCACATCTTTTGTTTACAATCGATGAACCTGCCTACCCAATATCTCAACCGAGACCTCTTCATAAGACCGAGAATCTGAGATACCCAACCCCTCCAAAGGAACAATTAAAGAAGGATCACCAATTCACTTCCTCAACATGAACACATGAAAGACCGGATGAACCAAGATCAAACTAGAAGGCAACTCCTGTTCATAAGCAGCATTCCTAACTCTCCTCAGAAACACATAAGGACCAACGAATCAGGGACTGAGCTTTCTCTTCTTACCAAACCACATTACTCCCTTCATGGGAGACACCTTAAGGAATACCTTATCCCCAACCTCAAACTCCAAGTCTCTACGCCTCACATCCGTATAGAACTTTTGGCGACTTTGGGTAGCCTTAAGCCTATCCCAAATCACTTTTACCTTCTACATGGTTTGATAGACTAAATTCGGACCAAACATATCCGCTTTACCAAGCTCAAACCACCCAATAAGAGATCAATACCTCCTACCATCTAATGCCTCAAAAAGGGTCATACCAATACTAGGAGATCCATATTTATCACCTCTCATTTCTATTCGGGCAGCTCGATTTCTTGATATAATCCACTAGGCCTCATGTGCTTAACCTTAACCTGTTGACACACCATGCACTTGGCCACAAAATTAACCACATCCCTTTTCATACCATTCCACCAATAGATCTCTTTGAGATCATGATACATCTTAGTCGAACCGGGATGAACAACATAGCACGATTCATGCACCTCAGCCTAAATTCTTTCTCGTAACCCATCATCATCAGGAACAAACATCCTTTCTTGGTACCGTAAAGTACTATCACCACCGATCTCAAATACTATTACCTTTTACTCACTAACATCACTCTTCATTTTCATCAAGATAGGATCTAACACTTGCTTCTCCTTGATCTCTGCACCAAGAGATGACCGAACCATTTCCTGTACCATCACACCACTATTCTTGGAGTCCAAGAGACGAACTCCAAGATTAGCCAAACGGTGAATATCCTTTACCAATTCCCACTTTACTTTTTCCACATGAGCCAAACTCCCCGTGAACAACCTGCTAAGAGCATCAACAACCATGTTAGCTTTATCTGGGTGATAATGAAGGCTCATATCATAGTCCTTAAGAAGCTCCAACCATATCCTCTGCCTGAGATTTAGCTCTTTCTGAGTGAACACATACTGTAGACTCTTATAATCAGAAAAGATATCCACGTGTACACCATACAGATAATGCCACCATATTTTCAAAGCAAAGACCACCGTAAGAAGCTCCAAATCATGAGTAGGATAGTTCCTCTCATATACCTTCAACTGCCTGGAAGCATAGGCAATCAACTTTCCATGCTGCATCAAGACGCAACGAAGACCTACTTGAGATTTATTATAATAAACCACAAACCTCTCACTTCCTTCTAGTAATATCAAGACTGGAGCCAAAGTTAGCTTGTCCTTTAACTTCTCAAAACTCTCCTCACAACCATCTGACCAAGAAAAATTTAACTTTTTCTAAGTCACTTATTTAAAAGAGCATCTATCGTCGAAAAGCATTCCACAAACCGCATATAATACCTAGCCAAACCCAAGAAGCTTTGAATGATAGTTGGAGTCATGGGTTTAGGCCACCTTTTAACCACAACCACCTTTTGAGGATCCACCATTATCCCTTCACTAGGGATAATATGACTAAGAAAAATCATAGCGTTCAACCAAAACTCATACTTGGAGAACTTGGCATACAACCGTTGTTACTTTAAGGTCTGAATACCACACGAAGATGATTAGCATAATCCACCTTACTTCTCGAATAAACCAGAATGTCATTGATAAACACAATAGCAAAAAGATCCAAGAACTGCCTGAACACCCTATTCATCAAATCCATAAATGCTGTCGGAGCATTTGTTAAACCGAACGACATCACCAAAAATTCAAAGTGCCCATATCGAGTGCTAAAAGCCATCTTAGGGATATCCACCTCTCCAATCTTAAGATGATGGTACCCAGACCGAAGATCTATCTTAGAAAAGAACTTGGAACCTTGCAACTGATCAAATAAGTTATCTATCCTTGGAAGAGGATACTTGTTCTTGATCTTGTTCTTGATCGTTACCTTATTCAAGTGGCGATAGTAAATGCACATCCCAATGGAACCATCCTTCTTGAACATGAACAACACTAGTGCACCCTATGGAGATACACTATGATGAATAAACCCCTTATATAGAAGATCCTTAAGTTGCTCCTTGATTTCCCTCAACTCAGCCGAAGCCATTCTATAAGGAGGAATAGATATTGGATGAGTATTTTAAAGCAAATCAATACCAAACTCCATTTCCTTATCTATGGGAACACAAGGAAGATCATTCAGAAAGACCTCTGGAAACTCATTAACCACTAAAACTGACTGTAAAAAAGGACCTTTTGAGTTAGAATCTTTAACTCGGACCAAATGATAAAGAAACCCTTTAGATATTAACCTCCGAGCTCTAAGATATGAAATAAACCTTTCCTAGGAGCTAAAGAACCACCCTCCCATTTTTTAACCAATTCACTAGGGAACCTAAAGATAATTTTACGGGTCTGACAATCCCAGGATGCGTAATAAGAATGTAACTAATCTATCCCCAAAATGACATCGACGTCTACCATACCCAGCTCAAACAAATCCCCCAAAGTCTGCCTACCACTAATAGATACCACACACCCCTTATAGACTCTTTCAGCAATAACCAAGTCACATATCGGGGTAGAAATAAAAAAAGGATCCAAAATAATTTTTGGATCAAAACTAATACATACAGCCACAAATAGGGTCACATAAGAAAGAGTGGACCCTGGATCAAGAAGACAATACACGTCACGATAGAAAAGTTGTAATGTACCAGTAACAACATCAGGCGATGCCTCAGATTCCTCTTGAGATGTAAGAGCATACAACCTAACCTGGCCAACATTAGAACCAGGAGTAGTAACCGACGCAGAAGCAGCACCATTGGTGCAGGAGAAGAATATGTAGCAACAGGAACCTGATTTTCTTCCATAACAACCTTATTAATCAGATAATTTTTGCACAGATGACCATGTTGTCCATACTTGAAACTCTTATCCCTTTCTTCATCATAATAACCCCGATGAGGACGACCACAGAACCAATAAGGAGGGCATAAAGAAACCGACTGACCCCCACTCACCCAAGATTAGGCACCTTATGCTCGGAAGTTATCACCACTTTGTTTTCGCCTATCACCTGACTGCTTTAGGAAAGGAGCACTAGCAGTAGAAAAGGAACTAGAATTCCTCCATATTTTTTAGCCATTTATCTCCATCTTGACCACTTGTGACTGAGCATCTACCTGGTCAAAAAACCTGCTCCTCTGACCCTGCCTATCTCCGAAGTTTGCCTGCCTCCTCTTTTTATCCTCTACCTGCTGTATGTGGATAACTGACCTAGAAATATCTATATCCTTGATCAGTAAAGCAGTATTGCTTTAAGGATTAAGTATCGAGATAGACCAAAAGTGAACTTTCTCATCCTTGCACTCGTTCAGCCACCAAATCAGGAGCATACCTTGACTGCTGATGAAATTTCAAGGCATATTCCTTGATGGACATTCTCCCTTTCTTAAGATTCACAAACTCCTCTATATTCACTTCTCTTATCTCTTGGAGAAAGAAATGATCCAAAAAACACCAAAAAAGGCATCCCATAAGGATGACTCCTCCACTCATTTATATCCCGATCCCACTCCTCATACTATTGGTACGAAATATCTTCGAGATGATAAGATGCAAAGTTTACACCTTACACATTAGTTGCCTGTATTACCCTAAATATTTTATTCTTTTTATCCAAGAAAGCCTAAGGATCCTTGATGATAGGCGGATTTACACGCCTATATCAATATATTTTGCCCATATTTTAGCCTAGTTTTGAGAACAAATTATATATTTCATGCACTTTTAGTCCTTTTTCCCGTAAATGAGCTTACGAACATGACTAGGAAAGTTTCAGGTATAAATGATGCAAAATACAGCACTTTATGGATAACTTGACGCAAAAGAAAGCTCACGAACGAAGGAGAAGGAAGTGGGACGCCTAAAGGACCAAAACTGTTGCATGGAAAATCTGTCCCGGGCTAAAATAGCAATTCTGAAGACTTTGGGGACTTACAGACACAAAGCTGGATTTTGACAATGATACATTAACCTAGTGCAATTAGGTTATGTATTTCATTATTTTATGTGGATTATGATAATGTTACCTTAACCTAGTACATTTGGGTTAAGGATTTCATTAGTCTAGTAGGATTTGGTTATTTATTTCATTAGCTTAGTAGGAGTAGGATATGGGTATTATAAATACCCTATCATGCTAGAGATTTTAGAGAATCTTCTTATAACTTCTGATCTGACATTCATCATTCAACAATTAATTTTCTTCCATCCCTCTCATCTTCCACTACAAACACTTCTAATCTACTCTTCTATTCTTAAACTCCACAACAAGAGAATCGTTACTTGCTAAGGAATCACGCCTCACGCCTATCACTTGATCTACACGCCATTACTCAATATCGTGATATAATAACAATGTCAATCGTGATTTCCTTCTCATTCATGGGTAACTAAACTTCTCTGTTGGGGTTATGGAAGCCGTATGAGATACTATCTATTGCTGTGAGTTTGTGAGTTCGAGGCACGTATATTGCTTATATCATTATTCTCTTCATCTTAATCTACATTCTTTGCGGTTGCAAACGCAAGAATACGCCAGTCTAACATTTAACTTGTTCGAGAGAAAAGTTATTTGTCTGGAAAAGAGATAATGTCAAGGTAGTAGGACACCCTTTCCTATTAAAAAGCTAGTGCCGTAACTGGACTAACCTCTTGGAGAATTCGTACCGTTAGACACGTTTTAAGCTCGAGAGAGTTAAAGTGAAATAGTCCTTGTTTAGGTCGAGAGACGCTTGGATTTACCATCGACTACAATCCTCTATAAGCAATTGCATGTCAGAATTCTACACACTCATAGCCAATAGAGACGTATACCTCAGAAGGTGGACATAACCCCAACTCTTCAATTCTCATTATTTACAACCAATGTAACAATCTCTCTCTTTTTACTTTATTATTTTCAGCTTTTGTTTACATTACTTGCAAAACAAAAATCCCCCCTTCTTACGAGACTTGCACCAAAAGTTTAGTAATTTTACTTACTTGTTGGCCAAGCTATTCCCTGTGGGATCGACACCCAACCCAGGTTGGGTTCTATATTTGCTAACGACCGCTTTACACTCAAACGAGAGCTGTAGATTGAGCGTTATCAAAAATTGGCGCCGCTGCCGGGGAATACAAGTGTCAATTAAGTTCGTGAAAATTACTAGACCCTTTGGTCAAAGATTCTCGTACTTTTACTTTTAGTTTTTGTTTTTGTTTACTGCAGGTTTTTGTTTAAGTGCATCAATGGATGCACAACGTGAAATACCATTCGATGATGATGATGATGATCTTGATGGAGCCGGAGCCACTGAAGCTATAATTCCACCACCATTAGCGCCCGGAGCCAAGTTCAACATCACAAGCACCATGATTCAGTTATTGCAACTCAAGGGATTATTTGGTGGACTAGAAGGCGATGATCCGAATATGCATCTCATCAACTTTATTTCTACATGCAAGTCTTTTGACAATCCTGGTGTTGGTCAGAATGCAATTCGATTACGTCTATTTCCATTGTTTCTGTCTGGGGAGGCAACACTATGGTTGAATGGGCTGACTCTTGATTCAATTACAAATTGGAGGCAATTGAGAGACGCTTTCCTAGAAAGATTCTTTCCGCCTTCCAAAAGGGCACAATTGAGAGATGAAATCAGCAACTTTCATCAGCTTCCCACTGAAGCTCTTCATGAAACATGGGAGAGTTTCAAGACAAAGCTAGCGAGATGACCAAACCATCACATGACTAATGTTCACCTCATGGAGATATCGTATAGAGCCTTGAATTCAATAACTAAGCCAGTGGTGGACAACGCAGCTGGAGGATCTTTTATGGACCTCACCTTTGGTCAAGCAAGCAATATGTTAGATCGCATGACGAAACAAAGTAGAGCTTGGCATACCAGGGATTCTGAGGTAGCAAGCCCCACTTTATCTATAGGCATGACTGCAGACCAAAGAAGAAGACAAGAAGAATGTGATCAAGATATGGCGCACATGAAAACACAGATGGATCTTCTTACAAAGCATTTATTATCAGGGAAGACCGAAAAAGTGAAAGATGTGGCGCTAAAAGAAAGAGACGAATCTGATTCGGAAGATGAGGCCAACTACTTGAACAATCAGGGGGGTTTCCGAGGGAATACCCAAGGAAACCAAGGTCGAAACTATTATGGTAAATCTGGAAACATGGACCAAGGTAGTTGGAAGAACAAGAATGAAAAGAGTGGTTTGTACGTTCCCCCTGGTAGACGTGATACCACCACATCTAATTCTGGAAGTATGGAAGACATGATGGCTAAATTATTGAAAGGAGTGGAAGCAACAAGCGCGGGAGTTCTGAGGTAATTAATGATTTGTCCTCCATGAAACAACTAGTTGATTCTCATTCCACTTCAATCAAGCAAATAGAGCAGCAATTGAGCCAACTTTCAGCAGCACTCAATCAAAGAAAGGCTGGCACTTTACCTAGCGATACTGTGCAAAACCCAAGGAATGATGGGTCATGCATGGCCATCACTACCAGAAGTGGTAAGGTGCTGGAAACTTCAGAAAAAGGCAAGCAAGTGGTTGACGAAGAAGCGGAAATTGATGATAAGGTGAAAGGGAAAGATGTCGCAGCAGCCGATCCTAACGTCCTTAACGTCACTCCCCACGACGTGCAGCCTGAAAAAATGGAAAACGGAAGCAAGAGGAGAAGAAAACCGTGGAGAGAACACTTCCATACCCACCACCACCTTTTCCCCAAAGATTGAAGAAGGTGGCGGATGACACTAAGTTCAGCAAATTTATGACTATGTTGAAGCAGCTGACCATTAATGTTCCATTGGTAGAGGCACTTGAACAAATGCCTGGGTATGCGAAGTTTATGAACGATCTTTTGACTAAGAAGAGGGCAGCAAGTTATGAGCTGAAGGATGATGTGCATCATTGTAGTGCAATTGCTACCCGATCGATAGTTCAGAAGAAGGCCGACCCCAAAGCTTTCACTATTCCTTGCACCGTCGGATCTTTGAAATTTGCCAAAGCATTATGTGACCTAGGAGCCAGCATCAACTTGATGCCATTATCGATCTACAATAAGTTAGGGTTAGGAGATCCTACACCAACTAATATGAGGCTTGTTATGGCGGATAGATCGGTAAAACGACCGGTTGGTATTCTATGCGATGTCTTGGTAAAGGTTTCTTCATTTATCTTTCCAGCAGACTTTGTCATCTTGGATTGTGAAGCAGATTCAGAGGTTCCCATAATCTTGGGACGCCCCTTCCTCGCAACTGGAAGTGTGCTTATTGACATGAAAGATAATGAGCTTTTGTTTCGAATTAATGACGAAGTGGTCCACTTTGATATATGCAAAGCCATGAAGCAGCCCAGCGATATGAATGAGTTATCTGTAGCTGATGTTCATCATGAGGATATGAAAGCATTATCTATAGAGAAACAGCCTACTGTTGAGCCATTGTCTGCTGCGCCACTGAAAGTTGAGCATGAGGATAATGAAGATTATGAAGAACTTATGGGTGCTCTAACAGAAATAGAGTCTTATACTCCTAAGCAACCGGATTGTGATCTCAAGAATCAACCAACAGCGAAGACTCTCATTGACGAGACACCAATGCTAGAATCGCAAGAGCTCCCCGATTATCTAAGGTATGTGATCTTGGAAAGTAGAAATATACTTCCGGAGAGTGCAAATGATTTAAGTGAACAGCACGTAGAAGCTCTCATCTCTGCTCTGAAGAGATACAAGAGAGCTATGGGTTGGACTATGGATGATATAATTGGTGAAGAAGATCGCATGCCCACAGGTAAGCCTCATTGTCGTCTAAATCCTTTCAGAAAACGATCCACCATTTACCTCGACGAAGTCTGAGTACTCGAGGTAACTATGTCGAGCCACGAAAATAAATAAGGCGCTAGATGGGAGGCAACCCATCATTTTATCATTTTATCGTTTTATCGTTTTATCATTTTTTCTTTCGTTCTAGTACTTGTTTTGTTCTTGATAAATGAAAATCCAAAAATAAGAGTCGTGCCACGACCAAAACTAAGGCGCTTGGTGGGAGGAAACCCATCGTACTAATCGTTTTCATTTGGTTTTGAGCAAATATAGGTGCAAGAGGAATGCAACGAGGAGATTGATTTCAATTGACGATTTGGACGCATTGTATGGTAAAGTTGGTAAGTTAGGAATGGTGATGCATAAGGCTACAGATTGAGCATTACTCATGCCAAAATAGGAATCAAGGAAGGCTAGGCCTAGGTAAAACCAGGCCACGAACATTGCAAAATCTATCCTATAGCCTAAGGCCTCGGAATCTAGTATGCTATACACTATGCGCCACCTTTTCTTAAGTGTGCTATACACTATGCGCCGCCTATACTATAGCATTAGGTCTCAGTATCTCAAATGCTATACACTATGCACCGCATATGTCCCTAAATGCCATAGACAATGTGCCGCATAGTGTATGGCATTCTTAAATAAATGCATGGCATATGCTATGGCATTCTGCTCAACTAGGCAAAGCATTAGGCACCACCTATGGTCACTTTTGGTCTCCAAATCCGATTTTAATGGGCCAAAACTCGACCCAACCTTTTCTTATAAATATGAGACTTAGTCTTGAACCAAAAACACATTGGAAACCTAGCTTATGCAACACCTATAGTCTCCAAAACCTATCAAAAAGTTTCCTTTTGCTCTTTTTCATCACAAGAACATCATCCAAAGGCTTCAACCAAGTAAGTACTACTTTGTTCTTCATTTATATTTTGTAAGTACTACTTTACTACACCTATTATGAATTGCTAAATCTTGAAAATGTATTGGTGATGTGAACGTGTTTGAATTATTGATACAAAACCAAGTGAGTGAACATGTACGTTAGGATGCTCTTAACTTATGTCCGACTTGAATTTGATTTTGATGCATTGTTATACTACTTGCAGAATATCTATAGTAATGAACATTGCATAATCTTGTCACTTGAATACTTACATGTTAGAATATCCCGTTCATCGGAATAAGACTTATAACTGCCTACCGACATAGGAGGTTGAGTTTATTGATAGAAACGATACCATGATGTAATCCCTATGTAGTAGTCTTGTTATACCTAACATGAAAGTATTGCAAAGGTTGCAAGAAGTGATATATCTCTGATTTTCTCGTTGGAATATAGCTCCTAAAATGCATGTCGATGAAGTCTAAGTAATCGACCACTTTCACTTCACTAATTTGTAGCAACAAACTAAGTGTGGGGTGGTACCCCTACTGCTTGTGCATAGATTATATCCATTGATATTGTGCTACCACTAACACTATTTCTAGTCTCAGGTACAATGGCACCTAAAGCGAGACAAGGCAAGGAGAAGGCTACCACCTCCCAAAAGGGCAAAAAGAGAAGTCGCAAGGACCAAGGAGAACCCTCCTCGCTGCAAATACCTCGACTCACGCTTGGAATTAAGTGGGATACTTATGATGAACTTCTGAGGATGATGACTCTGATGATGATTCCAATGCAAGGGGTATGACCCCAGACATAGAGGATAAGTCCGACCAACCAGGTTCCTCGTATTTATTTTCCACTGAGGACAGTGTCCCGACTAAGTGTGGGGTGGTGGTATTGCATGCTATACTTCTCTATTCGCATCTATGTTTGTTTGCTTTTGTTTCATTTTTGTTTCGTTTTGTTTTTTTTAGTAGTTAAATTTTTTTTTTTTAGCTTCGCATGAAATTATTTTGATAGGCAACATGAGATTATAACAAGAGTATGTGCTACAATTGTGACTATTGAGACGTTTAGGCTCTAGTTGTGACTCAATATGTGATATTGTGTGATTCAATTCCTTCACTTGTTGGGTCGAGAGTCTATATTACTTCCAATCAAGTCGACCATGTGCCTTGTGTGTATGAGATAATAGTATATTCTATGTATGTGGCTGATGCTAGAACTTGCCTGGTATGTATGCAAAGCGAAAATAAGGAGTGTAAGTTTAGGATATGATTTAGGCATTTCTTTGGCAACCTATACATGTTTACCTTCAGTTTTACCTACCCATGGACATCATCCTAGTTAACCCTTTTGAGCCTTTAGCCTATTTCTTTGACAACCTTGTATGTAAGCCTAATCCATTTCTTTCAAGACCGTAATTTGATCCCAAAATCCCTAAGTTCTTTAAAGTGAAAAAGTCATGTGACAACATAAAAGGAAATTGGGTGAGTATAATGCTATAAATTGGAATGGTTCTTGAATGTGTTATGAAAAAGAAAAACAAATGCTATCATAAGAGGTATGTTGTGAAAAGAAAAAGGAAAAGAAAGCTGAAAAGTGAGTTGTGCTTAAAATTGACAAAAAAGAGGAGAACAAGGGTGGTAGAAAAAAGAAAGAAGAAAGGTTGAAAGAAAAAAGTGTCAATGATACAAAGTGATGTATTAAAGCGCTTAGGAACCTAGTCACTATTCTTGGCCAAAATTGTCCTACCCGTCCCTTAGCCTACATTACAACCATCAAAAGACCTACTTGATCCTAATCTTAACATTCCGACATTTAGTGGAGTACTACATTAAGGGCAAGCCTATGGTCATCAGTTGCTACATATGAACTCTTTGTGAGAGTGAGAGCAAGGACATTTTGATACCCATGTTTGAAAAATATGCTATATTTGTGAGTGATTATGGGTACTATATGGTGAGACACACATGGTTAATGAGTTTTGGATAGTTGTATATGATTCTATGCACTTTAACGTTTGCATGCGAGTTGATCACCATCACGAGTCTATACTTGAGGTTAAATTGTTTCTACTTATAATCGGAAAGCTACTCTTGGTTGATAATCGTTGTGCTTGTCTTAATAAATATTTTGTGCTGTTGCTGTAAAAACCTTAAGTTGATGCTTAGAAGGACATGATATGTTGTTCGAGGACGAACAAAGCTCTAAGTGTGGGGTGTTGATGATAGGCGGATTTACACGCCTATATCAATATATTTTGCCCATATTTTAGCCTAGTTTTGAGAACAAATTATATATTTCATGCACTTTTAGCCCTTTTCCCCGTAAATGAGCTAACAAACATGACTAGGAAAGTTTCAGATATAAATGATGCAAAATACAGCACTTTATGGCTAACTTGACGCAAAAGAAAGCTCACGAACGAAGGAGAAGGAAGTGGGACGCCTAAAGGACCAAAACTGCTGCATGGAAAATCTGTCCCGGGCTAAAACAACAATTCTGAAGACTTTGGGGACTTACAGACACAAAGCTGGATTTTGACAATGATACATTAACCTAGTGCAATTAGGTTATGTATTTCATTATTTTATGTGGATTATGATAATGTTACCTTAACCTAGTACATTTGGGTTAAGGATTTCATTAGTCTAGTAGGATTTGGTTATTTATTTCATTAGCTTAGTAGGAGTAGGATATGGGTATTATAAATACCCTATCATGCTAGAGATTTTAGAGAATCTTCTTATAACTTCTGATCTGACATTCATCATTCAACAATTAATTTTCTTCCATCCCTCTCATCTTCCACTACAAATACTTCTAATCTACTCTTCTATTCTTAAACTCCACAACAAGAGAATCGTTACTTGCTAAGGAATCACGCCTCACGCCTATCACTTGATCTACACGCCATTACTCAATATCGTGATATAATAACAATGTCAATCGTGATTTCCTTCGCATTCATGGGTAACTAAACTTCTCTGTTGGGGTTATGGAAGCCGTATGAGATACTATCTATTGCTGTGAGTTTGTGAGTTCGAGGCACGTATATTGCTTATATCATTATTCTCTTCATCTTAATCTACATTCTTTGCGGTTGCAAACGCAAGAATACGCCAGTCTAACATTTAACTTATTCGAGAGAAAAGTTATTTGTCTGGAAAAGAGATAATGTCAAGGTAGTAGGACACCCTTTCCTATTAAAAAGCTAGTGCCGTCACTGGACTAACCTCTTGGAGAATTCGTACCGTTAGACACGCTTTAAGATCGAGAGAGTTAAAGTGAAATAGTCTTTGTTTAGGTCGAGAGACGCTTGGATTTACCATCGACTACAATCCTCTATAAGCAATTGCATGTCAGAATTCTACACACTCATAGCCAATAGAGACGTATACCTCAGAAGGTGGACATAACCCCAACGCTTCAATTCTCATTGTTTACAACCAACGTAACAATCTCTCTCTTTTTTACTTTATTATTTTCAGCTTTTGTTTACATTACTTGCAAAACAAGAATCCCCCCTTCTTACGAGACTTGCACCAAAAGTTTAGTAATTTTACTTACTTGTTGGCCAAGCTATTCCCTGTGGGATCGACACCCAACCCAGGTTGGGTTCTATATTTGCTAACGACCGCTTTACACTCAAACGAGAGCTGTAGATTGAACGTTATCAATCCTTCTCCATCTTCACACCAGTAAAAGTTGGAAGATTCAACTTCATAAACTGGACAACCCTTATAGCCTCAGCAGATAATCCACCAAACGTATCCTCCTCAGCCTGAGCATCAACCAACTGACCAATGACATAAATAGATTGGTTAAATTCCACATTAGTCACCTCACCCTAAGGAGGACTAGTAGAAGTTGAAGAATTCCTATAACAATCAGGGATAGGACCTTGAGATCGAATATAAATCCAAACATAAGATATATCCCATCAACATTATCCCCGGATGGGATTAAAGAGTTTTCTTGTGTTCTAGATCTACGAGGCATGATCTGAAAGACAAACAAATAAGGATTAAAGGAGATTCTAGGACTTAGACTCCAAGCATGAAAATAAAATAACAATAAAGTGAAACATTATTAAATGCCCTGTAGCCTCTCTCTTATGAGTGTGGCGTGCTACACCCCCCAAAAGAAAATCTACAAGACACTACTTTGTGGACTCCCAGTTGACTATGAACTTAAAGTTCTGATACCAACTTGACATGACCTGACTTGGGGCCTTATCGTAATGGGCATCCCAAGCCCGATCGAGTCCAGAGACCACCCCTTTTACCTAACCCAACCTCCAGCCGCCTACCCTGAGTTTGCTGAAATTTGAACATACAAAAAGATAGCGTAGTTGGACAAGGATTGACTTTGGGATAAGTCTATTCGTAGACCGATCCGACCAAGCCATCCTGTCCGCTAAATCGTGCCGACCAAACCAATACCAAATCAAGGGCCATAAACTAGGCCATGACCAAATGGGTTCCAAGACATAATATAACTAATCCCAAAATGAAATACGATGGAACAACCAACAAGCTCATCAATCGGTGTTATCCCCAATACCCATACAATTACTAAAGCCGACACTATTACCAATCCCGCCCATACCAACCCAAAAAAGTAATAAAATCCAATTGGGACATGCCCCAACCATAGCGAAAACCAATATCCATAAGTAATCCAAAGTATGGAACAACATCCATAAAATAGAGCCTTCCGAAAAGATGGAAGCCACTTTAATCCAATGGCTTACCCGAGTATCTAAATGCTAAGTAGGAGGAGTAGAACGACCGGTTCCTTCATAGCGTGGGTATACAACCGCCTGAAGATGGGTTAGCATATGAATGCTAGTATGAACTCAGGATAATAATAAAATAATACCATTTATAAAACCAAATAAAAATCATCCATAATGCATACAACCATACATACATATATACGTATATATATATAACCATGTAGGGATAGGGAACTAGGTTTCGCATACATTTGAAATCATTTGAAATTCGCATACATTTGGGAATTAGTTACTAACCCTCCTTCACACTACAATTACATTTAGGGTCAACTTATCAACCATAATTTTCCTTTTATTTCTCTTTTTTCTCTTTTATTGCTTATTCAGGTTGGGCGTCATGTGTTATAGATTTATAGAACTTTTGATGCTTAAAAATATGAAAATATGTAAGTTTCTTAGGGATTTTTGTGAGATATGATGTGTTTTAGCTATGTTTTACAAGAAATTGGGTTTTGGATGCTAAATTGAAGAAAAAGATGAAAATTGAAGTTTTTGGCTACTTACCGAGGAAATTCTGGGTGTATGTACCACTTATCGGGCATAGGTGATCAAAGTATGTATCAGAACTTGAAGTCCAGAGGCTCATAAGAAGGAGAAAAAAGACTCTGTCACTTACTAAGGGCACATATAGTATGCAACATATACGGTTTGTATGTGACCAAAGTATGTTACAGAGATCAAAGACCAGAGAATTACAGGATCTGTATAAAAGTTTTGGCACTTACCTAGGTCCACATATAGTCTGTATGTGGTACATAAGGTCCGTATGTGGCCTAAGTAAGTGGACACAGACCTCAAATTTCCTTTTTTTACTGGGATTTGATTTTTAGGGTTTCCTTGTATACTATATATACCTTTTTGACGTTTTGTAGTTAGGTTAAACACTCTTAACATTCAGAAACATATATTTTGATTCCAAGATTCAACTTTCATCTTAGGATTGCTTTTATATTAATTTTGGTTGATAATTCAGTTTTAGACTTTGAGTTTCATTCAATTATTCTTTTGATATTTTGTGAATGGCTTCAATCATGAATCTCGTTAATTATTTCATAATCATGAGCAACTAAACCCCTTAGCTAGGGTGTTGGAAACCTAGCATATTGATTAGGTAGGGGAAGTGCTAAGTTGTTCTGAACCAGTATCGATGCATGTATTGTATTATCTTATGTTTAATAGCTGTTCTAGTGGTTGAAAATATTAGGATTCCACCTAGATTATTTCTACTTACTCCACAAGAGGAGTAGTGACTAGAAAAAGATAATTACAACAATAATTTGAAGATTAATTGTCGATCCAAGCTAATCAGTTTTACCTATGTAAGATGGTTAACTATCATCTACTAACTTAAGACTCAAAAGGTAATATTTAACTGGGATCTAGGATAAGGGATAATATTGCGACATCTTGAGACTCAAAATGTAAATAATGAAATTTTTCAATGAGTCCACAAGACAGTTGAGGATACGTAACTTATCAGATTATACATGAAAGGTGCTAGGTTGGTTAAGTAAAGCATGATAAGCCTACGAATTTGAGAAGCTAAGGGGAACACAGCTCTGGTGTTCGTCTCTAACTGTTTACAACCAAAGTTACATATTGTTACTTGCACGACATTGTTACTACAAACCCCCATTTACTTTAAGCTTTTTCAGTTGAGTTCAGCGAACTAGAGCTATAAGTTTAAGTCTTCTCTATGGGTTTGACCCAAACCTAGTTGGGTTACTTTACTTGACAATGACTGTTTATCCCTAATTGTAGGTGTAGTTTGGCGTTGATAAAAATTTTAGTGTCGTTGCCGGGGAAGATGATGAAGTGTTGATTGAAGTTTGTTTGAGTTTGTGGGTTTTTATTTTTTTATTCTTAGTTAGGTATACGCTTGTGTATGCCTAATTCTAGGAGGTAAGGTAATCCCTTACTCCCAATGAATCCTAACCCAAATATACTATTATAGCTTAATCGTACAATAACAAAACCAGTATGTGCAGGGAATTTAGAAAAGGTTGGGGATGATCCCAATGTTGTGCCTCCTCCTGCTCCAGGTGATCCATAAAATATTGTTGATAGAAAGATAGAGCAAATATTAGCAGAGGCTGCTCACCAGAGAAGGGAGGCTAAATAGGCCTAGTTAGCTTAGCAGGCAGAGCTATCCAAACCGATAACGATAGTTGATTGTCGAGCAGTACTCGACAGTAATCGAGATGGATTTTGAGGTGGTAAATCTCAATTAATCCTAGCATTTTAGTACTTTCAGCCATATGATGATGAGAAAGATATGGGATATATTGAGCCGGTAGAAATAGAAGTCATCATTCCTTCCGCACTACCCCCAATGTTGAATCAGAGATAGCCAGGTACCCTTTCAAGTAACACGATCCAGAATAAAAAAAATGATGGTCACTGTCTTGCTATCACCATTTGGAGTGGTTTATATACTGTGGATCCCCCATCGCCTACTGATAAGGTTACAAAAAATAATAGTATTATAGAAGATGAGACACCTGTCATGGCAGATGACAAGGCGACATGTGATAATGCTAGTGTTGGTAAGGATACAGGTAAAGGCAAGGTCGATGAGCCTATGTGATGATGCTAGTGCTGGGGAAATTTCTGGAATTTAACCTATGAACTTACTTATAGGGTCGTAATTACCATTTATTACCTCATAAGTAGAAAAATAAGTACCAGAATACAAAGTCCAGAGAGCAGAGAATTCAGCCAAAAATTTGGGCCTGCATACACTTGGCACATAATTGGTGCATAGGTTACAGTTTCATATTGTATGTGTGTTACTTGTTGGCTCATACATTTTTCACTTTAGTATTTGATTCATATGAGCTTCTGCTTTTATCCAACTATTATTCTGTCTACTTTCATACCAGTACCATGTTTTATTAACGCAGGCTTATATCCTTAAGATAGAAGATGTATTCGATGCTAACTTGAGAAAAAGGTTGAGAATAGGAAATAAAGATCACAACTATAATTTGAAGCTACCAACCTTCATCTAATTAACTTTACACCAAGAGACGATAGTTAATTTGGGATCTAGGACAAGGGTTAGTAATGCGACACCCTGAGACCGATCGGAGATAAGTGAAATTCACCAAAAAAGGTCGAGAGATGATTGGTGATACATAACTTGGTAGATTCTGCATGTAGACCGTATGTACCATATACGACCCTTATGTCGGTGTCATAAGTGGGCATATTTTGGGACTATTTTTTTGTTCAAAAATTGGGCCACCCAGGCTTAAATAAACCCTAAACTGACCCCCAACTCAATCCTTTTTAAGCCTTCACAACTCATTTTTAACTTACAAATCCTCAAAATTCCCTCTTCCCTCTTAACATTCAAACTTCCTCACTTCCCTGCACTTGATAAAAGGCAAAAACATCAGTTGTTTTTTTGTACCAACTTGTCCTAAAGTACTAAATATGCATTCGAGCTTTGGTTTTGATTCACTTCTTCATAGTTCACTTCTGGTTCTCCAATTAAAAGGTAATATTCTTGGCTCCTAATAGTAGTATCTTGTGCTAAATATTAGATATATAAGTTGGTATGTTTATTTTCATGAAAAATACATAGAAATCATCATGCTTGTTCGTAGGAATCTTGAATTAGCCTAAAATATTAATATGGGGTATTATTCTCTAATTAAACCTAAAAATCATACCCTAACAGGAAGTTGAATTTGAAAAAGTAAAGGAATACTAAAAGTTTGGATGCTAGTTTGTGTTGAAAATTTGATTCTAAGTAAATTTGTGCATATGGAACGTGTTGGGACTGAGAATAAGTGATAGGGATGCAAATATTAAGGAAAAATTTGAGTTTTTGGATTCTAATTTTTTCTTTAAACTTTGCAATCCCTCATTATATGTTGGGCGCTAACACTTGATTTTCCAGGTACACATAGCACTGACGAAGAAGAAAAACGCTGCACCTACTAGGCAACGGGATGACTCTTTCGAGAGTAGTAGCTCAGATGAGAAGTACCCACCTTCTTGATCTAGAGCATTCTTGACAAGAGAGACAGGGACAGTCACAAGGGGAAAGAAGTAGGCTATAACTGAGGCTGTTATTATGGCAAAATTGAGCGTTCAAATTGCAGATAAATCACAATGGGGCAAAAGGCTAGCTTTTACTCATCCTAATACACTGTTTAAGTCTATTGATTTCCTAGGTAGGTTGAGGATAAAGAAAGCTCAGAGATCACCACCACACTCTTTCTATCCTGTTGAGGGTGGTGGTGGTAATGATGATAAGAAGGACGGTAATGATGATAAGGAGGATGGTAATGATGATGATAAGAAGGCAGAGTCTGAGTTAGCTCCTGTAGCAGTTACATAGGACCCCCAGTCCGAGGAGTCCCATGACAAGTATGATGCAGAAGATGAGGATAAATCATCAGAAATACTCTAGTGTTAAGAGGGTACAGACCATGCTGCACTTTAGGTGCTAGCTCCTGATTCAGAGACACCATCTCAGCATCATTAGACGTTCAACCCCACACATATCTTGGAGGAGCCTATTGGTGAAGTGAACTCAAGATGGTGTGTGGAGGGACTTCAGACTATTATTTAGCAGGACAACTATATTACTGAGTCCGATTAGCCCATAAGGGCAATTTATGAGGATAGATGGATTGATTTGTCTGGGTTGGCTTGAGAACCAGTGTTGCAGGATGAATTTGATATATATCAGTTGAGGTGGATGAATTGAACCCTAGGCTCTTATAGCCCAGCATTGGTGTTAGAATTCTATGCATCATACCGCGCCACAGTATCATTGATTGTGCCAAAGAGTTGGGGGTTTTCCGAGATGTACAAGTTTGAGTATTCCTTATGGGTTTGACCCCAACCTAGTTGGGTTACTTTACTTGACATCAGTCACGTTATCCTTAATTTGAGGTATAATTTGGGCGTTGATCAGGGCACAATTTCTTTTATTCTCTTTTTTTACCTCACCCTACCCTACTTTTTGTTCTCTTACTTAAACCCTTTTTCATTCTAAATGTCAACTACGCACCCCAATGATAGACACCCTCAACTTAGGTTATTTGTCTGAGTAGAGGTGTACAATGTCCAAGGAGGGAACAGGGCCCAAACATGTCCATTGTAACTAAACTAGGAAGGTGAAATGTGAAAATAAGAAAATATGTCTATGTAGGCTCGAATAAGGGATCAAGGTATACATTTTCACATTTGGATAGTTATTTAGCCTAAGAGTGGACTAAATCAAGAACGACCTATGATCATGTCCTAACCAACTATCCTACAACCTAGGCAAGACTAACCGGACAAGTTCAGGATTAATGCACTAAGGGAACTAGGTAAGTATCTCACATACACATGGCGCAGGGTTGTATTACCAACTACTACCTATCCAATTCATGAAAAATTCTAAGATATGATTATTTTACCTAATCCTAATTCCATAACAAGATCCACAATAGTCACATATAAAAGTACATCACACAATTTCGTAAAAACTTTTTCGAGGGACAAACAAAATATGTCAACTGCCCTTAGGTTCTTTATTTTTTTCTTAATTAAACATAAATAACATAATACATATACGACACAAACACAAAATGACCTAAACATGTTGGCTCAACTAAAACTAGACTTGGAAGAAAATGTACACGACAACAAAAATCGCATGAGAAATCTAGACCGATAAGTAGCCCCACCCTCATCGAATAGATATGTATTGTCCCCAATGCATTAGGTATCTACAAAGAAAGAGGGTTAGTAACATACCTGTGTCACCTTAGGTGTGCAGATCTAATGTCAATCACACTAACACATATTATCACAAATGCAAAAATAATAAGATACCTTGGGTTGCCTCCCAAGCAACGCCTGATTTAATATCGCATCATGACGTGGGTACCTTGATTACTCAGACTTAATCAAGGTTGACAAAGGGTTTTTCTACAGGGTCACCAACACAGTTTATTACTGCAACCACCCTTATGTCAGTCAGCTACTTCATGGTTCTACAGACATTGAATGTGACTTCCTCATCTTTCAGCCTGAACGTAAGCTCACCTCTTTCCATATCCACCAATGCTCTACCCATGATGAAAAAATGGTCTCCCTAAAATTATTGGCATCTCAAAATAAAATTCATAATCCAAGACAACAAAGTCATCCAAAAGATGAAGTTGTCCACCTTTACCAAACTATTTAATGATATGCCCATGGGCTTTTTCACCATACGATCTGCCATTAATAACTGTATTGTTATTGGTTAGGGAAGTCTCAAGCCCAACTATTACACTGCTAGTAGCATCAAGTTAATGCTTGCACTCAAGTCACACAAAGATTTGCAAAATCTAGATGACCCAATTGTACAAAGAATTGTGAAAACCTAAGGGTCACATTTCATTTACAAAAGTATTTGGGTTGTAATCGCACTATAATGATGCAAACAACAAATATCCTCATAGCTAACGGTTCTCTTATTTTTCACCAAATTCTTCATAAATTTTTCATAGCCAGGAATCTGCTCAAGAACTTCAAGAAGCGGGATGTTCACATTCAACTCCTTCAGCATAGCAATAAACTTCTTATACTTTTTTTCTTCGTTTTTCTATTTCAACCTTTAAGGGAAAGGTAGGGAAGGTCGTGGAATGGTCTTCACTATAGGCTTGACTTCCTTCCATTTTTCTTTATCCTTCTCAACTAATTTCTCAACATCCATTGAATTTTGTGATGACTCACCACTAGTCATAAACTTTTCAGATTCTTCTTTGGATACAGCATCAATATTAACAACATCACCCCAAAATTAAACAACTAAAGACATAGGGGGATCAATGGTAGTCTTACCACTCTGAGTGGTGATGGCCAAATAGTGATTATCATTTTGTAGAATCTACACAACCTTACTTGAAAAGGTGCTCAAATGACGCTGATTCGAGGTAGGTGACATCTAACAAAATTATTTCTTAAGTTGCTTGATCGTAGTAGCATGTGATTCTAATTTCTGGATCAAACCTAAGATATCTACCTTAATATCTTTAAAGTAACTCTTTTACCCTTTAACCCTTAACCAGCTTAGTAAGAAATGCCTCCATTCTTAAATCAATATCACGGTTCTCTGGTGGAACATATGTACCACTCTTCTCCTTGTAATCATCCTTAAAACTCCATTCACCATTTCTTTCTATGCTCTGATCCCTATATTTATCCCTATAATAGTTCTGAGCTTGATTCTCTTTCCTTGAGTTTCAAGTGTCTTGAGTAGACCATTGGCTCAAAAATAGGTTACCTCTCTATCTAGATACTTCGTATCTTCATCAACATCAAAATTATTTGACTTAGGATCTTTACCTTATGTTGCCATAACATTCATCTTTTTGGAATTCATAGCTGCAAATTACTTGGTCAGTACCCCAATCTCTATCCTCAATTGCACAACTTCTTGAGCCACTGCATCATCTATGATCCTCTGCTCACTAGAAGCATCAATATCATAAGTGTTGGTGCCTTTTTATTCCTCCCGAGTATTCCACCCTCAATTGGTGATAGAGACCCGATCTAAGATTTTTGAAGCTACCTCCTAACGTATTATCATAAAAGCTCCATAAGTAATAGTATCCATAATATTTTTGGTATTTATATTTAGGCTCGATAGAATATCTCAAGTAAATATATCCCCAAAATCCTATGATTGGTCACCATCATCAACTTCTTCTTGAATGTCAACCATGCCTCATAGAGTGGTTTAGACAGAAATTGCCTGAAATTATAAATTTCATGCTTCAACTGCAGCATCCTAGAAGGCGGGAAGAATTTTTCCAAGAACTATTTTTGCAAGTCATTCCAATAAGTGATGGACCCACGAGGTAGTTCCCCTAGCCATAATGTTGCTTCATCAATTAGAGAGAATGGGAACAACCTGAGTCTCAAAACTTCTGGACTTACCCCAGGTAAATTATATGAAGTGCAGATCCCTATAAAATTCATGATGTACATGTTTGTATCATCAGTCGGGAAGCCTACAAATATATTATTAAGGTTGATCAGCTGAATCATAGTACTTGTAATATCAAACTTTACCCCGTGGTCAATTTAAGAAGAATGATGGCTTCTATCTTGATAGGTTAAATATACCCCAAGTCATCTACTGGATCATCATATGCTGGCAAATACTGAAAAGTTGGGGGTAGTTGAACTCTATCTCTTCTACCTCTGTCGAGTTCTACTAGACGTTATGCTTTCTGCCTCTGTCTTTTCTCTTAATAAGCATAATGGGTAGATGCAACCTTTCTCGTATTTGCTTCAACTAGTAACTGCATAGTAGTTTGCATAGGTGTCTCTTGAGCACCAAGCATAGGAGGTGGATTCAATGCAAGAGGATCATCTTGATACTCCTCGTGATGAGATTCATGATTGTGTTCCGATATCCTACGATTTTGTAGTAGGGTTCTTTCAAAATCTGGATCAGGTGGGATTAAGGGATTAACTTGACTCCTAGTGTTAGGCATACCAAGGCGTACACCCTAAGATAAATAGAAAAGTAAAACCCAATAACTACAACCAATTATCCATAATTGTATTCTCTGGCAACGACGCTAAAATTTAATGTCTCCTAAGCTATACCCTTAAAGAAAGCAAAACTCGATCATTGTCAAATATAGTAACCCAATAGAGGTTGGGGTCAAACCCATAAGGAATAGGCTGAATATCTCTTACAATTTTTCTAAAGGAGCCAAAAAAATACAAGAAAGTAAATAGGGGGATTTAGTGAGAACAATATCAATTAGTAATAAGTGATGAATACTAGGCTTGTGTTCCCCCTAGCTTCCTGACTCCATAAACTTATCATGCTCAATACGACTATCTTAATACTCCGCATGCAGAATCTGACAATATATGTATCACCGACCATCTTGTGAATAAATTTGGTAAATTTTACTATTCACCTTGTGAGTCTCAGAGTGTTGCCTTAATAACCCTTTTCTTTTATCCTAGATTAACTATCTCCTTTTGGGTGTCAAGTTAATTAGACGAGGGTTGGTAGCCTTGAATTTCTATTGCAGTCTTATTTTCCTAATCTCAATATATCTTGTGAAGACGATCCCAAATACAGGCAAGTTCTTAACCTCAGTAGTAGTTAAGAAATCATATGAACTAAGGAAGATCACAATACATGCATAAACACTGATTTAGAAAGACCTCACACTTTTTTTACTTCGTTATTCAGCGAGGGTTTCCAGAACCCTAGTTAGGTAGTTTAGCCTTTCATGTTTGGAAGAATATCCATGGAATTCATAAAAGAGAGAATTGTATTAATCTCACAATAATTAAGAAGAAAACCAAGAATATCAGATTAATAATCAACCAAGTAATAAAAAACAAATGATTCCAAGATCAAAAGTTGAATCTTAAAATCAGTATATGTTTGTGAATAATAAGAGTGCATAAAAATGCATAAAATAATACAAAAACATCAAAAGGATATTCATAGAATACATCAAAACCCTAAAAATCCCAACTAAAATGAATAAGGAAAACTAGGTCGGTGACCACTTACGTCCCATAAGTGGGTGCCATAAATGTCAGACATCTTTAGAGCTGCAGAACTTTTACTCGCGAAGGAACTTACAACGGTGTAAGTCTAACTTATGACACATAAGTGTACCTTTATAACTATCAGAAAAGAACTTCAAACTTTAGATTCTGAGATATTTCTCTTCTGACACCTACGGAGGGACCTATGACCATTATAGGTACTACTTATGGGCCATAAGTGGTCCCATATGTGGTCCTCCTTCACTTTTTCATCATCTTTTCTTATATTCATCTCTAAAAAACTAGTTTCCTACAAAACAAACACAAAAACACATCATATCTAACAAAACAGACCTAAGTACTTGCATATTTTCCAGTTTTAAGCATCGAAAGTGCCATGAAACCATGACATATTAAACTCTTATGGGAGATACATTCCCATTTATTTTATATGGTACAACAACCTATTGATTGACCTGGTTGATCACGACTTGAGTAATCACTTGAAAAGCAGCCCTAAACTCAATATGAGAGACTTGCTCATTCAGGGGATTTGCTAGAGCTGGTGGAGCTTTCTAGTTAGCATTGATGCTTCTTTTTCCATTGACTCTTGTAGAAGGTATTTTTTTGTAAAAGTGTAGAGCATGAATTAGAAGAAGATTAAATAAAGTTCATACTTTATCGCATGATATAAACATGAAAGAAGTGAAACTTTCCTAAAATATGTCATAGCCTCTCACTCATAAGTGTGGTGCACTTTACACCTATGAAGGAGACTCTACTCAACGCGACTTTTGAAACCCTAGGACAATTTAAACCCGATGCTATGGTACCAACTTTGTCATGACCCGAGGATATATCCTAGTCGCAATATGGTGTTTAGAACCACAAGTGATCCCAAGCTAACTCATGGTCTGAAATGACACTAAGAACACTATAAATAGATAAAAAGTATTGAATGCAAAAGCTAATTAAAGAAATCATAAAGTTTTGTAATGATTTTAACCAATTAATATTTTGAAAATCAACACAAGCCGAAATAACTAATTTGTCTGTATGGAAGCCTCTACTACAAGATGAGTTGCTAGGACAAGTCCCTAACTAGCTCTATATGTATGAAAACTGAAATAGTACAGAAATAAAAAATACTGAAAACTCATCCTTAAAAGATGATAACTCACTACACACCGTTGTTGAGATGGATATGGCATTATTCTAACCGCAAGCTGGATGCTAAGCATTTGAACCTATATTATAACACAATATAGCAAAAATAAGTATGCAATTAGTAGTTTGAATGTACTGAGCATGTGATATGTTCAACTATAAATATGAAACATATGGGAAAATACTAAATACATACGAGCAACACTAAATGCATAACTGAAATAAAGTACCATGACCCTATTAAATGCATGTAAACTGATAATTGATGATAAGTCTGAAAAGTAATTTTTTTATATAAAGTAAATAAACTGAGGGTCATGTATAAATACCAAGTCCAACTCTATAACTGAAAGATAGTCTATTAATAGACATAAATCAAGTGAGATAAACATGAAGTTTGATGTACACACCCTATCAGAAGGGCCCAATAAACCTTGCCATAGTATAGAGTCATGACTGGCGTGCTTAATAAGTTAATGCCCAACCACTAGGGCTATATAATCCAATAGTGGCACATAGTTCTATAACTTGGGTGCACTGAACCCCAGCCCAACTTGATGCAATGTACTATTCCCATAATATTTGTACTATTTGATCTTAAAAATGATTTAATGAAAGCTACATTAGAAGATACTTTATCTAAATAATACTTTTAAATTTGATTAATTGAGAATATACTAAAACTAAGGCTAATTACTTGATTCATGCTAATATTAATGAATTAACGGTATCTTGTATTCATAACAGGCCATGATGTATAGTTGAAGCAAAATGTATCATGAAATATTTGAAAATCATGAGAGGAATGAAATCATAAAGGTAATCATAAACTGAATGAAATCCTAACTCTAATCTATATTAAAACTAAGAATTTTGAGTTATTATGGAGTTAATGGGTAAAAGGTTACTCAATGATGAAATTCCACATACCTGGAAGTGAATTCTTTTTAAGGCTTGATTAAGTAAAGGAAAATCGTCTATTAATTTTCTATTTCTAAGTATCTAAGTGAGAATGATCATAAGGAAATATTAAAGTCTGTTTAACTCTTTGCTAAATATCCTTAAAATGTTGTAGTATAGGTCTAGGAAATGGGAAAAGTTTAAAATACCCCTATTAATACATGACTATTTCTATAGTTCCCAGTTGTCACGAGTCTCATAATGAGTTGTCGTATCTGATAATGACTCATCATCAAACTCATTACGACTGGGAAAATTTGCTCAGGTCTAGGGATTATAAGACATAATGACTCATCTTACAGGTCATCGTGTCCTCTAATTTCTATGGGAACTAATTCCAAGTTTCAGGACTTTCTCAAGTTGGATGAAGGCATAACTCACAGGGATTGGCAATGGCTCATCCGCTGGAATTGTTGCCACTGGAGGAAAATTTCCAATTCTCGTGACTTTTGGCTAATTTCTTGAAATGGCTCACACAATGATTCGTTGGCATTGACAACGACTTATTGTCGTGTCATTCTATGGAAAAATTTCTAGTTTCTAACTAGTTTTCTGCGCTAAGTTAGAAAGAGGGTCTTGGTAACTTATGGGGTGCTACACATAGTAAAGTTAAAACACAACTTAACAAAATGATCAAAATGATAAGAAGTGATAGAGATGGTGAATGAATCTCCTTTTTAGAAATATATTTGGAATATGACATAATTCATCTTAGTTTCTCCTTATTGACCACAATCTAATGAAATTGCAACAAGAAAGAATAGAACATTAAATAAGAACATGAGTATCTTATTAATAAGTTCTGATTTATCCCAAAACATGGTGGTGGAAGATATACTTACAACTAATAAAATACTTACTACGGTTCTCCATAGAGAAACACAATTAATTCCATATGAAAAATAAAAAGAAAATTAATCAACTTATATTTCAAAATGCGGAGGTGTTTTGCTAGAGTGTAAGTTTCTAACACCAAAAAGATTAAAATAGGAACAAAAACTGTTGATTGTGTTTTCTAGGATATGCTACAAATAGTAAAACTTATCATTTTTTTGTTTAGAAATAAAGTTTTTTTATATTCATACTAATATGGTAATTGAAATGGATAATGCTAAAGTTTTTAAAAGTATTTATCAGTATATAAATAAATGCGAGTTGTCTAATAAAAGATCTAAATAATCATATAAAAACCATGAAAATTATTTCTAATGAGGAGAATCCAAGATGTAGCAGACGCCAAAGGACATTTACTTCCTTTAGTACTGATTTGTTTTATATTCTTAGTGAAACATAAGCCTCAAACTTTTAAGTCAGAAATGTCTTCATCAAAAGCACATTTTTAAATCCAGGCAATCAATATCAAAAAATCATATTTGTGAATTGATTCAATCATCTGTGTCTACAAAAATAAATCTTTAAGTTCCAAGTTGAATTTCAAAAGAAAAATAAAAGGTGATGATTGCATATCCTAAAAAGGTATAACTGAATTTTTAGTAAGGTTTAAAAGGCTTAAAATGTTGATCAATCTAGGTTAGTGAAAATAGAGTATAATGTTTTAAATTAAAGTAAGATAAATGTAAGTTATATATAAAACGAGGGTTGATAGAGCTGAAGCTAATGAATATCAGGAGATTATAGAAATTGTAAGTGGACAGATGAATGTGTTTTAGCATTAGAATCAATGATGTTGTGATTGAAAGAATTTCTAACTTATTAAAAGGTCATGAAAAATAATTATATTACTTTAGACAACAAAACTAAGCTAAAATAATCAGTTTGTTGTTCATAAGATGCGTAGAAGTAGAGCGATTGGATCAAATGAGATTCTAGAAGATTTTTGGAAGAGCATAAACAAAGTAGGTATGGAGTGGTTAGTTGAGTTATTTGATATCATTTTTAGGACTAAAAATATGTATGGCGCTTAGAGATGGAGTACAATGATTCCATTGTATAAGAATAAAGGAGACATACAAAATTATAACTATAGGGGTATCAAATCATTGAGCCACACTATGAAGGTTTGTGAAAGAGTGGTAGATTTAAGTTTGAGAAGGAGCATGAATATTTCTAAGAATCATTTTGGAAATATTCTAGTTCATTTGATTACAAAATCCATTCATCTCGTAGGGAGACTAGTCGACCAGTATAGGAAGAGAAAGAAAGGCATACATATGGGTCTCATTGATCTAGATATAGCATAAAATAGAGTCCTTAGAGAGGTTAAATAAAGGTTCTTGGAGGCTAGAAGAGTCCCTATGGAATATATTAGGTTTATAAAGCAAATGTACGATAGTGCTAACACTCGAGTAAGAACTATGGGAGGTGACTCAGAGCACTTTTTTATACTAATAGAGTTGAATTAATTATTAACTCTTAGTCTATTTGTATATTACTTATTGGAGGATGTACTAAGGTAGAAAATTTAAGGTGAGGTGTCATGGTGTACATTATTTATGGATAATGTAGTTTTGATTGACGAAACCTGCGGTAGAGCTAATGCTAAGTTAGAGGTGGAGATAGACCCTAGAGTCTAAATATGTTTAAGTTGAGTAGGACCAAGATGAATTATTTAGAGTTAGGGGACGCAAGAGGCTAATGTGGTGGTAAAGATAAACACTCAGGTTGTTTGTAAGAGAGATAATTTCAAGTATCTTAAGTTTATTATCTAGGGAAATGGAGAGATTGACGAGAAAGTCACCCATCATATTGGTGTCAAATGGATGAAATAAAGGCCCACTTTTAGAGTTATGAGTGATAAAAATGTGCTCTGTAAACTTAAAGAGAGTTCTACAGAGTGACAAGTAGACCAACTTTGTTGTATGGGGTAGAGTGTGGACCAACCAAGAACTCTCGCATCCAAAGAATAAATGTGGTGAAATAAGGTGCTACGATGGATGCATGAATTTACTAAGACTAATATGAAAAAAAAAGATTTTATCTGAGATAAGGTGGTGGTGGCTTTGTTGGAAGACAAGATGCAAAAAACGAGGTTGAGATAGTTTGGTCATGTGATGAGGAGGTAGCCAAATACCCCAGTATGGAGGAGTGAGAGGTTAGTTAGGGATGGATTCAGGTATGGTAGAGGTAGACCAAAGAAATATTAGAGGGAGGTGATTATACATAACATGGAGTAGTTACAACTTACCGAGGACATGACCCTAGAAATAATGATGTAGAGGATGTGAATTAAGATAGATGGGTAGTAGGTAGGGGTGCATATCTACTAGTAGGTAGGGGTATTTTGTCTTTTTATTTGTGCTAGATATTGTAGTTTTTTTCTTGTAGTGTCTTGGTCTTAGAGTTTTGTAATATTTTTTGTTTCAGAGAGGGTGGGTATGGTACTACTTGGTGGTAGGCTTATTTTTTTTATTATATCTATTATTTATTTCTGACTATTGTTTCTTGTTCTTATATTATTTCCCTCTCAAGAATATCTTTGTCTTGAGTTGGGGGTCTGATAATGCTCAACTTATACCTCAATTTAAGTATAAGGCGGTCGTTGTTAATATATTTACCCAACTAAAAGTTGGGGATGAATCCACGAGGAAAAATATGAGTGACAATTAAGTAAATTCAAAATAAAAGTTGCTTGCTAAGCTCAAACCTATGGTACAAAATGGTTTGGGGGTTCTCAATGTTTTCAAATGTGAAAGTAATTCTTAGGCTTCTAAAGGACTAATTCGAGACTAAGAATAATTAGAGTATAATCAATTAAAATGGATCTAGGGACTATGCTTTTCTAGGGGCAAATTATGCATGGGATCATGATGATTTTGTGCAAATTCAAATCGTTGATAATGTGGAAGGAAAGGTTTAAGGTCTTTGAGTCTAGTTTTTCAACAAAACCTCAAAGATGTCACTCATTGACCCTTTCAAGTACCTAATGAGTGTGTCAATAAAAGCCACCCGATACCTCAATTGGGTATCCCTATTTCTAGGATGATACCCATGGCATAGTCAACCTCCTAATCACCCTTATGTCTAAGATAGTGAAAAATTGGCAAGACATACCCATAAATTATCTACAATTGCTTTGGTTCCCACATCCCTCTTTCAAAGGTGAGGTGGGTTCTTAAAGTACACCCAAACCTCTCTTTCAAAGATGGTGTGAGCTTTCAAGAGCTTGAGATTTTTATCCATCAAACCCATTTGGGTATTTGGGGATTTAGCCAACAAATTCCAATCAATTTACTTAAGCAATAGTAGAACCCACATCACAAACTAGTAAATGCACAAACAAATCAAATCCCACACATATTTACACCCTAATCTAGAATAATCCCAAGAGGTAGATCTAGCACATCATAAGGATAATGCAAAAAAATATACCAAGATGTCCATCAAAGTTATTCATAAGAAAATAAAGAGAGTAAAAACCACACTTTAGGCTCAAATAAATTTTCAATAGACAAAGCCAAATCTACACTTTAACGCTCCTCTAATTTTTTCTTGTCTTAAATTGGTGTAAATTTAAGCTCCAAGCTCCAAGAAATTACAAAAACCTAAGCTAAGTATAGGAGGTAGGGTTGTAGAATGATGGATATCCCTTGAATGAAAGGGTTTTGAGCCTTAAATGGGATTTGGGGTCGGCTGGCCAAATGATATTTTTGCCCCTGGGTCATTTTTCTCTCTCACGCGATTGAGTAGGATTGGTCGCGATTGCACCTACTGTGGTTGAGGAGGATGGATTGCGATCATATTGTTTGACTATCTTGATTGATCGTGATCGCGACCCTCAGCCCACGATTGCGGTAACAGAGGGCCAGCTCCTGCTTCTACTTCAGCTTGTCCAGCTCTTGCACTTCTATTCGCTTTTTGATCTTTTTTAGCTTAAGGGTGCTTTTTTTCTTCTCGGCACTTGCATACCTGTAAAATATGTTCATTTAACCACAAATATGTCTCACTTAGACATTCAAATCATCGTAGTGTGTATGAATGTTGAGTGCAAATCAGTGGTAAATTCACCACTCATCAACACCCCCAACTTAAAACTTTGTTTGTTCTCAAGCAACACTATTTTTTACCATGGGACAATGCACTTTTATTCCCAAATTAGATGACCCAAATGATCATGATGACTTCAACTTGATTACTACCACATATTACTCTTCAAACATGGGAAAGACTATTTTCACGACACCCCTCAACATAACATGTAATTTTCAAGGATGCAAAAGACTTCAAAGAGAAATCATAGAACAATCACTAATACTCAAGAAATGACTCCTCTTTGACCTCAACTACATTATACCCCTTTTGCCTCATTTATCGAGAGATGACAAAATCACCCACCTCAACTTGTTTACATGCCTCCTCACAAGAAGGAAAATTTAACATACCAAGTCATCAAATATGCAACAAGGAGTTTAAGTATGAAACTCTCTCTCTCTCTCAAGAACTCTCATTGTTAACAAGAACCATGCCATAGGATTTCCCCTATTTTCAATCACCACTACAATGAATGCACTTGGTTGGCGATCACAAAGGGCTTTTTGAGATTGTAATGGAAATTCGGGGTAGGGTAGGACATTATTTGGGAACAAAGTGACTATACCATTCTTGAACATATATATTATACTTTTTCATCCATCTTTTTACCATGGGACACTTATTTTGTTTTCACTCTTTGAACATGTGCCTACTTTTACTACCTTGATTCACCCATCTTTTGGAAAACATTATTTTCACCTCTTTGCCTTGTACATTTTATGCCTTTCTTTCCTTTCTCTGGTCCCTACTTTTTCCTATTCATTTGTTCTCAAAATTTAGCTCTTAGGCACTAACTTACATTATCATGGCCCAAGTTACCTCTTCTAATCTCCACTACCCCCAACTTAGGCTTTTAGCTAAAATTTGTATTTTTAAGTCCAAGAAGGATAGGGTTCAAAAGAGGGATAAGAATTGAAAGGCTCACTATTTGTAATGTGTTTGCCAAAGAAAGGTATAAAGGCTCAAAGTGGCTGACTAGGGATAACGTCCATGCAATGGTAGGATTTTTAGGCTAAAGTGGACTTCCAAATTCGCAAAGATGGCCTAAGATCATCTCCTCAACCAAGTATAATCAAAATTAGCTTTGAGAGACTAATAGGGCAAGTACTAGATGGCACAAGTATACATGAGATTCATACAAATAAGCTCACCACACATGGCATGCGAATTCGCCAAGGAGGATCAATTGTCCCTCTTGCTAGAGACAAAAATAGAGTATCTACCAATTTTCACAAGTAAAAAATTTGGAGTCACAAAAAGAGAAAAAGAATTTTTACAATGCCGCTCACGTCCATGCCCTTGATTTTTGAAGAAATTTGGATGGAGGGGGTGTTTTCTTTGCATTTTCACCATGCATAATTTGCTAACCGTGCCCAAGTCTCGATCTCATATTTTGGCTTCATAAGGGAAAACTAACCATATGGCTACTCAGACTTTGCCAATGGTATGAATGTAATCCCAAATCCATAATGCCACGAGTACTCAGACTTACCTTACATCTGGGGATCAAAACCCAATCACGACGTTTTCCCCTTAAGAATGTCGTCAATCATTCTATCATAGGGAAAGGCTCATACACCATCATTATTAAAAGTAAAAGAGAACTAGAAATGAAAATAATCAATTCACAAAGTTTCCATGCTTCGCATGAACCAAGTTCAAGTATTGCAAACCAATGAATACACATAAGGGTAAGGCCACACCCCCAACTAAAGGATTTGTAGTGACCTCACTACATAACACAAAAGCATAAGGAGGGTAACAAGACTCCCTGAAACTGCAGTGATAACCAATGTGCAGGCTGGGTAAGCTTTCGTAATCATGCACAGGTGGAGCGATTGCAACACAAGTAGCATGATCGCGATTGCGATACCTGAGGCATGCTGCTCCCTTGGTTTGCCTTGTTTTTTTGTAGGGCTTTCACACTTCTCAAGCTTGGTTTTCCTCTATTTTTTTGGCCTCCAACCTGTCCAAAGTATCTACAAAACATCAAAACTATGTGACTCATTACAAAAACATAAAGATACAAATATGAAAACAATGGGTTGCCTCCCATCAAGCTCTTGATGTAATGTCGCGGCACGACGCCTCTTTAATCCTCATTTGTGTCTCCACTTAGAGGATTTAAACTTCTGCCCAACTTTTGATCATTCAATCTTCAATGCTCTTTTGTCAAAAGTAGAGGCATGACAACATCTGTTCTATCACGCCACTTCGAAGACTTGAATCTTTTACCCAACTTCACATCAAATTTTTGAGTTGTATCCTTGGATAAAGGTGAGAACATCAATAGGCCACTAGTTGAACTTCAGAAATTGGACTACTTGGCCTTTGAGTGTAGGGATTCCATGTGCTCTTTTGGGATGTCAAACTCCAAAATGTAGGAATGGAGTTCTTTCTCCCCAAAATCTATTATTTGCCCAGGTGGATGGACTTTCATTGAGTCTACTAAGTATAATGTTGAAAAATGGTTTAAATAAGGTCTATCCCTTAATTTCTGAGATTCTTCCCTATTGTCATCCTCACCCCACAATGGACTAGAGTCTTCATAATAAATTTGCTTAAATTCTTCTTTTGACTCTAGAACCATGTCTTTTATTCCAGCATTTTCAACCATATTGTGCTCGGTTGGTTGAGAAATAACTGAGGATTCTTTAATGTCAAGCTCATTTAAAAGCATGGGCATGGTCGTATTACTTGAATGATTGGCCTCCATGCCCATCTCTTCTATCCTCTTTATTTCCTCGTTACATGTCTCCATGAATTGATTTATGTTATGTATATTATCCCTCATTGATGTCATCCGATCCAAGATAAGTTGAAGCATTGCTTCAGTACTATTATTTCTAGTGTTTCATTCCTTTTTTTTATCATAAGACCTATCAAAATCATAAGAAGAACTAGCACTTGGTGTTAGCATAATGAGGGTAGGGGGCATTTGGACAATCACTCCAATGTCCATCTCAACCACATATAGAGAACAACCATACTCCTTATAAGATCGAGATGGTGAACATATCTCTACCCGGGAGCATACATACAATCTTGCCAAAAGTGGGGTCCATCACAATATGGACATGGATTGTCATGATAGGATCTTCAACCACCGAACTCACGTTCATTTTGTGATGACATAGTGACAAATAAATAAAAATAAAAAAATACCTAAGACAAGAAACAAAAGAAAATCACAGAAAAATATGTACAAGTTTGAATCAAAGCAAGTAGGCTAAAATTACAAACCAACTCAATACACCAAATTGTTCCCCATCAATGGCGTCATTTTTGATAACGCTCAACTTACACGTCAATTTAAGTGCAAGGCGGTCGTTGTCAATATATTTAACCAACTAAGATTCGGGGTCAAATCCATGAGGAATAATGTGAGTGACGATTAAGTAAATTCAAAATAAAATTTGTTTGCTAAGATCAAACCTATGGTACACAATGGTTTGGGGGTTCTTAATCTTTTCAAATGTGAAAGTAATTCTTGGGTTTCTAAAGGACTAATTTGAGACTAAGAATAATTAAAGTAAGATCAATTAAAATGGATCTTGGGACTATGCTTTCCTAGGGGCAAATTATGCATGGGATCATGATGATTCTGTGCAAATGTAAATCATTGATGATGTGGTAGGCTAGTTTTAAGGTCTTTGAGGCTAGTTTTTCAACAAAACCTCAAAGATGTCACTTATTGATTCTTTCAAGTACCTAACAAGTGTGTCAATTAAAGTAACCCAATATCTCAATTGAGTATCCCTATTTCTAGGATGATACCCATGGCATAGCCAACCTCCTAATCACCCTTATGTCTAAGATTGTAAGTAATTGGCAAGACATACCCATAAATTATCTACTATTTCTTTGGTTCCCACATCCCTCTTTCAAAGATGAGGTGGGTTCTTAAAGTTCACCCAAACCCCTCTTTTAAGGATGGTTTGAGCTTTCAAGAGCGTGGGATTTTTATCCATCAGACCCATTTAGGTATTTGGGGATTTCACCAACAAATCCCAACCAATTTCCTCAAGCAATAGTAGAACCCACATCACAAACTAGTAAATGCAGAAACAAATCAAATCCCACCCATATTTACACCCTAATCTAACATAATCCCAAGAGGTAGATCTAGCACATCATAAGGATAATGAAAACAAATATACCAAGACGCCCATCAAAGTTATTCATAAGAAAATAAAGAGAGGACAAGCCACACGTTAGACTCAACTGAATCTTCAATAGGTAAAGCCAAATCTACTCTTTAATGCTCCTCTAAATTTTTTTTGTCTCAAATTGGTATAAATTTAAGCTCCAAGCTCCAAGATTCAAGAAATTACAAAACCCTAAGCTAAGGATGGGAGGTAGGGTTGTAGAATAATGGATATCCTTTGAGTGAAAGGGTTTTAAGCCTTAAATGGGATTTGGGGTCGGCTGGCCAAATAACATTTTTGCCCCTGGGTCATTTTCTGCTCTCACACAATCGCGGAGGCTCTGTACCTACTGCGGTCGTAGAGGATGGATCACAATCACCATTGGTTAACTAACTTGACTGACCGCGATCACGACCCTTAGCATGCGATCACGGTAACTGAGGGCCATATCATGCTCCTGCTTCAGCTTGTCCATCTCTTGCACTTTTATTCTCTTTTTGATCCTTTTTAGCTCAAGGTTGCTTCTTTTCTTCTCAGCACTTGCATACCTACAAAATATGGGAATTAGTGCATTTAACCACAAATATGTCTCACTTAAACATTCAAATCATAGTAGTGTGCATGAATGTTGAGTGCAAATGAGTGGTAAATTCACCACTCATCAGGGTCTTTTCGAAATAACTTCTCTATCTCATCTCTGAGGTAGTGGTACGGACTACTTATAGTTTACCCTCTCAGACCCCACTTTGTAAAAATATATTGATATGTTGACGTTGTTGTTGTACTTAGGTGGATTATGATTATACTCAGGATAATTATTATATGACCTTATATAGGTGTATAGCTACAACAACTTAATACTATGCCACAAATCTCTTAATTAATGTTTAATAAAATATTACAAATGATAAATAAGTAATGACCAACATTGTCGATAGGTCGGTTATGTAATGGATACCAGTGACTACCTCAATAGATGTGAGAGTTGGTAGAGATGTAGGATTTCATTTAAGAACTTTATCGATTATGTTGTTTTGTGGGCATAAATCCTCATTGTTTCCTTTATGATCGGAGTGAACATTGATTTCATTGGCATAAATCAGCTTTATTTCATTTCCTCTATCTGCAAACTTTTGATGGATTTAAATACAACCTTCTCAAGGATGATAATGATACATCTATGATCCTCCGCTTATGTCCCCAAGATACCTTGAGATATTTTTGTTTTCTCCTTAAGTTCGAGGATCACAATAGTGTTTGTAAATTTTAGGATCATTTTTGATGCTATGAAAGGTTCTTTTCGCCAACAAAGCAGATGTAAAAAATATTTGATCTTGATAATTTCCTAATTTTTAACTGAAAATAGGTTGAATCTCCTAATAAATTAATGCCACCATTAGTTAGCCATCGATAAGGAAAATTATCTGGATTATTTGTAAGCTGAATCAAGTCTATGTTGTTGTAAAAAAAATTCTCCTATCCTTATTGTTTTGCTTATTGTTAGGACCACGAAGATGATACCTACTATTGCACTATTCTTATATGCGTATTTTGGTTCCCTATTTCTGTGAATGTTGTGTTTAATTTACGGTATTCGTTGTTTGTCAATGTTAGGAATTCTCCTTAATTATGATGGTAGATCCTGAAATGTATTATACTATAGTGTCTCTACAAAATCAAAAACTTCATTAGCTAGAAAATCTTCCAGTACATTCTCTTACCTTAGGATGTTAGTCATCTGCACTAGGCATTTGTTAACCTCCAATGCTTGATCCTTGAGAGTTTCATCTGATTCTCCAAGGTGTTTTCCACCCTTCTTCTAGGATGTTAACCTAGTCAGAGAATCAGTATCTATTAAGATAGGTAATCTTTGTTGTAAAATACTATGTTGAATACCTTCTTCAATAGTTACTGCCTCTTCATTCAAACCATTAGTCATTCCTAGTCTTTTGGCCTTAACATAAATAAATCCCTATTCTCATCCCTTGTACAGAAAGTAACAAACCTTTCACCAAGATTGTTGTTACTTTTCCTATCTATATAACAGTTGAACCATCCTAAATCTGGCTTCTTCAACTATACTAATTGGTACATTAGAACTTGTCTTTAATTAACAAGATATTGTACTATTAGTAGCCAATAACTTGGGACCCATTTCATCTATGGATATCTCAACCAAATTAGCTTGTAAAGATTGTCATTGATGTCCTGAATAAATTGCCCCCTACTCATAGATCCTCCATCCTCAATTATGTTTTTTTTTCCAAAGTTGCCAACATATAAATATTGAGACAACTTGTAAAATAGGAGAAAACTTAACACTGCACCGAGTCTCCCACCATGTCTGTAGAGCCTAATGTACATACACAAAAGTCCTATGAACTCTTGTTGCTCCTAAAAGTATTTCCATATGGATCTTGCAAAGTCTTCATTTATAAAAAATGCACTCTAGTTTCATCCTTAGGTTGTTCACAACACCTACATCTTGAAACTACATTAGTCATCATTTTTTTTAGAATTTTATCTACTGAAATTTTGTATTTCCATACCGTCCATACGAGGAAGAAAATATTTTAAAGAAAACCTTTTGTCAAAATTTATGCATATTCATCCACTTTCTATCCACTTTGTCTAAGACATTCCCAAGCACTTTCAACAGAAAATTTACGAGAAATAATTTCCACCCACCAAGGGTGATTAGTTAATTGTACAATGATCTCTAAATATAGGTTTTGTTACACATGTTCTACCATAATTTTTGGGAAATACTCATATATGTCTTCATTGTCCCACCCTCTGGTTGCATAAAGAAGCTTAAATCTTCAATTTTGTCATGTCTGGGCACATCTAGATGGTTTTCTTTATTACTCCTGTTCCTATTTAGTTGTCCTCCAAAGTGTTAGTTGTTCCACTCATTTTCTTAAGATATTTAATCCTCTAAATATTATTCAAGATTTAAAGATTAGAATGGGAATTTATTCTATAAGAGCAGTACTTCAATTTACAGAACTATAACAAACTCAAACGTCAGAGCAAATCACACACTTAACACTTGCTTTTTCTTTTCAAATTGATGAAAATGTAATATATAGAGAGAAAGGTTGATTTTTAAAATACAACAAGGTTTTCCTATATGTTTCGGTGAATGAAAAATCTAAAAAAAACTTCAACTTACGTAGCCAACAAATTGTTGTAAATGTAAAGATACCTCCTAAACCTAGTGGTTGTTGCGGTGGCTGGCTGGCCTATTGGGCCATGAAAACTTAGAATGAGACGCTAATTGGGAGTCTATACTCCGACTCTAGTCTGAGAACCCTATGGAGTACCAAGAAAAACACCACTCTGAGTCATACCCTTTAACAAACCAAAGATAAAAACAAAGGAAATCATAAAGTATCAAGGTAGCTAAAAATTTAAGTGGTTCTTGAGCTAGACCCGCCTTTCCACTGGGGATTGATCGGCCTTAGTATCATATTCAACCTCAAGAAACTTTGGTCTATCTAGGAAATGATCAATTGTGTTCTTTCTCGAGCCCGTACTCGACCTCAGCCTCTACCACGTTGTTTGTCTTATCTGTGTGTCCCAACACAAGCAATAAGTATGGTTCTAGAATAGGCTCCTCAACTTTATCCTTATTTTTTTCTTTCTTTTCTGTCCCTACTAATATCATATGAATATTTCAACTATTGTATCCTTAGTCTTTTCTACAGACTTCCAACTTCAACTATTTTCTTTTACAACTTACTCTAGAAAATGAGAATATTTTTCTACTTGTTTTGAGGGAAGAATATTCTTCTACTTGGTATGAGGTTAAATTTCATAAATACTTATATTATTATAATTTTATTAAATTTATGTAATTATATTTTTTAATAGAATAAATTATAAAACTTTCAATCTACTAACAACAAAGAACTTGAGTAGTTCTTCAATTATAAAGATAAATAAATTCCTTTACTCTATTGAATTGAGTGGAAGCCATAAAATTATCAATCACAATTATCGGAAAACCCACTTTTCAATGAGTGATAAATTTTAACTCTACATTTTAACCTTAATTTATTCTTTATCTTATACTCTCTTCTTTCACTTTTCCTTATCACTTTTTGGCATGACACACCCATTAAAAAATCTTTTTCTTAATTAAAGAGGACCGAAGACCCATTTTATTGCAAATTAAACAAAAATAACAAAGTCTAGTCTTGCAGGCCCAGGTAGTGACCCAGTCCACATCAAATAAGGAAATACATACACAAAAATAGAAAAATAAAGAGAAAAGCAAATCGGCTGCTTTTCCTAAGTCATCAAAGTAGACCAAGGGGCTCAGATGTGTGGAAGCTTATGGAAATGACCATCGGAGATGGCAACCAGAGCTGGACTAGGTTCGAACACCACTCGTCATAGCTAAATATCTACCACAAACCAGCCATACATCCTTTTATAAGTCTACTAGTTCGATCTGAGCTAGCTTTCCCTTTTTCATTACCTTCGTCTAGATCTTTCACCACTCACGATTTTGGTAGATGCCATTCTTCAGTCTCAATGCTCACCAGGCACCGTGGAATCAAAACCAAGAAAAGATTTTTCCAATGTTGGGATCGACATCATGTGAAGATGAATCCAAGGTTCTTCTATTTCTCTTTACTAATAAATCGACTATATTCCTGATTATATCATACATCTTCATATTCATAACCCTACAGGTTGAATTTCATATGAAATTAATGGCACTGTGTGAGTCATCTCTATTGAATGTATTTCATAATTATTTACATTTGAGGTTTTCTGGTGCTGACATAACTCTTATACTTGTACTGTCAACAAATTGATAGTGGTGAGCTTTGTAGCTGTGACATTTCTAGTCTGGTTCTCTAGTAATGTAGATGTTGAATCTAAGATTTGGAAGACTTATCTTGTTTCCATTAATAATCCTTCTCACTCGTGTTGGTAACTTCTAGAAATTAGTAAACTGGACTATCCCTGCAAAATCCAAAACATAGTTAGTGAAAAAATTTGCTAGTTGGTTCTCTTCCCTCGCTATGTGTCGAACCCGACATTCACCTTTAGTTCTCTCATACTTGATCTTCTCTACATCTATTATAACACGCCAAGGATCCTTCCATTCTTCATCAAGGATCTTATTAATTATTAAGTTGTTTGTCTCTATCAATACTAGAATGATATTATTATTCACACAGTACTCAATCCTTTGCAAAATAGCTCTTGATTCTGCAGATATACTTGTGGTATCAAGAATTACCTCTGCTCTTTCATACATCAAATCTCCATCATTGTTCCTAATACTAAAAGCAATAGAGTTATCCCCTGGGTTGCCCCTTGATGCACCATCCTGTTACATTTGAACCAACCTACCTCTGGTGGTCTCCATCTAATCACTGTACAAGCCACATTATGTCTATACCTTGCTAAAAAATCAATCAAGTCATTCCAAGAGGTAGGAATATTTTTCAACCATGGGTAATTCCTCCTGGTTACCTAATAGAGGTTCAAATTTATTTCATACACTACTTTATGCCTTTACATCTCCTTCCCATAAATAATAGAGTTTCTCTACTTCCAAATTTTCCATAGAATTATAGCAGGGGCGACCTGATAGATAGGCTTAAGTTTAGGTGCACATTCTTGACTCCACCACTTTGAAATGGCCTGCTAAACTTGGACAGAAGGCCCCTGAATGCCTGAAGCATTAAAAAAGTGCTACCAGATACTTCTACCAAAATTACCTGATATAAAAAGATGATTGATGGTTTCTTGTTATGTCTGTATATAACATATGCATCTAAAAACTATGTCATTTCCAAATTTTTTTACCACATCATCCACTGGAATTTTCAGCATCCAAACGCTCCATAAGAAAAAAAATATCTTGAAAGGTAATCTGTGATTCAACTTTTCGATAAACATTCATTCTTTAGCTATTTATGTCTTAAAATTCCCCAGACACTCTTCGTTGTGAACTTTCCATTGCTATTAGCCATCCACCAAGGTTTTTCCCGAAGATCCAATCTTTCAAAAATCTTTATCTTTGTGACTCCATGTTGAACAATCTCCTGTGGTAGATTGTAGTTCATTACCTGCATATACCAGTTTCCATCATCCATCATCCATTAAAGTACTTAACTCATCTATCTTCTCATTCATTATAAAATCAACAGGTAATATGTCTATAAGAGGGCCTAATCCAGTCCAATTATCAAACCAGATGTTAGAACTTCCATTCTTGGGTTCCCATAATATATCCTATTCTATTTGATCTCTAGCCTCCAATATTTTCTTCCAGATCTGAGAACCTTCCCTCTATTATACTACTGATAGAATTTGTTTTTGCAGTATTTCTTCCACATAAAATTGGTCAACAATGATCTTGTGGTCCTAAAGGCCCGCCATAATTTGGCAAAGAGAACTTTGGAAACATCAAACAAACATCTAAAGATAATTCCTCCTTCATTCTTTGAAGAATATTTGAAATAAGAATAACCTTTCCACCAAATGTCAACAATTTCCCTTTCCAGTTTTGGAGTCTATCCTTTACCTTCTTGATTAGATCATTATAATACACGTTTTTCTTCCTTGAATGAAATATTGGACAACCTAGGTATTTAAAAGAAAAAGATTTCCTTTCAAACCCTATGATTTATTCAACTTCATGGACTAAAGCTTGTGTTGTTTTACCAAACATATACAAGTTGTTTTTCTCCTTATTGACCATTTGGCCTAACACCAATTCATACTCTTGTAGAACCTTCATAATCATCTCCAAGTATCCTCTTTCCGCAGATGCAAAAGTGATAGTGTCAGTTGTATATGCCAAGTGGTTTGTGTTGGCACTCCATTTAGGCATGCCATATCTAGTGTATCTCCAATCATCAAATAAAGAATTTAGGGCTCTGGACAGTGTCTTTTTAGCAAAAATAAATAAAATAGGGGATAAATGTTCTCCCTGCTTAACACCTTTAGTGGAATGAAAGAATCTTAGAATGAAAGAATCCATGAAATTGGCCATCAATTAGTATAGAATACCAATTATTAGCAATCACCCTCCAGATTAAGTGAATAAAAACCTCTGAAAATCTCAACTTCCTTAATACTTTAGTTAAATACAATCAAGACACCCTGTCGCATGCCTTGCTCATATCTTATTTTAGTATTAAATTTGTTGATTTTCCCCTCTTCCTAATGTTAGTTATAATTTCTTAGGTCAAGAGCACATTCTCAATGATACACCTTCCCTTGACATATCCTGATTGATTTGATAAAATTAATGAGGGAAGTAGAAAGTCCAATCTTCTTTGTACCACTTTGGAGATAACTTTATTAATAAAGTTACACAGACTAATAGGTATGAGATCAACAAAAGTTTGAACAACATTCTTCTTTGGAATAAGAACCAGATTTGTATAAGTAAAAAACTTAGGCAATGAGTCACCTTGAAAGTAAGCCTTTACTACACTAAGGACATCTTCTTTCACAATTTCCCAACAAAATTGATAACATTTCCCATTCAGACCATCTGGTCCACCAGGACAATTCCTTTCCATTGAAAAAACAATTGTTTTGACAACCTCTATTATTGGTGTTGAACACAACAATATATTTTCCTACTTAGTCACAATAATAGGAATTCTATTAAGGATTTCAAAATTGGTACCTTCAGCTTCTTTAGTAAATTACTTCTCAAACACTTTAATATCTTTCTCTTTAATTTGCTCCATATCTTCAAGCCAAATCCCATCAGAATTTTGAATCCTTCTAACTTGCAGTCTTTTTCTTCTACCGTTGACCAAAATTATGGTAATAGAAAGTGTTTTTGTCCCCATCAATGACACAACCCGAACTGGGGCCTTGTTGTAATGGGCATCTCAAGTCCAACCAGGATCGGAGACCACCCCCGATACCCAATCCAACCAACAAACATATACCCTGAGTCGGATGAATTTTGAACATATAACAAGATAATGCATTTAACAATGTAATGACTTTGGTATATGTCTATATCCGAGACCAACCCAACCAAGTCAATCCATCGAATAACCGACCAAAATTACCAAAAATAAAAACCTAATGTATAAATATAAATATATCGCGATCATTCCATACCCAAGTCCACAGTTGTCCATACAAAGCCTCTAAACCAAACCAAAGAGTATCTAGTCGGGACATGCCCCTGGCCATAGCCAAAAACAAAAATCTATGAAAAGATAAAAGTATGTAAAGTAATCCATAACATGAAATGGATGCCTTTCGAACTATGGAAGCTCACCACTTCAATCCAAAGTCGAATCTCCTCGAATTTGATCAATGCGCAAGATGAGTAGTATGACCGGTTTCTGCATCGCGTGGGGTTATAGAGCTCGAAGACGGGTTAGTGGGTGAATGCTAGCATGGATTTTATTTTTTGTTTATGCAAAAAATTTTAGTTGCTACAAAGATATGACCTATATATCATATCTTGACTGGTTCTTTAGGGTCTTAAAGTAAAGCTCTCTTCTGCCTATGCACTCAAGATAAAGATAAAATAAAGCCAACCTTTAAAACCAAGTAAACCAACAATATGCTTTCACAACCATACATACACACATATATAAGCAAGCTGGGAAAAAGAACCGAGTTTAGCATGCCTTTAAAACCATTAACCTACCCAATGCGTGTAGCTGCACTAATCGAAGATACCATAGTAGTAGGGGATTCTCGTGTACCCTTCGCTCTCTATGATATATACATACAAGTGTTAGGGGATTCTTGTGTACCCCTCAAGTATATGGTCGCCATGACCAATCCTTATGTCGGCAAACATTAGTTTTCAGTGTCCCTCCATTAGACTCACGCCTTAATGGTTAGCTATCACACCCCGCCATTATTGCCCAGTTAAAACCATTACCATACAACCAAACCACCAACTCCATTGATTATCAACCAAGGCTATGAGTAGTAGTATTGTCATATCGACTATAGCTTGCAAGAAATGTCCTTAGCCAACCTTAGGGGATTCCCATGTACCCCATAGGTTACATTATTAAGTTTACTTGGGGCATTCTCATGTACCCCGCAAGTACATCATTATTAGGCTTACTTGGCGGATTCCCATGTACCCCAAAATTATTTAATTGTTAAGTTTTTCTTGGGGGAATCCCATGTACCCCACAAGATGTTCATCATTTAGAATACTTTCATTATTACGTTCTCTTGGGGAGTTCCCGTGTACCCCAAAAGGTTTTCATTCAAATCAATTTCAGAGCCACCAAGACCTTACCATTTAACAATTCCAAACTATTCAAAACCATTTAAACAACCGCAAACCAACTTAGGTTTCATTACTATAGTAAACCATGCAAAGCTTCAATGAAAGTTCAACAATATAACCAAAAACGTTCTCGTAGGAATTTTATCAAACATGTTGAGGGCATACCTTTATCAAGACCAAAACCAAAGCATAAACCATCAAGTTTAGGGTTACCCGTGACTCGTTTCTTAAACCACAACCAACAAGAACCCATATATACAAACCACCACCAAGAACATGTGAAGATATAATTTAAACCAAGAGTAAACAATACTCAACAATATGCATCCAAAACCCACAACATTGGTTTTCAAAACCACCAGTTATGATTCATAATCAATGTTTAGAACATATTAAAACATGCCTTTAGTTGGAACTAACAATTAGGGAGGAGTACATGCCTTATACACGATGATTCACGGAAGAAAACTTGACTCTTGAGCCTTTTAAAGAACACTTGTAGAAACCCTAACCTCAATCTTCAAGAGAGTGCTTAGAGAGAGTATTTTGATTCATGCAAAGTGAGTTATGAGAGGACACCAATGGTTATATAACGTGGGGACATAAGGGTTTTGGGGGTGGGAAAATGTCCGGAGTACCCTAAGCTCAAAAGTTAAAAATATACACGCTGGAGGGTATGACCACCCCCCTTAACCATACCCTAGGGTATAAGTGGTACCCTAACTCGTACCCTAGACTTAACCATGGACCTCAAAACTGATCATCATACGACAACACATGCCAAAATCATACCCTAAGGTACGACAAGTACCCCTAAACCGTACCTTGGACAAATTCAACTAGGCTAATCAATAAGCATCATACGACTTGGCATCATACACCTCGTATCCTGCCATACTACTATTATGATGCTTAGTCGTATCTTGGGCAGAAACCAACCCCAAACATACTGCCTAATATACGAGAGAGAGGTCCATAGTCGTACACTAGCATACGACTTGTACCTTCAAGTCATACCTTATCCAGAGTAGTCGACTTAGGAAATTTTTCTAAGGGTCCAAGTTTGGGATGTTTCATTCTCCCCCACTTAGGATCATTCATCCTTGAATGACGGGTTAAGGGCAAGCACAAGCACGAGCTAACACATTAATACCCATTAAACTTCCATTCAACCTAACTAGAAGACATGGACATAAATCAAGATGGGAAGATCATCACAAACTCCAAGCATGATTTACACCCTAACACCTTCATCCCGACCCCTAACTAAGTTAGAAAACAAAGACATAAGGAAATCCACCCTTCCTTTAACCAAGTTAGAAAACAAAGATGTGATAAAGAACGCATACCTTATGTACGAGTTTTCGAAATGAAAAACCAACATGGATACTTAGTCTCTATGTCCGCTTCCGCATCCCAGTTGGCTTTCTTTGACTTTTGGTTCCACCATAGAATATTTACCGAAGCCATACCTTTTTGTTCGTAACCGGCGAACTTACCAACCCAAGATCCTCACTGGGACCTCCTTAGGACCAAAAGTCTGAGATACCAATACCACCCAAAGAAAACAACCGAAGAAGGACCACCGACATCTTACCTCAACACAAATACATGGAATACCAGATGGATGGAACTCATGCTAGAGAGTAAGTCCAATTCAACTTATAATTTCCCAGAGATACATCACTACGAGAGCTTGAGTCTAGCTATAAATCACTTCATGTTCAAGCCTATCCAAAGAAAAAAAGAGTTAACTTAGGCCACCAGACTATATTCCATACATCCACCCAAAACAATATTTTGCTTCCACCAAGAATTAAAGTTCCCAACACAACAATTGGTATATCTATCAACCACAACATTCAAGCCTACCTCTTCTATTCTAGCAGTACTGCCTATCCTTCTAAGGATTTAGAATCCTGTATTATTTTTGCAAAGATTTTTCACCACCTACTCCCCCCCTAGCCATTTCTCATGACAATTCCTCATGAAAACAACCTTACCTCACCCTCCAAAACCTTAGCTCTAGTAGTCACCCCAGAATCTCCCCCACTTAGGGACTTTTACCTCTTCTCCATTTCAAAACATCACTATACCTCTACAACTACTACCATTCAGGGTCATTAAGAAATTAAAGTACAAGAATCACTTATGCTACTCATGGAGAGACCTCTGAAAAGAGACACGGCACCATAGGCACAAGGAACTTCATAGCAACCACCTAGGACATAAATGGAGAACCATCCCAACACAACACACCATAGAAAGAGTCCTTAGGATTGGACACCAAAAGACACACGGCCACATATATCATACGTAATTCAATGTAAGGTCAAGATTCATATCCAGGGAATAAGGCAAATTCAAAATATTAACGTTAGAAATAAGCGCTACCAGAATTCATGCAACACTGGAAGAGTGCCCTCGTAATGAAAATAGGAGAGAATTGGTAGAATATGCACCCCAACCTTGCCTTACTATGCCTATAAGCACAACACTCTGCTCTAAAGGGTATCACCAAGTACCTACACTAAGGATATTTGGTTCCCCTATACTTAAAACCTCATTCACCTAAATGCCACCTAGAGTCCAGCATAGTCATACAAACTCAATACTCTAACCCATCTAATGACTTAACCCTTAACCCATCAGTTCAACCTGAGCCCTCGGCCTATATGTCATAACCTTCCCACTTTTGCATTCCCCAAGTCATCAACCTCACTCCTTTCCGCATACCTCATCCATCCTACCAATCTACCTCAATAATACTCTGATTGTTATCCCTAAGATAACATTCTACCTTTACTACAAATAATGCCTAAAGTTCAAACCCAACGTCTACCAACCATTATGCACTACCAACAAGGTACCCCATATAGAAATATGCATATATGGTCCACCCCACAAGGAGGACACTTCAAATTCCTCATTCACCCACCAACAACCTATACCTTCCCATGGGAAACCATACCTCTTATGCATGAAAGAAAGTAAATACTTCACGGAGAATCACTAGGATGGGTGAGACATTTATCTAAGGGGTTCTTTAATTGCTTCTTAAGCTCTTCTAACTCGATTGAAACCTTTCTATAATAAAGAATAGAAATTGGACAAGCTTACCAAACAAGACCAATGCTAAACTTAATCTCCCTATTAGAAAGACACCATGAGGGTCTTCAAGAAGGACCTCAAAAAAACTCATTCACCACAGAAACTGAATGCAAAGAAAGAACTTCTGAGATAGAAACTTTAACCCAAACCAAATGATAATAGAGACACCTCTTTTGAAGATTAATCTCCAAGCTTGAAGATATGATATAACCTTCCCCCTTAATAGCTCGGGAATCATCCTCCCATCCAATAACTAACTCACCAAGAAGCCTAAAAACAACCTTATGGGTTCGAAAGTCTAATAATGTGTAACACGAGTGCAACTAATCCATCCCCAGAATATCATAGAAATCCACCATATCTGAGTCAAACAGATTCTCCAGAGTCTCCGTTACTACCAACAACTACCACATACCCCTATAGACCTCTTTTCAATAATAGAGTCACATACCAGGGTAGAAATAAAAAAGGGTCCTAAATAACCTTGGGACCAAACCCAAATTGCACAGCCACAAGTGGAATCAACATAAGAAAGAGAGGACCCTGAACCAAGTAAATAATTCACAACACGAGAAAAGAGTTACAACATACCAGTGTCAGCATCAAAAGATGCATCAGACTCCTAAGGGATAGCGAGGTCATTGAGATAATCCTGACCAATGTTATCACCAGAAGTAGCATCCCTCGGTGCAAGAGCTAGAGAGGTGGTAACCGATGTCCTATTTGCCCAAGCGATAATCCTTATAGGACACTCCCATTGCATATGACCCAACTAACCATAATTAAAACAATGATTCCTTCCTTCTTTGCAACAACCACGGTGCGACCGACCACAAAACCGACGAGGAGGATAGGATGGTACGGAATGGGCCCTACAAGCCTAAGATTAGGTACCTTGTGACCTTGAAGCATTACATATCTAAAAACATCTATCTCCCAATGACTTTGGGTAGGGAGCACTAGCCATAGAACAAGAGTTAGAACCCATCTAACTCTTTCTCTTGGACCACTTACCACCATACTGTTGGCCTTCCCTTTATTTAAAAAATCGAGGCCACTTACTCTACCTATTGCCCAACCTTGCCTTATTCTCCCCTATACCAATAGGATTAGACTGGCGTGATAGAGTTATACTATCTGGGTCAATAGAATAATAGAATATCGATATTAGTAACCTCTCATTGAGGTAATTGTTCATGAGTACCAACTTTTAGAGTAGGGTTAGTGGAGGCCGGTGGAACTCCATAGGAATATCCAAAACTGTAACCCTTGATTGGGTCTGTGGCCCATGAGTTGGATGAGATTTATCCATGTCGTCCTCAAGTGGTATAGGTGAGTTCCCATAATCTTTAGATCATTGAGAGAACATGATCTGAAAGGTAAACCAAAAGAAGATTTAGGGAAGAGTTCAAGATCATAGACTCTGTAGCCCGAAAGTAGAACAACAAGAAAGTGAAACATTCCTATATGCCTCGTAGCCTCCTGATTATAAGTGTGGTGCACGACATACCCATAATCAAGACTCTACATGACACGGCTTTGTGGACACCCAATGACACCAAAAACTGGCCTCTGATACATACTTGACACGACCCGAATCGAGGCCTTGTTGTAATGGGAATCTCAAGTCCAAGCGGTACCGGAGACCACCCCTGATACAGAATCCAACCAAATTACATATACCTTGAGTTGGATGAATTCTAAACATATAACAAGTTAATGCATTTAACAATGTAATGACTTTGGGATAAGTCTATATCCGAGACCAACCCAACCAAGTCAATCCATCGAATAACCGACCAACCAAACCAAAACTAAGAACCCAATGTATATATAAATAAATTGGGATCATTCCATACCCAAGTCCATAGTTTTCCATACAAATCCTCTAAACCAAACCAAAGAGTATCTAGTCGGGACATGCCCCTAACCATAGCCAAAAAAAATCTATGAAAAGACAAAAGTATGTATAGTAATCCATGACATAAAATGGATGCCTTCCAAACTATGGAAGCTTACAACTTCAATCCAATACCAACTGTCCTCAAATTCAATCAATGAATAGGAGTAGTATGGCCGGTTTTTGAATCGCATGGGGATTAGCACCCGAAGATGGGTTAGCGGGTAAACGCTAGTATGGATTTTGTTTTTTGTTTATGCAAAAGATTTCAGTTGCTACAAAGATATGACCTATATATCATATCTTGACTGGTTCTTTAGGGTCATACAGTCAAGCTCCCTTCTGTCTTTGCACTCAGTATAAGGATAAAATAATGCCAACCTTTAAAACCAAGTAAACCAACCATATGTATTCACAATCATACATATATATATATATATATATATATATATAACCATGCTGGGAAAGGGAACCAGAATTATCATGTCTTTAAAACCATTAACTTGGGTATGTGTAGCTTAACCGTCATAATCCATCCATGGGTTATATGGGTCCAGTGTTTCCCCATGGACGGAACCCGATGCGTGTATCCAAACTAACCAGAGATGCCATACGAGAAGGGATTTCTTGTGTACCCTTCGCTCTCTCTATATGTATATACAAGTGTTAGGGGATTCCCGTGTACCCCTCAAGTATATGGTCACCATGACCAATCCTCATGTCGGCAAACATGAGTTTCCAGTGTCCCTCTATTAGACTCACACCTTCACAGTTAGCTATCACACCCTGCCATTATTGCCTAATTAAAACCATTACCATACAACCAAACCACCAACTCCATTTATTTTCAACCAAGGCTATGAGTAGTGGTATCGTCATACCGACTATATCTTGAAAGCAATGTCCTTAGCCAATTTTAGGGGATTCCCATGTACCCCATAGGTTACATTATTAAGTTTACTTGGGGGATTCTCATGTACCCCACAAGTACATGATTATTAGGCTTACTTAGGGGATTCTCGTGTACCCCATAAGTATTTCATTATTAAGTTTTTTCTTGGGGGATTCCCATGTACCCCACAAGATGTTCATCATTTTGAATACTTTCATTATTACATTCTCTTGGGGGATTCCCATGTACCCTGCAAAGTTTTTATTCAAATCAATTTCATAGCCACAAAGGCCTTACCATTTAACCATTTCAAACCATTCAAAACCATTTAAACCAACTTAGGTTCCTTTACTATAGTAAACCATGCAAAGCTTCAATGAAAGTTCAACAATATAACCAAAAACATTCTCATAGGCATTTTATCAAACATGTTGAGGGCATACCTTTATCAAGACCAAAACCAAAGCATACACCATAAAGTTTAGGGTTACCCATGACCTATTTTTTAATCCACAACCAACAAGCACCCTTATATGAAAACCACCACAAAAAATATATGAAAACATAATTTAAACTAAGAGTAAACAATACTCAACTATATGCTTCCAAAATCGTCAACATTGGTTTTCAAAACCACCATTTATGATTCATAATCAATGTTTAAAACACATTAAAGCATGCTTTCAGTTGGAACTAACAATGAGAAAGGAGTACATTCCTTATACAAGAAGATTCACGAATGGAAACTTGACTCTTGAGCCTTTTGAAGAACACTTGTAAAAACCTTAGCCCCAATCTTCAAGAGAGTATTTAAAGAGAGTATTTTGAGTGTTTTGATCCATCCAAAGTGAGTTATGAGAGGCCACCAAGGGTTATATAATGTTGGGACGTAAGGGTTTTAGGGAGGGAAAATGTCCAGAATACCCCCCAGCTCATAAGTTAAAAATATGCACGTAGAAGGGTACGATCACCCCCCTTAGATATACCCTAGGGTACGCGTAGTACCCTAAATCTTACCTTGGAACTTACCATGGACCTCCAAACTGATCATCATATGAAAAATCATGCCAAACTCGTACCCTAAGTTACAAGAAGTACCCCTAACCTGTACCTTGGAAAGATTCAACTAGGCTAATTATTAAGCATCATACGACTTGGCATCATACACATCGTATCCTACCATACGACTAGTATGATGCTTAGTCATATATTTGACAAAAACTAACCCCAAACACACTGCCTAACATACGAGAGAGAGGGACATAGCTGGACCCTAGCATACGACTTATACCTTTAAGTCGTACCGTGTCCAGAGTACTCGACTTCAAAAAATTTTCTAAGGTTCCAAGTTTGGGATGTTTCAATCAATCTTTAAGGTTACTCTAGCTTTTTATTTCTAGAATTCTTCCTCTAGATGCAAATGTTTCTTCAATTCTGCCTGAGCCATCTGTAACATTATTCAATTTTGAGGTGTACAATCTTCTTCAAGCAATTATTCCTTAACCCTTACAATCTCTTCCCAAAGTGCCAACTGCTTAAAGATGTTCCCATAAGTATCTCTATTTCATTTGGTCAAGGCTTTCTTAATGTTCTTTATTTTCTGCTTGAACATTAAAAAATAATGCCCTTAGACAATCAACTTTCCATTATTGCTCCACAATCTTTAAAAAATATGAATGTTCAGTTGAGAAACTGAGGAATATTAAGGGCTTCCTAATCAATTGAGACTGATTCCCAATGTAAGAAAGAGAGAGGCATGATCTGATCCTATCCTTGCTAAGTGTTCTGATTCAATATGCTCAAAAATATCATATAACTCCTAATTTATTACAATTTTATCTATTTTTTCAAAAATACAGTCAGCATCACACCTACCATTTCACCAAGTGAATAGACTACCTTTAAAGTCCATCTCCAATAGACCTGAAGAGTTAATACAATAAGCAAAATCTTCAACATGTTAGGGTAAAACTAGTAAGCCACCAATTTTTTCCTCATTATTTAGCACCACCCACTAGCCAAGGCATAGCATAGCTATTATATAGTTGGTAAATAATATCCCACAAATTCTTTCTACTTCAGTGCATTATGCATAGACAATGGTGGCTAGTAACTTCAAAATCAAGCTATTAACACTTAGCTTTACTATCAATTATTGGTTAGTATTAAGCACTATCACCATATCTATGTCTTCTTTTACAAAGAGCCAAATCTTTCCAAACTCATTAGTACCAGCAAATTGCATTCCTAGCCTTCTTTTGTAATGATGCATGTTATTTGTCTGTTGGAAAGGTTCCAACAAGACAGTCATGAAAAATTGATGATGGTTATGTAACATTTGTAGCCTATCAAAGGTTTTCTAAGTCCTAACTGATCTAATATTCCAAATTATAACTTTCAACGTCATTTAAAACTAGATAAGTTAACTGATCTCTGTTGACACCTAATTTTTGTTCTCCACAACTAAGTTTAATTTCGAGTTTCTTTAATTTTAAATAAAATTACAATATTTATTTTATCTGAATAAAAAGCTTTTCAAAGTATTTATTTGGATAATTTTGCAATTTTATGTAGCAATTATATATTATCGAATTCAATTATATGAAATTATATAATTTTATTACTTAAATATTTATTTTATGAAATATCAGTTTTTAATCAAGGCTTATCCTGATAATAAATTCAAATTGTTTGAATGTAATTTGTTCTTGAAAATAATTTATTTTGAAATATATTTGTTTGACTTTTATTAAATCAAGAAACTTGAGATTAAACAAGGTATTAATTCATATTGAATTTAGTTAATTTATTAAATTTGGCCATAATTGAAATCAAATTGGCCGCAATTACAATACAATTGGCCAATTGATTTTCAATTTGGTCAGAAATTAAAATAAAATTGACCAACTCCTAAACTAATTAGGGTTATTTTTTAAATAACTCCAAAAATACATAATCTACCCAAATAACAACAGCCCATCAAAACCAATAGATTAACCCAAACTGAAAATTCAAATTTGAATTTCAAAATTTATACTAGATTATACAATTCCACCTCAACCTTGTCCTTTCTCCATTTTGAAATTCAAAATTTATACTAGATTGTACAATTCCCCCTCAACCTAGTCTTTTTCCATTTTTAAAATTCAAAATTTGTACTAAATTGTACAATTCCCCATCAACCTTGTCCTTTTCCATTTTTGAAATTCAAAATTTATACTAGAATGTACAATTCCACCTCACTTTAGACTCAATTTCAAATTCCAAAAAATACCTCTAAGTTCTTTCTCCCACATTGGTGGATTCAAAGAATTCAATCCCCATTTTTTCCTATAAATAATACCACCATTTTGGTAGAAAGCAAGTCTCAAAGATTGGAAAAACTTTTGACCAAAGAGTTAATTTTTTCTTTTAGTAAAATTTTCAAGCGGTAGTCTAATCGGGGTTCTCAAAAGATTGCTCTCCGGTGGTGATCAAGACTCTGAAGAAAGCTTAAAGTCCCATTTTGCTGCTCCAAAAATGGTAAACACACCTTTCCATTTTAGTTTTGTTATTGTTTTCTTCTTCATCACTTTCTTGGTAGTTTTTGTAGTTGTAATTTTGTTTGCTGGGATTATTTGTTATAGACGGACTTGAAGGTGATAAGATGTTGGGATATCAATATAGCTATTTTTATGTTCATAAAATGAGCTAACAATAGTTGAACGTATTTCTTTGGCTTTATTCTTTGATTATTATGATTAGATATCTAAAGTTTAGACCTTTGCTCGATTAAAATACATACTCATGCTTTCTTTAAATTTGTTATTGATGAATATGTTTGATTTTAGCATTTAAAGTTGTTTCCTTTATGTCGAAAAATAATAGTCACTATTGTTTGTTATGCCTTAATAAATCAGATGGATAAAGTTTCTATCTTTACTTGATTAAAATACGTACTCGTGCCTTGTTTAACTTCGTTATTGGTGGATATGTTCGCTTTAGCATGTAAAGTTGTTTTCTTTATGTAGGAAAAAAATAGTTACTATGGTTAAGGGTCTTGAAATTGTTTCTCAATTTGAAGTAGTGAGTTACTTGTATCTAAAGATTTAGTGTTATTTTTGAAAGGCATATCATAATGTGTTATATTTGTGGCTTAGTGATTTATAAAATCACCGCTTAAGGTTGAAGTTGACTACTTTGGCATACACATGATAGTTGGCTCATTCACATATAGAAATTGTAATTATAGTGTTACTTTTAAGATCAAACTCCTTTGTCAATTCTTAATTCTTTTGATTAAAGAGTTATTTTTCTCCATGATTATATGCCACGATGAAATGCTAAGTTCTTTTGATATACATTTGCAGTCATGATTTACTCGTTTTCATGGTCAAAACTGTCTTTGATTTTCTCTTGTTTAGATTGAAAAGTTGTTAGGGCTATAGATTTTGTTGAAATGGTGTAGAACTAAAATAGGAGTTGGCATAATTGGATATTTTTTCTTAGAATTAATCTTTTACTATTTTTCCTATCTTGTCTTTGAATATCATTTCTCAAACATGTATAATATATGTTATTTGCTTCACCTCTCTTATTGATTTATTTTTTGAAGTATTTTTGTGTATTTGGACGTCCTATTGTTATTCACATACTACTGTGAATTTTTCATCAAATCTGTTGATTGACTCCATTCGGTATTGAAAAAGTATTGTTGCATTAGTATGTCTTGTATTTCATATTTGAGATGTCACAAAAAGATTTCCTTATCTTATGCTCATTCCCCTTTTCTTTAATTAATGAAAACATGTCTTAGACTATATCATATCATAGTCTTTGGTACAAATATGTGTTGATCTATAGAAAATATTTGTCCAAATTTTAAGCAACAATACTTATGGGTCAATGTCTTCTTTTCATGGATTAGTTGATTATATTGTGCTAGGCTCGATTTTTTGTAAGATTGTTTGAGAAATACGTTAATATTCTTTTCATTGGATAATTTGATTTAATTTTTATATCATAGAATACTATTTCTTTATGTTGAGAATACTATTTTTTTATCTCATCATTTATTTGTTAAGTGTAGAATTTTCGAACACATATTAATTCTTTTCTTTTATCTTCTTCTTTGCATGAATCTGTCTTGGATTCCAAATGGACTCCTTTCCTTTTGCATTTTGTAATGTTCCAATGAGGTCCACTTCTTCGAGTCAAGTTTGAAGTTTAAACCCAAATATGATTATATGGCGTGCGGGTGCAAGAAGATGGAAGAAGAAGAAAAATGGGTCAAACCCCATTGTTGAGATTGTTAAGAGACTTGAAAAGTCTCGATTTTTATTATTGTGTTATTCTTAATTAATTAATTTATTTATCTATTTGTTCATTCATTTGGTCCTCGAAGCCAGTTGTAATTTAATATAGGTGAAGCGGATTTTTGGGCCTTCAAGATCTGAAAACTAGCTTACGATAGGTTATGGACCAAAAGTCCAAGTATTTAGACTAGGACAGGTGAAGGGTCAATAGTTCAAATTAGCTTAGGACAGGGTTTATGAATTTGGGCTTAATGACCTAAGTCTTTATAGTCTCCCCCTTTCCCCTTTATATGCTAATTGTGTTTAGTTTTTTTTTTTAGACTTGGCTAAAAATTTCTGCTATCATCAAATTTTTTTTGCACAAATCTTAAAAACAATTTTTTTTCCCTAATCAATTTATCTTCAAAAATCAACTTTCCCTTTTAAAGTTAGTCAAAAAGTTATTTTCATATAGTCTGGATAACCGCAAGTTGTGCCAACAACCTCCAAGAGTATTAATAGGAATCACTTACTCGAAATTTCTAAACTTAAAAAGGTTTTTTCTATTTTGAATCTTTTATGTAATATTTTTAGTTTTTCCTGATATTTTATCAAAAATCAAGTGTCGACTCTAAAATTTCTTAAATTGTTTGGAACTTTTCTTTAATGTTTTGAAATAGTTTAAAAAGTCAAAAATAATATTTTCCAATTCGTCGAATCGAAAAAGGGAAAATGGAAATGGTGACTCTGCTGGAGACTTTAGCTAGGTTCTAACCAAATATTTGAATTAGCTTCTTTGACTAACTATTGTAGTGTTTAAACTATTTATGTGCTTACGTGTTTAAATTATTGTAATTATTAACTGTTGCATTCATGGCATAATTCTGCATTTTGATTATTAAACTATTTTTGGATTTCATGGATGTCCCGGTCCCTATTGCTCAATTTCAAATAAAGTGTTGGAAATACGATGGTTTATTTGCACATGAGGCATCCGATGGCTTATCATATTTTCAAACCCAAGTCGTCCGCTTAGGAACCTAGTTCAAACCCACTCTAGATATCTAGGATAGAGTAAAACTAAAATCCTATTAAGGCATGAGCCTAGGATAACCCAATACCTGAGGGGGTATTGGGCCTATTAGAAAATCTGCCTTATGTTTATTAGACCACGATCCATAATAGACTATCATCCTTTATGTGTTAAATTAAAGAATATAATGCCGGATTGTATGGGCCATTGTCCCTCGGGTTTGAGGGTTTTATTTAGATTGTTTCTTTTAATAAAAAAAAAGATCTTCATCGGAAGGATATTCAGATATTTCAAGAAGTTCAAAATTAGTGTACTCCTAAGGAAGTTTAGTTTAGATTTTCTCCCCTGTGTGGGACTGATATCACGTATTATCCCATTTGGTTTATTCATAAAGTTTGTCTAATATATTTGGGGTCTATGGAGCATCTTTAAAACGACATGTATATCCTTCAAACATTAGGCATACCTTTAGGCTTGAACGGTCCCATGTCTGATAGGGCACGTTATAAATTATTTATGCGCTAAAGTGCATCATTATTTTACTTTATCTATATTTGCTTGATTTGTCTCATATATTACTTTGGTCAATTATTGCAATTCATGAACTAACACTTTTACCCTTTGAGTGTTTTTCTTTCTTTGTAAAGAGAGGTTGGTTTGTGATGGTAATCAAAGTTGCTCATTTTATGAAGACTAAAACCAAAGTAATCATTGGCGCCATCAGTCGCAAAGAAGAATAAAAATTCCTCAATGGCGCACTATTTTACATTTTGGACTTATTGTTTTATTTTCTTGTCGTTGCACTTTGTGATTTCCTTGTAATCCTACTTTTTAGTTGTAACAAACTACGCTTGACTTGAATTCCTAAGAATGGGATACTTAGGCGGCCTATGTTGGCTTCGGTCAATCCCTTAGTAAGTTTATCTTTTTATTTTATGTACGAACTACGTTTGACCTGAATTCTCAAAAATGAGATACGTAGGTGGCCTATGTCGGCTTTGGTCAATCCTTTAGAAAAATTATTTTTCCATCTTATGGTGGAACTACGTTTGATACGATTCCTACCTAAATGGAATATGTGGGAACCACACTAGCGCGATCATATTTCCCATAAGATTTTCGTAGAATCTAGAACAAATTTTTTGAGAAGATCTCAAAATTTTATCAAGAGAATCTTTTTTCAAGTTACATGGAGATAATATTGGAGCATGCAACTGGGGCAAGAATTATTGAGGTCTCAAAAAATTTGTAAAACTCAACATTTACTACAAAGGTTAAACATCAGACTTTGCTAAAGCTGAGATCGGGACATAGATTTTGTGAAGTTCTCAAATTTCAAGCTACGCTATGCCAGAAAACACTTAAGTATTTTGCATTCTAGACTGGGCTTTTGAAAGCTTAGTAGCTGCAAGACCTGTTAAGTTCCCACTTGATCTTGCAAGTCTATAGTCTATACTTTTTTCTTTGATGACAATGGTTGGTCGCTTGCAGAGATACTAGAAGGGATTCTTTAACCAGAAAGAATTCGGTTCAGATAAAGGATACCTATCCAGAAGTTTTCGCAACTCAATCTTAGATGATTATAGAAGACCGTAGTCAAGTATTCCTTTCATGTACCTCAATATTCGTGGTGTGGAACAACTTCCAAGTGAGGTTTCTTTGGATTCGGCATGAATCGACTAAATCCATTTCTAAAAAATAGAGTGACTGAGAAAGATAAGTAATTTGGAACTGCTAAAGAAAGGGGGTCGGAGAAATAGTTGGGGGTTGAAATTGTCTTTTTGGGGATAGAGGGACTTGAACCCTCACGATTTTAAAAGTTGACAGATTTTCCTCTTACTATAAATTTCATTGTTGCCGATATCGACATGTAGAACGGGACTCTATCTTTATTCTCGTTCGATTAATCAGTTCTTCAAAAGATCTATCAGACTATGGAGTGAATGATTTGATCAGGGATTCGGGTCATCATTAATCATTTGATATAGTATTCAATACGTATCTAAATGATGTCATAAATTACAAAGAAGTTCGAGAGTTTCTAAACTAGGGTAGAATTTTTGAGGGAGATCCTAAAAAATTCGACAAAAATTGCACTTCTAGCCTGCAAATTAATGATCAACAAGGAGCATCAGGAGAGCGAGGCAATTCCAACATAGTCAGTCTCTCAAAACTATGAATTTTTCTTTGGATGTAGGAATAGTGAAATCACAACGTTGACAGTGTTAAGCTTGATAAAAGGCATTATCTGACCCACCGTGGCCTTGCCATAACAATCCAAACAACTTCTCTTCTCCTTATTCTTTTTATTTATGTTCCTATTACTTTATTATGATCTCTAACACTTTATCTGATTTTGTAGGGAAATGACCAGTCATAACAAATTGAGATATGGAGATATTGTCCAGACCACTATCTCTAAATTATCATGAGTCAAACAACTTTATATTTAAATGCTATCTTCTGTTACACTCTTGGCTTAGTTACAACAAATTATTATATTATTAATGAGTGTTGTTTGAGTTATGCAGGTGATGTTATTCATGAACGCCTCTAAGAACTAACACAATCAATCCTCTCAAAGTTTGAGAATTTAATCCAGAAGCTCAGGACATGCACAAATACTTTTAATGATTTCTTATTTAAAGGATAAAGTTTAAAAAATTGAATTCTATATTTTCTTATATGTTAGGGTTTTGGACCCTGAAAGAAAATTATTGGATTGTCAACCCATTCGAGATGACACATCTTATTATATTTGGGGCATCCACCCTTTCAAGAGGGCATACCGAATCATCTATTGTCCGAGGTGACACATCGTATTATATTTGGGTCATCCACCCTTTCATAAGGACACATATTGCTATATTTAGGTTTTCCATCCTGTAAGAGGATTCATTAGACCATCACTTTATTTGAGACATATTATTATGTTATGGATTGTCACTTTCTTCAGTGTGACATATTATCATATTATGAATCGTCACCTCCTTCAGAGTGACACCTTATTATGTTATGGACTGTCACCTCCTTCAGCGTGACGTATTATTATGTTGTGGATCATCACCTCATTCAAAGTGACACCTTATTATGTTATGGGTTGTCACTTTCTTCAACGTGACATATTATTATGTAATGGATCATCATCTCCTTTAGAGTGACATGTTATTATGTTATGGATTGTCACCTCCTTCAGCGTGACATATCATTATGTTATGGATCGTCACCTCCTTCAGAGTGACATTTTATTATGTTATGGACTGTCACCTACTCTAATGTGCTATGTTATTATATTACGAACCGTCACTCCGTTCAAAGTGGCACGTTACATTTAAATTGGATCTTCTGTCCTTCAATGAGACACGTTGGACCGTCACTCTGTTCGAAGTGGCATATTATATTTAAATTGAGTTGTTCGCCTTTCAATGAGACAAGTTGGACCGTCACTCCATTAAAAGTGACATATTACTTTTAAATTAGATCGTCCTCCATTCAATGAGACATGCTGGACTATCACTCCATTCAAAATGGCATGTTACATTTAAATTAGGTCATCCACCCTTTAATGAGACACGTTGGACTGTCACTCTGTTTAAAGTGGCATATTACATTCAAAATGGGTCATCTGTCTTTTAATAAGACACATTGGACCGCCACTCCATTCAGATTGGCATATTATATTTAAATGGGTCGTCCACCCTTCAATAAGACATATTGGACCGTCACTCCATTCAAAGTGGCATGTTACATTCAAAATGGTTCGTCCGCCTTTCAATGAAATACATTGGATTTTCACTCCGTTCAAAGTGGCATGTTACATTCAAGATAAATCATTCTCCTTTTACTAGTACATGTTAGGTTTTCATCTCGTTCAAAGTGGCATAATATTTTTAGAACAGGTTGTACAAATTGGTTCATCAACTATCTCAGCACAGCATATTCAAACAGGTTTGCACCTATTTACGTTAGTGTAATGCTACATTTAAAACTAATCATTTTGTTTGAGATGTTATCAAGAGCATCCGAAAGTGTAAAATCTCAAATCAAAACCGCAGGTGCGGACAACTCCAAAAAAGATGCAGCACAGCGTGACACTTTTTCTTAGCAGCAAAGTAGGGCATAGTTTAGAGAGGGATGTCAAACTCTTTAGACACGAGCAAAAGGACGATTTCCTCCACCATAAAACCACTCACTTATTAGAAGTCATATGGGTATTTTGAGATATTCTGGTTTCAGCTTCACCTTCTGGATATTTCTAAACTCTTGTCAGGAGTAACCTTCTTTTTCCTTTAAATTTGAGTGATAAGACATCTAAAGTTATGGGATTTATGTCCGGGTAAATTCTTACCAATGGATGTTGTAAGGCCCCACAAAATTTCTAAGCTTAATTTAGTCTTTTAAGCTTGTCAAGGGGTCCCAGACTTAAAAAACTCTAGCTAAGTTCCTAGACTTAGCTTATTTTTGGCCTTCGAAAGTTGGCAATCTTATTTTGCCAGCTTAATGTCCTTTAATGGTCCGTATGTTTGTTAATTCATGATCAGAGAGGTCAATAGATGTACCCAAACAAGTTTTGGATTTTTTGGACCTCGATTAGACCACGTTTGGTGTCCTAAAATAGTGGACCAACACGATCTTGGTGTGCCGCGTCGTCCATCGCATTTGTTAACATTGTTAAAGGAACTGCCAGTGAAACTACTGAGGTTTGGTGTGATTATGGGAGTAGGATTCAGTTAATCATGTTCAGTGTCTATTCAGATGGGAGTAGGATTTAGCACTAAGTGAACCCAAGGATGAGGACACACACTGACAGTTGAGGGTGTTTTCCTTAGAAGTAATCCTTGCATTCCAGAAATATGTAGCCAGCATAGGTTGAGACATCAACTCTGATAGATGAGAATTGATGAGGTGGATAAACACTGTCAGATGATGGTCCCACCGTTCTCTTTTGGGGACACTGCCAGATGAGGGTCACCCACAACATGTCTTTACCAGTGGCGCGATATTGACACCCTTCCAATTGGGGTTACACCCTTCCAATTGGGGTTACAGATTGGACCCCAACTCATCTATAATGCGTTATTTGGGGCATGCCGGTTAGATGACTACTTCCCACAGTTACATTATCAGTCTCAGTCTCAGTAATAGAACTTAGATAGTTCTACAGAATTCAAGACTGTCAGCTACAGTCAACTCAGTACAGTAAGGAACCCAGCTAGTTCCATCAGAACCTAGACTATCACACACGGTCGCTCAGTATCAGTTATATCAGTTATTAGTAACTCATGTTATCAGTATTCAGACTCAGTAGTCAGCATCATCACCAATTCAGTTATAGTGACTCATTCATGCATTTATTCTCACATTTATGTTATACAGTCAGTTAGCATTGTTCATGCATCAAAAACCTTTACATTAAACCTACCTTACTTGCATACCATTATATTCAATCGTACTGACGCATTTGTGCTATGGTGTTTTTATAACACAAATTCAGAAGCACGAGCTCCAGAACATCAGTAGCATTCCAGTCTCAGCAGTGAGTCCTCATCCTTTGAGGAAATGATAATTACTTTATTTCTTCATTACTTAGCTTATTTCAGTAGTTGGAGTTAGTTGGGGACATGTCCCATCAATTCCTTATTCAGACAATTCAGTTTTAGAGGCTTTTCAGACCACAATATGTTCAGACAGTTTTGTTTTAGTTTGTTTTGGTACTGATATACCATACTTTCAGATGTTATGCTTTATCAATTTTGAACCTTATGGCCTTTCAGCCTTTATTTTCATATTTATATAGTATATTATGCAATGCTCAGGTACAGATATCAGTCATGGGTTAGCTTGTGGTCCTTCGGGGTCATAATCACCATGTGGCATTCCGGGTGTCATATTTGGGGTGTTACAAACTTGGTATCAGAGCCTAAGGTTCAACAGTGTCCTAGGAAGTCTAAAAGCCACATCTAGTAGAGTTTTGCACATGGGTGTGTTGCGCCATATTTATGTACAGGAGGCTATGAGATGTTTAAGGAACAGTTTCCCTTCTTTCAGTATTTATGTCATGCCAGTGAGCATAATCTCAAGTTAATCTCTCAGTCTAATCCTTTTCTCTTCTGTTTACAGAACATGCCTCCTAGAAAGAGAACTGGAAATCTTTCAGATCCTCAGCCTGAAGATCCTTTGGGCGAACATGTCTCTCATGTAGAGTTTAGAGCTGCATTCATTACTCTTGCTCAGTTAGTTGCTACTTAGAATAAATGAACAGCTGTCGTTTCGGCCAACCTAGTGTCCAATTCAGCTGCAGCCAGGATTCAGGACTTCACCCGAATGAATTCTTCATTTTTTTCGGGTCTAAGTCAGATGAGGACCCTTAAGAATTCCTTGACCAGGTTCAGAAGGTTACAGACATTATGGGGGTTACTTCTAGTGAGAGTGCTGAGCTAGCTACGTATCAGTTGTAGGATGTTTCTTACACTTGGTTCAAACAGTAGAAGTCAGAGAGGTCAGTTGATGTTGGATCAATAGAATGAGAGGAGTTTGTCACCGCATTCTTAGATAGATTTTTTCCCCTAAAGATGGGAGAAGCTAAGGTGTTAGAATTTATCAACCTCAGGCAGGGCAACATGATGGTGAAAGTGTATTCTCTTAAGTTTACTCAATTAACCTGATATGTTCCTCATGTGGTTGCAAATGGCAGGGCCAAGCTTAGTAAGTTTGTTTCTGGGGTGAATGATAGTGTGGTCAATGAGTACAGGTCCGCGATGTTGAATAATGACATGAACATAGACAGACTTATGGCCCATGCTCAGTAGGTAGAAGAGTAAAAGATTAAGATGAGGGAAAAGCAGAATAAGAGAGCAAAGACAAGTAGTTTCAACTTTGCTCAGCCTAAGTCAGAGGGTGGAAACCGTTCTCAGATCCGCCTAAGGTCATCCGTTCTATCTCCTTCCTCAACCAGTGCTCCAGCTCCTAAGTTCAAGGATGGTAATAGAGATAGGGCACCAGGCTCTAAGTCTCAGGGTAGTGTTAGCAGTGCCCGCACCCATCTTTTTTTTCAGACATGTGGCATGCACCATCAGGGTAGTTACAAAGATGGTAGTGATGTTTGCTTTAGATGTGGCTAGCCAGGCCACAGAGTTAGAGCTTGTCCCCAGTCAGGATATCAGGGTCAGCATAACCGTTCCTCAGCCCAGTCCAGTCGCCCAAATTAGCAGGGTGCCACTTCTAATGCCACTAGTGGGCAACGCCCAAACAGACTTTATGCTCTTCATTCCCGACGAGATTAGGAAAATTCTCCTAATGTGGTCACTGGTACGTTCTAGATCTTTCATGTACACATTTATACTTTGCTAGATCCAAGAGTTTTCTTGTATTTTATTAATCCTTACCTAGCAGTTGATTTCGAAGTCAGTCCCAAAATTCTAGCAGAGCCCTTCTTAGTCTCTACCTTAATGGGTAAAACCATCATAACCGACGGGTATACAGGAACTATCCGGTTATAATATTTCAGAAAGTCACTTCAGCAGACTTAGTCAAATTAGAGATGATTGATTTTCATGTCATTCTCGGTATGGATTGGCTTTATTCCTGCTATGCCACAGTCGACTGCAGAAACAGAGTTGTCCAGTTTAAGTTTCCAAAGGAACCTGTATTAGAGTGGAAGGGTAGTACTTCATCTTTCAGAGGTCAGGTTTTTCCTACCTTCGAGCACGAAAAATGATATCTAAGGGATGTGTCTATCATCTTATTCGAGTTAAGGACTGTAATACCCCGAACTTTCCTTAAGTCTAAATTGTATCTTTATAAAATTGAGGAATGACTTCCAAAGTCAGTAGTGTTTAAATCAGATGGAGTTTTCCTAATTTTGAATTTTTATCATGTGGGAAATTGAATTAGCTTTCCAACAATAATAATTTTGTCCAAATCCGGTATCAGAGTGAGAAGTTATGCCATTTTATTGCGAGCTGTCAGAACTGCCTAGGTGCGACAGGCAGGTTGACGGACCATCGAGCTTGCGACAGACCATTACTCGAGCCGTCATAACCAAGGCAGTAAACCCATCTACTGGCCAAGTACGACGTTCAGGTTGACGGACCGTCAAGCTTGCGATGGACCATCGCCTAAGCCATCGCTACTAAGGTAGTGATCCCCTATTCTGGTCCAAGTGCGACAGTCGGACCGATGGACCATCGGGCCAGCAACGGACCATCGCATGATCCATCACAGATGTCGTTCAGTATTTTAAAGCCATTTTTAAAAGGGCTTTTTGGTCCTTTTCCACCCTTTTTAACACCTGGATATATCAAAACGAAGTATAGAACTTCAAAATCATCCAAAGCATCAAGAACTAGGGTTTTCTCCCAAGAATAACCCTCAAGAGCAAATCCAAATCTTTCTCTAAGAACATTAAGATTACACCATAGTTTCTACAAATTTAGTTAAGATTCAAGGTTCCCAAGTCAAAAGCTTCAAGAACCCTCACTCAAGAGTACGAAAAAGAGTCTCAAGCAAGATTGTTCATATACAAGTCATAATCTAAGGTATGTGGGATTTGAACAAGAACACTCCTTTCATCCTTGTGCCCAAAAGTTGTTTTAATTACAAAGATATATGGTTTTACAGGTTTCTTATAAAATTAAAGTATGGGTTTATACCCTATGTTATTATTTATTGAGATTATAATGGTTTCAATGTTTTAGAAATTGAAGTACATGAGTATGTTGAGATTATAATGCATAGTGCTGAAAATTTCCAGATTTCTATATGATTTATGAATCTTTATGATATCGAGTATGAATTTTGATACGTCTTAATGCGAGATTGATATATGGGTCATTAAGCCCTACTTGAGATTGAAATTTTAAGAATTTTTGTGCTATAAGAACCCATGATTTGAGTATTTTGAGATTATTGAGAAAGTTTTGACCTTAACGGTCATAGTAGCTTTGAAATCCACTTTTCTAAATGAGATTACAGATTTTATAGTTGGGTTCTTTATGAAGCACGAGATTATTTTAAAGTGGATTTCCATGAGATGAGCATAGCTAACTAAAGGGAGTAGTATTTAGCATCGAGTTGGGTAAGTTACTATGGTTTCATACCCCAGAACTACGTGCCACCGTAGGATTGAGATTTATGGACCTGAGGCCGAGATAGTGATCACTGAGTTGAGGTTATACTCCCTGGAAAGAGTATGACACCTCTCCCCAACATGAGGTTTCTTCCTTAGGAGGACAAAACGTTGTTCTCCATGTAGCTCGCATGTTGTATGTCGGTTAAGATAACCTCCCTAATAGCAAGATTTTTCAGAGTAGTTTCTTAAAGTAAAATTTTCCCAAGATAAAAGTAGTTTTCCCTATTAGTAAGAGTAAGTAATCAATTTCTAAAGTAAAGTATGTTCCTTGAGATGAGATTTATACTATGTGTTCCATTATTCATAATTTACGAGATATGCATTTTGAGATTATTCGAGCTATGTGAGTCAGTTATATTAGCATGCATGATTTCTATAAATATTGATGGTATTATTATTTTAAATATCGCATACACCCCCATATACTCAGTACATCCTCAAAATACTGATCCACATATACAGCTGTGTGCTACATTGTTTCATAATGTAGGTTCAGGTGCTCAATCTCAGCAGCGTCAGTGATCTCCGAGTACTTTGATCTATACCTCCATAGTTGGTGAATCCTCATGGTTTAAGGACCTGTTTTCCTTGATTTCAGTCTTTATAGTAGTAGGATTATTTCTTTTCAGTTGACTATAGGTCAGTTGGGGATCTGTCCCAATGGCTCTCTAGTTCTTGAGTAGTAGAGGCTTTGTCAGACTAGACTATCAGTGGTGTCTTATACTTTTCAGCATGTTGCTATTCAGACAATATTCTTTTGTTATTTCAGTTGAGATATGTTATGATAGTGCCATTGTTTTACTTTATCCATCTTAAGGTAAGTGTTAGAAGTAGTAACAGGCTCAAAGGGATAACTTAGGGCTACTTGTAGCATTAAGCACCGTGTGACATCTCAGGATGAGATTTTAGGGTGTTACAAGGACACTAGTTTCAAAACTCCCAGTCTTGAATCGGTCTCATAGTGAATGAATATTCAGATGTCTTTCCCGAAGATCTTCCTGAAATTTCTCCCGAAAGAGAAATAGCCTGAAATTCCTCCCGAAAGAGAAATAGACTTCGGTATTGATCTTTTTCCAGATACTCAGCCTATATCTATTCTACCATACAGAGTGGAACCAGCAGAACTCAGAGAATTGAAAGAACAGTTGAAGGATCTCTTAGATAAGGGATTCATCAGACCCAGTATGTCCCTGTGGGGTGCACTAGTTTTATTCGTGCACAAGAAAGATGGTTCTCTTAGAATGTGCATTGATTACCGTCAGCTCAATAAAGTCATGGTCAAGAACAAGTATCCACTTCCCATAATTGACGACTTGTTTGACCAACTTCAGGGTGACAGTTATTTCTCAAAAATAGACCTCAAATCAAGCTATCATCAACTCAGAGTCAGAGAATGTGACATTCTAAAAAAAACATTCCATACTCGGTATGGTCACTTTGAATTTCTAGTCATGTCCTTTGGTCTTACCAATGCCCCAGCAACTTTCATAGACTTGATGAACCGTGTGTTCAAACAGTACTTAGACATGTTCATTATAGTCTTCATAGATGATATTCTAGTCTATTCCCGTAGTGAGCGTGATTATGCAAAACATCTTAGAGTAGTATTGCAAACTCTCCAAAATCATTAGTTATTCGCCAAATTCAGTAAGTGCGAATTTTGGATAAGGTTAGTAGCATTCCTTGGTCATATCATTTCTGGTGATGGCATCAGAGTTGATCCTCAAAAGACCAAAGCAGAAAGAAACTGACCTTTCCCTGTCTCTCCATCAGATATCAGGAGTTTCTTGGGTTTGGCTGGCTATTACAAATGGCTTGTTGAGGGATTTTCATCTATTGCATCCTTTATGTCCATATTGACTTAGAAGAAAGTCAAGTTTAAGTGGTCAGATCCTTGCGAGAATATTTTTTAGGAGTTGAAAACTCGACTCACCTCAACTCTAATTTTGGTCCTTCCAGGTGGTTCAGATAGGTTCGTAGTGTATTGTGATGCATCCAGGGTAGATTTGGGTTATGTCCTCATACAACATAGTAAGGTCATAGCCTACGCCTCCAGACAGATTAATCCCCATGAGAAGAATTATCTGACTCATGATCTTGAGTTAGCAGTCGTAGTTTTTGCCTCAAGGATTTAGAGGCATTATCTGTACGGTGTTCATGTAGATGTGTTCACAGATCATAAAAGCCTTCAGTATGTATTCTCTCATAAAGATCTCAATCTTCGTCAGTGAAAGTAGTTAGAGCTCTTGAAAGATTATGACATGAGTGTCCTTTGTCATCTGAGCAAGGCCAACGTAGTGTCTGACGCTCTCAGTAGATTATCTATGGGTAGTGTTACTCATGTTGAGGATAGTAAAAGAAAGCTTGCTATAGAATTCCATCATCTAGACGGACTAGGTATCCGCCTAATTGATTTAGAAGAGGGTAATTTATAGGTTCAGAGTAGTTCAGAATCATTCCTAGTTTTCGAGGTAAAAGAAAATCAGGATAGAGATCCCAGTCATGATAAGTTGAAAGAGTCAGTCAAAGATAAAAAAGTAGAGGTTTTTTCCTAAGGAGGAGATGGTGTTCTGCGTTGTCAGCTGTGTGTCCCAGGTGTAGATGACTTTAGGCAACGAATCCTTGCAGAAGCGCACGATGTGCGCTACTCTATTCATCCAGGGGCCACTAAGATGTACCACGACTTACGAGAAATCTATTGGTGAGTGGGATGAAGAGAGATATTGTAGAGTTTGTGGCTAAGTGCTCTACATGTCAGCAGGTTAAGATAGAGCATCAGAAGCCTAGTGGGTCCATACAGGAGTTCAATATTCCTACTTGGAAGTGGGAAGAAGTGAACATGGACTTCATGATTGGTTTGCCTCATACTCCTCATCAGCGTGATTTAGTTTGGGTCATTGTACATAGAATGAACAAGTCAGCTTATTTTCTTCCAGTTCATACCTCCTATTCATCCGAGGATTACTCCAAACTCTATATTAGGGAGTTGGCCAGATTGCACGGTGTTCCGTTGTCCATTGTCTCAGATAGAGATACCCAATTCACCTCTAATTTCTAGAAAGCATTCCAAAAGGGTCTTGGTACCCGAGTTTACCTCAGTACAACCTTTCATCCTCAGACAGATGGTCAAGCATAAAGGACCATTCAGATCTTGGAAGATATGCTAAGGGCATGTGCAATTAATTTCAAGGGTAGTTGAGATGACCATTTGCCTTTGATTGAGTTTGTATACAACAACAACTATCATTCCAGTATTCAGATGGCTCCATTTGAAGCTCTCTATGGTAGGAGATGCAGATCTCCAGTCGATTGGTTCAAAGTTAGTGAGGCCTCAGTTATAGGGCCTGACTTAGTATTTGATGCCTTAGAAAAAGTCCAGTCGATCAGAGAAAGACTTCGGGCTGCTCAGAGCCGACAGAAGTCATATGCAGATGTGCGTAGAAAAGATCTCGAGTTTGATATTGGTGATCATGTATACCTAAAAATCTCTCCCATAAAGGGAGTAAAGAGATTCGGTTAGAAGGGAAAGCTCAGTCCCCGATATATCGGTCCCTTTAAAATTCTCAGTCACTTCGGTAAGGTAGTTTATGAGCTCAAATTGCCTTCAGATCTAGGCTTAGTCCATACAGTGTTCCATGTCTCCTTTCTAAAGAAGTGCATAAGTGACCCAACAGTTTTAATCCCTATAGAGGGCATAGGCATTAAGAACAATCACTCTTTTGAAGAGATTCCATTCGAAATCCTTGACTACCTGACTCGCAGACTGAGGAACAAGGAATTTCCTCTAGTCAAAGTTCTTTGGCGGAATCAGTGCGTTGATGGAGCTACTTGGGAAGCAGAAGCATACATCGGACCAAGTATCCTCACCTCTTCTCCACTAATTCAGACTCAGCCCAAGATAATAGCTTTTCTTAATGATTATTCATGCCCACTTTTCAGTTACAACTTGGCATTTATTTTCATGCTTAAATTATTATTATAAACTCGATATTAAATTACCATTACATATCCAGTCATATGTTTATGCATTATGTCATTCACGTATTCATGCATCAGATATGCATCCTCATTATGAGAAACTCAGCTTATCAGAAATCTCAGCCATGTATTCATGAATTAGTTACGCATGCATTAGATAGGCATGTTCAGTATGATACATTCAGTTTACCAGTCATGTAATCATGTTAAAGTTATTCATATCCCATATGTACTTAAGTTATCATTTCTCTCCTCTAAGTTAGTTTCATTTGAGGGCGAATGTTCCCAAGGGGGAGATATTATAAGGCCCCACAAAATTTCTAAGATTAATTCAGTCCTTTAAGCTTGTCAAGGGGTCCCAGACTTAGAAAACTCTAGCTAAGTTCCTAGACTTAGCTTATTTTTGTCCTTCAAAAGTTGGCAATCTTATTTCTCCACCTTAATGTCCTTTAATGGTCCGTATGTTTGTTAATTCATGATCAGAGAGGTCAATAGGTGTTCCCGGACAAGTTTCAGATTTTTTAGACCACGATTAGACCTGTTTGGTGTCCCAAAACAGTGGACCAATGCGATCTTGGCGCGCCGCGTCGCCCATCGTGTTGGTTAACATTATTGCAGGGACTGCCAGTGAAACTACTGAGGCTTGGCGCGATCATGGCATGACTCATCGGGTATCGTGTCGATGCCCAATTTCAGTAATTAATTGTCCGCATTTTTAAGGGCAAAAGGGTCAATTTCCCACCCCTATATAAACCCTATAACACATAACTTAGCCATTTTTTCATCCAAAATATACTAGTTTCTCTTAATTTTCCTCAAGAACAAGTTTAGGGTTTTTAATTGGGAATTCAAATTCAAGAAAATTCCATCATCAAACTTTGTAGAATCAAGAACTAAGGAATGCATAGTGTTCATTTATGGATTCCTTCCATCCATGAAGTTCAAGAATCAAGTTTTAAATCATGTATTGTGAATATTTGTTGTGGGTTGATTATGTTCATGAGATTATGATGATGTGAGTCCCAAGATGGGATCTTTATGTGTTGTTCATGAAACTATGTTAATGTGTGGCTTGAAATATATAAGTTTAGTCAATTCATGGAGTTCTGAAGTGATAATTTGATGATTATTCCTATGCCTTAATTTGTGCATGCAAGGTGTTTGATAAAATGCCTAAGGGACTAGAAATTATGCATCATAGCTCAATTGTGACCCAAATGATAAGTGCATGCCTTACCCTTATGATCACAAAGACTTCTATGATATTGTTGTGCATTATAAATATTTTCTAAAATGCTCATGAGACTAGTTGATGAAATTATGACATATTTATATGCTTTCCCATTCATGTACAAGATTATGATAACCATGTACTTCATGAAATCCCCAACTTATTGTATTATGGTTTGTTGATGTTGGTCATATATTAAAGAATGTCATGCCTTGTTAGTTCCCTTTTATCGAGTCCTGGGGGTACTTGTACCTGACAATTTAGTTGTGTGCCTAGATCCAGTGTCATGTTTTCACGATATTCTCAGTCAAGCCATGTTCAGTAGAATTCAGTCAGTTATGTGACTCAGGAAAACTCAGTAAACTCAGTAATCCAAGAATCCCAGTAGTATTCCATAAGTCAACAGAACTCAATGAACTTAACCCAGTTTAGTTCAGTTAATCATGTTCAGTATCTATTCAAATGGGAGTAGGATTTAGCATCAAGTGAACCCAAGGATGAGGACACACACTGACAGTTGAGGGTGTGCTCCTTAGAAGTAATCCTTGCATTCCAGAACTATGTAGCCAGCATAGGTTGAGACATCAACACTGATAGATGAGGGTTGATGAGGTGGATAAACACTGTCAGATGAGGATCCCACCATTCTCTTTTGGGGACACTACCAGATGAGGGTCACCCATAACCTATCTTTACCAGTGACGCAATATTGACACCCTTCTAATTGGGGTTACAGATTGGACCCCAACTCATCTATAATGCATTATTTGGGGCATGTCTGTTAGATGACTACTTCCCACATTTACAGTCTCAGTCTTAATAATGAAACTCAGATAGTTCTACAGAATTCAGGACTGTCAGCTACAATTAATTCAGTATAGTATGGAACCCAACTAGTTCTATCAGAACCTAGACCGTTAGACACAATCGCTCAGTATCAGTTATAAGTAAATCATGTTATCAGTATTCAGACTCAGTAGTCAGTATTATCATGAATTTAGTTGCAGTTACTCATTCATGCTTGTATTCTCACGATCATGTTATACAGTCAGTTAGCAACTCTTTGCATTTAGCTACCTCACTTTTATACCAGTACATTCAATTGTACTGACGCATTTGTGCTATGGTGTTTTTATACCATATATTCAGAAACACGAGCTCCAGAGCATCAGTAGCATCCCAGTCTCAGCAGTCAGAGTCAACAGTGAGTCCTCATCCTTTGAGGATATGATCATTACTTTATTTCTTCATTACTTAGTTTATTTTAGTAGTTGGAGTTAGTTGGGGACATGTCCCATCAACTCCTTATTCAGATAATTCAGCTTTAGAGGCTTTTCAGACCACAGTATTTTCAGATAGTTTTGTTTCAGTTTGTTTTGGTATTGATATACCATACTTTCAGATGTTATGATTTATCATTTTTGAACCTTATGGCCTTTTAGCCTTTATTTCCGCATTTATACAGTATATTATATAGTGCTCAGGTACATATATCAGCCATGGGCTAGCTTATAGTCCTTTGAGGTCATGAGCATCGTGTGGAATTCTGGGTGTTAGATTCGGGGCGTTACAGATGTGAAGAGCTCCACATTCATGGTTAAGAGGTTACAAACCTCTTTTCCACAAATCAATCAACTTGTCACTCATCCTGAACTAAAGATCGTCTAAAATAAAAGACTATATTTTCTACAGATCGAGTCGAACTACAAAAAGATTTATTCCCTAAGTCTAGAGGATATGCAGGCTGGGCTCTATGTTGAAAGTCAACTGCATTCCAACCTTTTTCCCCCCAATACGCTTATTCCCCAACCTTTTGGTTTCACCAAAATTCAAAAACCGAGATAGCTTGTTAATTCTTTGAAAATTGTGCTTAAAATCAAGCTTTATGAACTACATATGTCCTAAATTCTCATGCAACCTGAGACATGTACAAAACCCGATGTCAGGGTCCGGCCATGACTCCATGAACTCGCGTGAAAACCTACCATTTTTGAAAGTGAATTTATGGTCGGACAAAAATTAGAAATGTCAAACTCACTTCGCTCAGGGTGACTTGCATCCACCGTACCCAAAGGGATGGGGCAGTTGTTAACACCTAATTTTTGTCCTTCACATTAAAGTTTAATTTCGAGTTTCTTCGATTTTCAAATTAAATTACAATATTTATTTTATCCGAATAAAAAGCTTTTCAAAGTATTTATTTGGATAATTTTGTCATTTTAAGTAGTGATTATACATTATCATGTTCAATTATACGAAATAATATAATTTTACTACTTAAATATTTATTTTACGAAATATCGCTTTTCAATCAAGGCTTATTATAACACCCTACATTTTTTAGCTAGAAAGCAAACCATTGTTCGTGCGTGTATAAACTTAAATCCCATGATTTGTATTTGAATACATGTGTAATGATTATTAGCCTAGTGTGAAGAGTGCTTATGATGTGTAAAAAATGTTCATAGGAATCACTCAGAGCAAAGTTGAATTAAGAGCCTTTAATTCGGCCAAATTTTGATATTTGATTCTATAAGGGTCAACTTTGAACATGTATAAATTTTTACATATGTGGATATTTGCATATCAAGACCCACCAAATTATATATAATTGAATTATATTTCCAATGATACCAATTTTTTCTTAATCCAATATCCGAGCGAAAGATTATGACTATTTTCATGAGAAACAGTAAGTGTAATGCCCCATGCATTTAACGCTCAAATAATGCATTAAAAATGACCTTTGGGACCCCTATTTCAATGGTAAACCATCTTTAGAAGTTATGGGTTGTGTTGGGGGTGTTTTGGACATTGGAATTAGGTGTACGTCGCCAAATAGACCCTCCGCTAAGGTCGTGCATCGCATGACAAACGCCAATAGCCACTGGATGGGGCGTGCTTTTAGCTTGTGCTGATCCCCCTCAAGTATGATTTTGGCATGCTCTAGCCATCCTTAGGTGTGCTTTTAGCATGCAACACCCACCATCAGGTGTGCTTTGGTTGTGCACCGCCCAGCAAAAGAAAAGTGCCAAAGTTTCTATATTTTGACTTAATTTAAAGGCGTTGAGGTCTTTTCACACCCCTAAACCATTTCTAATCCTTCTTAAACGAATTAAGGGGCTTTAAAACACTGTATTGCCCACTTTTCACGAGATTAACTCACGTAAACATTTCCCCTCTATACAAGAACAAGAAATTTAACCTTTTTCTTTAAGAATTCAAGTATCCAAGCTCCAACTTCAAGTTTTCTTCAAGGATTCAAGTAATTAAGGTATGTGGGGTATTCATCAATGGGTTTTCTTTCACCCATTGAGCCCAAAAATCCTCTTTTTGATTTAAAGTATGAATTGTATCCTATTTTATGAAATTATCCATGCAACTTATGAACTTGATCCATATATTTCCTAGTAATTTGAATTCAAGTCATATCAACATGTGTTTCCAGGTAAACTAGTTTATTTCATGCTTTAAATTTCAATTACTCATGTTCTATTCAAGTGATTCCATATCAAACCTTCGAGTTATGGATTAAAGCATGTGAATATGCTATTTTATCAAGTTTAACACATCCCCATGTTCAAGTTCATGTATTTCACTTAATTATTGATATGTCTTATATTTTGGGTCTTTGAACTATGATTTCGTACCATTGTTTTAAATGTTGTTACCATATTTAGTGATTATTCAGTGTTGGTGGGTTATGAACACCCGATACCTATGTGTTTTACATAATTCCATTTCCAAGCAATAAGTCAGTCAGACCATGATTTTATTACTATGTTCCGATTACCATGTTCATGCTGAGCACTTATCAGTACAGTACCATATCATGTTATACGAATAATAATACCAGTGTCATTCAGTTGGGAGTAACACTTAGAACTGTGTGAATGCAGGTATGGCGACTCTCTCGTCAGTTAGGCATGAGTCATTTGTAGCAGTCTCTAAGTTCCAGACCTACGATGCCACCGTAGATTATGAGTTGTCCCCCGTTAGTTAGGCATGCCACCATCATTCTCCAGAACATCAACCTTATAGATCCACATCATCAGTTATGTATTGGTACCCTTAGCAAGGTACCAACACCCTTCCAACTGGAGTTACAGGTTGAACCCCGATAGCTCAGATTGGGGCATGTCGGTTGAAGTTAGCTCCCACAGTCTCAGTTTAGTATTCTGAGTATGTCAGTTCAAGTTTGCGTGACCAAGTATACAGATTTTAATTATTTAGTTATACAAATTTCAGTTATCCAGTTATGCAGATAACAGTGATTCGGTCATTCAGATTTCAAATTATTTCAGTACATGCTTATGCTTGGTCTTGCATTCTCAGTTTTACATGTTCATGTTTTCATGCTCAGTATTCATACATGATCCACAGTTCAGTTTTATAGCATGTTCAGCTTTACATGAGATTTATAGACAGTATTTATGTTTCTATTACTTTCCAGCTTACAGAATTATTTTCAGCTTATGAACTTATAAATTTCACAATGACTTACCGTTTTCATGTACAACCATGTTTTAAGTGCATATTTCAGTGAATAGCTTATATCCTCAGTTGTAAAGCATATTTTAAATATTTTCATGATTTAGTACATGTCTCCATGTACTCAGTACATTCCAATGTACTGACCACATATATGTGTTTGTGGCTACATTCCTTCATAATGTAGGTACCATATGTAGTCCACACACCAGGGTCAGATAGTTCTCAACATTCAGATAACAAGTGATGGGTTCCCTTATTTTGGGAACTCCAGTCCATTGCAGTTCATGTGTTGTATTTTGATTATCCATATGTATTGATTAATGGTAGTTGGAGACATGTCCCAGCTATCTATAGTCAGTATAGTTGAGGCTTCATAGATGGTCAGTCAAAGTCATGATATGTAATTCAAGCTCTTTCTTTAGATTTATCACGTTGTAAACTTTATCAATATACATTCATTCAAATTTTCTCATAATTATGCTTTTTCTCAGCAATTTTAGCTTGTATTTATTTAAATTAGTTGCTCAAGAATCATGCCAGAACATGGGTTAGCTTTGGATCACTTATGATTCTAAGCACCGTATTACTACTATGGGGTAGCCTCGGGTCGTGAAAAACTTAGTATCAGAGAACAAGGTTCAAATGTACTAGGGTGTCGATGAAGCCATGTCTAGTAGAGTCTTGCACAATGGTATGGTGACGTCAGAACTTTTCTTTGAGAGGCTATAGGGCATTTAGGAAATATTTCCCTTCTTTCATATCTCAGATCGTGTTGTAGAGATATTCTCTAAGAAACTTATACAGATTCTCATCTTGCTCCATTCATGCCAAATCTGTCTTAGTTTCTTGGTAACAGAAACAGTCATGCTTAAATTCCTACTAATAGAGTTTTCTCAGACAATCCCCACAGACAGTAATAGGATTGCATATTGGCTTAAAAAGTATCCCACTAGTGCCTTTATGTTCTAGAGTATGAAAGATTTCATTCATGATCATGAAAAATCGTGCATTGAGCCGAAGTTAGATGTGACCTCATATCCCTTCTCAAAATCCTATGATAGCATACGATCTAGAGTTAGAAGCATAAACACAAAAGTTTAGCAGCAGTAAAGTGGGGATAGTGTTTATTTAGATTTAGTAGATTATGTATCTATGGGGATAGTTGTATTAAAGGTGAATCGGTAGGCTTAGAATTTAATTTTATTGATTTGAAGTTAAGTATAATGGTGTGGTTATGATCTAGAAGTGTATCCAAGGTGACATGGGATTGTATTATTTCTAAGTTTTAACAGTGTGTGTGCTTAGATAGTACCCTTGAGTTGTTAAGTGCGAATGCGGCCATGTTGTATATAATGTTCTTACCAGCTAAGTCATGGGTTATTGGTTGATGATGTTGGGTATGTTGGTGTAATGTTAATTCTCATGGTTTAGGGTAAAAATATAAGTTTAGAGATGTGATATTAGTAAGTTATAAAGAAAAGAGGTAGATTATGCATTTAGTGAGGCAAGTATGTTGTTAGGAAGGGTATAAGTATGTGATGATTGTTGAAGCTAAGAAAAGTTAAGGATAGCATAGATTAAGGGAGTGTTCAAGTATGAAGTTAGTATGGTTCGTTAAAAGATTGAGAATATCCATGTTAAGTGTTAGAATCTAAGTTTGAATCTTGGATGATTGAGCTAATAGAAAGAAGAGTCTAAAATTCTAAATGGTGTGAACTCAAGGTATGGTAATACTCTTGAAGATTCTAAGTTAGTCAGTATTTAAGTTGTTATATGATGATTATTGGGGCTATAAAAATTTAAGAAAAATATCTCAGAAGGAAGTATTAGCAGTGGGTTTTATATTTTCAGGTATAGCCTTTTAGGATGAGTGTAGTATCAATGTGTATTATTATATCTCAGACTCTAGGGTAAAGTGGTTGAAGTTTCATTTAGAGTTTATTAAAGGGGTCCACTAACTTAGAATGATGGCTTAAAGCTAAAGGGGAGATGATAGAATAATAAACCAAGTCAGGCTCTCCAATTCTTGTAGTGATCCTGTGTGTGTATAACAACACTAGGAGGAGGAAGATGCCCGACCCATTCTTATCACAGTGAAAATTTTTGTACTTTAGTCATCATGACATCTAATCATGCCTTACATGTCATCTCCAAGATCATAGATCATAATCATGCACTTTCCATAGAATCATGTACGCTTCCAGTTCCTAGTATAAGGAGCTCTAGTTCACTCAGCAGTACGAATCATATTCCATGAACTTATGAACTCTAAACTCAGGTCATGCAACTCATGACTCATGTATTCATCTTTGCAGTATGTGCAGTTCCACGTACTCATGCTACACTCTTAATGATTAGCGAAATTCAGATTATGTCATGTATGTTCTTAGTTTAGATCTCTTTAATAAATCTATGTCGTGGATACTCTATTCCTCATGCCTCAATTAAGTGTCCAAGTTATGTATAGTATTCTTTCATTCTTCAGGTCCTCATGTTCTAACCTTTCAGTGACCTCTCCTTATGTCAAGACAGTGATGATGAACAATTATTTAGATGGAAGAGAGTAAATATTCTATATTAAGAAAAGATCGTTGTATTCTTGTTCTATGTAAGGCTATAAGTTTGAAGGAATATTGAGGTAGAGCTTTTGATATATGTCATGGTTAGTTGAAATTTTGTGCGTATTTTCTTAGGTATAGTGCATGGAAGTTGTTATTGATAGAGGTATTAGAGAATATGGGAAAGATGCTTTGGTGGATTATTTTCCTAGAAGTTCATATGTGGTTATAATTATAGGCTTGAATGTCATGTTGGTATATAAGTGGATGGGTGCATTGTGCGCTGGTGAATTTTTAGTAATAGGTTTAATTTAGTTGTTGAAGTGGTAAGAAGAATATTCTTGAGATTAGAGTTGGTAAACACATATAGGATATCAAATTCATGGCTTAGACTGGTAGTACAGTGTCGTGTGTGGCACTTTGTAATTTCGAGTTAGGATTGAACATGGCTAGAGTATGTAGTTCAACTCAGACTTTGCCTAGAGTAGTTATATGTACCCATGTAAGGATTATAAGTTGAATTGAATGAGCATAGTATTCAAGAGGACAAGTATGGTTGAGGGAATATATGAGAAGTGTGGCTAAGCTTGAAAGTTAGCAGTCACATTGCCTAAGGCCTATAAATTCTATCCTAGTTTATGTTTTATAGGCATATGTTCCATGTTGCAGAGATATAGCCATATTGAGATTCCTTAATCATATATCTTATTCAGATCATGCCCAAGAATTATTTGCTCCCTAATTCTATTAGAACTTCTTAGCAAGAGTGTTGAAGAAATACTCCAAATGAGTATGAACTTTCAGTATGAGTTAATCCGTATAGCCAACAATTCAGTTTAGCAATCAGACAGATAAGCTCCTATTGATTCTCCATCTTTCCATCTAGTCTTACTATTTGGAGTTTCATGAATGTGGATACTTGATGAGGTAATTCATTCACGTCCATGCAAGTTGTGAATTCATTTCAGTCCATGGATCATATCTCCAAGTCAGATATTTAGTCATGATTCAGTTCATAAGTGTTCAGTGAATGATCTCAGTTTTCCAAGTATTCCAGCTCAGACAGTGTATTACCCATTGTATGACCTTAGTCCCATTATCTCATGATTCGTGCTTAAATAATGTACTTGGTGATGCCATGAAGCCCATTTCTTTTGATTCCTATACGTGTTTTGTTGAGGGAAAATTCGTAATTAGAAGTTATGTACTTTATTTCATCCTTAGTAACTCTTGGGATTTTGTTGCATCAGTTATCACTTTGCAGTTCTACATGTATGATCATATCATGAACATTTCAAGTGAGTTCTAAACTCTCAGCATGAATCAACTCTTTATAGTTAATAAAGTCAAGTCAGCTCAAAAATTAGTTTCATGATGAAAGTTCTAATGTTTTAGTTCAGCTATATTCTTAATTAGCAGACATTTCATGTCTACATTATTTCATACTTCTAAAGTTTCAATAAGTCCTACACATCATTTGAGGATGAATGATTTCAAGGGTGAGATAACGTAACACCCCACATTTTTAGATAGAAATCAAACCATCATTCCTACATGTATAAACTCAAATCCCATGATTTATATTTGAATACATGTGTCATGATTACTATCCTAGTGTGAAGAGTACTTATTAGGTGGAAAAAAATGTTCATAGGAATCACTTAGAGCAAAGTTGAGCTAAGAGACTTTGATTCGGCCAAATTTTGGTATTTAATTCTACAAGGGTCAACTTTGAACGTGTATAACTTCTTACATATGTTGAATTTTTCATCTCAAGATCCACCAAAAATTAGATAATTAAATTAGTTTTCCAACGATACCAATTTTTCCTTAATCTGATATCCGAGAAAAAAGTTCTGACCATTTTCATGAAAAATAGTTAGTGTAACGCCCCACACTTTTAATGCTCAAATAGTGCATTCAAAATGACCTTTGGGACCCCCATTTCGATGGAAAATCATGTTTATATGTTATGGGTTGTGTTGGGGGTGTTTTTGGACGTTGGAATTAGGTGTGCGTCGCCAAATAGACTATCCGCTAAGGTCGTGCGTCGCATGACAAAAGCCAATAGCCACTGGATGGTGTGTCCTTTTGGCGTGCGCTTCCCACCATCAGGTGTGCTTTGATTGTGTGCCGCCCAGCAAAAAAAAAGTACCAAATTTGCTTTGTTTTGACTTAATTTAAGGGCATTAAGGTCTTTTCACACCCCCAAAACATTTCTAATTCTTCTTAAATGAAATAAGGGGCTTTTAAACATGTTATTGATCACTTTTCATGAGATTAACTCACGTAAAACCTTCCCCTCCATACAAGAACAAAAAATTCAACCTTTCTCTCCAAGAATTAAAGTATCCAAGCTCCAAGTTCAAGTTTTCTTCAAGGATTAAAGTAATTGAGGTATGTGGGGTATTCATCAATGGGTTCCTTTCACCCATTGAGCCCAAAAATCCTCTTTTTGATTTAAAGTATGAATTGTGTCCTATTTTATGAAATTATCTATGCAACTTATGAACTTAATCCATGTTTTTCCTAGTAATTTGAATTTAAGTTATGTCAACATGTGTTCCTATGTAAATTAGTTTATTTCATGCTTTAAATTTCAATTACCCATGTTCTATTCAAGTGATTCCATGTCAAACCTTCAAGTTATGAATTAAATCATGTGAATATGTTGTTTTCTCCAGTTTAATTGTAACGCCCCGAATCTGGTACCCAGAATACTGCATGGTACTCATGACCCCGAAGGACGACAAGCTAACCCATGACTAATATCTATACCTGTATACTGCATAATATACTGTATAATGCAGAAACATGAACTGAAAGGTCACAAGGTTCAAACTGTATCATAATATCTGATAAAATATAACATTTGGGATGGGGTATAAATGCCCAAAACAAAACTGTCTAAACATACTGTAGTCTGAAAAGCCTCTAAAACATAACTGTCTGAATAAGCAGATAATGAGACATGTCCCCAACTAACTCCAACAAATAAACTAATTAATGAGATAATAAAGAAATGATCATGTCCTCGAAAGATGAGGACTCATTGCTAACTCTGACTGCGGAGACTGGAATGCTACTGATACTCTAGAGATCGTGGTTCTGAACCTATAGTATAAGACACCATAGCGCAAATGCGTCAGTACTTTGAATGTACTGGAATGCATGGAAGCTAGGCTGAATGCATGGGGTTCATATGCATGAACAATACTAGCTAACTGACTAATATGAACATGAGAATACATGCATAAATACGTAGTAACTATATCTGAGATCGTGATAACTAACATGACTGATAACTGAATTCTGATGACTGATATAAATGATGACATGAGCAACAGTATCTGACAGTCCTGAATCTGATGGAACAAGCTGAGTTCCGTACTGTATCTGACAGTCCTGAATTCTATAGAACTATCTGAGTTCTATTACTGAGACTGAATGACTGTATCTGACAGTCCTGATTCTGTAATAGAAACTGTAGGAAGTAGTTATCTAACCGACATGCCCCTAATACGCCATTATGGCTGAGTTGAGGTCCAATCTGTAACCCCAATTAGAAGGGTGTCAATACTGCGCCACTGGTAAGGACAAGCTATGAGTGACCCTCATATGACAGTGTCCCTAAAAGAGAACAGTGGGGCCCTCATCTGACAATGCTTATCCACCTCATCAACACTCATCTAATAGTGTTGATGTCTCAACCTATGCTGGATACATAGTTCTGGAAAGCAAGGATGACTTCTAAGAATCACACCCTCATCTGACAGTGTGTGTTCCCATCCTTGGGTTTACTCGGTGCTAATTTCTACTCCCATCTGAATAGACATTGAACATGGATTACTGAACTGAACTAGACTGAATTACTGAGTTTCGTTGACTGACGAAATAGTACTGAGATTACTGTATTACTGAGTTTTCCTGAGTCACATGATTGGATGAGTTCTATGGATCATAGCTTGACTGAGGATATCTTGAAAACATGACACTAAAGCTAGGCACACAACTATAGTTTTTTCCGTTACAAGTACCCCCAGGACTCAATGGAAGGAAACTGACAAGGCATGACATTCTTGAATACATGACTAACATCAACAATATATAATGCATTGACTAAGACATTTCATCAAACACTTGATGCACATAACTTATACATGAATGGGGATTTCATAATATCATACTAGTATGATATTTTTCCTTCACATAGGCATTTAATCAAACATGTGGGGGGCATGCTTTGGTTATACAATCATCAACACATATAATAATCAAGGATACATCAATTAACTTGTAAATTGAAAGGGGCTTATCATGATTATTTTGAAAATCATCACATACTAGGGTCAATCATTGGACACATCTTGAATCATGAACATTCACAAATACCCAAATCTTGGATTTTGAAAAGAGATTCTTGAGCTTCAAGGGTGAGAGAGACCCATGAATCAACACATGACATACCTTTGTTCTTGATTTATCAAAGATTGATGGAGAGACTTTCTTGAAATTAAATCCTTTATTGAAACCCTAGCTTGTTCTTGAGAGAAAATTGAGAGAAACTAGTATACTTTGGGTTTCAAATAGCTTAACCTCGTGTTAAAGGGATTAAATAGAGGTGGGAAATTTACCCTTATAACCCTGGACACATCTTTTAACTTCAGTGAACTTTTCCCGAATCAGACCCCTGGCGCGACGTGGTGCGACAATTTGACAACTGGGAAATTGAGGGATGGCGCGATGCGGAGCCATCACATTGCTATTTTATTTGCGACCTGGAAGTTTGGAGCGATGCGACACTTGGACCCCCACTGGAATTTGACAATTTCCATTTTCTCCTGTGGTGCGGCGCGCCACTGACTAATATGGCGTTGTTTTACGATAATAACTTAAAATAGTCATAACTTCTTACCCGATTATCGAATTTAGTATCGAATTTAGGCAAATTTTATATCGATGAAAATCTTATTGAATTTCCCACATGACAAAAAGTGTAAATCTTGAAAATTCCTCATGAAATAAACATCATTCAATTTAGAAGCTAACACTTGACATTCTTGGGATAAAAAATTTAGTTAGGAAACTTCGGGGTATTATAATATCTCCCCCTTGGAAATATTCTTCCTCGAATGAGACTAACAGAGAGAGGGGAAATGATAAACCGAAGTACACACTGAGAATGAAAAATGAAACATGACTGACATAACTGATATTTCAAAGATTCATACTGAGCATGCATATCTGATGCATGATTTCATGACTGAGATGATACATGAATACATAACTGAGAGTACTGATAAGTTGATCACATATATTTGATGCGTGAATACATGATAAAACTAATTACATGACAGATTTTTTTAATAACTGAGTCTTCTCACAAGGAGAATGCATGTCTGATGCATGAATACATGACTAATCCGATGCATGAACATATAATTGAACATGCAATGGTACTTAGTACCCAGTTTAAAAATGGAATCCTGAGCATGAGGCTGATATCAAGTTGTAACTAAATTCTAGACATGAAAACTGAAAAGCTTAAGGAGAAATATTACCTTGAGCTAGATCTAAGTTAGCGGAGAAAAGGTGAGGATACTTGGTACGTATGTATGCTTCTTCTTCCCAAGTATCTCCCTCAATGGACTGATTCCTCCAAAGAACTTTGACTAGAGGGACTTCTTTGTTCCTCAGTCAACGAGTCTGATAGTCTAGAATTTCGACTGGAATCTCTTCATAAGAGAGGTTGTTCTGAACATCTATGCTCTGAATAAGGAATACAACTGTTGGGTCTCCTATACACTTCTTGATCAAAGAGACATGGAAGACATGATGAACTGAGGCTAGAGTTAAAGGCAACTCGAGCTCATAAGCTACCTTGCCAAAGCGACTGAGAATCTTGAAGGGACCGACATATCAGGGACTGAGCTTTCCTTCATGCCGAACCTCTTCACTCCCTTCATGGGAGAGATCTTTAGATAAACATAGTCATCAATCTTGAACTCGGGATCCTTTCTATGCACATCTGCATAAGACTTCTATCGGCTCTGAGCAGCCCGAAGTCTTTCTCTAATCAACTGAACTTTCTCTAAGGCATCGAATACCAAGTCAGGTCCTGTCACTGAGGCCTCACTAACGTTGAACCAACCGAATGGAGATCTGTATCTCCTATAATAGAGAGCTTCAAATGGAGCCATCCGAATACTGGAATGATAGCTATTGTTGTATGAAAACTCAATCAAAGGCAAGTGGTCATCCCAACCACCCTTGAAATTAATTACACACGCCCTTAGCATATCTTCTAGGTCCTGAATAGTCCTTTCTAATTGACCATCTGTCTGAGGATGAAAGGTTGTACTAAGATGAACTTGGGTACCAAGACCTTTTTAGAATGCTTTCTAGAAATGAGAGGTGAATTGGGTACCTCTTTCTGAAATAATGGATAATGAAATATCGTGTAATCTGACCAACTCCCTGATATAGAGTTTGGCATAATCCTCAGCTGAATAAGAGGTATGAACTGGAAGAAAATAGGGTGATTTGGTCATTCTGTCTACAATGACCTAAACTGAATCATGCTGGCAATAAGTACGAGGCAAACCCGTCACAAAGTCCATGTTCACTTCTTCCCACTTCTAAGTAGGAATATTGAACTCCTTCATGGACCCACTAGGCTTTTGATGCTCTATCTTAACCTGCTGACATGTAGACCACTTAGCCATAAACTCTAAAATATTTATCTTCATCCCACTCCACCAATAGATCTCCCACAATTTATGGTACATCTTGGTGGCCCCTGGATGAATAGAGTAGCGTGCACCATGTGCTTCTGCAAGAATTTGCTGCCTTAAGTCATCTACACCTGGAACACAGAGATGACCTTGACAATGCAATACACCATCTCCTCCTTGGAAGAAAACCTCTACTTTTTGGTCCTTTAGTGACTCTTTCAACTTGACTAAACTGGGGTCTCTATCTTGCTTTTCTTTCACCTCAGAAACTAGAGATGATTCTGAACTACTCTGAACCCATATGTCACCCTCATTTAAATCGACTAAGCGAACTCCTAGTCTGGCAAGCTGATGGACTTCCTGAGCTAACTTCTTCTTACTGTCCTCGACATGATTAACACTACTCATAGACAGCCTAGTAAGAGCATCGGCCACTATATTGGCCTTGCCCAGATGATAAAGGACACTCATGTCATAATCTTTCAAGAGATCTAACCATCTTCTATGATGAAGATTGATATCTTTCTGAGAAAAGACATACTAAAGGCTCTTATGATCGGTGAACAAATCTACATGAACTCCGTACAAGTAATGCCTCCAAATCTTTAAAGCAAAACCACGGCTTCTAACTCAAGATCATGAGTGGGATAATTCTTCTCATGAGGTTTAATCTGTATGGAGGCATAGTCTATGACCTTACCATGCTGCATGAGGACACAACCCAAACCTACTCTAGATGTATCAAAATACACTACGAACACATCTGAACCCTCTGGAAGTGCCAAAAGTAGAGCTAAGGTGATTCGAGTCTTCAACTCTTGAAAACTCTTCTCACAAGGATCTGACCACTGAAACTTGACTTTCTTCTAAGTCAATCTGGACATAGGGGATATAATAGAAGAAAATCCCTCAACAAACCATCTGTAATAGCCATCCAAACCCAAGAAAATCCTGATATCTAATGGAGAGACAAGTCGAGGCCAGTTTCTTTCGACTTTGGTCTTTTGAGGATCTACTCTAATGCCATCATCGGAAATGATATGTCCAAGGAATGCTACTGATTTGCACTTACTGAATTTGGTGAACAACTGATGATTTCTGAGAGTTTGAAGTACAATTCTGAGATGGTCTGCATGATTACGCTCATTCCAAGAATAGACCAGAATATCATCTATTAAGACTATGACAAACATGTCCAAGTACTGCTTGAACACATGGTTCATCAAGTCCATGAAAGTTGCTGGGGCATTGGTAAGACCAAAGGACATGACTAGGAATTCGAAGTGACCATACCGAGCATGAAAGGCTATTTTTGGAATGTCACATTCTCTGAATCTAAGATGATGGTAGCCTGATCTGAGGTCTATCTTAGAGAAATAGCTGGCACCCTAAAGTTGGTCAATCAAGTCATCTATTTTGGGAAGAGGATACTTTTTTTTTACTGTGACTTTATTGAGTTGATGGTAATTAATACATATTATGAGAGAACCATATTTCTTGCGCACGAATAAGACTGGTGCACCCCACAGGGATACATTGGGTTTGATGAATCCCTTATCTAAGAGATCCTTCAACTGTTCTTTTAGTTTTTTGAGTTCTACAGGTGCCATTTTGTATGGAAAAATAGATATAGTCTGAGTATCTGGAAGAAGATCAATGTCAAAGTCTATTTCCCTTTCGGGAGAAATTCCTGGAAGATCTTCGGAAAAGACATCTGAATATTCACGTACTACTGGGACTGATTCAGGACTCGGAGTTTCAAAACTAGAGTTCTTAACTCAAACAAGATGATAGACACGTCTCTTTGATATTATTTTGCTTACCCGAGGGTAGGAAACAAGCTGACCTATGAAATCGGATATACTACCCTTCCACTCTAGGACGAGTTCATTCGGAAACTATAAATGGACTATTCTATTTCTGTAGTCAACTGTGGCATAGCAGGAATGAAGCTAATCCATGCCGAGAATTAAATCAAAATTCATCATCTCTAATTTGACTAAATCTTCTGAGGTGACTTTCTGAAATATCCTAATTGGGTAGTTCCTGTATACCCACCGGGCTATGATGATTTTACCCACTGGGGTAGAGACTGAAAAGGGCTATGCTAGAATTTCGGGACTGATTTTGAAATTGCCTGCTATATATGGATTAACAAAAGATAAGGAGGCTCCTGGATCTAGCAAAGCGTAAACATTCACATGAAAGATATATAACGTACCAATAACTACATCAAGAGAATTTTCCTAATCTTACCGGGACTAGAGAGCATAGAGTCTATTTGGGTGTTGTCCACTAGTAGCACTGGAAGTGGCACCAAACTGATTTTGGTGACCAAACTGAGCTGAGGAATGGTTCTGCTGACCCTGAGGACCTAGTTGAGGACAGTCTCTGACTCTGTGGCCTGGCTTTCCACATTCGAAACAAATACCACTTCCAGCTCTGCAAATATCCTGATGGTGCTTTCCATAAGTCTGGCAAAGAGGATAGGTGCGGGCACTGCTAACACTACCCCGAGGTTTAGAACCTGGAGCTCTATCTTTGTTACCATTCCTAAACTTAGGAACTGGATCATTGGCTGAAGAACGAGATGGAACTGATGACTTAGGATGAAACTGAGAACGGTTTCCCTTCTTCTGATTTGGGCTGAGCAAAGTTGAAACTACCTGTCCTTGCTTTCTTATTCTGCTTCTCCCTTATCTTAATCTTTTGATCTTCTATCTACTGAGCATGAGTCATTATCCTGCCTAAAGTCATCTCACTATTCAATATCACAGACCTATACTCAATGACCACGCTATCATTTACCCCAGAAACAAACTTACTCATCTTGGCCCTGCTATCTGCAACCACATGAGGAGAATACTTGGATAATTAAGTAAACTTAAGAGAATACTCTTACACCGTCATATTGCCCTGCCTGAGGTTGATGAATTCTAACACCTTAGCCTCTCTCAACTCTAGGGGAAAGAACTTCTCTAAAAATACGGTGAAAAACTCCTCCCACTCTATTGGTCCTGCATCAACCGACTCTCTAATTTCCACTGCTTGTACCAAGTGTGAGCAATATCCTACAACTGATATGCAGCTAGCTCAATACTCTCAACATCTGACACCACCATAACATCAATAACCTTCTAAACCTGATCGATGAATTCCTGAGGGTCCTCATCTAACTTAGACCCGAGAAAGGATGGAGGATTCATTCGGGTGAAGTCCCGTATCCTGGCTGCAGTTGAATTGGACATTGGGTTTGCCGAAATGATGGCCAGTCATTTATTCTGAGCACCAACTGACTGAGCAAGAGTAGTGAATGCAACTCTAAACTCTGCATGAGAAACATGTTCGCCCAAAGGTTCTTTGGGCTGAGGGGCTGACTGATTTTTGTTTCTTCTTTTAGGCGGCATGTTCTGTAGAAGAAAAGGAGAAATGGATTAGGATGAGATATTGACTTAAGATTATGCTCACTGGCATGACATAAATGCTAAAAGAGGGGAAAACTATTCCTAAAACATCTTAGATCCTCCTGTACATAAATATGGAGTGCAACACACCCATGCACAAAAATCTACTAGATGTGGCTTTCAGACTTCCTAGGACTCTATTGAACCTTAAGATCTAGTACCAAGTTTGTAACACCTCAGATCTAGTACCCGGAATGCTACACGGTGCTCTTGACCTCGAAGGACCAAAAGCTAACCCATGACTGATATTTGTACCTGTATACTACATAATATACTGTATAATATGGAAACATAAACTGAAAGGCCATAAGGTTCAAACTGTAACATAATATTTATTAAAATATAACATCTAGGATGAGGTATAAATTCCCAAAACAAAACTGTCTAAGCATACTGTAGTCTGAAAAGCCTCTAAAACATAACTGTCTGGATAAGCAGATGATGAAACATGTCCCCAACTAACTCTAACTAATAAACTAACTAATGAGATAATAAAGAAATGATCATGTCCTCAAAAGATGAGGACTCATTTCTAACTCTGACTGCGGAGACTGGAATGCTCTGATGCTTTGGAGCTCGTCATTTTAAACCTATGGTATAAGACACCATAGCGCAAATGCGTCAATACTTTGAATGTACTGGTATGCAAGGAAGGTAGGCTGAATGCATAGGATTTATATGCATGAAAAATACTGGCTAATTGACTAATATGAATGTGAGAATACATACATCAATACATAGTAACTATATCTGAGATCGTGATAACATGAATTTACTGATAACTAACATGACTAATAACTAATATAACTGATGACATAAGTGACTGTATCTGACAGTCCTGAATCTGATGGAACTAACTGAGTTCCGTACTGTATTTGAGTTGACTGTATCTGACAGTCCTAAATTCTATAGAACTATCTGAGTTCTATTACTGAGATTGAATGACTGTATCTGACAGTCCTGATTCTATAACTGAAACTGTGGGAAGTAGTTATCTAACCGACCTACCCCTAATATGCTATTATGGCTGAGTTGGGGTCCAATCTGTAACCCCAATTTGAAGGGTGTCAATACCACGCCACTGGTAAGGACAAGCTATGAGTGACCCTCATCTAACAGTGTCCCCAAAAGAGAACGATTGAGCCCTCATTTGATAGTGCTTATCCACCTAATCAACCCTCATCTTATAGTGTTGATGTCTCAACCTATGCTGGCTACATAGTTCTGGAATGCAAGGATGACTTTTAAGAATCACACCCTCATCTGACAGTGTGTGTTCCCATCCTTGGGTTCACCCGGTGCTAATTTCTACTCCCATCTGAATAGACACTGAACATGGATTACTGAACTAAACTATACTAAATTACTAAGTTTCATTGACTGATGGAATAGTACTGAGATTACTGTATTACTGAGTTTTCCTGAGTCAAATGACTGGCTGAGTTCTATGGATCATGGCTTGATTGAGGATATTGTGAAAACATGACACTAAAGCTAGACACACAACTATATTTTTTTGGGTACAAGTACCCCTAGGACTCGATGGAAGGAAACTGACAAGACATGACATTCTTGAATACATGACTAACATCAACAATATATAATCCATTGACTGAGACATTTCATCAAACACTTGACGTACATAACTTAGACATGAATGGGGATTTCATAATATCATACTAGTATGGCATTTTTACTTCACATAGGCATTTAATCAAACATGTGGGGAGCATGCTATGGTTATACAATCATCAACACATGTAATAATCAATGATACATCAATCAACTTGTAAATTGAAGCGGGGTGATCATGATTATTATGCAAATCATCACATACTAGGATCAATCATTGGAATAAGTAATTTAAAAAATGAATAAAAACCACAAAACATCATGAACTTGAATTTCAATTCAATTTGAATCATGAACATTCACAAATACCCAAATCTTGGGTTTTGAAAAGAGATTCTTGAACTTCATGGGTGAGTGAGACCCATGAATCAACACATGACATACCTTAGTTCTTGATTTAGCGAAGATTGGCAGAGAGACTTTCTTGAAATTGAATCTCCAATTGAAACCCTAGCTTGTTCTTGAGAGAAAATTGAGAGAAACTAGTATATTTTGGGTTCCAAATAGTTGAATCTCGTGTTAAAGAGCTTAAATAGGGGGTGGGAAATTGACATTTTTAACCATGGATGCTTCTTTTAATTTCAGTGAAATTTTCCCAAATTGGACCCTTGCGCGAGACGGCGCTATCACATCGTGTCACTAGAATTTGACAACTGGGAAATTAAGGGATGGCGCGATGTGGAGCCATCATATTTCCACTTCTTTTGTGACCTGGAGGTTTGGAGCGGCGCGCCACTATCACCGAACCCTACTAAAACTTGACTATTGCCATTTTCTCTTGTGGCGTGGCACGCCGCTGACTAACATGGCACTGTTTTACGATGGGAACTTGAAGTAGTCATAACTTCTTACCCGGTTATCAAATTTAGGCAAATTTTATATCGATGAGAGCTTCATGAATTTCCCACATGAAAAAAAAGTGAAAATCTTGAAAAATACTCATGGAATAAACATCATTCAATTTAGAAGCTAACACTTGACATTCTTGAGACAAAAAAATTAGTTAGGAAATTTCGGGGTATTACATTAACACATCCTCATGTTCATGTTCATGTGTTTCACTCAATTATTGAAATGTCTTATGTTTTGGGTCCTTGAACTATGATTTTGTACCATTGTTTTAAATGTTGTTATCATATTTTGTGATTATTCAGTGTTGGCGAGTTATGAATACCCGATACCTTTTTGTTTTATATGATATTGTTTCCAAGCAACAAGTCATTCAGACCATGATTTTATTACTAGGTAAAAGTCATTCAGACCATGATTTTATTACTATGTTCAGATTACCATGTTCATGCTGAGCACATATCAGTATAGTACCATATCATGTTAAACGAATAATAATACCAGTGTCATTCAGTTTGGAGTAACACTTAGCCCAGAATGAACGCATATATGGAGGATCTTCTGTCAGTTAGGCATGAGTCATTAGTATCAGTTCCTAAGTTCCAAACCTATAGCGCCACCATAAATTATGAGGGGTCCCCTGTTAGTTAGGCATGACACCCTCGTCTTTCGGGACATCAACCTTGTGGATCCACATCATCAGTCATGTGTTGGTACCCCTGGTAAGGTACCAATACCCTTCCAACTGATGTTACAGGTTGGACCCCGATAGCTCAAATTAGAGCATTCAGTTGTAGTTAGCTCCCACAGTCTCAGATCAGTATTTAGAGTATGTCAGTTCAAGTTTGCATGAACAAATATACAAATATCAGTTATTCAGTTATACAAATTTTAGTTATCCAGTTATGCAGATAACAATGATTTAGTCATTCAGATTTCCAATTATTTTAGTATGTGTTTATGCTTGGTCTTGCAGTCTCAATTTTACATGTTCATGTTTTCATGCTCAGTATTCATACATGATCCATAGTTCAGTTTTACAGCATGTTCAGCTTTACATGAGATTTACATACAGTATTCATGGTTCTACCACTTCCCATCTTACAAAATTATTTTCAGCTCATGAACTTATAAATTTCACAATGACTTATCATTTTCATGTACAACCATGTTTTAAGTGCATATTTCAGCTAATAGCTTATATCCTCAGTTGTAAAGCATGTCTTAAATAGTTCTATGACTTAGTACATGTCTCTATATACTCAGTACTTTCCAACGTACTGACCACATATATGCATTTGTAGCTACATTCCTTCAAAATATAGGTACCAGATGTAGTCCACACACTAGGGTCAGACAGTTCTCAATATTCAGACAATAGGTGATGAGTTTCTTTATTTTGGGAACTCCAGTCCATTGCAGTTCATGTGTTGTATTTTGATTATTCATATGTATTAATTTATGGTAGTAGGAGGCATGTCCCAGCAATCTATAGTAAGTATAGTACAAGCTTCATAGATAGTCAGTCAGAGTCATGATATGTAATTTAAGTTCTTTCTTCAGATTTATCCTGTTGTAAACTTTATCAGTATTATATTTATTCAGATTTTCTCATGATTTAGCTTGTATATACATTTTAACTTAGTTTCTCAAGAATCATGAGGGATCACTTATAGTTCTAAGCATCGTGTTAAGACTAGGATGTAGCCTCGGTTCGTGACACTTATCTTGACATTAAATTCAAATGGTTAAAATCTTGGGTTGAATGTAATTTGTTCTTGAAAATAATTTAGTTGTAAAAATATTTATTTGACTTTTATTAAATCAAGAAGCTTGAGATTAAACAAGGTATCAATTCGTATCGAATTTTAATTAAATTTAGTTAATTTATTAAATTTGGCCATAATTGAAATCAAATTGGCCACAATTTCAATGCAATGGGCCAATTGATTTTCAATTTGGACTGAAGTTAAATGAAATTGACTAACTCCTAAACTAATTGGGGTTATTTTTTAGATAACCCCAAAAATACATATTCTACCCAAATAACATCAACCCACCAAAACCAACAGATCAACAAAAAAAAAATTCAAATTCCAAATATTCAAAGTTGAATTTCAAAATTTGTACTAAATTATACAATTCCACCTCAACCTTATCCTTTCTCCATTTTGAAATTCAAAATTTATACTCGGTTGTACTATTCCCCCGTCAACCTTGTCCTTTTCCATTTTTGAAATTCAAAATTTGTACTAGATTGTACAATTCCCCCTCAACCTTGTCCTTTTACATTTTTGAAATTCAAAATTTGTACTAGATTGTACAATTTCACCTCACCTTAGCCTAAATTTCAAATTCCAAAAAATACTCGTAAGCTCTTTCTCTACATTGGTGGATTCAAAGAGTTCAATCTTCATTCTTTTCGATAAATACTACCACCATTTAGGTAGAAAGCAAGTCTCAAAGGGTGGAAAAAACTTTTGAGGAAAGATTTTAATTTTTCTTTTAGTAAAATTTTTGTAGTGGTAGTCTAATCGGGGTTCTCGAAAGATTGCTCTCCGGTGGTGATCAAAACTCTGAAGAAATCTTGAAGTCCCATTTTGCTGCTTTGAAAAAGGTAAAACAAACCTTTCCCTTTTAAGTTTGTTATCGTTTTCTTCTTTATCTCTTTCTTGATAATTTTCGTAGTTATAATTTTGTTTACTGGTATTGTTTATTCTAGATGACCTTGAAGGCCATAGGATGTTGTGATATCAATATGGCTATTTTTATGTTCATAAAATGAGATAACAATAGTTGAACATGTTTCTTTGGATTTATTATTTGATTATTATGATTATATGGATAAAGTTTTGACCTTTGCTTGATTGAAATATGTACTCATGATTTGTTTAAATTCGTTATTGATGATTTTGTTTTCTTTTAGCATGTAAAGTTGTTTCCTTTATGTTGAAAAAGAATAGTCACTATTATTTATTATGCCTTAATAAATTAGATGGATAAATTTTTTATCTTTGCTTGATTAAAATATGTACTCATGCATTGTTTAAATTCGTTATTGGTGGATATGTTCGCTTATGGCATCTAGAGTTGTTTCCTTTATGTTGGGAAAGAATAGTTACTATGGTTAAGGGTCTTGAAATTGTTTCTCAATTTGAAGTAGTGAGTTACTTGTATCTAGAGATTTGGTGTTATTTTTGAAAGACATATCATAATGTATTATATTTATGGCCTAGTGATTTGCAAAATCACCGTTTAAGGTTGAAGTTGACCACTTTGGCATACACATGATAGTTGACTCATTCACATGTAGAAATTGTAATTCAAGTGCTACTTTTAAGATCTAACTCCTTTATCGATTCTTAATTTTTTTATTAAAGATTTATTTTTATCCATGATTATATGCCACGATAAAATGCTAAGTTCTTTTGATATATATGTTTGCAGTTATGATTTACTCATTTTCGTGGTCAAAACTGTCTTTGATTTTCTCTTGTTTAGATTGAAAAGTTTTTAGGGTTATAGATTTTGTTGAAATGGTATAGAACTAAAATAGGAGTTGGCATAGTTGGACAGTTTTTCTTAGAATTAATCTTTTACTATTCTTTCTATCTAGTCTTTGAATATCATTTCTCAAACATGTTTAGTATATGTTATTTATTTCACCTCGCTTATTGATTTATTTGTTGAAGTATTTTTGTGCATTTAGATGTCCCATTGTTATTCACATACTACTGTGAATTTTTCTTCAAATCTATTGGTTGACTCTATTCGGTATTGAAAAAATGTTGTTGCATTAGTATGTCTTGTATTTCATATTTGAGGTGTCACAAAAAGATTTCCTCATCTTATGCCCATTCCCCTTTTCTTTCTTTAGTGAAAATATGTCTTAGACTCTATCATATCATGGTATTTGGTGCAAATATGTGTTAATCTATAGAAAATATTTGTCCAAATTTTAAGCAACTATACTTGTGGGTCACTGTCTTCTTTTCAAGGATTTGTTGATTATATTATGCTGGGCTCGATGTTTTGAAAGATTGTTTGACAAATAGGTTAATTTCTTTTTTTGTTGGATAATTTGATTTATTTTATATCATAGTATACTATTTATTTATGCTTGAGAATGTTATGTTTCGATCTCATCATTTATCTATTAAGTGTAGAATTTTTGAACACATACTAATTCTTTTTCTTTACATGAATCTGTTTGGAGTCTAAATGTACTCCTTTCCTCTTGCATCTCGTAACGGGACAATTAGGCTCATCTCTTCGATTCAAGTTCGAAATTTAAATCCAAAGTCAATTATATGGCACGTGGGTGCAAGAAAATGAAAGAAGAAGGAAAATAGGTCAAACCCCATTGATAAGGTCACTAAGAGACTTGAAAAGTCTCAATTTTTATTATTGTATTATTCTTTATTTATTTATTTATCTATTTATTCATTTATTTGGTCCTCGAAGCCAAAGTTGTAATTTAATATAGGTGAAGCAGATTTTTGGGCCTTCAAGGTCCGAAAACTAGCTTAGGACAGGTTATGAGGCAAAAGCTCAAGTATTTAAATTAGGACAGGTGAAGATGGTCCAAAGCCCAAATTAGCTTAGGACGGGGTTTATGAATTTGTGCCTAATGGCCTAAGTCTTTTAGTCTTCCCCTTTCCCCTTTATATGCTAATTATTTTTAATTTTTTTTAGACTTAGTTAAAAATTCCTGCTAAGTCATCAAAATTTGTTTTGCACAAATCTTGAAAACAATTTTTTTTCCTTAATCGATTTATTTTCAAATATCAACTTTCTCTTTTAAAGTTAGTCAAAAATTTATTTTCAAATAGTCTGGTTAACCGCAAGTTAGCGGATACTCTTGGTGCCTTAACAACCTTCCAAGAGTATTAATAGGAACCACTTACTCGGAATTTCTAAACTTAAAAGGTTTTTTCTGTTTTGAATCTTTTAAGTAATATTTTTAATTTTTCTTGATATTTTCTCAAAAATCTAGTGGCGGCTCTGAAATTTCTATTTAAGGTCTTAAAATAGTTTAAAAAGTTGAAGAATAATATTTTTCAATCTTGCAAATTGAAAAGAGGTAAAACAATCTCTTTGGTGCCGATCTAGTAGGTTGTGAATTCTCATGTATCTATCCCCTTCTTCTTAACTTGATTGTACTTTTAGGGGAAGTATTTCCTTGTTTTGTCACTTGCTTTATATTTATCTCCAGGTTATCCCCATAATCAATTCCTTAGGAATTTCATCTTTCTTTTCTTGTAGTTTTAATTTTTCCATATCAATGTTGTGAGATACAATATTATTCAACTCTGATATTGGCAATTATTTAATCAGTATGGTCAATAATTGTACTGCCTTACTCCCCTCTTCATGAAGAACTATCTCTTCATCAGCTATTGGACATTCATCTTCGACCTCTTGCCTTATCATGATGTCCATATTACCCTGATTTTCTTCCTTAATCTTCTGATGATTTACCTCCAGATCAGTAATAACATGAGTCATAGCCTCGTCATTTTTTTTTCCTGTACTTCTTGCCTGATTTTACCTTCTTTTGGTTCCTCCTCCATTCTCCCCCCAAGGATTTAGTACAAGAAAGATTATCATCCACCTTTTGTTTCCCAAAATCTCTTGCTACCACTGCTTGGTTGTGCTATTTTGAGGCTTTGGAGGATTGTTTTTCTTCTTGGAACCCTTATGTCTATCTGCTTTATTTACTTCATTGCCGCATTCCTCTTTTCTTACCAAAGATCCAAATTTATTGGTGATATGCACTTTTTTTCCTCTCATCCCTTTGTTCTTTATACCTTGTACCATTATTAACATTAGTCCATTGTCTTGTTTCCACACCTTTCTCACTAGATATACCTTTAATAGGCAAGGCCATATCCTGTGAGATTGTTGAGTGTTGCACTTCATGTTCTTCTTCATCTTTTTTCTTTTCCTCTTCTCCTTTTTTTCTGGATAAGCTCTAGATGTAGAACTGTAGAATTCTCCATAGAATGACCTTGCAGTTTATACCTGTTATAGTACTTTAGTATGTTGTCATACCTAATTCTCATTTTTTCTGTTCTAATCGATCCTAAATTTTCCTCAATAATTTCCATGGTGACATGCTTAGGGAGGTTAGTGGAGAGATCAACTTGCACCTTAACCCTCGCACAACTGGTCTAGTATTATTTAGTGTGGCTGCATCCAGTTGTAAGGGTTTTCCAACTGCACTTGCTGATGAAAATAGAACTTCCCTTACAAAGAAGGCAGTTAACAAGTTTGGGAACGATATCCAAGCAATAGCTTGAGCAGTTTCAGTATCAATTTTGAATTTGGAATCATATATAAGAGGTCTCATTACAAAAGATTTTCCATATTTTTCCTTTAGAAAATAAGAACTCTTTGACATAATATTCACAAAATTTCTTTACTTTCACATCTGATTAGTACATGTTTGTTTCAGAAAAAACCAACTTGACACTCACTCTTTTCTCCATATTGCAGGGGAATGATTCTTCTCAACTTTTCTAGTGATGGATGGCCTTGTGAGAATTTACCAATGATGGCATATGTCGGGTTTCCAATGGAGTCCATGTGTGCAACTTCAGTTTCCATCCATATCAAGACATGTTCTCCATTAATGATACTTATTTTTTTAACTAAAATTATAGATTTTTGTACTGTATCTGTAATATGTGATTGTACTACTTGTACATAGTTGCTGAATTATCATTGTTTGTGCTAGGCAATGTTTTATGGATTGGAATTTCTGTAGGTGTTGAAGATGAATTGTTCTGGGATTTGAGATGCGGGAGGGAAGGAAAGAGAGTTTGTAAGTTTAGGAAGATTTGACTAGCCACAAGAGGAGGTCGGTCAGTGGCCAAAATGGCCATCGCGGCTGGGTTAAGGGTTTAAGGTTTTGCTTGGGGGAAATAAGGGTTTCTTTATGAGATTTCCATTTCCTATTCACTCTAAATAAATAATGGTGTGGTCACACGACCTACATCATTAAGAAAATAACTATTGATATAGTGGCTTAAGTAATTAAATGAAAAGGGTAAAACATGAAATTTGTTTTTTCTTGATTTATCAAAAATGACAAGTATAAATAAAAATTTAAGAAAATAGTCACAAATAAATCGAAACAGAGGGGTAAGTACATACTCGATTAAAAGAGGATAGACTTGACCTAACACAATTTTTGAAACTGGTATTTAGTATATATTGAAAATGTCACATTTTGCTGGATAGAGAAAAAATGATTTTCATGTAGTAATAATTAATTATAGCACTAGTACTAATTATCAGTGCATCAGAAGGTTGTCAATGTATCGAAAATAATAGTTGTTTAATAAAGTTTTCTCAGTTCATTGACCTTTTAGTTGTTTGATTGATTAAGGTCATTTTTTCAAGAGAATAAAAGGGGAAAAGGTATTAAATAAGAAGATAGATACTAAGAATCAAGAGAAAATTGAAGGAAAGGTGTCATTTACGTCTTGAATGAAGGATTGGTGACATTGACCAACTTAAAGGGTCAAACATAATTAGAAAACTTGATTAAGATAATTGTGGACTTGATTAATATTTTCAAAACTTTCTAATATTTTCAAAAAATACAAATCAACCCACACCCCTCTTCTCTCCAAATCAACCGTTTGTCTTCTCCCTCTCTCGACAGTTTCTCCTAACCAACAGTTTTGCAAATTTCTCCTTTCAATCCCTGACGACTTCAACCTTTGGTGACAAATAGTTGGTCTTCGAGTTTCTTTTTTAATTTCAACCATCAATCGATGTGACAGCCTTGCTCTCCGGCCACAACAGCTTTGAATTCTTCATCGTTCCTTTTCTTCTTTCACAGGTAAAAAATTATGGCCTTTTTAGTTTTGAAGAAAATGAGGAACTTGAGCCAACTTCTCTTCTATTCTTGGTTAAAAATTTCAATATTTGTTTCTTTAATTTGAAATGTGGTCTGAATAAAACCCTAATTTTTTATATTTTTTCTCTTCTCTTTTCGGAGTGAATTATGATTTTTGTTGTTTGTTGTATTTTTTTAAATTTTGCATTTTGTTATTTGTGTTTATACAAACAAAACAACGATGTTGGTGTTTTTCGTGTTGCGCACGTTACTGGGTTGATTTGTTCTTGTTCTTGGTAAAAATGGTGATATTGTTGTCGTTTTATTGAATAAAATCATGCTATTGATTTTTTTCTACAATAGATTAACCATTTGATGCAATAAATTAACCATCTAATGCAATAGATTTGGCATATGATGCAACAGATTAACCATCTGATGCAACAGAGGAACCATCAAATTACAAATTTGATGCAATAGATTAACAATAAGATGCATCATATTAACCATCTGATGCAACAAATTAACCATATGTTGCAATAGATTAACATCTAATGCAATAGATTTACCATCGGATGCGACAGAGGAACTATCAGATTAAAAATTTGATGCAACAGATTAACCATCTAATGCACTGGAGAAATCATCGGATTAAAAATCTGATGCAACAGATGAACATTCTGTTGGATAAAATTCTATCAACTATTCCAACAGAACATGACCAATACTTGATTTTTCCAACTGATCACTCATCTGTCGCGATAAATGACTCTTCTATTGGAAAAAATCTAAACAATGTTGACTATTGATAACTGTTCCAACGGATCACTCATATGTTGTAACAAACATGTGATCTATTGCATAGACTATTTATTTGTCTCAATAGAAGAGTGATATGTTTTGTATTGTTGCAACTCATCCGTTGCAATAGGTTAGTTAACTATTCCAATAGATCACTTATATGTTATAACAGATATGTGATCTATTGTACAGACCATTCATTTGTCTCAACAGATGAGTGATATGTTTTGTATTATTGCAATAGATTACTCATCCGTTGCAACACGTTAGTTATTTGGTGCAACAGATAACCAACTGGTGCAACAGATGTGTGATCTATTGGAACTGTTATTTTACTGTTTTGCATGTTAGATTTACTGTTATTCTTTTTTAATGATGCATTAATCAACTATAATCTATTTTATGCTCCTGTTAATTTTAGATAATATGGCTCCCAAAAGAACAGAAACCGAATCAAGTCCAGCTAAAGAACAAACGTTATCTCAATCAGGAGCAGAATATGATGAACATGGGGAGGAGAAATATTTCAAAAGAGATGATCCAAATACTAATAGTCCTTCCACCAAAGAGTTGGTCAAAACCTTCAGCATTGTTCTTTATCCTGTGAGAATGCAGTGCGATGGTGCCACAGATTTAACGGGTGATTTCGTGGTTAAGTTATCCATGGGAAAATCTTTCGACGCCTTCGAAAAAATACTTCGAGAACAAAAATTGGATGCTTATTTCATGGATATCTCCTTTGGGCAATATCTTGATTTGTCGGAGGACAACAGTGCTCTTTACAAATAAAAATGGTATATGATTTTCTAAAGCGTAGGTTTATGTATGAAAACAACAATAAGATGGATGAGGTGTGGATAAATTACTGTGGCATGCCTGTTTGTTTTGGTTGGAAGAAGTTTTTCATAGTTACTGGAACAAAATGTTATCCTCCTTCTCCTTCTCAAGTTATACCTATTCTAACCCAAATAAAGCACCCCGCACACCTAAAAAAGGCAAAGACAAGTCGAGTGATCATAATGAACTAATGTCCATTATTGGTCCAAGCTTCATAAATAAAAATTTGATAGAAGCATTGAAAGGTAAAATAATTTCAAAGAAGCACAAGCAATCATTGTGTTTGGTTTGGTTTGTGCGTAATATTCTTTGGGCGAGAGATATTAACAACAACATAAACGTTTGTTTAATAAATCTCTCCGGGGATCTTGAGGCATTTAACAACTATCCTTGGGATTATGAAAGATTCAAAATGACTGTCAAATATTTGTTGACTCCGTTAACGCCAAAGATAGTCAACTTATATGGCTTTCCATGGGATTTCATGGTAAATGTTTCTTTTATTTTGATATGATTCATTTTTTTATTCAATTATGATTTTAATTTATTGGCGTTATTTTATAGGTTTGGGCATTTGAAGTCATTCCTTATTTGAGACAACAAGTGAACTACCAGGAAGAAGTTTTCTGTCCAAGAATCTTGAGATAGTTATCGACCAAAACTGATAAAATACAAAATTTCTTGATCTCTTCAACCCCTCAAAGGATGGAGTAAGTATAATTATAATTAAGTTTTTTTTAATTAATGATTTTTTTGAATGATCTAATCTTCATTCTAATATATATAATGATTTATATTAGATTGTACATTCGTCACTTGTTCTGCCCAATCAAGAGTTGAAGATGTCATTTTTTCTTAATTTACGATCTGTGCAAACTTTATTGGACCCTAAGGTCATTGACAGAATACAAATGGAATTATTTGAAGCAATAACCATCACAAGAAAAATAATTTTGGAGGGTGGGCTTGTTATTGTTGATGGTCTTAGTAGTGATTGAGCTATTGTGGTGGTAGTGGTGCTCCTATTGGTGATAATGATGCTCCTCTTGTAGTTTTTTAAAAAAAACCATTATGAGTATGATCATATTGGTTATACAGATTTTACCTCTCCTAGCGAATGTTCTCCACACAAATGTCAAGATGGTAAGGTGAAACATGACGTAGTTATTAATATTATTAATGCATTAACTGCTTCTGTAAGGGAATTGACATCTAAGAGGGGTGTCATTCCAACAAAGAGGATTTTATATCTATCCACTCCAATAGAGATTAAGGATAAGAGAAGAAGGAAAGTAATTTCCAAGGCATTATCAAGCATCCAAAAAGGCGAAATTACAACTCCTCTATTCGTGTGTTGCACTATTGAGCAATGTACAATGGACAAAGGAGAGCAGCACGAGCTGCAGAAGGTGAATATATATCATTTATTCCAACTAGCAAATAGACACATATCTATTTCAACAGATAACACATCTGCTGAAAATTATCAAATAGATATATACATCTACTTTAACAATTGACTAACCTGTTGCATCAGATACAGTGTCTGTTGCAACATATGTCTCATCTGTTTTAGCAATTCAAACAACTCGACGTATCTCTTTTATTTATACTAACAGATGACCTATCTTCTACAAAGGATGGGTCATCTGTTGGGTTAAATTAAATCAAGACTTCCTACCATTTCAGTTTTTTTCAAACAGATGAGTCATATGTTGCAACAGATGGTTAATCCGTTGGAAATTATCATACATGTCTTCCTCATGTTATAATTTGTCCCAACAGTTTATCCATCTATTTCAACACAAATATAATTTGTTTAGGATAATTTAAAATAGGAGGAAAACCTGTTTGATTTGCTAAATCAGATGAGTTATCCTTTTCCATTTTTTTGTATCTCCGTGATTAGCATTGACCAATTCTGGATTTCCAGGTGGATGTCACTGTAGAAGCTACTGCTGAACAATATTGACAATATGCTACTCTTTTTATTGAAATACGTAGAATACAAAGCACAGAAACCATATGCAAGCGACATTAAAGATCCACGACAACCAAAGCTGAATTCCATAGCACCAGATGAAGAAAAACTTGTCCATATTGAGTAGATCTTTATAGCTTTAGTATGTCAAAGTAATAACCTCACCCCTCCTTAAGAATTCTTAGCATCAAAACTTAAATTGGTGATGTATTTGTTGAGATCCGTACCCATAACATTTTTTTTACATTTCATTTATTTGTTGATTTATTTCAAGTAATTTCTGAAGGCTTCGATTATTTTATTTTGTCTATGAATTTTATTTTATCCTTAGATTTGAACTTATTAATTGAAATAGAATACTAGATTCAAATATTGCAACAGATAAGATATTTGTTTCAACAGACGACATATCTGTTGGAAAATATTAAACAGATTTAGACATATGTTGCAACAGGTAGGTAATCTGGTGGAAATTATCAAACAAGTCTTCCCACTATTGCAACCGATAGACTTAGATAGAAACATCGACATAATGCAACAGATGACCAACCTATTACAATAGATAAACTATCTGTCAGAACAGTTAGAACATCTATTACAACAGATGGACAATCTGTTGCATTATAAAAATTCAACTTTCATTAGACATACAAAATTTCCACCATCTATAAAGTGAAGTGACTTGAAATAAAAAGGGTGGAACCCATCGACAATGTTTATTTTAAACACCTAAAATAAAATAGGCATTAAGTAGACAGTGTTCATTTTAAACACCTGAAATAAAGTAGGCATCAAATGTGTAAGTTTGGCACTTTTTGCGTTGTTGGTAGTTCGCGTGTAATTCACGCAACCAAGGCTCGTTGAACCCCCATTTTTGGTAACTTGGTATCTGATTTGTCCCCCAACGATTATTTTTTCCCATTGTCTTATATATTTATCTTTTTACTAAAATTTAACCCTAAATTCCCAAATCTTCTTCTTCTTCTTCTTCATTTTTTTTCCTCTATCTAAATTCTTCAAATTATTTGTATTTGGTTTTTCTGCATATTGTTTCATTTTTTCCAACTGAGCTTGACAATGTTGAGCGCTCATCTTCCACTATTTTTTGTGATAAAGATTTTCAATATTGTCAGTGTTGTCATGAAGCTCTATTGAAGACTTCTTGGACTCAACAAAATCCAGGTCATAGATTTTTTACTTGTAAGATTTCAAAGGTAATATTTTTTTATTTAATTAGTTGATTAATTATTGACTTGTAATTGTGGTCCTGTTTTTGTAGAAGTTAGGTGGATGTGATTACTTTTATTGGTATGAAGAATGACACCCTTCACAAGCAAATCGTGTAATCTGAGATTTGTTGAAGAAATTCAAGGTTGTTGAAGAGAAACAAAATCGAGCAAGAAGATACTACATTATTGGTGTTATTTCTACTGGTTTGATGTTGTTGGGCACCTAGATATTCAATCCTAATTGATACAATTTTCATGGTTGTGTATTTGTATTTTCTACTGGTTTGGTGTTGTTGAACAAATAGATATTCAAGCATAATTATTGAAAAATATCAAACAGATTTAGACATATGTTGCAACATGTAGGTCATCTATTGGAAATTATCAAACAGGTCTTCACATTATTGCAACAGATAAGACTTAGATAGATACATTGGCATAATGCAACAGATAACCAACCTATTACAACAGATAAACTATCTGTCAGAACAGATAGAATATATTTTACAACAGATGGACAATATGTTGCATTATAAAAAATTTAGCTTTAATCAGACAAAAAAATTGTGACTACATGTATGTAAAGTGAAGTGACTTGAAATAAAAAAATTATTATTTCACAGACTCTTCTTTATACACAGACTCCAAGCGTCCAGTTAGTACCCCATAAGCCCATACCTCTTGCAAGTTTGCCACACCGTTGTCGTATAGAAAGGTCGTTGGATCGGCCATTTCTTTGTCGGTCAGCAAACATTTGATGTGTGCAAGAGCGTGTGACCCACACGCAACAACAGTTTCATTTTTGGAAGGTCTGTGTCCTTGTTTTGATTTTTAAAATCCCATGGTTGCTTCATCAACACTTTCATTGGCTAACAATCCATCAGTTTACTCTGCCTCAACAAGATGGGGAAGAACTCCAACAGTGGCTACATATGGGTAAAAAAATTAGCCTCGTCCAAGGCAGGTAAGTTGCAGTCATAAACCTTGATCTTTTCCTCCTCAAGTAGTATCTCAACAGCCTGATAATGTATGTCGTCCACGTTCATGACTCCAAGAATCCTATTTTCCATGGTCCAGATCTTGTTGTATGGATTTGATTTCTCCCCTATAACATATTTTATCATTTCTTCATCCCATTGGAACACAGAAAGTAATAAATCAAATCCCGCACCACCGAGAGTTAACGCTAGCTTACTGAGATCATAATTTCTATCCTTAAGATTCTTGTAGAAGTCGAGGTCTATTATCCTATCAACAACATCATAAGCTTCTGAGTATGCTAATTGCCTACCCCTTATGAGGTAGAGAATTTCTTCAATATACTGTGATATAAGAAGTCAGTTTTTAAATAGGTTAATATATGTAAAGAAGGAAAACATAGTGGAAAGATGCAACGGATAGTCTATCTGTTGCAGAGGGTTCATTGAATCTATTCACAGATTACCCATCTAACATAACTTATGCAAGATATGGGTAATATGTTGCAACAAAACCACCAAAAGTTGCACTAGAATACACATATATTGCAACAGATGACACATTTGTTACATAGCTTCTTCTTCATAGAGTAGATTAGAAGGCTAGGTTAGGAAAAGTAAACTTACACTGTCCATATAATTTGTACGCATGTCTGTCATACTTATAAAGTCTTGGGCGGAAAAGGTATAGATGGGGTAATCTTTTGCGCCTTGCTTGGCATTCTTGGACCGTCGTAGATTTCTCTTCTCTTTGGTGCCAAGTTCTGCATATATGTCCATTTCATTAATGGCCCTTGAACTTCAATAACTTTTGGAGAGGGAGGATTTGTAATTTTTTTGGATTTAAGAATGGAGAGTACTTGGCTAATTTCTCTTTTCTTCCTCCCAACCGCCACTGTAGGAGTGTGTGGCTCCTTCACCTTCTTGGATGGTATGACACCCCAGTTGGATTTCAATTCCTCAACAGCTTTAGCGATATCCTCTACTTTTTCAAAGAGTTTATCTTGGTTGTCCTTGCACTCTTCGTATTTGCAATGATAATATAAGGGTAAAGAGGGATGAGAGAGACCGGTGTAAGGGTGAGAGTGACCTGTATAAGGGTGAGAGGGACCTGTGAATGAGGTGTTTTCAAACATATTTATTTTTTATTGAGAATCAACATGCTCAACATCATGAATGGAAGAAGCATCAACATGCCTTCTACCAATATAAACAACTCCACCAGTAACACCCCAGAAGAAGCACCTGGATCTGTTGCAGTAGGTTGGTCATAAAAAGCCTCAACATTAGGCTGACCTTGCCTAACTGCTCTTCTTATGGATGTTGCTCCAGCTAATTCCTTCTTTATTAACTCCACTATTGGATCTTCTATTGTATCAACAAGACCTAGAGTAATAAAAAAAGTCATCCCAACTCCTACTCAGTAGGCATAATCTATGGATGTACAACCTATGAAAAAAGATAGATACATTTGAATCATATAATAATTTGCAGTCAGTTGGGTTACATGTTAACACAGACAACTTATGCAACAGATAATCTTTCTGTCATAACAGATGATCTGTATGTCACAACAGATTAACAATATATTGTATCGGATTACCCATGTTTTGTATAATTTATAGTTGATGGGTAATCTGTTGAGTCAAGTTCAGAGAACCAGGGCAATAGATGGTTAATTTGTTGCAAATTATGGATCATCTATCATAACAAATTACCCATCTATTGCACCAATTATAGTAGATGGGTAATCTGTTTCAACAGACGACCCATTTGTCGTAACAGATGGCACATCTGTTTCAATATCTTTATTTGAGTCAAATTATTTTACTTGAAAGAAGATGTACTACATCATTCAGAGGGTTAAATAGATCAGCCTCCTTAATTCTTATGTTGCTCTTTGCAGCCAACCACCTAAGGATCCTTGGATAAGAAACCTCATTCGGGTAATCCTTGACCTGCTTTCGGAGGTAAGGAATGACTTCAAATGCCCAAGCCTAAAAAATGTGAACATCAGGCAAGAAAAAAAAGTCATAATAATTATTTAATATAAATTAATGGATGAGTAAACAAACAAGGATTAAATTTACCATGAAAGACCAAGGAAAGCCATATAATGTGATTGACTTTGGGGATAGCTCTGTCAGTAAATATTTGACAGTCAAGTAGTAGCTGTCATATCCCCATGGATAATTGTTGAATTTCTCAAAATCGTCAGCAAGATTCAACAAATCATCTTCTTTGACTTTGTTGACATCTCTTGCCAATATAACGAAATGGGCAAACCAAACTAAGCAGAACTGCTCTCTGTACTGCTTTGGTATGGTTTTTTCCTTGAGATTTTTTATTAGCTTATTAGCTTTGCACCCACCTCCACCAATGTCTAGCAACCCATATATTTTTTCCTTGTGTTTGTTGGTTTTGGTGAGTGGTCTCTGGGACAATGCCTTACCACTATTTGATGGTGGTGGTTTATCTATCCGTCTTACCTTGGACCTTTTGCATGGTGTTTCCTTGGTGAGAGGTTCTTCTGGACGATCACATCTCAAGCCCGTCACTATGGCAAACTCTTTCAAGCCAAAATAAACCGACATGCCATAGTAGTTGATCCAGATTTCATCCATCTTTTTTCACCCTCCTTTAAATTTTTATCATCCCCACATTCTTGATCCTGTGCTTGAGAAGACCATATACCATGCTCATTTGGAAACGGGCAATGTGGTCCTCAAGCAGCTCAAGAAAGTGTCCAAAGTAGCTCTTCTTAAAAAGTCTGTCTATGTTTTCATTCTTCATAATATTCCTAAATTCGTCAAAAGGTTTCCCCAACTGGAATTTACGAACAAGATCACTAGTTAGTTCTGTAGGGTCATCTATCGGCATCACAACTTGAAACCTGTCAAGACTAATAGTTTTGACAGCCTCATGCTGGGATTTTGATATTAATGCATACTCCATTGGTAATGCATTATCATCCTCTTTCTCACTTTTTTCCCTCTCTCTTTTTGTTTATCTTCTTCTTCCTTATCCTCACTTTTATTTTCCTCATCACCATCTACAGACCATTGTCCACTTCTCTCAACATCATTTTTATAACTTTCCTCGGCTTTACTTTTCCCTGATAGAGATTGTTCAGGAAGCTCGTCTAAATTCCTCTGTACTATAGCCTCTTTTGTTAGGTAGTCAGAAGTTGATCCACTTTCACTTTCTTTTCTTTTTAGAGAATTATCTTACCTACAAACAACAGAAAAGGAAAAATTACATTACAATTGATGTATGCCTAAATTTTAAAAAATACATTACAAACACCACCAATAGCCACCACAAACACCACCAACCAACGCCACCAAAACCACCACCAACCACCACCACAAACACCACCAGTTTCACCACAATGACCACCAACACCACCACCACGACCACCAATACCACAAACACCATCCAACAATACCACGACAGTCAATGGAACATTGCGACAAAAACTAGGATTTTCTCAAGTTCTTCCTACGATTTTACCATCAAAAATCAAAATTGTAAACCCATTCTCGAAGATAATACAACTAAAAGTCTTATTTTTCATCATTAACTTAAAAGCCCTAATTTTTAGAAAAAATAACAAATATAGAACTCTTCTTGAACTCTGTTACCCACGATGACAGAGAAAATAATGGATACAAGCAAGAATAAAGTCAAAAATAACACCTATGTGGTCAGAAATAGGAAGAAAATTGATTTGTTATGAAAGGTTGAGCAATTTATTGAGTAGTTGTTGTTTGTATTGTTGAGAGAGAAAAAAGAGCGAGAACTCGAGATTTGAAATGATGAAATATTTTTCCCACATATGGATGATTCGTATGGATTGATTTATATTTTGGAAAAGAATGACAAGTTTTGAAAATGTTAATTTGGTCTGAATTGATCTTAATTATTTTTAAAACGTTTAAAAGATATGCATAATTTTTAACTGTTTCATCATAATAAAGTGTATTAAGTTCAAATGGAACACATAAACCAATTTAAGTATTAGCTTGAAAATGAGGTAATAAGAATCATTTCAACTCAGAGTGATCGATCAATGACTCAAGTCGAGAGGAACGCAATACCAATATTATGCAATTTGTCAAAAACTCAATTGAAGTTGTAGTTGACCCTATGAACTCACTCCTAGTTCTAGATAAATATATTTAGGTATTAGCTTAAAACTGAGGTAATAAGAATTATTTCAACTCAGAGTGATCGATCGATGACTCAGGTCGGGAGGAACGCAATACTAACATCATGCAATTGCCAAAGACTCAATTGAAGTTGTAGTTGACCCTATGAAATCACCCCTAGTTCTATCTTAATAAATTTAGCTATTATCTTGATAATGAGGTAATAAGAATCATTTTAAATCAGAGTGATCGATCGACGACTCAGGTCGGGAGGAACGCAATACCAACCTTATGCAATTGCTAAAGACTCAGTTGAAGTTGTAGTTGACCCTATGAACTCACCCCTAGTTCTAGCTAAATAAATTTAGGTATTATCTTGACAATGAGGTAATAAAAATCATTTCAAATCAGAGTGATCGATCAATGACTCAGGTCGGGAGGAACGCAATACCAACATCATGCAATTGCCAAAGACTCAATTAAAGTTGTAATTGACCCTATGAACTCACCCCTAATTCTAGTTTAATCAATTGAAGTTGTAGTTGAACATATGAACTCAATTAAAATTGTATAAAAACAAATGACCAACCTATTGCAATAAATGACTTATTTGTTGGAATTTTTCAAATAGATTAAATTGTATGTTCCAATAGATTAACTATCTGTTGTAAATTATCAAATAGGCATTAACATTTGTTGTGACAGATGACTGAGTCATTGGAAATTCTTAAACAAAATTTTTTATCTGTTGCAAAGTATGACTTATATGTTTTAAGATCTTTTTTTAAAGCAATTTCCTAATTTCCTGTCCGAGATAAAAAGATAAATACAAAGGCGGTAAAAAATATTACCGCCTTAGGTCGGGGGAACACAATACCAACATCATGCAATTGTCAAAGACTCAATTGAAGTTGTAGTGGATCCTATGAACTTACCCCTAGTTCTAGCTAAATCAATTTAGGTATTAGCTTGACAATGAGATAATAAGAATTGTGTCAACTCAGAGTGATCGACGACTCAGGTCGGGAGAAACACAATACCAATATCATGCAATTGCCAAAGACTCAATTGAAGTTATAGTTGACCCTATGAACTGACCCCTAGTTCTATCTTAATCAATTGAAGTTGTAGTTGAACATATGAACTCAATTGAAATTGTATAAAAACAAATGTTCAACCTGATGCAACAGATGACTTATCTGTTGGAATTTATCAAATAGGCATTTCCATCTGTTGGGACAGATAACTGAGCCGTTGGAAATTTTTAAACAGAAATTGTCATCTGTTGCAAAGTATGACTTATATGTTTTAAGATCTTTTTAAGATTTTTTTTTAAAGTAATTTTCTAATTTCCTGTCCCAGATAAAAAAGATAAAATACTAAGTCGGTAAAAAATATTACTTGGATAACTCAAAAATCTCCTCATTGAGTAGTCTTATCTTGTCTTTTCAATGTCACCGTCTCCTCATGATCCTCAAAGTTATTAATGAATATTTAAAACCCATATCTAGAATTCTCTCTCCTTCAGCCATAAATTAACTCAACTCACCTATTTTCTTTATTCAAAATTCTCTTTGTCTCCTCTTTGGGGTAATCACAATCGTTTTTTTTTCTATTTTCTCTCATCTTTTACATGAGGATTCTTTTGGATCTGAACTGATCAATATCTTTTCTTGAATGAAATATGTGTTCTGATCCCTTTGCTTTTTTGACATTGCAGGTATGGTTCACTATTGCTCTTTCCTTTTTATTTTTTTCTTTATATGTTATTTAAATTAGATATTTACATCTATTATTATTATTATTTTACCCATTACTAGTTTCCTATTTATTGAGAAAATTGAAAGAAATGTGTCTTTTAAGTCTTGAATGAATGAACCATTGATTTTATTAAAATATGTGAAAAAAGTCATTTGTTGGGAGAACTTAAAAAGCGTTGTTGTCAGTATCATTTTTTTTTATGTCTTTTGTTTGTTACTTTGGTGGTGGTGGTAGGGGTATTGGTGTTTTTGGAACATGTGTTGTTTGTGTTGTTAATGGTGTTGGAACATATAGTATTATTTATTTATTGTTGATGCTATTATTGATATTGTTGGTGGTGTTGCAACAGTTTTCTCAATTGTTGCAACTAATGAATCAGTTGTTGGAACAGACGGAGCAACTATTGGAAGAAAACAAACCAGTAGCAAGGCTAGTTTGATTTATTCCAATAAATAACCCATCTGTTGCAATATGCCATCCATCTATTGCCACAGATGTATCTCTTGTTGTAACAAATGACTCATCTATTAAACGGATGAGAAATCTATTGCATCAGATGGGTCATCTGTTGATTCATTCAATTTTTGGGTTACCCTTTTGTAATGTTCTTTTTGTTCTTCTCTTATTTGACATCAAATATTTTTCTCTTATTTGCAGATAAAAGGAAGTGAAACTGGATTAATTTTTGCCTGAACAACTTTAAAGGCTAGAGTAAAGATGGGTTTGGGGAAATAAGCTGCTTGAAAATGGAACCACTTCATATGTGGGAGGTATGTAGATCAATCTATCATGAAAACACACATCGAGTACACTCATTTTATGAATATTGGTTCTTTACATATTAGGCATTAATCTTTCAAACAAGATATGACATTTTACAGTTAAGATTGTTAGGTTTGAACTGGTAAGGCTGAGGGACCAAGTAGGTGGTGTCGATACCCTGTTGCAGTTTAATGAAGATTTTGCTAATGTTTATGTGTCAAGTTTGGAGAAGGGTTTAAGTTTTTAGTGGCAGTGTAAACATTGAAATAGTGATTGGACTAATTTTAAGGGTTCAATGGACTTTTGAATGGCCTTCGAAGCCTCGCACTGCAGCAAACAAGAATAAAAAAAACTAATAGAAATTCCCTTGGTCCAAATTTATATGGATGGGTTGTTCGAGAAGACTATTATACAACAGAAGGTGATTGGAAAAATACCTGTGCGGGAAAGGGGAAGTGGAGAAAACCATATATCAAATCAGACTTTATTAAAGAAGAAACACAACGTAGGAAGGAAAGTGTAGCGACACTTGCTGATGAAATTGACATCAAAAATGAAAAAATTGAATGAGCTGCAAATGTGAAATAATGTATCCAAAAATGAAAATCCCTCAGTCCATTTTGAAAAGAAAAATGTTGAAGTAAAAATAAAGGATCAAGCTAAAGTGGCAATTTCTTAAGTTAAACTTGCATCTCATGCCTCCTGTTTATAGCTCTGGTATGGTCAAAGGCAGTGGAAACAACAAGGCATGGGATTTCTGCGCAACTTTAGACCTTTTGGTTTCTACTTCCATTGACCTGATCAAAACCACAAATAGAAGGCATGGGATACTAGTTAGACTTCAGGAATTAATGCCTTTGCTTTCCTTAATTTACTTCTATAGTTGTTGGTTCGAGTTTTATTCTTGACTAGAAATCTTACTAATCTTTTGTGCTCGCCAAGCTGATTCCTTAGAGTTCTGGTCCTGCACTTTGTGGGTTTTCATTGAGGCCGCGCTCGCTAGTCGCAGTCCCTAGCAAAGTGTCCAGCTCCAGTCCTCTTGAGCATTTTTATTTTCAAGAACGACTGGCGGATTTTAATATTTAGATACCTTTACATATTTAAAGCTCATTCATTTTTTCATCTCTCAAGTCAATTTCATTGGCTAGATTCGCTAGAAGTTCCTTACTTGATTCCCTGTGTTTCCTCTTAAATAAGGTCTGAGATAATATATGGTCTTCTCCACCACCCCCCTTCCCATACAGGTATTCTCCCTTTTCGCACAGGTATTCTCCCAAGCACCTTTCGTGTATAATAGTCTCCTCGAGTAACCCATCCACTTAAATTTGAACCAGGAGAATTTCTATTGGTTTTCCATTCTTGTTTATTATAGTGCAAGGCTTTGGAGGCCTTTCAAAATTTTGTTGAACCCTTCAAATCAGTCCAATCACTATTTGAATGTTTACACTGCCACAAAAAACTTAAACCCTTCTCCAAACTTGATACATAAATATTAGTAAAAATCTTTATTAAATCGTAACAAGGTATCGACACCACCATCTTGGAACCCTTCGGCCTTATCAGTTTGCACCTATCAAACTAAACTGTAAAATACAGGATCTTGTTTGAAGGATCAATGTTTAATCGGTAAAAAACTACATTCACAAAATCATTATACTTTATGTGTGTCTATCACAATAGCCTGATCAATAATATATAACTCCCACGCATGAAAGTGGATCCATTCATCTGCATACACCTTATTCTTCCTAACCTATCAATGTCAGACAATGTTTATTCTTCACTTCACATCGTTAAGTAGTGTACAAGACTACGGAGTCTCAAAGGGTAACCAACTTCAATGTCAGATGACTACTTGACCATCAAGACAAAACAAGTAATACAAGTCGTGACTTTTCACCTTTTTTGTTTTTAAATATGTTTATTAAATAAGTCACCAATTTGGATTAATTAAGGTATGTGATGACTATTAAAAAAGAGGTGAACAGTCGTGACTTTTTGTCTAACACATTCAAAACAGCTGATGAATCAAATTCTCCATCTGTTGCAACTAATGAATTAACTGTTAGAAGAAATAAAATTATCTCATCCAACAGATGGTCCATCTGTCACAACAGATGTCTCATCTATTGCATATACGAACCATCTGTTGTAATAGATGGTAAATCTATTGCGACAGTGGGTTATCTGGTATGACATATGGATGATATATTGCAATAGCTCAATAATAACTGTTGTTATTAAGTCTCAAATGGTTTTGAAAAGGTGAGAAGTTTGAATGTAAAATAAAAAGTCGCAACCTTTCACAGAAAACAAAAAGCCAGCAGTTTGAATGTAATTAATATAATGGAGTTGAATAGTCGTGCCTTTTTGTGTAACACATTCAGATTTAATCCTCTATAAATAGGTCTCTCCTTAATCTTCATTCTACTCCACTTTTATTTATTTCTTGCAGTTTATCTTTTCGTATTACATCTTTAACCACTTCTATTCAAAGAGCATATTCCTTTCTCATTGAAGTAAGTTTTTTTTGTATAAATCCACCAGTTGGTAGTATATGTTGTATTACATTTAGACTCTTTTCTTTACTTTTGTGTTTACATTTTTTGTCAATTCATGCGTGTTCTAGATATGACTGATTTTGTTTGGGACATTGCTATTCTATGCGACACCGTGCTGGAACTTCAGAGGTAGGTTAACAACCTGCAGAGGGAGTTGGTTGTCGTGAGAGAAAGGATGTTCAGAGAGATGCAGAGGCTAATGAGGGCCCTGCTGCTGCCGATTGACGATTGGCCGGACGACAATAATAATAATGATGATGTTGATAATAATAATTAGAATATTTTTTTTCTTTTAGCGTATGTATTTTAATTTTTTTATATCAGATCTATACCTAATGTATTTTATTTTTTGTTTAATGAAAAATTTATTTTTGGTCGGCTTTGGCTTTTTAATTCATATTTAATTTTCATTCTGTCTATTTATTCTTCTAACATGTTAACACGTCGACGGTTGGATGTAAGGAGTAATTTTGAATCCAGTAGCAATAGAAATTTTGGCTTTTAAGTTCTTTCAATAGATGGATCATATGTTGGAACATTTTGGTCATTGGTTGGGTTTATGTCAATAGATTACCCATCTGTTACGATAGGTTTGTCATCTGTTAGAGAAAAACATTCTAGTTTGGTGAACTGTATTGTGTTCTTCCAGCTAATGTCCATATGTTGCAATAGATGGTAATCTGTTGAAAATAATTTTGTGGTCTGCCGTATTTAGTTCATGTTTTCCCTCTTTTTATTGATGCATAAGTTATTAAAAAGATATTTTATATAATAAATGATACCATTTATGTTCACAGCAATGAGTTAAATATATAAAATTCCACGACAAACAACAACACAAGTTTTTGCAATTACAACGATCATGGTGGATTATGATCCGGACATATAGTTTTTTTGTGGCCGGCGCTCAACATTTTTTTATTCTTGATGGAAATGATTCTCCGACTCCACGCCTCCTCTTATATGGACTTCTTTTCGATTTGATAGTGCTTGGGTCAATATATGTAGGAGGTATTAATCTCCCCAAAAGCTCTACAGGAACAACCCAAGATTCTTCGGGAGGCACCGGAGTAATATGCCCACTATATGCCATTGTATATTTTTATTCTGAATAATATGAAGAAGAGTACTCATAAATTTTAGTTTTATATTTTGCACCGTATTAATATCAAAGCACTACCATGGCATGTGGACAGAGTATTTTATCCAAGGGCCCGTTTGGATAGGCTGAAAAAAATAGCTTTTAAAAAGTTCTTTAAAAGTGCTTTTGAAAGTGCCAAACTTATTTTAAAAATAAGCAGTTACGTGTTTGGATAAAAGTACTGAAACTACAAAAAAGTTGTTGATGTGTTCGGTAAACAAGTGTTGTTAAGCACTTTTTTTATCAAAATGTCTAAAATACCCTTAAAGCTGTTAACAATATGTAGAGTAAATTATTATTAATTTTTATTTCTAAAATGATTCAAATTAAAATTAATATATATATTTTTAATTCAGTTTCAATATATATATATATATAAGAATAATAATATTTTCATGAATGGCTATTAAATTTGTGCGCTAAAAAATCTTTAGAAAAAATTGAATTATTTAATGCTCGATATTTATTTTGAAACCTTATTAATATAAATTCATACCCTTTCTTATCAGGGATGGAATTAGAATTTTGAATTAAAAATATTTAAGGTAAAAAATATTTAGATAAAAAATAGGTTTATCAATTTTCTTTAGATAAAAAAAATAGGTTTTCTTGAAAGGAAAAAACAAACAAAAATAAATAAAAAATATAGCACATAAATAGTATACACTGTCAGCAAGCTACTACGTATACTTAAATATTTTTATAATAATATCGTTTGTTTGAATATTATTAATTATTTTAGTAAAATACATATTGTTACAAAAAATATAATTTAATGTAATATAAAAAATTGAATTAAAAAAAACGTTAATCGTTATAAAAATTGATGTAGATCATGAATGTTATAAGTGAAAATTCTAAGGCCTACAAGAGGATAATTTTGGAATAAGTGAAAATTATAAGGGATACAAAAGTCATTTACTTGCTCAACTTTCAATGGATTATAAGCTAAAAAAATAAATAGGGAGTGGCCAACTTCTAACTTTTGGCTTTTAAAAAGCCAAAATTGACTTTTTTTAAGCAATTTTTTAAATTGCCAAACACTCCTAAAATTCAAAAATGGCTTTTAAGCCATTTTGATCAAATTATAATCTAATCCAAACACCCTCCAAGTTAAAAATTCTGCATGTACAAGATCTTATTTGAAGATCAGTCGTGGCAATATCACCAAGATCGTTGATACTGAACTTGTAATCTGCTATTTTATGAGATAATAACTTATTCCCCAGACTGATGTTCGTTGATATTATGTTTTTCACTTCTAGAACAAATGGGGTTCCTGCGTCCTCGAACTCCACACGTCTTTCGTAAAAATTGGCGATACTTCTTATTTATTATTTCAAACAGAGCCACGATGGGAAATTCTCTTTCATCACCAAATAATGAATTCACCGATTCAGCTATGTTTGAGGTCATAATATTGTACCTATACAACAGAATCACTTAGTATGACATCATACTAAACTTGTAACTCAAACAAGACATTAAATTCATAAGATGTACCTATTTGCCGGACAGAATGCTCGGCTCCATCTCTCGAAACCGACACGTACGAGATGTTCTGCTGCCTTGGGATGCATATCCGCTATTTGATTGAAATGGTCTAAGAACTCCTCTCTACTATATGCTTTAGCTTCTCTATAAAAAAGGATCACAACCTTTTTGTTGTAAAGTTGGTCTGAATGTTCTCTCCAAGATGCCTCATGCAATAACCAAAGTGAGCTGAAGTGAAGAAAATTGAACCCATCTTTGTAATACTTGGATGCCTATCCGAAAAAAAACACTACTCTTCGGTATCTTTAATGCAACTTCAAAGTTTTTCAAACAAATATCCATAAGAGGCATCACATTCCTTGTCCGCTACACAAAAAACGACAGGAAAGATGTGATTCTTTGTATCCTGTGCCACTGCCGCTAGCAGAACTCCATTATACTTGCTCCTCAAGAAGGTACCATCGACGGCTATGTCTTTTCTCAAATATCAAAAACCTTTAATCCAAGCACCATAGGATACAAAAAAAGTACTTGAACCTTCCATTTTCATCAACATGCAACACCGTCTTACTTTTGGGATTTGTGGACTCAAGCATGTAATGGTAGGCATCAAGGACTACATACCCATGCTCGTGTGTCCCCCTAACCAATTCCTTGGAAATCCCCATGGTCGTATATATCTTTCAATAACTGACCAGGACACCTAATTACATAAGGAGTTGATTGTCCATAACCCTTGTATAAGGGCCTTTGCCATAGGGGAATCTATTCTTGAAATATTCACCGAGGACCTTTTCTGTGGCATGAGGATTTTGGCCTAAAATGTGCTCTGAACCACATGTGTGATACTTTTCATATTTATGAATGACGAATCTATCAGAACTTAAGTACTTCACTGCTCTCAACCACCACTTCCAGTTCGGATTAGCACATTTGTACCAAAAGACTTTGCTCGAATTAATCACCTTTATTATTCTAAAATCTTTTTTCAAGCAAGTAATTAAAAAAGTAGTATATAGTTCTTTCTTGTCCTTGAATGACATTCCCTTGTAAAAACTGGTCTTATCGTCTTGACGATTTCCAGACTATGTCGATCGAGAAGAAGTGTCCACCGTATTGGTCTTATCAACGGGCGTAGGTGTTTGATCATCATCTGGAATATTCATGACTAGATCATCCAACCTATCATCAAAGATATCTTATTGTTGTTGTTCTTCTACATTCTGGTTCTCATTCTCTCTTGTCTTTTTAACCACATACACCCTTAACACCGACTTGGATGAATCACTAAGATAAGCACGCAACCGAACTTGATCGGTTATCTTGAAAGGTAGTACCCTCTGATTTTCAAAGGAGCTATGCATGTAGCTGATGACGAGTTCTTTCGATTGACAATTTATTCCACAATAGCTGATGATTAAGTTCTCAAAATCATCATACGAAACATCACTTTGGACTGTCATAGCTATCGTCTCTAGTATTTCACCATTCTTTCAATGCCATACATATTGATTTCTCTTCTCGATCCATTGACCATGACAATCCACCCCTATTGTTATCGATCCCTCCATCAGTGGTACCTAAATAAAGTCATTGTTAAAAAAAGTTAATAGTGATTTCATAGTGTCGTAACATGAATCCCAATAGATGTGTAATCTGTTACAACAGGTAAGTGATCAGTCGTAACAGATTACTTACCTTTTTGGATTCAGGTTACGCTCTTAAAGTTGATTTCAACTCACGAGTCATCTATTGTAATAGGTGAATCATATGTTGCAACAGACTATACATTTATTGCAATAGATGACGTGTCTTTTGGAATCGATTTTAGGTTCTGTTGCAACAGATATTTACCCTATTGTAACAAATGGCACGTCTGTTGGAATCGAGTTCAGGTTTTGTTGCAACAGGTTATTAATCTGTTGCAATAGATATTTTCCTTGTTGCAACAGATAACTAGTATGTTGCAACAGATGACCCATCCGTTCGATTCATGTTACGGCACTATAGAACCATAAACATGAATCCAACATATGTCTTTCGTTGCAACAAATAGTTCATTTGTCGCAACAGATGATTGATCTATTTAAATAGATGTCTCTTATGTTGCATTCATGTTCACGTGCTATCTATTGTGAAAAACAACAACACAATAACAGTTACCCAGATGATAAATTTAACTAAAAATCATAATTTGACTTACCAAAGTCTCCTGTGAAGTAATGCCAAAGTGGAAAGTGATGTATGAAATAAAATTTGACCTAAGAAATTGGTCAAATAGCAGTAGTAGCGGTAACAACATCAACAACAATGGTCAACAAGAAGAAGATGAAGATGATAATGAAGTAGAAGATGTTGATAATGAAGCAGAAGATGATAAATAAAGCAGCAGCAACAATGAACAACAAATATCACTAAGAGAGAGAAAATGACAATGGATGAGAAGAGAGAGAAACACACCTTTTTTTCCCTCCGTTTCCAGTTATATTGGGTAAACATTTAAATTAAAGTGTAAATTTAAAAACTTGTGGGTTATTTTCAAATTTACCCAACTTTCTTAATCCATAATAAAATAATTGTCACATACACTCAATTATTAAGACTTGAGTCACATACACCTCATTTTCAAACTCTTTTGTCACTTTTAGCTCAACCCCCCAAGAATCAAAGAGCTCTGCAAACAATAATCTCCATCGGTTCGAATAGAAATGTCGAAATGGTAGTGCAAATTAAAGGAGAATTTGGACATGATTTCTAAAGGATGGATAATATACACCATTTGGAAACATTTGAAAACATTTGAAGGTGGTAAGAGAATTTGTGGATTACTCACTCATTCGAAAGTTAAGAAATTGTATCGGGTTGGTCTTTATGTAATTGGGTCTTTATTTATTAGGCCAATATTTAGAAGAAAGTTAAAATATTATATCAGGTTGGTCTTTATGTAATTGAGTATTTATTTATTAGGTTAATGTTTAAAAGATATTTAAACGTAGAGTAGATAAATTATCAGTCAACGAAATGCTGGATTTTTTGGTAATGTGAATTTTTTTAGTAGGATAAAAGTTTTGTGATATTTTAGTTAAATGATATAGTTATGTGATTTTGATAAAACAAATAATCATAGTTACCTGACAATTTATGAAATTTTAGAAAACAAAAGGTATTTGAGGTAGGGAAACCAGCTTAGTTGTGAGCTTATGGTGTATATGTACAGTGGAATGGATCTCTCATAATTTATATATAATACGTATAAAGGAAGGTTATAGATAAGATGACGTGACACCTTTTTATGACCTCCCTTTATATTTACGAGTATCTTTTTTTCCCTTTCTTTGAAATTTTTTTCTTTCATTTCCTCTACATAGTCTACTAATTAAATGGATTTAAAAAGTCCCATGAAGTAAAATATCCTTTGCAATAAAGCCCACGTAGTGCAATAAAGTCTAAATGGTCTCAATTATTATTACTGAAATCTTTCATATTCCTTATTAAAAACCCCTAGAAATAGTTCCACTGATTACTTTGTTTAGTGGTACTTATTTCACATTATTATATATCTATCTTCTAATGTAGGAATTGATATGTGGAGGGTTAACGTATGAAATGCTAATCCATCATTATTCATGGATTAATCCCTCCAAAAAGAGCAATTAATGAAAGTATAATTGAGTTTTGTAACTCTAATGCTTTTTGTATTCATAATCTCTAGTAATTAATTTAGAAATTTAAGGCACCTTATGGTATTTCTTCAATTTTGCCTATATAAAATTATTAATTTCGTCTCATAAGACTTATTCCTTTGCTGTAGAAATGAATTATATTTGATGTAGTATTATGTTCAAGTAGTAGTATTAGTTATATTTGTTGTAGTATTATGTTTTAGTTTTACTTGAAAATCAAATGCTCTTGAATGGTGATTGACTTGTGGGAGTAGATTTCTACGAGAGTTCAAAAATCTATGTATTGATTTCATATTTTTGAGAAGTCCGAAAAGCAGATCGAGTAGAAGAATAGAGCCAAGAAATTTTCTGGTATCATGAAGGCCAAGGCAAGATATGCCAATAAGAAATTATAATAGTTTCTGTAAGCCAAATATGAAAAATATTTTTCGTATTATAATTATGTTTCTCTAGATATTTAAGCAAATCTTTTTAATTTTGAATAAGTTACTAAAATAAAAACTTTCGTGAATTTTGATTAATGCTTTTACACACACGCGCACACATACAAACACACACATATACACACATATATATAATTATCCTCAATTTTATTGTTTGGATGGTACTTAACAACACATATTGCATGAAATAAGTTGTAGAATCGATGAAAATCATTTATAAGAGTTATGATGGAATGGTAAATACTCTTTCTTCCTTAATCAAAGGTTTCACGTTTGAGCCGTAAGTATAAAATCATTTTTGTTGGAAAACACTTAACCCCCTAATGTAAATTGCTCCAACATGAATACAAATTTAATGGTGTACTAATATGAGCACTGAACAACAAATGGAAAACAAAAAACCTGAATAAATGATAATTATTTTCTTACAATAATTTCAACGAAATTAATTAGATTCCTTCTTGTTTAATTATTTTGTTACATGATCTTATCTAAAAATTAGGCAAGTGCATTATGAATTAGTAGATAATTAATAATCTTTATTATGTTTTAGTTTAAACAAAATAAATTTAAGAATCAACAATAGAAGAGTTGTGAAGCTAATCAGATTTTCTTTGTCTATATATATATCTTAAAATTTTACTATCTCCTTTATGACCGCGTGAAGCGCGATTATGTTGACTAGTTAATAATCTAACATTATAAGAGTCCATGTTTCATGGGGCTTTGGGCTATAGGTGATAAAAGACTTTTAAAATGAGATGTGGGTAACACAAGTCTTAATTATTGAGTGGAGGTGACAATTACTTTATTATGGATTAAGGAAGTTGGAAAAGTTTGAAAATAACCCACAAGTTTTTAAATTTACACTTTGATCTCAATATTTACCTAATATAACGGGAAACGGAGGGAAAAAATGCCTTTCTCTCTCTTCTCATCCATTGTTGTTTTCTCTCTGTTAGCGATTTTTGTTGTTCATTGTTTCTGCTGCTTTATTCATCATCTTCTGCTTCATTATCATCATCTTCTACTTCATTATCATCTTCATCTTCTTCTTGTCGACCATTTGTTATTGTTTTTGTTGGTAGTGGTGGTGGTACAACGCTACTGCTCTGACCAATTTCTTAGGTCAAATTTTATTTCCAACATCACTTTCCACTTTGGCATTACTTCATAAGTGACTTTGATAAGTAAAATTATGATTTCTATTCATATTTGTCATCTGGGTACAATGCTGTTTTTCCAACAATGGATAGAACCTTAATCATGAATCCAACATAAGTACCCATAATTTAAATAGATCAATCATCTGGTGCATCAGATGAGTAATCTGTTGCATCAGACTGTTTATCTGTTGCATCAGACTATTTATTTGTTGCATCAGACTGTTTATCTATTGCATCAGACTAATTATCTGTTGCAACAGATGATTAATCTGCTTAGAAAACACAAATCAGCCCATGCCACAAACCCAACAGATAACCAATATGTTTCAACTCTTGCTATTGCTACTGGATTCAAAATTATTCCTTACGTCCAATTACCCGTCCCAAATTTCCTAATTTGATTTCTCATTTTACTTGTCTTTTTCATTAATCAAGAAAAGATTAAAAAAAATTCATGTTTTACCCTTTGCATTAATCACTCTTTCTTCAAATTAAAATGAAAACATCATTTAATTGGGGGACTTTACGCTGACCCACATTAAAAGTTTTCTTCTCTTATGAAATATCGATTGAATAGTAAACAATGGTTATTTCAAACACGTCTACTGTCCCACCAACTGATCGGTGGGTTATGGTAAACTAGACATGTTATTAATTATTTTTCTTAATCAATGTGGTATCTCAATTTGGCACGGGTAATTTGAGATAGAGAGAGTACGAATTAAAACATCTAAGCCAAGCAGTAAACTAGTCATCTGTTGAAATAGAATATTTATCTATTGCATCAGACTGATTATCAGCTGCATCAGACTTCTTATCCGTTGCAACATATGAGTAATCTGTTTTGAACAACACATCAGCCCCTGTGTCACAAACCCAACAGATAAATCTTGCTATTGCTACTGGATTCTAAATTATTCCTTTTTACGTCCAATCGTCAACATGTTTGTTGAGAAGATAATAGACAAAATGAAAATTTAATATGAATTAAAACGTTAAAGATCAAATATAATTTTTTTATTAAACAAAAAAAAATAAAAATACATATAATAGACTAAAGAAAAATAATAATCTAATTATTATTATTATTATTATCATCATCATCATCATCATTGCTAGCCGGCCAATCTTCAACTGGAAGTAGCAAGGCCCTTCTCAGCCTGCGTATCTCGCGGAGCATTCTTGCTTTAACTCCTCCCAGTTCCCTTGCAGGTCACAAACTTGATTCCGAAGTTCGTTCATGGAGTCTTGCAGAAAAGCAACGTCCCACAATGAGTCAGCCAGAATCTAGAACACATATGAATTGACAAAAAACTTAAAATCAAAAGTAAAGATCTTAAGAATAACCGAATGTAAACAACGTATACTACAAATTGGAAAGAAAAAAACTTAAAAACTTACCTTAGTCAGGGAAGAGAAAGTTATCGAAGTGCAGGTGTAATATGAAAGACGAGATGCAATAAATAAATAGAGTGTCGTTGAATGAACAATTGAGTAAGGAGGGACCTATTTATAGAGGATTGAATTTGAATGAGAGGCAAAAAGGCGCGACTGTTCACCTCCATTCATTAATTATATTTTTGATTAAATTAAGAAAATAAATATTGTGATAAGTCATGACTTTTAAGATTATTATTATTATTATTAGATCTTTCCAAGAACCATTTTTATTGAGTTGCGACAACAGATTATATATCTGTTGCATCAGATAATTCATATGTGACAATGGATATATCTTTTGTTGCAACAAATATAAAACTTGTTGGATCATATAACCTATCTGTTGCAACATATAATCAAACTATTCACCTCCATTTATTAATTATACTTTTTATTACTGTGAAAAGTTATGACTTAATTAAATTAAGAAATATTGTAATAAGTCATGACATTTCAGATTATTATTATTAATTAGTTCTTTCCAAGAACCGTTTTTATTGAGTTGAGACAATAGATTCTATAACTGTTGCATCAGACAACACACAACAGATATATCATCTGTTGCAATAATAGAGAGAACTTGTTGCATCAGATAATATATCTATTGTAACATATATCTATCTTTTTAAATAAAAAATTATCATCATATCATTAATCAGAATTTGATGACTTTTTTAATATATAAATTAAAAAAAAACACCTTTTTAATAATTGTTTCTTTAATTAATAACCATTTTTATTGAGTTCTAGCAACAGATTGCATATCTGTTGCATCAGGTAAATCATCAGTTGCAACAGATATTCCATCTGTTGCAACAAATTGACAATCTATTTTAATAGCTTTCTTGATTTCTTCTAATAGCTAATACATCAGTCGCAACAGATGGATAATTTGATGCATCAGCAACATTGTTGAATCTATGTGTTTTTGATAAAAAGCCACGATCAATTATTAAAATTAAATAATCGTTCTTTTACTACGATTGTAAATTATGTTTATCATTTATTTCCTTATTACATATTTATTTACGAATCATTTTTCATATTAAATAATTAGAAATTCACGTCTTTTTTCTCCCTCTTAATAACAATAATCCTTTTTTATTAATAACCATCTGTTGTAAAATATGATCGATCTGTCGCATCAGATTAACCTCCGTTGACATATATTTTTAAATCCCTTGGGTAGATCTGATATACAAAGGGAGGAAAATAAAATACATACACATGCTAAAACAAAAAAACATAACCTAATTATAATTACTACTATTATTATTATCATTACTATTATTATTATTATTATTATTATTGTCAATCAGATATTTTTCATCCGACAGCAGCAAGGCCCTCCCTAGCCTTGCTCCAAAGTTGGCCAAATCCCTCTGGAGTTCATCAAACTTCCTTTGAATTTCCCGCAAGGACTAAATATGAATCTTTTTGTACGAATCTAGATCATCCATATTTGAATTATAAGTGTAGTAGAATGAATGAGTAAGAGTATGGAAAGGAGGCCGGAGGGAACTTCAAACAAAAAGCCACGACTGTTCATATCCCTTAATTAAATAAAGCTGGTGACTTTTTGAATATGTAAATTAAAAAAAATGGATCTAAATACAACTTTTTATTGTATTTCGAAAAAAAAAGAAAAATGCTGTAAAATAAATCTAACAGATGGTTAATCTATTGCAAAATATATTCCATCTGTCAGATAACTTACAATATATTGACAATCTATTGCAATAGATGAATATCAGTTTGCTTTTCCAACATGTGTGGTGTCTGTTGCAACTTGCTAGTCATTTGTTTATTCAGTTTAAGTCATAGATGGGCTAGGAAGAATAAGGTGCGTGTAGATAGATCCACTATCATATATGTGGGAGTTAAGTAAGTATTACTGATAAGGTCACTTATGCCAACAACAACTGCAGTTAAAGTAAGGAATCTATGTGAAGGCGATAATTTTTGAATTTTAAATTCCATCTCTTGCCTTCTTGTTTGTGGTTCCTATTAGATTCACTACTGTTGACCTGACCGGAAACACAAACGAGATTGAAAAGAAAATTGAGTATCATTACTTCCTTAGTAATATGGTTATAACAGATTGTGTTTTCTTACCTTAGCATACTTTCAACATTCCTTGGAGAAGATCAGATACTTCCTATAGTATGTGAATCCCGATAATTTTCAAGTTTGCTGCTCCAGAATGCTTATTCTGGATTCAAGCTGGTCGTTTCCATCTTTGAAGTTGGTCAAGAGTTCCTGATCTCTCGTGAGCTCGATCAGTAACACTACCTTCAAAGTTGTGGCATTGAATAAGTCCTCCAGAACACTTTCTTCAGAAGCTTTAAAGGATACATGAAGGGTCGCTGTGTTTGTTTTTAGGTCAAAATGTGTTAATGCACACTCAAGATGTGGTCCTAAAAATTGAACAACACACTTTTATCAAGCGTTGCTCAATGCATCTTGCTCAACCAATTTGATAAATTAATAAGCAAAGGAGTTATGTAGCATGTGATCTAAACTGACTCTACCAAGCCTATCAAACGTTACGTAACTCCAGGCTCATTATCCTATCAAAAACATTTAACCGAATTAGTGGACGAATCAAATGAGCTCAATCTCTAAGCCTTTATGATGATCGCTCTTCTACAATATAGATGACAAGATATCTGCTATGCAATTTCATGAGAAGAGCAATTAACAGAAAGGTTGAGAGATTGAGATCGTTTGATTCATGCACTAACTCGGTTAATTTTTTTTGATAGGGTAATGAGCCTGGAGTTACGTAACGTTTCATAGGCTTAGTAGAGTTGGTTTAGATCACACGCTACGTAACTCATTTGCTTATTAATTTATCAAATTAGTTAAGCAAGATGCAATGAGAAATGCTCGATTAAAATGTGTTGTTCAATTGTTGGGACCACATCTTGAGTGTGCATCAACACATTTTGACCTAAAACAAACACAGCGACCCTCCATGTGTCCTTTAAGGCTTCTGAAGAAAGTGTTTTGAAGGACCTCTTCAATGCCACAACTTTGAAGCTAGTGTTCTTGATCGAGCTCACGAGAGATCAGGAACTCTTGACCAACTTCAAAGACGACAACGAACAGCTTGAATCCAGAATAAGCAACCTAGAGCAGTAAGCTTGAAAATTATCGAGATTCACATACTACAACAAGTATCTGGTCTTCTCCAAGGAATATTAAAAGTATGCTAAGGCAAGAAAAGACAATCTTTTATAACCATATTGCTAAGGAAGTAATGATACTCAATTTGCCTTTCAATCTTGTTTGTGGTTCCGGTCAGGTCAACAACAGTGGACCTAATCGAAACCACAAATAAGAAGGCATGAGATGGAATTTAAAATTCAAAAATTTCCGCCTTCACTTAGATTCCTTACTTTAATTGCAGTTGTTGTTGGCATAAGTTTTTTAGACTTAATGTACATCATTTCAACCCTCGATTCCCTTTAGGCGGCTTTCTTGGTCTTCTCTTATTTTCTATCTAGGTGATAATCCCGACCACGCTACCTAGTCGTAGCTACCTAGCAAAGTGCCCATCTACATTATTTTTCCTTCAGAGAGACAACAAATGAAATTACATTACCGGATACACTTTCATATTTGCACTTGATTCAAATTTCTCATGTTTTAAGATAATTCCATCGGCCAGATTCACTAGAAGTTACACTTTCTACTCTATGTCTCTTCTTTAATTAGCTCTCAGATGATATAGTCTTTTTTCAACCACCCATTTTCCCTCGAAGGCATTCTCCTACCGCACCTTCTGGCGTATAATCATCATCCCGAGTAACCCAACCATATAAATTTGGGCTAGGGCAATAACTCTATTGGTTTTCCATTCTTGTTAGATGCAGTGCTAGGCTTCGAAGGCCTTCTAAAGGTCCAATGCACACTTGAAGAGTTAAATTATGCTATTAACTAAGCTTGAAGTCACTATCATCATTGGGTCATTCAATATGGGCATAAATATGCATTGCCTCATAGTAAGAGGTAGTGTTGCTTTAGGATAAGCAAAGCTTTAAGTTAGGGGTGTTGATGAGTGGTGAATTTACCAATCATTTGCACTCAAAATTTGTGCACATTTCTATGATTTAAATGCATAAATGGGACATATGTACAATTAAATACACTAATATCCATATTTAGCAGGCATACCAATTATGATATAAAAAGATGTGGACTTGAGATAAAAATGCTCAAAAGAGGCAAAAGAAGTGCAACTGGAAGACCTAGAGCATAAATAGGCCTTATCCTTGAAGAAGGGGTTTGGGTGAACTTTTGGAACCCACATCATCTTTGAAATAAGGATGTGGGAACCAAGGCAATAGTAGAAAATTAATAGGTTTAATTTACTAATTCTCACTCTCTCATACATAAGAGTGAGTATGATGTTGACTATATCTTGAATATCTCATAGAAATAGGGATACCCAATTGAGGTACTAGGTGAATACAATTAAAACACTTGTTAGGTATCCAAAAGGTTCAATATATGAAATTATTGAGGTTTTGTTGCCAAGATAACCTCAAAAACCCTTTACCTAGCCTACTATATTGTTAACAACTAGTATGTACACCAAATCTACACATACCCATACCTAATTTTCCTTTAGGTAGACATAATCCCAAGATTCTATTTATATGGAAGTTAAATTTCAATTGTTGTGTAGTTTGTGGAGTTGAGTTACTATTGACACACACTCTCCCAAAACCACCTACCCCCCATATTTTAAATAATTTTTTTTACTTTATTTTCACTTTGAGTGTTTTCTTAGTAAGTGTTAATACCCATAAGACTAGAATTCTACTTTTCACTCCTTGTGGATTCGACCTCAATGAAAGTTGAAATAATGACAACGATCGTTCTCTACCAAGTTGAATGATATAGGTGAGTGTTATTAAATTTGTTCTTCTTCCTTGGTGTCTAAGGCATGTTACTCTTTCCTCATTGTTAGTTCAACTAAAATCATTTTTTAATGAATGGTTTTCATGGTATTATTTTGGTTTTGAAATAGATGTTGGGGGTTTTGGTTGTTTATAGATGGATAATGTTTTCCATGCTTTATTTATGTTTTTTCATGATATAATTATGGTTTGAGCATGTGGTTTAATGGTAATGGTCAATTGATATTTGCTTTTGGTTTTGAAAGATAAATTCCCTCATCATGTTTATCGAAATGCCAATGAGAATGGTTTTGTCACATTATTTGACTACTCTTGACATCATTGCATTACATAAGAGATAGCAAAACTTAAATTGGTTTAGTTTGTTTTAAATGGTTTTGGAAGGCCTTGATGGCCATGGTTTTTTTCTAATTGGAAACTTGGGAGTCAACTTCCTTTAATGGTTTTGGTATGGCATATAAAGATAGACTTGCAAGCTCTAATTTTTTTTATAACAATACCAACGGTTAATTCCTAATGAAAAGACTCCTTGGTAAATATTTTGGTTATGTGAAAAAAGTTTAATTGGGCTTAAAGGGTGTTGAGTAGCAAAGCCACGGAAGGTGGAGGTCCCAGGGAGGGATGCCATTGGAAACTCACATTTGCTGATGTGAGGATAGTATTAGTAACCCTATGAATTATGTCAAACTTTATATTTTGGGGGATGTACTAGTCATCCAAGGTTTCTATTCTAAGGTCATATGGGTAACACGCACTGGGGCCTTTTTATTAGGGGGAGCTGAACCCATATAGCCCCTGGGTGGTTTTAGGATGGCCAACCTACACAGCCCAGGTTAAGGATTTAAACGCATGCTAAACTGGTTCCTTTCCCGACATAATTGTTCGTACCCAAGCGCACAAACAAGTGTATGTGGTCTTACCAAGTAATATAGTGGCCTTAAATAAAGCCGGATATCAATCCCTCAGAGACTTGTGTTAAGAAACAATCCAATTCTAGTTTACCAATTAAGATTAACTAGTGCAATTGTAACCAATAGTGTTTTGAAAGTTTATAATTGAAAGTAAACTAAAGTAATGCAGAAAAGTAAAGACTTTGGACAATCAATAGATGAAAGCCCGGGGTTAAAGCACTATAAACAATCATACTTTTCTATTTAACTTCATTCATTAGACTACTTATCTTGGTTGTTGATTCATAAGGTTTATTGTATGATCAGGGTCCCCCAACCTCTAACCTTCTACCTAACTGGACATTATAACTACATCGTTGAGCAGGGATGTAATAATCCATTTAGATGCATTAAGATGTCATTTTACATGTGAAACAATTAAGGCATCTTGATATATCCTTATCCTAGTTGCTAATTCAAATTCCTTATTATATAAAAGAATGAGAACCTTACTCTATGTATCCCCATGTTCTATCTTCCTATTCCCCCCACTCTCCCCCTGAGTTCACAAAGTCGATAATATATGTATTTTAAGGATTGAGAATCCTCAAAATAGTTAAAACAAAGATAAACAAACAGACAAATATGATAAGCAATTCAAATAAACTCAATTCAAAGCATAAGTAAACATGTTCATGGACTTAACCCCGGAAAGGGGGCGTTTAGCCACTAATAGACATAATCGTAATCAAACCCAATGAATACAAGATATAATACATTAAAATGCCAATTTATATATAAATAAACCCTAAAATAAGTGTATTCCAGTCCCTCCTTAAGATCCAAGACATCAAAAAGTATCTAACAAGTACAAGTTTTGTATTTATAGTAGAAGAATTTTACCGTGTATGGGACAAGGTGTGTGTTGCATTTCTTTGCCCATGGGAGAGTAGTCTGAATTGTGTGGCTTGATGCAAGGGATAGAGAGGCATTCTTCCTTGATTATTCCTATGGAGAAAGGGGTACATCACGTCCATATTGAGTGGGCACACTGGAAAGTGCAATTTGCCTTCTTAATTGTCTTGTTCCTTTTTCCTTCAAACCCCATGATTTTGGTGTCATTATATAATACCCCGAAAAATCCAAACCAACATTAGAGCCATGTACCAAGCTCATGCATAGTACATCATGGTTATTTTATAGTTTTATGAGTAAGTTAGATGTATATTAAGGCTTCAAATAACTCCTAGCTATTAGATGAATCAAAACATTCCTTATCGATTGAATTCTTGAGAAGGATATTGGTATAGTCAACTTCAAACAAGCTTATCTTTCATTATACATGTAATTTTTGATCTCATGACCTATCAACAAATATATAATTGAATTAGCTTTTCAACGATACCAATTTCTCCTAAATTCGATATTGGAGCAAAGAGTTATCCTTATTTTATTCCATCATGTCAAGCTGGAAAATGATGACGACGTTTCTGACAGGCTATCACATTTCTGACGACCTTTTTGATGATGTCGTCACATTCTAACGACATTTCTGATGATGTCGTCAGCCCTGGGAAGAAAATCAAGAATTTGGACCCTTTTTGTGACGACCATTCGTGACAGCCTATCACGGACCTGATGGCCTGTCACGGATGGCGTCAAGTATATTTTTCCAGCAATTCAAGGTCATTTTTGCAAGGGTATTTTGGTCATTTTCTTCATCTTCCACGACTTATAACCCTAAAGAGGAGTAATTTTTTCCATTTTTCTTCAGTTAAGCATCTCAAAAACCCTCTCTTACACTCTCAACCACAAGATTAGGGTTTCCATCAAACTCATCTCTCAAAAGCAAGATTCAAGCCTTTTTCCAAGATAATCAAGAATTAAGTTTCCCAATACAAGAACTCTCCAACAAATCATCAAGGTTTTCTTTCTAAGGTATGCGTGTGTTAATTCATGGACTCTTTTCGTCCATGAAGTTCAAGAACCCTTTTCTAAAACTATATATTATGGTTTTCATGTTATGAATGGATTGTTGATCATGTTTAAGTGTTGAATGATGCCAAGATAGAATCTTTATGTGTTATTATGAATCTATGACATCATTTGAGTTAAAAATATGTAAGTTTGATTATTTATGATGAGTAATTGTATGATTTACATATATGCCTAAGTTGTGCATGTAAGATGTTTGATAAAATACCTAAGAGCCTAGAAATCATCCATTATTGCTAAATTATGACTAAGTGAAGGATTCATGATATGCAACCATATTCCAATGATTTTTATGTTGATATTGTGTCTTGTAAATATTGTTGGGATGGTCATGAACTAGTCTTATGAGATTATGCCATGCTTACTTGCAAATCCTACTTATGTACAAAATGTATGATATCCATGCACTTCATGGAATTCCCCAAGTTATGCTATTATGGGTTGTTGATGTTGGTCACGTACTCAAGTCAGTCATGTGTGTTAGTTTACTTCCATCAAGTCCTGGGGGTATTCATACCCGAAAAATATAGCTTTGTGCCTAGAGCCATGTCATGTTATCACGATACTCTCAGTTAAGCCATGATCTATAGAATTCAGTCAGTCATGTGACTCAGGAAAACTCAGAAATCTCAGTAGTCTCAGTAGTTTAGTAATTTCAGTGATCTCAGTACTCAGTCTGTAACTTCAGTATTCACAGTCAATCTCAGTAACGTCAGTACTCTCAATCAGTCTTCACAACTCGGTACATTTTGTTAATCATCAAAATTCAGTAAACTTAATTTAGCTCCGCTAAAAAATACCACTAGTATCAGTTCAGCTAATCAGTTCAGTTCAGTTATTTAGTGCATATCTGTTATTCAGTTTAGTGTATTTCAGATGGGAGTAGGATTCGGCACCAAGTGATCCTAGGGATGGGGACTCACCCACTAGAATAGGACTGAGATCCCTCAAAGCAATCCCTAAGTTCCAGAACTACGTAGCTAGCGTAGGTACGAGATGTCACCCATTAGATAGGACTGACATACTCAGGGGTCACTCATTAGCACATTTTTATGTATAGGACTGATCCTAGGAGTCACCCACTAGATTAGGACTGACTCCACATCAGATGTCTTTACTAGTGGTGCTGTACTGACACCCTTCCAGTAAGGGCAGAGATTGGACCCCAGTCAACTTAGCTTGGGGCATGTCGGTTAGTTGAACACATCCCATAGTTTTAGTTACAGATTCAGGACTGTTAGATACAGTCAACTCAATTCAGTAGTACAAATTCAGTACTGTTAGAGATAATCAATCCTTATCATTATAACTAGACTTCATTATCACCTATTAGACAAAACTGATCTCAACTATAGTTAAACAGTATCAGAATCATCAGATTTAAAGATCACCTGCTAGATAGGACTGATGTCAAATTTAGTTACTCCATATAAAATAGAACTCAGATAGGTCCATCAGAACTTAGACTGTCAGATACAGTCGCTCAGTATCAGTTATATCGGTTAGGCCAATCATCACAGTTATATCTGTTATATCAGTTTTCTGAACTCATGTATCAGTCATATTAGTTATTTGAATTCTTGATATCAGTATTCAGCTTCAGGTCTGTTAGACACAGTCAATCAAACCAATTCTTCATAATTAGAACTGTTACAAATAGTCAATAATCTATTCAGTACCTCAGTAATAGTAAAGTCATGTCGTCAACATTTAAACTCAATAGTCAGCATCATCACGAGTTCAGTTATAGTTGTTTATACATATATGTATTCTCACGTTCATATTAGTTAGCATTGTTCATGCATATAACCTTTTGCATTTAGCCTACCTCACTCGTATACTCAGTATATTCAGATGTACTGACGTATTTGCGCTTTGGTGCTTTCTCTTATGTTACACCATAGGTTCAGAGGCACGAGCTCCAGATCAGCAGTAGCATTCCAGTGTTCAAAGTTTGCAGTGAGTCCTTATTCAAGGACGATATGATTATTGCTATATTTACTTTTTAGTTGCTAAATGAAGTTAGTTGGAGACATGTTCCTTCAACTCCTTATTTAGTTTGGTTAGAGGCTTTCAGACTAGATGTTAGATTAGATATTCATATCTTATTATTTTCAGTATTTATTACTTATTTTGGTATTGTTATACCATTTTCAGATATTTTGTTATCAGACATTTATTCAGTTTGAACCTTATGGCCTTTCATGTTCATGTTTCCGCATTTTATGGTATATTATGTAGTATATAGGTACAAATATCAGTCATAGGATAGCTTATGGTCCTTTGGGGTAATGAGCACCGTGTACCATTCCGGTTCAGAAAATTGGGGTGTTACAAACTTGGTATCAGAGACTAAGGTTCAATAGAGTCCTAGGAAGTCTGAAAACCGTATCTAGTAGAGTCTTGTACATGCGTGTGTTGCTCACCACACTTATGTGCAGGAGGCTATGAGATGTTTTAGGAACATTTTCCCTTCTTTTTGTATTTATGTCGTACTAGTGAGCATAATCTCAGTCTAATCCATTTCTCCCTTTCTTCTACAGACATGCCTCCTAAAAGAAGAAACAGGAATCAGTTAGCCCCTCATCCCGATGACTCTTTGGGTGATCATGTTTCTCATGAAGAGTTCAGGGCCGCATTCACCATTATTGTTCAGTCAGTCCCTTCCCAAAATAAATGACCAGCTATCGTTTTGGCCAACCCAATGGCCAATTTAGCTGCAGCTAGAATTTAGGACTTCACCCGAATGGATCCTCCTTCTTTCATAGGGTCTAAGTCAGATGAGGACCCGCAGGAATTCCTAGATCAGGTTCAGAAGGTGAAAAATGTTATGGGGGTTACTACTATTCAGAGTGCTGAGTTAGCCACATACCAATTACAGGATATCGCTCATACTTGGTACAAGAAGTGGAAGTCAGAAAGGTTAGATGATGCAGGCCCTACAGAGTGGGAGGAGTTTGCCTCTGCTTTCCTTGATATATTATTTCTGCTAGAGCTTAGAGAATCTACGGTACTAGAGTTCATTAACCTCAGGCAGGGTAAAATAACGGTAAAGAAGTATTCTCTCAAGTTTACTTAATTAGCCAGATATGCCCCTCATGTGATTGCAGTATGGTAGAGTCATAGCCTACGCCTCCAGACAGTTAAAGCCCCATGAGAAGAATTATCCTACTCATGACCTTGAGTTAGCAGCAGTTGTCTTTGCCTTAAAGATTTGGAGGCATTATCTATATGGTGTTCATGTAGGCGTCTTCACAGATCATAAGAGCATTCAGTATGTCTTTTCCCAGAAAGATCTCAATCTTCGTCAGAGAAGGTGGTTAGAGCTCTTGAGGATTATGACATGTGTGTCTTTTATTATCCGGGCAAGGCTAATGTAGTGGCCGACGCACTCAGTAAACTGTCCATGGGTAGTGTTTCCTATGTTGAGGATAGTAAGAAGATATTAGCTTAGGAGATTCATCATCTTGCCAGACTAGGCGTTCGCTTAGTCGACTCTTCAGAGGGTGGTGTATGTATTCAGAGTAGTTTAGAGTCATCTCTAGTTTCCGAGGTAAAAGAGAACCAAGACAGGGATCCTAGCCTTGTCAAGCCAAAAAAGTTAGTTCAGAGTCAAGAAGTAGAGGTTTTCTCCCAAGGGGGAGATGGAGTTCTTCGTTGTCAGGGTCTTCTGTGTGTTCCCGGTGTAGATGACTTAAGGCAGCGAATTCTTGTAGAAGCGCATGGTACACGATACTCTATTTATCCAGGGGACACTAATATGTACTGCGACTTGCGGGAGATCTATTGGTGGAGTGGGATGAAGAGGGATGTTGCAGAGTTTGTGGCTAAGTGCTCTACATGTTAGCAGGTTAAGATAGAGCATCATAAACCTAGTGGTTCCATGTAGGAGTTCACCATTCTTACTTAGAAGTGGGAAGAAGTGAACATGGACTTTGTGATGGGTTTTCCTAGAACACGTCATCAGCATGATTCAGTTTGGGTCATTGTAGATATAATGACCAAGTCAGCTCATTTCTTTCTAGTTCGTACCTCTTACTCAGCCAAGGATTATTCCAAACTCTATAGTAAGGAGTTGGTATGATTACACGGTGTTCCACTATCTATCATCTCAGACAGAGGTACCCAATTCACCTTTCACTTTTGGAAAGCGCTCCAAAAGGGTCTTGGTACCCAAGTTCATCTCAGTACAACATTTCATCTTCAGAAACATGGTCAAGCAGAAAGGACCATTCAGACTCTAGAAGATATGATAAGGGAGTGTGTAATTTATTTCAAGGGAAGCTGGGATGACCACTTGCCTTTGATTGAGTTCGCATACAACAATAGCTATCACTCCAGTATTTAGATATTTCCATTCGAAGCTCTCTATGGTAGGAGATATAGGTCTTCGATCGGTTGGTTTGAAGTTAGTGAGGCTGCATTCATAGGACCTAACTTAGTATTCGATGCCTTAGAGAAAGTTCAGTTGATCAGATAAAAACTCCGGGCTGCTCAGAGATGACAGAAGTCTTATGCGTATGTTCGTAGAAAGGATCTCAAATTCGAGGTCGATGACTATGTCTATCTCAAGATCTCTCCCATGAAGGGAGTGAAGAGATTCAGAAAGAAGGGAAATCTCAGTCCTCGATATATCGGTCCCTTCAGGATTCTCAGTCACTTCGGCAAGGTAGCCTATGAGCTCGAATTGCCTTCAGATCTAGCCTCAGTTCATCCAGTCTTCCATGTCTCTTTGCTCAAGAAGTGCATAGGTTACCCAATAGTTGTAGTCCCTATTCAGAGCGTTGACATTCAGAATAGCCTCTCTTATGAAGATATTCCAATCAAAATCCTCGACTATCAGACTCATAGGCTGAGGAACAAAGAAGTCCCTCTAGTCAAGGTTCTTTGGCAGAATCAGTCCATAGAGGGAGCTACTTGGAAAGTAGAAGCAGAAATGCAAACCAAGTACCCTCATATTTTCTTCGCTAATTCAGACTTAGCTCGAGGTAACCATTTTCCTTAAGCTTATTCAGTTACATGTTCAAAATTCCAGTATAAAATTGGTATCAAGTATCAGTGCATAGCTTATCATGCATTCATGAGTTCAGCTTATCAGTCATGCATCAGATATACATGTTCAGTTGGGATATATTCATTTTAGAATTCAATTCAATCCTAAAATCATGTGACATTTGAGCATGATTAGTGTATGCATCATTTTATCTTTTCTCCCCTCTCAAGTAGTCATCATTCGAGGATGAATGTTTCCAAGGGGGAGATATTGTAATATCCCGAAAAATCCAAACCAATATTAGAGCCATGTACCAATCTAATGCATAGTATATAATGGTTTTTTTTTTATAGTTTTATGAGTAAGATAGATGTATATTAAGGCTTCAAATAACTCCCAGCTATAAGACGAATCAAAACATTCCTTACCGATTGAATCCTTGAGAAGGATATTGGTATAGTCAACTTCAAGCAAGCTTATATCTCATTATACTTGTAATTTTTGATCTCATGACCTATCAACATATATATAATTGAATTATATTTCCAACGATACCAATTTTGCCTAAATCCGATATTGGAGCAAAGAGTTATCCCCATTTTATTCCAGCATGTCAAGCTGGAAAATGGTGACGACATTTCTGACGGGCTATCACATTTCTGACGACGTCGTCACATTATGACTACATTTCTGATGACATCATCAGCCCTAGGTAGAAAATCAAGAATTTGGACCCCTTTTGTGACAACCATTCGTGACGGCCTATCACGGACCTGACGGCCTATCACGGATGGCGTCAAGTATATTTTTCCAGCAATTCAAGGGCGTTTTTGCAAGGGTATTTTGGTCATTTCCTTCACCTTCCATGACTTATAACCATAAAGAGGCATAATTTTTCCCATTTTTCTTCAGTTAAGCATCTCAAAAACCCACTCTTACACTCTCAACCACAAGATTAGGGTTTCCATCAAACTCATCACTCAAAAGCAAGATTCAAGCCTTTTTCCAAGATAATCAAGAATTAAGTTTCCCAATCCAAGAACTCTCCGGTAAATCATTAAGGTTTCATTTATAAGGTATGCGTGTGTTCATTCATGGGTTCCTTTCGTCCATGAAGTTTAAGAACCCTTTTCTAAAACTATATATTATGGTTTTCATGTTATGAATGGATTGTTGATCATGTTTATGTGTTGAATGATGCCAAGATAGAATCTTTATGTGTTATTATGAATCTATGACATCATATGAGTTGAAAACATGTAAGTTTGATTATTTATGATAAGTAATTATATGATTTACACCTATGCCAAAGTTGTGCATGTAAGGTGCTTGATAAAATACCTAAGAGACTACAAATCATGCATTATATCTAAATTGTGACTAAGTGAAGGATTCATGATATGCAACCATATTCCAATGATTTTCATGTTGATATTGTGTCTTGTAAATTTTGTTGGGATGTTCATGAACTAGTCTTATGAGATTATGCCATGCTTACTTGCAAATCCTACTTATGTACAAAATGTATGATATCCATGCACTTCATGGAATTACCCCAGTTATGATATTATGGGTTGTTGATGTTGGTCACGTACTTAAGTCAGTCATGTGTGTTAGTTTCCTTCCATCGAGTCCTGAGGGTATTCGTACCCAAAAAATATAGCTGTGTGCCTAGAGCCATGTCATGTTATCATGATATTCTCAGTTAAGCCATGATCTATAGAATTCAGTCAGTCATGTGACTCAGGAATACTTAAAAATCTCAGTAGTCTCAGTAGTTTAGTAATCTCAGTGATCTAAGTACTCAGTCTGTAACTTCAGTATTCACAGTCAATCTCAGTAACTTCAATACGCTCAATCATTCCTCAGAACTCAGTACATTTTGTTAGTCATCAAAATTCAGTAAACTCAGTTTAGCTCCGCTAAACAATACCACTAGTATCAGTTCAGCTAATCAGTTTAGTTCAGTTATTCAGTTCATCTATGTTATTCAGTTTAGTGTATTTCAGATGGGAGTAGGATTCAGCACCGAGTGAGCCTAGGGATGGGGACTCACCCACTAGAATAGGACTGAGATCCCTAGAAGTAATCACTAAGTTCCAAAACTATGTAGCCAGCGTAGGTACGATATATTAGAATTGATCAATCCATTAGGAACTCATTTCACACATTAGAATTGATCAAAATAAACTAGACAAACATATAGCTCAAGCTAGTAATACTAGATTTCTCATTTGTACTCTAAGTGACCAAATTGAGAACAAACATGTTTTAAAGACATTATTAACATAGTAATAACATACCTAATGACTTATATGCTCGATTATATCATCATTAACACAGTAAGCAGACAAGAAGTCCTCAAAATAAGGCTAAATAAGTTAGGATCACAGCATAAGGTGCATAAATCCACTTCTATATGATTGTATATGGTTATTTACTTTGATTTTGAATTACTAGAATTATTTAATCTTATATACCTGAGTATATGATAGCATTCACTTTGTTGACCATTTTCGGGCACTGTATCTTCACGTGATACAAGAACAGACCATACTACCATTCCTCCTACTCAGTGACTTGGATTTGGGGATAGCCTTGAGTCAACTTAAAGTGGTGATCTTTCATACTCCGGAAGGCTCCATTTTATGTGATTGAATTCTTTTATTTTTATTATTTCCTTAGTTTGGTTTTGGATATGGTCAGGGGAATGTCCCAACCTGATGTTATTGATTCTGGTTAGAGGCTTTGTTAAACAACTATGGGCATGGGTAGTGTCAGTATTGGTCCCATCCTTGGTATTGGTATTGTCTTTGGGGTTGGCATTGATTAGACATTTGATTTAGGTTGTATTATGATTATAGACTTTGTTTAATGTCTTTGAAATATTATTATTTTATCTTGTTATATTTTTATAATTCATCTGATATAGGGTGCAGGGTGGTTATGGTTGGGTATTGGGGGTGGTCTCCCTTCCCAGTTGGATTTGAGATGCCTGACATGACTAGGGCCTCGTTTGAGTAAATTTAGATTGGTATTAGAGCCCTAGGTTTATGGTCAATTGGGAGTCTGACAAAGCCATGCCAAGCATTGTCTCTTTTAAGAATATGTAGTACAACACACTCATACAGGTGAGGCTATGAGGCATCTGGGAACATTTATCTTTCTTGTGATATATTTTCAAGATATAGAGTCTAAGGTCCTGAAATCTTCTCTAATCCCTGTTTGTTCACTTTTCAGATCATGCCTCATCGATGATCTGAAGCTCATGAAAACTCCTTTATCTTACTCAAGGATAGTGTTTTTGGGACTCATTCTACTTATGAGATCTAGACCCGGTCTAGGGGTCCAGTTTATGATTGTCCTTCTTGAGTTCTACTGGTTCCATCCAGCCCTTCTAATCTCCTTAGGCTGATGTGACAAATGATGATTTTCATTAGTCTATCCATATTTTAGCACAGTTGATGACTTCTTAGTCCAAGTGTGGTACTTCTGTTACTCTATCTTCTGAGTCCATAAGGGTTGGTCAAGTTCATAAGGTTGAATCCTTATGTGTTCACTGGTGTTAAGGTCAAGAAGGATCCTTAAGTCTTTTGAAAGATATGGAAAAGATCTTCCATGTTATGCATGCTACTAATATGGAGAGTATGAGATTTATTGCCTATCAACCAAAATATATAGCAGGCCAGTGGTATAAGGAATGGGAGAAGTCAAGGAGTGACGATGCCGAGTCAGCCCTGTGGGATGATTTCTCTACGACTTTTTTAGACTTCTTCATTTCTCAGGAGTTGAGGAAAGTAAAGGCATAAAGGTCTATTAACGTGATGCAAGGCAAGATACCAGTCAAGGAGTATGTCTTAAAGTTTCACTAGTTATCTCAGTATGATTCAGAGTTGGTTTCTAGCATGTGGGCTAGAATGAGAAGTTCACTTATGGGTTGTCTTGAGACTTGATTTTGGAGAGTAAGGTTACTTTGTTGAACAAGGAAAGAGATATTTCAAGGTTGATTATGTACAAATAGTAAGTTGAGGAAGAGAAAAAGAAGCAGATAGAGATTGGGAAAGGTAGAGCAAGAAGTTCAAATCCTCTAAGTAGGGTGGTGGCCAATAACAGAGTGGTGGAGATAGTGAGAAGTGGCCCAAGAAAAAGTGTGGAAACACTGGGTCTTACTCGATGGCTAGTGTTCATTACCCAAAGCCATCGTGTCATAAGCGTTTCCATAATAGCGATAATTATAGGTCATAGGGTGCCTAATATCAGGCTAGTGGGGCCTAGTTAGTTCCATTATATCCTCCCTGCAAATTTTATGGGTGATCATATTGGGGTTACTATGATGAGGGAAAAAATAAGTGCTTCAACTGCGGCCAGCCAGAAAATATGATTAGAAACTGTCTTGTTAGTTAGGTTGCTTCTAGGGAAAAAAAGGGTCATGTTGCCTCTTTTTCATCTTCGGCACCAAAGGGTGAACTATCTAGTTTCAGCACTGGTTGAAACTATCTCTATGCTTTCACTACTCGCCAAAAGTCTAAGCATTGCCCAATTTTATGATAGGTATGTTGAAACTCTTTTCCTGTGATGTGTACTATTTACTTGATCCGGGTTCCACTCTCTTTTATGTGGCCCCATTTGTGGTTATACATTTTGATTTTTGTTCTAAGTTTATTCTGAACCCTTTTTCTATTTCAACCTTGATGGATGACTTTATGGTTAGTAGAAGAGTTTATAGGGGAATTATGGTATCTGTTGGTGGTCAGAAAACTTTGGTGGATCTATTTGAATTAGATCTAGTTAATTTTAATGTCATATTTGGGATGGATTGGTTACACTCGTGTTATGCTTCTTTAGACTATTGAACTTATAAGGTTGTCTTAAAATTTCCTAATGCATCGGTTATTGAATAGGAGGGTAATTCCCTAGCTCCTAAGAAAAGGTTCATATCGTATATTATAGCTCACAGATTGATCTCCAAGGGGTGTCTCTATTATCTAGTTCATTTTAAGGATTCTAACTCGGAGGGTCCTTCTTTGCATTCAATCCCAGTGGTGAATAAATTTCCTGAGATCTTCCCTGATGAACTTCCCCGGTCTTCCCTGATAAACTTTCTGGTCTCCCTTGTATAGGATTGCTCCAGCTGAGTTAGTGGAGCTTAGGGAGCAACTCAAGGATATTTTAGATAAGGGTTTCATCTGTCCTAGTGTGTCCCCTTTGGGTGCACCAGTGTTATTCGTGCATAAGAAAAATGGTTTCCTTTGGATATGCATTGATTATCGGTAGTTGAATAAGGTGATGGTAAAAAATAAGTAGCCTCTCCCGAGGATTAATGATTTGTTTGATCAGCTTTTGGGTGGTAAGTTTTTCTCAAAGATTGATCTTCGCTCTAGGTATTATCAGTTAAGGATTAGGGAGGTGGATATCCCTAAGACTGCTTTTGGATACGGTATGGTCATTTTCAATTTTAGGTTGTCTTTTGGGTTGACCAATGCCCCGATGAAATTCATGGATTTGATGTATAGGGTCTTTCATCGATTTTTGGATTTATTTATCATTGTGTTCATAGATAATATACAGGTGTACTTAAAGAGTAAGGTGGATTATGCTAATCACCTCTGTATAGTGTTGAAGACCCTGAAAGAGAAGCAATTGTTTCCAAGTTATTGAAATGCGAGTTCTAGTTGAATGTTGTCACTTTTTCGGGTTATGTCATTTCTAGTGATAGGATCATGGTTGATCCACAGAAAGTTGTAGTGGTTAAAAGATGGCCTAGACACATGACTCCAATCGATATTCGGAGCTTCTTGTGTTTAGCGGGTTACTACAGGAGGTTTGTGGAGATTTTTCCTTATATAGCTGCCTTGTTTACAAAGTTGACTAAGAAAAAGGTAAAGTTCTTATCGTCAAAGCCTTGTGAGAGTATTTTTGAAAAGATAAAAGAAAAGCTAACTTCGGCTCATGTCTCTTCTTTTTCTAAAGGCACTGATGGATTTGTGTTGTATTGTGAAGCATCTCGTAAGAGTCTTGGTTATGTCTTGATGCAGCATGACAAAGTGATAGCTTATTTCTCTTTACAATTAAAGGTGCACGAGAGGAATTATCTGACCCATGACGTGAAATTATTGGTTATGGTGTCCGCATTGAAAATCTAGCATCACTATTTATATGACATGCATGTGGATATATTTTCTAATCATAAGATCCTGCAATATGTTCTTACTCAAAAATAGCTTATGGTCAGTCAAATGAGATGGCATGGGCTTCTTGAGGACAATGAAATAAGTCTTTACTACCATCCAGGTAAAGCTAATATGGTTGTTGATGCTCTTAGAAGGTTATCCATGGGGAGTCTAGCTCATGTGGATGAGGAAAAACGAGAGTTAGTGAAATACATTCACCGTTTGGCTAACCTTGGAGTTAACCTTTTTAACTCCAAAGATGGTGGTGTGTTTGTAAAAGAGGTGGCACGGTCATCTCTTATTTCTGAAATCAAGGAGAAACAGATATTAGATTCTGTCTTGATGAGGATCAAGGGTTATGTATAAGGATAGTAGGTGTTGGCTTTTGAGATTAGTGGTGATGGTACCTTAGTACCAAGGAAGATTATGTGTTCCCAATATTAATGGTTTGCGATATAGGATTTTGGCTGAGGCGTATGAGTCGCATTATGATATTTATCTTGGTTAAATAAAAATGTACCATGACCTTAAGGAGATATATTAGTGGAATAATATGAAGCAATATATGGCTAGTTTTTTGGTTAAGTGCATGGTGTGCCAACAAGTAAAAGTTGAGCACATGAGGCCCAGAAGATCATATCAAGGAATTGAGTTACCAGAGTAGAAGTGGGAAGTGATCAACATGGATTTCATTGCTATTCTTCCTCGGTCTCGGAATCTATTCAATTTGATATGGGTAATCGTGGATAGGATGACAAAGTCAGGTCACTTCTTGCCGGTGCAGACAAATTTCTCGACTGAGGACTATGTTAGTTAGTATCTCTAAGAGATTCTGAAGTTGCATGGACTACCTATTTTTATCATCTTGGGTCGTGGTATGCAATATTCATATCACTTTTGGTGGTCGTTACAGAAGGGTTTGGGGACCAAGGTGAGTCTTAGTAATGGTTTCCACATGCGGTCGGATTGATAAGCAAAAAGGACTTTGTAGACATTTGAAGGCATGCTTATATCATGTGTGAATTACTATGGTGGTAGTTATGTTGAGCATTTTCCACGTATAGAGTTTGCATACAATAATATCTATCACTATAGCATTGGAATGGCTCCGTTTGAGGCGTTGTATGGTAGGTGGTGTAGATCTACTATTGGGTGGTTCGAGGTTGGTGAGGCAGATATGTTTGTCCCATATGTGGTTCACCAGATGATGGTGAATGTTAAGGTAATCTGGGATAGTCTTAGAGCCGCCCAAAGTTTCCAAAAGTTATATGTGGATATAAGGAGTAGGAAGTTAGAGTTTGAGGTTGGGGGATAAGGTGTTCTTGAAGGTGTCCCCCAGGAAGGGAGTGATGTAGTTTGGGAAAAAGAAAAAGCTTTGTCCCTGATATCATGGTTTGTACTTGATTTTGAGGTTGGTTTGAAATGTTCTTTATGAGTTGGAGTTGCCTTCTAGTTTGAGCTCTATTCACCCAATATACCAAGTTTCTATGTTGAGAAAATGTGTAGGTGATTTATCACAAATGGTGCCTATCAAGGATATTGGTATTTTGGATTCTCTATCTTATGAGGAGGTCCCTATTGAGATCTTATATCAGCTGGTTCATCGGTTATAGAGTAAGGACGTAGCTTTGATAAAAGTTCTATGAAGGAACCACAGGATGGAAGAGACTACTTGGGAAGTGGAAGAATACATGAAGTCGAAGCATCCATTCCTATTTTTTGCTCCAAAAATTCACGCGTAAGGTATGTGTTGATCTTACTATCTTTTTTTTCTAACTTTGTTAAAGGAAATATTGATTTCCTTGGTATCCTTGTTTTCTAACTCAGTTAACGGTAAGAGCAGATTGTGAATTCTTTGGTAATCTATTTTTTGTATTAAAGGTAACGTTGAGGTCTTTGGGGGTTTAATCGTGCTTGTGCTGCCTTGTTCCATTATTTGGGGATGAATGATCCAAGTGGGGAAGAATTGAAACACCCTGGGTTTTGGCCCTTAGAATTACCTAAGTTTTGAACTAACTGTCCTTGTATTGACTCACTATGTAAGTCGTATGGTGTGGGAATGGGTGTAGGGACCCTAGATGTATGTTGGTCAGTGTGTTGCTAACCAAGTTTTTTCCTATGTATGGTAGACTCAATACGAGTCGTATGGTCTTGTGATGAGAAGTTTAGGGACAAATCTTATGTTGTCCAGTGTCCAGTCCTTGATGTTCTACTGAGGGTACAACTAGATGGTTCTAGTAGTATGGTCTGGTCACAAGCTGGGGCAATAGAGTCGTTTGGTGGATAGTGCGTGGATGTCCAATATTCTGTTCTAGGTATGACTGGATAGTACCAGTCGTATGATTTGGTGATGAGTTGGAGGGTCAACTCATACCCACCTGTAAAAATTTTATATTCTAAAGTTAGGGGTATTCTGGACATTTCCCGTCTAAACTCCTTTAGACCTCATGACATAAAACACCTTTTGGGGCTTTATTGACCTATAATTCTAAATCAAACACTGTTAAAATCTCTCTCATGCTCATGATTCAAGAAAAGGCTAAGGTTTCAACAAGGTAATCAATTAGGGGCTCTTAAGAGTGAATTTATCCATCTTCCTTGGTGTCTAAGGCATATTACTCTTCCCTTATTGTTAGTTCAACTTAATGCATGTTTTAATAAATTGTTTTCATGGTATTATTGTGGTATTGTTTTTGTTTTGAAATAGATGTTGGAGGTTTTTGTTGTTTATGGTTGGATAATGTTTTCCCATACTTTATTTATGGTTATTCATGTTATAATTATGGTTTGAGCATTTTGTTTAACAGGAATGGTCAATTGATATTTGGCTTTGGTTTTGAAAGTGTATGCCCTCTATATGTTTATCAAAATGCCAGTAAAACTAGTTTTGTCACATTATTTTACTACTCTTAAAATCTTTGTATTGCATAAGAGGTAACAGAACTTAAATTGGTTTTGTTAGTTTTAAATGGTTTGGAAAGGACTTGAAGGCCATGGTTTTGGTCTAATTGGAACTTGGGAGTCAACTTGGTTTAATTATTTTGGTATGGCATAAAATGATAGACTTGCAAGCTCTAATTTTGGTATGACGATACCAAAGGTTAATGCCTAATAAAAAGACTCCTTGGTAAATGGTTTGGTTAAGTGAAAAAGGTTTAATTTGGCTTAAAGGGGGCTGAGTAGGAAATTCTTGGAAGGTTGGGGTCCCTGGGGGATCGCTATGGTAAACTCATATTTTTTTATGTGAGAGTGGTCTTGGTGATTCTGTGCATTATGTCACACTTTATAATTTTGGGAATGTACTAGTCATCCCAGGTTTCTATTCTCTGGTCATACAGCTAAAATGCACTGGGGCCCTTTGATCAGGGGGAGATGAACCCATATAGCCCATGGGTTATTTTAGGATGGCCAAGCTACACAAACCAGGTTAAGGATTTAAATGCATGCTAAACCCGTTTTCTTTTCCCGGCAATGATATATATATATATATATATTTATCTATATGATTGCATATGGTTATTTCCTTTGGTTTTGAATTACTGGCATTATTTTATCTTATCCCTGAGTACATGCTAGCATTCACTCTACTAACCGTCTTCAGGTGGTGTATCCCCATGCGTTGCAGAAACCGACCATACTACTATTTCTCCTTCTTAGTGACATGGATTTGGGGACAACTTAGAGTCAATTGAAGCGGTGCGCTTCCATACTCTGGAAGGCTACATTTCATGCTATGGATTACTTTTATTTTTCTTATTTCCTTGGTTTGATTTTGGCTATGGTCGGGGGCAGTCCCAACCCGATGTTATTGATTCTGGATAGAGGCTTTGTCAGACAACATGGGCTTGGGCGGTGTTGGTATTGGTGTCAGCCTTAGTATTGGTATTGGCATTGGGGTTGTCACCAGTTGGATATTTGATTTAGGTTGTTTGATTATGATTATAGAATTTGCTTAATGTCTTTGAAATATTATTGTTTTATTTTTTATATGTTCAAAATTCATCCAACATAGGGTGCAGGGTGGTTATGGTTAGGCATTGGGAGTGGTCTCCGGTCTCGGTTTGGCCTGAGATGCCCGACACGATTAGGCCCTTGTTTGGATCGTGTCAAGCTAGAATCTCCATCCCTACTTTGACCAATACTGAAGAGGTTTGTCCTACTCATGTAATAAGGACCCATAATAGAGTTTGTACTACTACAACCCCCACTCTTATTAGTGTTCCACAAACCCCGAATAGTCTTTCCCAATTTCCTTGGATCAACACCACCTATACATAGTCCTCATAGGGTGGTTTTACTAATGTAGGGTTCATATACACCATCCAAATGCTAGCCCAAATTGTTTCATCTCAATCCCACCATTCAAATAATGTTGGTTCTTCAGATATCACTCAAGTTGGTCAATTCATAAGACTAAACCCACAACTTTTATGGGTTCCAAAGTTGATAAAGATCAGCAAGAGTTTGTGGATGATATGGAAAAAATATTTAGAGTTATTTATGTTAGTGATACTGAAGGGTGGAGTTTGTAGCATATCAATTGAAAGGGAGGCCTATCAGTGGTATGGAAAATGTGAGGTAATCAGAGGTAAGAAATATGAAAACTGTTGATTAGGAAGATTTCTTTGACACCTTTCTAGTTCACTTTTTCCCTCTTGAGTTGATATAAGCCAAGGGTAAAAGTTCATGAATTTGAAATAAGGAAAGATAAGTGTTAAGGAATAGGCTCTAAAGTGCACTCACCTATCTCGTTATGCTCCCGAGTTGGTGTCGAATATGAGGTCTTGAATGAGGCACTGTGCTTCTGGTATTGGATTTTAAAAGGGTGATACTGAACGGTGATATGGATATCTCCATATTGGTAGTTTACATGCAATAGGTGGAAGATGAAAAAAAAGAAGCGGGTGAGGCAAAAGCAAGGCAGAGTAAAAAGGCTAACTATAAGGATCAGGACTTGGATCGACAATATAGTGTTAAAGAGTGTCAGCACTAGTACAAAAAAAGTTATTGGGTAATGCCCATTCCTCTGCTATTACACTAGCCCCAAACCTTCGGGTCACCACTAATTTCAGCCTATTCATTGCCCCAAGATATAGGGTACCCAGTCTCAAGATAGTGTAGCTCAGTTCTCTAGATCATATTCTCTTTGAAATATCTATGGAATATTGTACTCTAGAAAATGCCATTTTGCAGTTGTGTACACTATGGTTGTGGTAAGCTCAGACATATTCAAAGAGTTTGTCTTTCAACAGGAGGAACTTTAAGGGGAAATAAGGCCCCAACTACTTTTCTTCTACCCTGTTGCAAAAGGGAATACTTCTGGTACAGGTGGAGGTCGATCGTTTATGCTTTATATACTCAAAAGGATTCATAGGCCTCCCTAGATGTTGTTATAGGTATGTTAACCTTTTGTTTTGGTTCTAAAACAACTTGGTAAAAATAGGGTTAGATTTTCTCTTGAGATGTTTGCTACTTAACCCCGGATCCCTCTATCTTATGTAACCATTTATGTGGTTGTGAATTTTGATTTTGGTCCCAAAAATATCTATAAACCCTTCACAGTTTCTACCCTTGTTGGCGAGTCTATTATTGCTACAAGGATCTATAGAAATTGTGTTGTGTTTATTTTTCATTGAGACACTATGGTGAATTTGGTAGAGCTTGATATGGTAGACTTTGATGTTATTTTTAGAATGGATTAGCTTCACTCTTGATATGCTTCTGTGGATTGTAGAACCATAAAGTTTAATTTTCATTTTCTAAATGAGTCAGGCCTAGAATGGGAGGGAAATACCTTGGCACCAAAGGGGAGGTTCATATCTTATCTTAGGGTTTGTAAACTAATATCTAAGGGTTTTTTGTACTATCTAGTCTAGGTCTAGGATTCTAGTGTTGAGAGTCTATCATTACAGTATGTACATGTAGTTAATGAGTTTCCTAATGTCTTTTCCCCTAATAGGGAGATAGACTTTGAAAATGATCTCTTACTAGATAATTGGTGCCTTTTCATCTCATTGTATAGATTGGATCCTACGAAGCTAAAAGAGTTGAAAGAGCAATTGAAAGATCTCCTTGATAAGGGTTTCATCCATCCTAGTATGTTTCCCTTTGTTATAACCTAAGTTTTTCAGCCCTATACTCATCATCAGGTAGGACATTAAATTAGTTTTCCAATGCCACCAATCTCGCTTTAATTCGATTTTATGGCAAAAAGTTATGGCATTTTGTTCGAGGCACTGTCAAACTGCCAATAGTAATGGCCCAGGCAACAACCTATTATCAGACATAATGAGTAATGGCCTAGACTTATTTCCATGGAAGTAAATGATCAAGAAATTCATCCCGGTGGCCACGAGTCCAATACATGACTCGTTATCAGACTAAACGAGTCACTGTATGTGTGACCGCTGTCACAACAGCGAGGAGTTAGGAACTCAGCCCTTGACAATGAACCTTCATAACAACTCATTATCAAACCTAATGAGTAGTTAGGAGAGGAGTCATTATCATAACAGAAAGGACTCATAACTCAGGCCCACAGGTCACGACTAAAGCAACGACTTGTGACCTGACATAACGAATCATTACCTGAGCAGTGATGATTGTAGACTAGAAATTCCTGAACATTTTCAGAAAGGCTTTTTACTCTTTTTCACCCTTTTATCGCCTAACCCACATCTTTCAGGCTTCCTCAAGGGTGGTATATAAGCTCGAAATTTGCCAAATTCCCCATAAATTCCATCCATAGAAAGAAAAAGGGAGATTTTTTCTTCTCCAATAGCAAATAGGGTTCCTCAAGTTCAAGTACAAATTCCTAGAAATTCACCAAGGAATTCATCTTTAGGTATCTGGTATTTCATAAATGGGTTCCTTCCACCCATTTAGTCCCAAAAGATTTCTCTATCCTCAAGTTTAATTTCCTTCTCCAAAAATTGAGTTCCGGGTCAAAAATGAGTTTACTTAGTCCCTTCAGTATATTTTTGTAATGAAACCATGCGTACATGTCTTCCCATAGGGGTAGCATCCTTTTATGCTTAGAATCCTAATTTCTCGTATGTTTGATAAATGATTGAGTTTAGGCTTGAAGTGTGAAATTCCCTATTATGCTCAACTTTTAATATTATCATGTTCAGTTGCATTAGTAAGTGCTGGTGGGTTATAAATACTCAATACCTAGAGATTCATACATATATCAGTTTTTATGTCTGTGATCACTTCAGATTATTTATAATTGATACTTTTTGAATAAGTTCATGATGATCATTTCAGTTTATGTTTCAGTGTCAACTAGTTGGGAGTAGTACTTAGCATCGAGTGAATATAGGGATAAAGGCTCACCCATCAGTTTAGGATTGAGACCTTTAGTAGCTCCCTAAGTTCCAAAACTATGGGGCTACCTTAGGTTATAAGGGGGCAACCATCAATTTAGGCATGACACTCTAGTCCTTCGGGACATCAACTTAGTGGATCCATATAGTTAGTGTTGCTACCCTTAGTAAGGTACTAGTGCCTTTCCAACTAGGTTTACAGGTCGGACCCCGATTTTCTCAAATTGGGCTATGTCGGTTATTTTTAGCTCCTACAGTCCTCAATTCATATTTTAGTTTATGTTCATTTCAGGTTTGCTTGATCGAATATTCAGTTATTTAGTTTTATCCAGTACATGTTTATACTTGGTGTTGCATTTAGTTCACATGTTCATGCATTCATGTTCAATTTATTCTAGTTAGGTTCCCATCTCACATACTCTGTACATTCAAAGTACTTATCGAATACTTCTTTGAGCTATATTGTCTCATAAGACAGGTACAGACGCTCAGTACCTGGATCATATTTAGTATGTTTCCATACCACTCTGCAATAGTTTGGCGAGTCCTTATAAATTGAGGACTAGTTATCAGTTATCTGTTTCAGCATTTTATTTTATTTCAATCAGTTGGAGTTAGTTAGGGGCATGTCGTAACAACTCATTATGATTAGAGACTTTCAGACAGTTAGTCATGTTTCAGTTTTGTTGAGTTTTTTTGCATTATTAGCATTGATTCCATTACTATTTATAATCATTTGGTTTTTAGTTTAGCTTCCACCTAGTATTTGGTTTATTTTCTTCAGTATCCTAATGGATGTCAAGCCATTGGTTAGCTTGGGGTCACTTGTGGCTCAAAGCACCATATTACGACTTGGGGGTAGCCTTGGGTCATGAAAAACTTATTATCAGAGCAGCGATTTTAATGTGTACTAGGGTGTTTGAATGTCGCGCTAAGTATAGTCTTGTTTATCGATGTGAAGAGCGCCACATTTATGTAATGATCCTTCAGGACTTTTTTGTAATCTCACTTCATTTCCTTGATAGATCTTTTCCATAGCTTCCCCAAGTCATGTATGACTTGGTGGAACCGATAGTTTGGTTACCGTTTATTTGGTCTTTAGAACCAATTCCCCATTTAGTAGTCCTTATTGATTTTGAATGGTCATCGAGTGAAAACCTCAATAAAATAATCTCAAATGTGAATTCCGACTGAGCCAGCAGCTCGGTAATATTGAATTTAGGCTAGGTATACCTTTGGTTTGGGTCCCACTGCACCTGACCTCATTTCGACCCATTGGTCGAAAAGTCAAAATCAGAAGATATTAGTATAGAGCCCACATTTGTCCTGAAAAACCTCCAATAGAATATTCACTTTACCAATACATCCGGAATGTCAAATTTAGTGGGGTTACATAGTTCTTTTGAGTCCAAGAGGTCAAAGTTAATTTTAACCTTGCTAACCCCGTATGAGTACGATCGCACCCATATGAGTGCGATTGCGGTACCTCTATACCTTGAGAGGTTATAATAAGCCCCTTTTGTCGAATTTTGGCCATTTTCCCCTTCCTATTGAAACCTACAAGCCCTAGAATGACTTGGTAACCTCAAATTGATTCTTGGGGGTGAGTTAGAAGCTTGATTAACATATATTTTCGTGATTAACAACGAATTTAAGGTGTGAATCCTTTACTTTCATGCTTGAATTTCTTAAATTTTTTACCAAAACCCCAAATTTCTTGAAGGCTTGATTTTAGCCCAAATATGCTTAGTTTTTATCTAATTCTTGAGGGTTATGATTCCTTAATAAAGTATGAACATTGAGTTGATCTAGGAAATGTGTTTTCCATATGTGGGACCCACTTAGGGTTTTTGGTGTCATTTTTGGATCCAAAGCACAATGGTGCAATATAGGCATCGATATTCTCATACTGATGAGTAGAATGCAATTTTTATAGCTTGGATCCTTTAAGAAGCTTCTTGGACGGGAAAAGGAAAAGTTTAGCAGATTGTTGAGCATTCTTCAACTTTTAGGTAGGCTAGGCTTACTCCTTGTCAGATTGAGCTATGTTTTAATATAATTGTGATATCTTGTTATATTGAGATGTGTTTTATGTATTGATTTGATGAAATTCAAGACTTAGGTTAGGTGGAACAATTAAGCTATGTGAATCTTAGAGGTTTAAAAGTTTACTTGTTTCTCATTATTTTTAGGTGAAATAGACTTCATTACTCATGTTTAGCATGATAATTCCTTAAAACCCTTAACCTTAGGCAAAATGCTCTAGTTTCTCATACTTAGAGTGAATTTTCCATAGCTACTAATACTATAGGAGGTTGCCTTAGGTCTAATAGACTTAGTGAAGGTACTTGAGTTTTAAGATCTACCTTAGGGCTTATGGTGGCTTGCTATACATCTAAGAGTTAGTTTAGATACCTTAGCCTAGTCCTGGGTAAAAATTGACTTAGAATGCATTTCAGGGATTTAGATGTGGGTTTGTTGACCCACCTTACAGTAAGATTAAGGATTAGTTCCCTTGAACCCTTACGCTTAGTAATTGACTAGGGAATTCTCTTTTGATGCAATATTATTGATTCTTCATACTTGTTGGTTATGTGGAATGGCATTGAGAATAATTCCCAAGTGATTATTCCCTTGTATTCCTTTTTGGCTAAAGCTTATGTCAAGTTATAAATTATGTTATTGCAATTATCTATTGTTTGGGCTTATGAATGTTCTATTAATGAGCCCTTGACTATAATATGGCCTAAGCCATAAATGATGTTTTACCACATTATAAATAATCCACGAATTATGTCATGCTTTAATTATTACTCATACTAATGATAAATTATCTTTAAGCCAATAGTAGGCCAACCAATAAGCTACTAATGGGCCATTCTTAATGATAGTGATTATAGTTATTCCCAAGTTCTAATCGACTAGATTATGGATTATGTAAAGATGAGTCATTGATTATACGTTTGATTAATCCATTAGTTAGGCATCGGGCCATTAACTATACTACTTTCCAAGTTATGATCGTGCTTAATTATTATGTTGATAAATACTTGGGAAATTTTCCTTATTATAGATATTAGAAACGATTATGTATATGTTGCTAAGAGGTACGCTTATTAACTATATACAAGAATGCCATATAGATTATGTTTGGACTCATGTTATGCATTAGTCTAGTTACTAAACTAGTGATTATGCTAGAATGCCTTTTTGTTACTAATATTATGAATCATAATTGTAATGCCCCGAAATATCATCCCGAGACGCCACACGGTGCCTAAGGCTACACGTAGCCTCAAGCTAACCCTTTAAGCCAAAACACTACCCTTGGGTTCCAACACAACAACATACACGCTACGCTAAGGATATATATATAAGTACATATCATATCACATCGCACATGGCACGAAATATCGTTAGATTGTACATATATGGAATGTCTATACACCAACCAACCCAACAAAACACTAGTCTGACATAGCCTCTATACAACAAAATCAATGAGCCATTGGGACAAACCCCCAACTGACTCAACAAACCAAAGGGATAACAAAACAACAACACTAAAACTAGAAACTTGGTCCTCGAACCATGAGGACTCACCACTGAAGGAACGTAGATGCGGCACTCGGATATCACTGTTGCGGCTGTGGCTGAGTACCTGAACCTACATCATGGTAAGAATGTATCCCATAGAGAAATATGTGGTTTAGCACAAGATACATACTGAGTATATGGGGGCGCATGAAAAATATAAATAATATCATAAATTTCATAAAAACGTACATACTGACCATAATGACACACCTGGCTTGAGTGACATTGAATCATGCAACTCATAACATCTTAGATAGGAAATGTAGGAGAAAAACCTCATAAATCATTATAGATCATCATAGGCAACTTGACTTACCACATCAAAACTCGGAGTGACTCAGTATTTCAATAAACATGACTCTTATGGATAGGAGAGTTTCCTATAACCGATAACCCCACGTGAGCTACATGGAATACCAATGTTTGAAACCCCCGTTGGTGGGAGTGTCATACTTTTTGCCAGGGAGTACGACCTTAAAACTGTAATAATCACAATCGGGCTCTCTGGCCAATAATATCATCATCAAACAACCTACAGTGGCACATAGGTTTGGGGAAATACAAAATTTCCCTCTCGGTGCTAAGTACTACTCCCTGACAAGCTCAGAACGCGTTAGGAAATCCACCACAACATCACAAGGGTCTATCATAAAGACCAAATCAAATCTCTTTCTCATTTATCAAATCATATCAATTTGTGGATTCCTAACTCCACACATTTTAGCTCAAAACATTTTAATCTTCCTTAACATCAACAAGGTATCAATGCATTGAACCATAACCGACTCGATATTTGGACAAGGATATGAAGACTCAATACATAATATTTTCAACAATTTAACTCATCAAAACCATCCGGAAAATACCAAGACTCATTGCAACTTCAATATCAACATTTCTCAATTTGCCATCCAACTCTCATTTAAAGGTACTTGAGACATCAACCCATAGTAGGGATATAGAATTTCCAATATCAATTATAAATTCATAATAAGGAAATAGTGGAATGATAGTATAAATCAAGGCTTAATAAATTAAATCATCATACTCTCATAATCAAATACTTTTTGGACATAATTTCATCTCAACATCATACACATATCGGATGACATAATCCCATAGCTCATGGACAATAATATAAGATATAAAACCATATTTCCAATCCATGGTAAAACATGTAAAATCTCATGTCAATGTAATTCAACAAAAATATTGGGCACAAGATCGAAAGGATAATCTTGTTTAAAGCCCAACATACCTAAAAATGGAAGATGAATATGAACTTCCGACTCCGGAACTTTATTCACAAAAATAAAGGGTGTTTCTCAAATCCCTTAACATGATCAACTCGAATCCCAAATCAAATTAAAATTTCTATGGTTCAATCAAGAGACATAGAAGGATGAAATTTGGAGTAGTAGGGTTGGGGTTTGAGCCTTAGGAAATTTTGGAGAAAAATGAGATATTGAATGCTCTTAATGGACTTAAATCCATGGTTTACCCAGATGGATTGGAGTGTAAATGACCAAAATACCCTTAAAAATCAAATAATGTCAAATCTGTCCTTTGGTGGACTGTTTTGATAGGCTGAAGTAGATCGACCATAACTTTTTGCTCCGATGGCCAAATTAGATGAAACCAATTTCATTGGAAAGAGGACTTTCAGAGTTTTCTGTTGATATATAGTAGCTAACCCAGATAATTATGTACAAGGAGTTATGATCTTTTAAAGTTGACCCTAAAATTCGTCTGGCCTCAGTATTTCTTTCCTGCACATTTACTGTTCACCACTATTCACGGTTAGATCGGAATGATCATAACTTATCGCTCGAGTGTCCGTTTTGGATGATCCACATATCATTGGAAAGATTATTTGATGCTCTATGCGATGACGGGTGACATATCCAGAAATTCCACACAGAAAAATTATTAATCATGATAAAGAACAGAATTCAACACATTTTCGTCCGAGATCTTAACGGATTTTTTTTTCCAGGGCATCACATCATCTCCCCCTTGGAAAAATTCATCCTCGAATATTGATAGGTAGGTCAAGAATACTATAAAAATGAGTATATAGAGAAAAATCATCTTGCCCAAGCATATACTCCATTCTAGATTTTTTTGGATATCGTAGAAAACACACAAGCCAAGATAAACATAGCAATAAGGATTAAGTCAAAACAGAACGATACCTTTGACATGATCAAAATTCATAAGAAAGAGGTGGGGATATTTGGTGCGCATATCCGCTTCAGCTTCCCAAGTAGCACTCTCCACGGATTGATTTCGCCAAAGCACTTTAACCAAAGGAACTTCCTTGTTTCTTAGCCTACGAACTTGAAAGTCAAAAACCTCAACCGGAATCTCTTCATATGGAAGACTATCTTGAATACCCAAGCTTTCGGAAGGATCAATCACAACAAAATCACCAATAGACTTCTTAAGCATAGAAACATGGAAAACCGGATGGACGTTAGATAACTCCGCGGGCAATTCAACCTTATACGCTACCTTCCCAATGCGATCCACAATCTTATAGGGACCAATGTAACGGGGACTTAGTTTCCCTTTATTCCCAAATCTCTTCACCCCTTTCATGGGTGAAACTTTCAAGTACACTAAATCACCAACATCAAATTCAAGGTCTTTCCTCCTTATATCTGCGTATGATTTTTAACAACTTTGGGCGGTTTTCAACCTTTCCCGAATTAACTTAACCTTCTCCATGGCCTCGAACACCGCATCCGGTCCAATCGCGGCATCCTCACTAACTTCAAACCAACCAATGGATGATCTACACCTTCTACCATACAAAGCTTCAAACGAGGCCATTCCAATTGTAGCATGAAAACTGTTATTGTAAGCAAACTCGATTAATGCTAAGTGCTTATCCCAACTATCTTTAAAATCAAGAACACAAGCCCTCAACATATCTTCTAAAGTCTGAATGGTCTGCTCGTCCTGACCATCTATTTTACTGATGGAAAGCAGAACTTAAATGAATTTGGGTACTGAGACCCTTCTGGAAAGATTTCCAAAACTGAGAGTTAAATTGAGTACCTCTGTCAGAAATAATAAACAAAGGGATTCCATGAAGTATGACGAGTTCCCGAATATATAATCTAGCATAATCTTCAGCTGTATACGATGAATGCACAGGCAAGAAATGAGCTGATTTCGTCAGCCGATCTACGACAACCTAAATCGAATCATGATGGCGACGAGAAGGAGGCAAACCAACTATGAAGTCCATATTCACTTCTTCCCACTTCCAAGTAGGAATGCTAAACTCTTGCATCACACCACTGGGCCTTTGATGCTCTATTTTAACCTGTTGACACGTGGAGCACTTCGCCACAAATTCTGCTATGTTCCTTTTCATACCGTTCCACCAATAGATTTCCCACAAATCATGGTATATCTTGGTAGCACCAGGATGGATGGAGTATCACGTATCATGAACTTCCTCCATAATCCTCTGCTTCAAGTTATCAACATCAGGAACACATAATCTTTCTCGGAGTCTCAAAACACCATCTCTCCCTTGGGAGAAAACCTCCACCTTTTGGTCTTTAACTGACTCTTTTTACCTGACCAAGGTAGGATTCCTGTCTTGCTTCTCCTTCACTTATGAAACTAAAGAGGATTCGGAACCGCTTTGCACTCCTATACTACACTCATCATCACCAAACAACCTAACCCCCAATATAGCCAAACGATGTACCTCACGGGCCAACTCCTTCTTACCAATCTCCACATGTGCTACGCTACCCATGGACTTTCGACTAAGGGCATCTGCTACTACATTGGCCTTGCCCGGATGATATAGCACGCTCATATCATAATCTTTCAACAGTTTTAACTATCGTCTCTGCCTAAGATTCAACTCCTTTTGGGTGAATACATACTACAAGCTCTTATGGTCTGTGAAGACGTCGACATGGACACCATACAAATAATGTCTCCAGATTTTCAAAGAAAAAACCACGACAGCTAATTCAAGGTCATGGGTAGGATAATTCTTCTCGTGAGGCTTTAGCTGCCTGGAAGCATAAGCTATAACCTTGACCTTTTGCATCAATACACAACCCAAACCGACTCTGGAAGCATCGCAATACACCACAAAACCATCAACACCGTCAGGCAAAGTCAACACAGGGGCTGAAGTGAGTCGAGTCTTCAACTCCTAAAAACTCTTCTCGCAAGATTCAGACCACAGGAACTTTACTTTATTTTAGGTCAAACGGGTCATAGGAGGCGCAATAGATGAAAACCCTTCAACAAAACAATGATAATAACCAGCTATACCTAAGAAACTTCGGATATCAGAAGGACAAATAGGTCTAGGCCAACTCTTTATAGCCTCTATCTTTTGAGGATCAACTCTAATACCTTCGAAAGAAACAACATGACCCAAGAAGGCTATAGAGTTCAGCCAGAACTCACACTTACTAAACTTAGCATACAACCGATGAGTTCGAAGAGTTTCCAACACGATTCGGAGATGATCCGCATGATCACCCTCACTTCGGGAGTAAATAAGAATATCATCAAGGAACACTATTACAAATAAATCCAGATATGGCCGGAATACCCGGTTCATAAGATCCATGAAAGCCGCTGGAGCATTAGTTAACCCGAAAGACATCACTAGAAATTCCAAATGACCGTAACGGGTTCGGAAGGCTGTCTTGGGGATATCACATTCCCTAACCTTAAGTTGGTGATAACCGGATCTGAGGTCTATCTTCGAAAAGTAGCTCGCACTTTGCAATTGATCAAATAAATCATCAATTCAAGGAAGCAGATATTTATTCTTGATAGTAACCCTATTAAGCTACCGATAATCAATACACATCCGCAAAGAACCATCTTTCTTATGCACAAATAGGATAGGTGCACCCCACGGGGACACACTAGGTCTGATAAAGCTTTTGTCTAAAAGATCTTTCAATTACTCCTTCAACTATTTAAGTTCTGCGGGATCCATGCGATACAGAGGAATAAAAATAGGTTGAGTATCGGGAAGAAGGTCAATCCCAAACTCTATCTCTCTATCAAGAGGTATTCCAGGGAAATCTTCTGGAAACATATCAAGAAACTCATTAACAACATCAATTGACTGAATGGTCGGGGTTTCAGACTTAGTGTCTTTAACCCGAACCAAATGGTGGATGCAACCCTTGGAAATCAACTTCCTAGATTTGAGATAGGATATGAAATGACCCTTAGGAATCACAGAACTCCCGGACCATTCGAGGATAGGTTCATTAGGAAACTAAAACTTGACCACACGGGCACGACAATCAATAGATGCATAGCATGAGTGAAGCCAATCCATACCCAGAATGATATCATAGTAAACCATATCTAGCTCAATCAAATCAGCATACATAACCCGATGAAAGACAGTAATGGGACATTTCTTATACACCCTCTTAGCAATGACAGACTCTCCTACCAGAGTAGAAATCAAAATAGGCTCAGAAATTAGTTCAGGATCCGTTTCAAAATTTACAGCAACCAGAGGTGTCATATAAGAAAAACTCAAACCGGGGTCCATCAACACATAGACATCAAAATAGAAAACACAGAGCATACCAGTGACAACATCGGGAGAGTCCTCCTGCTCCTGACCAGGTGGTATAGCATAGAAATGATTCTGGCATTGACCGCCAATAGTACTAGATAAAGCACCCTGAGAAGGAACTGGACAGGCTGTGGGAGATGGGGCACTGGTAGCTTGACTCTGGGGATGGGCATCACGACTCCGCTGTCTGGTATACGGGCAGTCTCTAAGTATGTGGCCCAACTTGCCACAACCAAAACAGCCCCGCTGCCCCATATAACACTCCCCAAAATGGTCTTTACCACACTTAGCACACGAAGGAGGATGAGGCCGGTTGTTTACACTGTCCTGAGACCTGGAAGGTACCGACCTATTCCCGAGCTCCTGCCCGCCCTGATATATGGGAGCACTAGCTGAGAAAGGCAAAGGTATAAATGGACGTCTCTGAAACTGAGGGTGACTCCATCCAAAGAATCTAGTCTGACCAGACCCCTGTTGCTCTGATCTAACTCTCTTAATCCCTCTTACTCTTTCTTTTTCCTTTATCTTGTCTGACTCAATCTGTTGGGTGTGAATCATTAACCTAGGAAGATCAATATCCCTGTTGATCATAGAAGATCTACATTCTTTCACCACATAACTCGACACCCCAGTTAGAAACTTACTTATACTAGTCCTCGAGTTAGCCATCATATTGGGAGCGTACTTCGATAGCTGATTAAACTTAAGACAATACTCCTTAACTGACATGGAGCCTAGTATCAAATTCATAAACTCCTCTATCTTAGCTTCCCATAACTCAAGAGGAAATAATCTATCCAAGAAAGTATCTTGGAACAATTGCCAAGTCACCGAAGCGGTATCTTCCTCTCTACCCTTATTCCACATATGTACCCAGTCATAGGCAAGATTCTTCAACCGATAAGTAGCCAACTCCACACTTTCTTCCTCGGTCACGTGCATAATCTATGTAATTTTCTTCATTTCATCAACATACATCTGCGGGTCCTCACCTGATCTCGACCCATGAAACTCTGGTGGATTCATTTGCATAAAATCATGAATTCGTCCTGCTGCCGAATTATTTTCCTGCGGAGGTAGAGCGTTGGCCTGAGTATTGACAGTAACTGCCAGGGCTAGCGTCTGAAAAGCTGTCCAAATTTCAGCATAGGATACCGTCTCATGTAACGGATCAACGGGTTAAGGTTGGTTGTTGTTTCCGCGAGCTCGATGTGGAGGCATTTTCTGTCATAAGAACACACGAATTAACAGAAGAAGGAAACAGTTGTAAGCATGATAGACTCTTGTAAAAAGAAAGAAATGACTTTTCCTAGAATGCCCCGCAGCCTCTTGATCATAGGTGTGGCGCGCTATACACCGATGCTCAAGACTCTACGTAACGCGGCTTGTCAGACTCCCTAGGACTCTTCACAACCTTAGGCTCTGATACCAAGTTTGTAATGCCCCAAAATATCATCCTGAGACGCCACACAGTGCCCAAGGCTACATGTAGCCTCAAGCTAACCCTTTAAGCCAAAACACTACCCTTGGGTTCCAACACAACAACATACACGTTGCGCTAGGGATATATATATATAAGTACATATCATATCACATCGCACATGGCACGAAATATTGTTAGAATGTACATATATGGAATGTCTATACACAAACCAACCCAACAATACTCTAGTCTGACATAGCCTCTATACAGTAAAATCAATGAGCCATTGGGACAAACCCCCAACTGACTTAACAGACCAAAGGGATCACAAAACAACAGCACCAAAACTAGCAACTTGGTCCTCGAACCATGAGGACTAACCACTGAAGGAACGTAGATGCGGTACTCGGATATCACTGTCGCAGATACGACTGAGTACCTAAACCTACATCATGGTAAGAATGTAGCCCCATAGAGAAATATGTCGTTCAGCACAAGATACGTACTGAGTATATGGGGGCGCATGCAAAATAAAAATAATATCATAAATTTCGTAAAAATGTACATACGGACCATAATGACACACCTGGCTTGAGTGACATTGAATCATGCAACTCATAACATCTTAGATAGGAAATATAGGAGAAAAAACTCATAAATCATTATAGATCATCATAGGCAACTTGACTTACCACATCAAAACGCGGAGTGACTCGGTATTTCAATAAATATGACTCTTATGGACAGGGGATTTTCCTATAACCGACAACCCCACATGAGCTACATGGAATAACAACATTTGAAACCCCCGTTGGCGGGAGCGTCATACTCTTTTCCAGGGAGTACGACCTTAAAACTGCAATAATCACAATCGGGCTCTTTTGCCAATAATATCATCATCAAATAACCCTACGGTGGCACATAGGTTTGTGGAAATACCAAATTTCCCTCTCGGTGCTAAGTACTACTCCCCAACAAGCTCAGAACGCGTTAGGAAATCCACTACAACTTCACAAGGGTGTATCATAAAGACTAAATCAAATCTCTTTCTCATTTATCAAATCATATCAATTTGTGGATTCCTAACTTAACATATTTTAGCTCAAAACATTTTAACCTTCCTCAACATCAACAAGGTATCAATGCATTGAACCATAACCGACTCGACATTTGGACAAGGATATGAAGACTCAATACATAATATTTTCAATAATTTAACTCATCAAAACCATTCGAAAAATACCAAGACTTATTGCAACTTCAATATCAACATTTCTCAATTTTCCTTCTAACTCTCATTTAAAGGTACTTGAGACATCAACCCATAGTAGGGATATAGAATTTTCATTATCAATTATAAATTCATAATAAGGAAATAGTGGAATGATAGTATAAATCAAGGCTTAACAAATTAAATCATCATACTCTCATAGTCAAATACTTTTTGGACATGATTCCATCTCAATATCAAACACATATCGGATGAGATAATCCCATAGCTCATGGACAATAATATAAGATATAAAACCATATTTACAATCCATGGTAAAACATGTAAAATCTCATGTCAATGTAATTCAACAAAAATACCAGGCACAAGATCGAAAGGATAATCTTGTTCAAAGACCCACATACCTAAAAATGGAAGATGAATATGAACTTCCGACTCCGGAACTTTATTCACAAAAATAAAAGGTGCTTCTCGAAGCCCTTAACATGATCAACTCGAATCCCAAATCAATTTGAAATTTCTATGGTTCAATTAAGAGACATAGAAGGATGAAATTTGGAGTAGTAGGGTTGGGGTTTGAGCCTTAGGAAATTTTGGAGAAAAATGAGCTATTGAATGCTCTTAATGGACTTAAATCCATGGTTTACCCAGATGGATTGGAGTGGGAATGACCAAAATACCCTTAAAAATCAAATAATGTCAAATCTATCCTTTGGTGGACTATTTTGATAGGCTGAAGTAGATCGACCATAACTTTTTGCTCCGATTGCCAAATTTGATGAAACCAATTTCATTGGAAGGAGGACTTTCAGAGATTTATGTTGATATATAGTATCTTACCCAGATAATTATGTACAAGGAGTTATGATCATTTGAAGTTGACCCTAAAATTAGACTGGCCTCAGTATTTTTTTCCTGTATATTTACTGTTCACCACTATTCACGGTTAGAATGGAATGATCATAACTCATCGCTCGAGTGTCCATTTTGGATGATCTACATATCGTTGGAAAGATTATTCTATGATCTACGCGATGAAGGGTTGCATATCCAAAAATTCCACACAAAAAAATTATTAATCACGATAAAGAACAGAATTCAACACATTTTCGTCCGAGATCTTAACGGAAATTTTTTTTTGGGGAATCACAATAATACTATGAGAATCCATGCTACTAACCATGTTGAACCCGTTAATGCTTTGTTATATTCATCCTATATCTATTCATATATCTATTGCTAAATTATCCTCGACAATGAATGGCGAGATATAAAGGTATGTTTCTCTGTACTTCTTTTTTACTTTAGCCCTCGTGGGGCTTATTATTTACTTTATCCCTCTTGGTACTTGGACATTACTTTAGCCTTTATGGCACTTGTCATTAACTTACATTCCATTTACTTTAGCCTTTGTGGGGCTTTTTCTTTATTATTGATATGATGATATGATGATATGCAGTGCGGTCGGATGATATTATGATAATATTTTGATATTTGGCAAGGCCGAAGGACACTATGATTATGATATTGATACCCAATTCGAGTCTGGAGGATATGATTATGATATTGATACCCAGTTTGAGTCTCAAGGATATGCTTGTGATATTGATACATGGTTCGAGTCTGGAGGATATGATATGATATTGATACCCAAATCAAGTACGAATGATATGATTATGATATTAATGCCCAATTCGAGTTCGAAGGATGTAATTATGATCTTGATACCCGATTCGAGTCTGGAGGACATAATGATGATATAATAATGTTTGGCAAGGCTAGAGGATATGATCATTGATGTGCCTATGTGTGCACTTACCAATTAAATTCGGCTAGACTTATGTTTGGTAATTATATATTTATTTATGAACTTATGTATTTGGCTGTAATATTGATATTAGAGGTATCTGTTATAGTCTTCTACTAAGTAAAGGTATAAAGTGGTATAGTTGGTTATTTAAGGATGAAAGATGCTTAGTAGAGAATATTAGTTAAGTTGCTAATATTGACTAGTGGAGTAATGAACCTTAGTGATAAAGTGGACTAGTGGCATTGATAGCTATTATTGGGATGATTATTTCATTATAGTGGTTAGTGATAATGGGTTTAGGGATGGTGATAATTAGTTTCTATTGATGACAAAGTTTATGATGTTAATTAATTGCTTATGAGGATTTGTGGATTGATGCTAGTTAATAAGAGATATTAGTTGAGAGATGAATAAGCTTACTTATGGTGATTAGTGGTCTTTTGTTAGATAGCGATTAGTGGGATTATGTCGACTAGAAATAAATAGTGGTTAATTGGAGAATATGGTCTAGTGGTGAATCTTGACTGGATGTTATTTTTGGCTAGTGAGTAAATAATGGTTAATTGTTGATCCATGAATAGTGACTAAGTGATAAATAGTGGATGGATAATAATTTGAGTTTATTTGATGACCAGTGAAAAATTAGTTTGGTAATGAGTGTTGGCTATCTAATAATTAGTAAATAAGGTGTATTGATGAGATAAATAACTATATGGTGGTATGATTATTGTTACAAGTATAATTATATATGTTATTTAATTACGATTATTGATGATAATTATGAATCCCGACAAATGACCGTTTGATGGAAATTGTAGAAAACCATGGATAATCAAAAGTTGTTCATATATATATATATATATATATATATATATATATTGGAGATTTAATTCTTTTATGTCTCTTGGATATGCTCTACGGTAGTATGTGACGTTGTGATGGGTTATTTACTCTATGCTCTCTTGGGTGTACCTCCGGTGGTATAGGACGTCATTATGGATTCTTTACTTTATGCACTAGTTGGTGTATGGGCGCCAACTTTTTACTTGAGTTTACGCTTCTGCTGCTTTATGATTTTGAATTGTTTATTGCTTATGCTTGACGATATTGACATGCGTTGATACCTTATATTATATTTTTATTTTGATACTTCATGTTGTTATGTACGGCGATATTGGCATGTATTGATACCTTATATTATATTGTTATTTCAATACTTTATTTTGTTATGTATGACAATATTGGGACGCGTTGATTCCTTATGTTATATTGCTATTCCAATATTTCATACTTGTTATGTACGAAGATAGTGGCATATATTGATGCCATATCTTATATGTTATCCCGAATTGCTTACTTACTATACATAGTAATGATGGAGATGATTCAGGTTCAATTCTGTACCTTGACTTAGTTATGATTATCTTGCACTTTATCATTCTTATATCATATTTTAGCTCAGTCGGTCGATGATGCCTATTCATTACTCATTGTTTTGGTACTCATATTACACTTTTGTACCTTTTTGGTGTAGATTCAAGCATTAGTTATCGTTGTTGATCATAATTCATATAGTGATTGATTTTTGAAGATAGGGTGATCTCATAGAGTTCAAGTCACCCAATTTCCTTCCATCTCTTGTATTCAATCTTTAGCATTCAAGACAGATGTATTAACTATTCTAGATTAGGAATTATATTGTTACTATTTATTGCTCTTGTTCTAGATCTACCAGGTTTTTGGATTGGTATATTGTATGGCTAATTATTCGATATAGAACCCTTGTATTTACATTTGATGTCCTTGAATTTGGCCTATGTTGGGCCTATCTTACATAAATAACACTTTGCGTTAGCTCCAGGTTATGGTATTGGCTTGCCTTCTTATGGGAATTAGTAGCTGCCATCATGTCTCATAAATTGGGTCATGAAAAATTGGTATCATAGACTAGGTTTTATCAATATTGTTGGTACAAGAGCAAGTGTCTAGTAGAGTCCTGTAGATCAAAATATTGGCATTCGTCTCCTATCTTTGGTGGCTATGGGACATTTTAGGAGTTCGTTACTTCTTTAACTCATATCATGCCAAGAGTCTGAGTTGGTTCATAGAATATTCTATTCATTTTACTCTTTGTAAAGGTTCAGGACACGTGCTATCGCTACACGAGATTAGGGTCCCGAGATCAAGCCTAGGGAATCCTACTCTTATTATTGAATGTGGAAGACCTAACGGAAGTGGACATTCTAGAGATGTGTCCTCTATTAGACCCTATTTCGACACCTGAGCCAGAGATTCTTCCGCCACAGCCAGCAGTGAATCAAAAATCAGCCCAGGCTTCACCAGGGTTATTTCTTCAGCAGTGCTCAGAGACTCATTAGTTAGTAGTTGAGTATTATTGGTGGTGTATTATTAGATAGTGCACAGTATGTGGATCAGAGTGGTACTGAGGTAGGGGCATAACCACTAACTGCAGCTCCCATAGTTAAGATTTCTCCTGCACCGATAGTTTCCCAGTCAGTGGTTTCCTAGACGGCTACATCTTCTGAGGAGGAAAAGATATTGGGCAGATTCCTGAGATTAGCTCCACTGAGATTTTGCGGTGCTCCTAGAGAAGATGCACATGAGTTCCTGACTGCGTATGAGGATAGGATTCATGGTTTGGATCATGTTGAGACTCATGGTGTGGATTCCATATTTTAGTTGGACATGTTTACTTATCATTAGTGGAGAGATTTAATGGATTCTAGACCAGTTGGATTTCCCCTTGGACTCCTTTCTTCGAGATGTTCTTGGAGGAGTATATTCCATGCAGCCTTAAACATTGATTGAGAGATCAATTCCCCCAGATTGGAGTGAGGCTCCACGATAATTGTAGTGTTTGAGATAGCTTGCTACTTTGCTATAGGGATGTGGTTTTTTATTTTCACGTCTCCTTAGAGTATGTATCCTCAGCATTCATCCTTTTTGCCTTGGAGTCAACTGAGTTTGCGTGTTCAGGAAGCTTTTTAGATTACTGATGGAGATCAGTCTAGTGCTTATGATCGCCCTAGTAAGGGAAGTGCTCAGTCTTCAAGGGTCCATTTCTTGGTCTATCTCTATATGGTAGTCATGATTTACTTGTGGACTTCCTAGTTACTAAATGTGGGGTGCCCAAGTTGTGCGGCAATGGTTGGTTTATCTTAGAGTTCTCTCCTATTAGAGTAGTTTCCCCCTCAGCTAGAGGTAGTTCTCAAGGTTGTGGGGGTAGTTATCAGGGTGCTCGAGGTGTTCCTCAGACAGGCAGGATAGGAGGTTAGTCAGGTTCCCAGCGAAGTGGTAGGCATGGTAAGTAATATATAGTACCTAATAGACTCGAGGCTTAGTCTTTGGATTCTATAGATATAGGTGTGATTTTGATGTTCCGCATATCAGCATCTATTTTATTAGATCTCAAATCCGCTTATTCTTATATATATGTGTGTGTGTGTGTGTGTGTGTGTTTATCATGCACCACACTTTGAGTTGTGTATTGATTTTTTATTTTTACCAATGCGTGTATCTACTCTAGCGGATGAGTTTTTAATAGTGGATTGATGTATTCTGATCAGGTGTTGTCACTGTCAGTGATGTTGATACTTATGTTGACCCTATTTTTCTGATTATGGTTGATTTTGATATGATTTTAGGCCTGAACTGATTATCCCACTATCATGCAGTCATGGACTATGTTTCCTAGATCATTGTCTTAGCTATGCTTAGTTTACCCCAATCATATGGTAGAGAGTGGTTAGACACAAGCCGTCAAGAGCTATATCTTATGTTTGTTTTATAAAACTTATCTCTAGGGGTTACGAGTCTTATCTCTCTTATGTTGTGATGCTAGTATTGAGAGTCCATTATTGACTCTATTTTTTTGTTGTGAGTTTCCTGATATGTTCTCTACCAACTTGCCTGGTATATCCCCTATTTGTAAGATTGAGTTTTCTATAGACCTCGAGCCTGGCACCAAACCTATTTCTATGGCACCTTACCATATGGCTACTGTCAGTTTATGGGTTTGAATTCTCAGCCTCAGAATCTTCTTGATGAATAATTTATTAGACCGAGTGTGTCCCCTTATAGTGCCCCTCTATTGCTTGTGAAGAAGAAGGATGGATCTTTTATGTATATGTATGGATTATAGGCATCTTAGTAAGGTGACAGTGAAGAACGGTTATCCTATGCCTTGCATTGATGATCTGTTTGACCAGCGTTAGTGTAACACCTCAAAAATAGGTCCCGAGATGTCACACGGTGCTTAGGGCCACAAGTGACCCCAAGCTAACCCTTCTACTGGCATAACTCATAAGCAACTGAATAAAATACATAAATCTTAACAAAACAAGAGAAAGATGACTCTTTTCTGAATCTGATCAGCACAGAACTAAATTAAAATGATTACAACTCTACTTTTACAAAACAATACTGGAATCAAATACATTAACTCTATTGACTGTCTATGAAGCCTCTACTAGTATTGATTATAGGTAGCTGGTACATGAGCCCCAACTATCCCAAATCAATACTACTGAATAAATAAAAATAAAATACTATTCAAATTATATGACTAACCCAAGCCCTTGAATCAAGAGGACTCATCACCTGCTGATTGAAAGCTGCAAACTGTCTGAATATGGTATGCGTGCTACAACTGAACTGATGCCTACATTATGAGACAATGTAGCACATAGACATATATGTGGATCAGTACTTTGAGGATGTAATGAATATATGGGGGTGAAATACATAAGTAAAACATTATCTCATCATCATAATTTGTAAAACAATGCATGCTAAATGTAAATAACTCACATAAGCTTGAATATCTGAAATACTGAAATCTGTAATCATGAATAACAAATCATACTTGAAAATCTAGTGAGTCATAACATTTGGTTCTGAAAGTTGTACTAGTATTCTGTCTGTAAATCATACTGTCTAAGTGTAGAAAGGACTCACTTCTGCAACTTAAATCTGAAAGATGAAATCTGTAACTAATATCTTGCTATAAAGCATAATCTGAGCAAACTTTGTGAGCCTTTACACTTAGTTTTCTAAAAGTTTTTCTATAAATCTTTTTTGTTAGGCTTTACTATTAGGGAAAACTGTTCTACAAGGGAAAATACTTTATCTTAAGCTTATCTGTAAGGAAAAGACTTTATCTTAAGGGAGGTTCTCTTAACCAACATAAACTATGTGAGCTACATGGAGTCCAACGTCTTGTCCTTCTAAGGAAGAAACCTCACGTTGGGGATAGGTGTCATACTCTTGCTAGGGAGTATAACCTCAGCTTAAATGATCACTATCTTAGCCCACTATGGGTTCTCAAATCTTAATTCTACGGTCGCACATAGTTCTAGGATATGAGACCTTGGAATCATACCTAACTCGGTGCTAAATAGTACTTCCTTTAATTTGCTACGCTCATCTCTTTGGAAATCCACTTGAAAACTCGCATAAGGGTTCATTATGAAACCAATTATGCACTTATCTGAATCAATATGTAAATGAAGCTATTTTGCTTTCTGTAATTTTGTATTAAATCTATAAAGTGGATTCCAAAACTTATCTGGTGATCGAAAAATCAAAGCTTTATTGAAAATCTGTAAATAATCTGGTAATAGGATGCTTAAAGCATCATTTTTTTCTCAAAATAATAATATTCAATCTCGGGTAATAACCCATGCTTTAATCTCATGTCAAAACATCATAATAATTATGCTTGATAGTGAAAACAATGATAATTCATCTCAAAATATGTAAATGACTGCAATAAGCATGAAAATATAAAAATAGACATGCAATTCAACTTCTAAAACACTTGAAATCTCAAAATCTTGCAAAGACAAACAATGGGTATGATCCCTAATTCAAATCTCATGAATAATCATTCAAAATCATATGAATTTTAAATAAAATCTTGGTTTTTGGTACAATGATGGAAGAAGATCGTTGTTCATAAACTCCACATACCACGGTAGATGATTAGATGGAAAAACTTGAATTATTGATTCCTATTTGAGTTCTTGATGATGAGTTCTTGATTATCTTGTCTTGGAAATTCTCAATTTAGAGCTTTCTTGGAGTAACTATGGAAGATTTTGATTTCTTGGAGAAGAAGCTCTTGAGTTCGAGGGTTTTGTTTTGAGAGAAAATTCATGAAATAAGTATAAAGTTCTTTGGAATATACTTAATGTTATGTTTTACACGAATTGGGGCCTTGGGGATTGACCAAAATGCCCCTATTAAACTTCTAAATGGAATTGGAAAAGGAATAAAAAATCCTAATTTAATAGGCCACCATGACGCGTCACTATCGCGGTGACTCACTGGAAAAAGGATGAGTTGGAACAGGGCCTTCACCGCGACGCGCCACAATCATGGTGCCCCTTTGAATGCCATTTTGGCCACTGGCACGACATGCCAGTGTCGCGTTGGGCTACTGGATTTCAAAAATTGGGAATTCGAACCTCTTCACGAGGCACCAATATTGCAGAGGTCCACTAGAATAGACAATTATGAAATTGTCCTTTACCGTGATGCGGTGGTTGCTCAGGTGGGACACTGTCAACTTAAAAATGCTCTAACTCCAGAACCGAGTATCAAATTTGGGAAAAATTGGTATCAATGGAAATCTTATTCAATTTTCCACACAATGGAAGGTCTAAATCTGAAAAATTACACACGAAATAAAAGGTATTCATATTTGAAGCAGATCTTTGACATTCTAGGGACGGTTTTAATCTAGGAAAAGTGTGGGTTGTCACAATATCTCCCGCTTGGGAACATTCGTGCTTGAATGTGGATAATTAAGCTTTTTATCGCTAGACTCACCATGATATAGGCCATTGAATTATCTTTCCAAGACACTAGTCTCACCTATATCCAATATCATGTCAAAAAGTTATGGCATTTTGTCTGAGGCACTGTAAAAATTTCAATGGTAACAACCCAGGAAATAACCCATTATAATACATAAGGATTCATAGACTAAACTCAGTGCCATGGCAGTAAATGATCATGAAATTCATCCCTGTGGCAACGAGTCCAACACATGACTCGTTATCAGTCTAAACGAGTCGTTATGTGTGTGCCTATTATCACAACAGTGAGAAGTCACGAATTCCTTGACAAAACCCTTCATAATGACTCGTTATCATACCTAATGAGTCTTATTGAGGGGAGTCATTATCATCACAGAAAGGACTCAGAACATAGGTCCTCAGGTCACGACTCAGGCAATGACTTATGACATGACATAACGAGTCGTTACCGGAGCCGTGATGACTGTAACTCAGAAATTACTGAACATTTTAAGGACTTTTTGGTCTTTTTCCACCTTTTTAACTCCTAACTCATGTTGTGTAGGCTTTCCCAAGGGTGTTATATAAGCCCTAAATTTCCCAAATTCCCTATTAATTCATAAATTCCATCCGCAGAAAGAGAAGGGATGATTTTCTCTTCTCCAATAGCAACTAGGTTTTCTCAAGTTCAAGTACAAATTCTAAGAAATTCTCCAAGGAATTCATCTTCAGGTATGTGGAATTTTATTAGTTGGCTCCTTCCACCCATTGAGTCCCAAAAGATTTCTCTATCCTAAAGTTTAATTTCCTTCACCAAAAATTGAGTTCAATATCAAATATTAGTTTACGTAATCTTTTTAGTTTATTTTTGTAATGAAACCATGAGTACTTTTTTTCCCATAAGTGTAGCATCCTTTCATGCTCAGAATCCTAATTTCTCATATGTTTGATAAATGATTGAGTTTTGGCTTGAAGTATGAAATTTTCCATTGTGCTCAGCATTTAATATTATCAAGTTCACTTGCATTAGTCAGTGTTGGTGGGTTATGAACACCCAATACCTAAGAATTCATACATATATCAGTTTGATATCTTTGAGCACTTTTGATATTTTACAATTGATACTTTCGAAATGAGTTCATAATGATCAATTCAGTTTATGTTTCAGTGTCAATCAGTTTGGAGTAGTACTTAGCACCGAGTGAACGCAGGGATAAAGGCTCACCGATCACTATAAAAAATAGTATTTAGCATAAAATTTAGCGACAGATTATATTCCATCATTGTATAGAGATGGATTCTCAAAGGAACAATCAATTTTTTCATGAGCATCTCAAGTTCCTTTTTTATTTATGGTATTACCAACTAATCAGCGACGAAACATATTTTTCATTGCTAAAAATCGGTGTCTTAATTTCATGACGGATTTAGCAACAAATAATGCATGGCCATTTTAATTAATATGTTTCAATGGATTTAGCAACAGAATAATGCATAGGTAGGATTTAATAAATATTTATTTATTGTAATGATGGAATAATCCATCACAAATTAACTTTAAAATAAAATTAGTGTCAAAAAGGTCTAGGGCTTTCTTTTTCACTCATTTATGCTTCTTTAACACACTCTCCTCCGACTGTGGTCTCTCTCTATAATTTTTACCAAAGTTGTCTCATAATCAACAGAACACCCTCAAATCCACTCTTTATAACTCGGAGTTCCATTAAATTACCCTTTTCACGTGTTTAATCCAACCCAAAAAAATGCAACAAACTAAAATTCTCCATTAAATCTCAGTTTACCAGCGTATTGAAGCATACATTGAAGGTCTCTTCTTTGAAACTCATCTGCTTCCACTCTCTGCATAAAGAAATATGTTACCCCCATTTGAAACTCATCAGTTTTATTTTAATATTTATTTATTGTTAGATTTAATCATGTATGAAACCATCTTCTCACCTAAATTCCTTTTTAAAATTTTTTCTTTTGGTATGAAATAATGAAGAATGAGTTTTAACTTCTCAATTTTTTGGTGAATCAATTTTTTTTTATGTTTTCCCATGATTCTTCTTTAACCATTATAGATATCTGATTTTTTTAATTTAATTGGCTTTATGGACTGAGTTTATCCATAAATTTCTCAACTTGTAAATTCAATTTCCTAATTTACCCATCCGATTCTTCTTATTTTTTCCAAACCTACCTCATGTCTTTACTATTTAAACATCTTTCCTTTAGGTACTCCAATGGGTTTGTGTAATTTTTCTTGTTTGTAATTAATATCGAGTATTTTCATTAAAGGTTTGATTTTTGTGTGATTACTTTTGTTTATATTCAAGAATGTGAAGATTGGTAAAGTGAAAAGGAGGGAAAATTAATAGCACCGTGAAGGTGATTCTAGTAGTATCTATGCATGGACCTTTATTTTTCTGACTTCTTCAAGGTTATTCTAATACCTATTCCTTTTGAATTGTATATATTTTTCTTAGTTATGTATCCGACATTTTTTTGTTGTTTTATTCAAGATTTTGTTTTTTCCTGCACCTTTTCTTATATATTTTGCTCTTTGTTCATCCTACAAGTTGTTGGTTGCTTCTTTCACTTCAAGATTCTGTTTTCCTGTAATTTTTCTTTATCTTTTGTCATGGATTTTTATTAGATTTTTCTCTTAGTGTGTATCCGACAAGCCTCTATTTGTTTCTTTCACATCACTATTCTCTTTTACTTGCACTTTTCACTATGTTTCTTGTCATATATTAAGAAAATAGTCTTGTTCCTAAAATCTTTAATTTTTGAAAATGTTTGTGAGTATCTATGTGCCTTTGTTCTTCCGAGATAAAAGAAATACAAATATGCAACTATTTGAGAAAGTAAAGAATGAAAGGCACACGTTAATTGTGTCAATTTGAGTAATAATAATGTTGTTTGTAATTATTCTTTTCCCTTTTTCTAATTTTTAGTGTTACTTGAGACATGAATGTTTGTTTGTAGCTTCTGTGGTAGTAGTAGTCAGTATTTGCTTATGTTCGCAGTCTTTCTTATGCTAGTGTTACCATGACTTCTATAGTTTAAATTAAGTTTTGACAAATTAGTTATGGTGTGTATAAGAAAATAGTGCCAATAACTCACAAAGATTTGTACATGTAGTTTTTTTTTATATTGAAACATCCTCTTTACCGCTACGTATGCGTGAAAAGATCACACATTATAATTGTACTTCTGCTATATGACTTGCAATTTATATTTTCTCAAATGGTTATTTTACCTGAAATTTGCTTTCCTGGACTCTAGTTTCTATTGGAATTTAGTTGTTCCCTCATTATGATAAAGATATTATGAAATCATGCGGAAAGGAAAATGAGATGAGCATTTTGTGGACATTGTAATTTTTTGAGAAAGTAAAGAATGAATACATGTTAATAGTGTCAATTTGAGTAATAATAATATTTTTTGTAATTATTATATTCCCTAATTTTTAGTGTTAATTGGGCTATATCGTCTTTGAGAAATGAATGTGTGTCAGTGGCTTCTGTGGTAGTAGTAGTCTGTATTTGCTTATGTTTGCAGCCTTCCTTGTGCTAGCATTACCGTGACTGCTATGATTTAAATTAAGTTTTGACAAATTAGTTGTGGTGTGTATAACAAAATAGGATCAATAACTTGAAAGGATTTGTACATGTAGGACTTCTTCCTTTCTTCTGGATATTGAAACATCCTCTTTATTGCTACATATGCATGAAAAGATCACAAATTAGAATTGTATCTCTGCCATATGACTTGCAATTTATATTTTTCATCTAGTTGTTTCATCTAAAATTCACTTTCATGGAATCTAATTTCTATTGGAATTTACTTGTTCCCTTATTATGATAAAGATATTATGAAATCATGTAGAAAGAAAAATGAGATGAGCATTTTGTGGACATTATAACTTTTTGAGAAAGTAAAGAATGAATACACGTTAATAGTGTCAATTTGAGTAATAATAATGTTGTTTGTAATAATTCTATTCCCTTATTCTGATTTTTAGTGTTACTTGGGCTATATCGTCTTTGAGAAATGAATGTGTATCTGTGGCTTCTGTGGTAGTAGTAGTCTGTATTTGTTTATGTTTGCAGCCTTTCTTGTGTTAGTGTTACCGTGACTACTATGATTTAAATTAAGTTTTGATAAATTAGTTGTGGTGTGTATAACAAAATAGGCTCAATAACTTGCAAGGATTTGTACATGTAGGACTTCTTACTTTCTTCTGGATATTGAAACATCCTCTTTATTGCTACATATGCATGAGAATATCACAAATTAGAATTATACCTCTTTTATATGACTTGCAATTTATATTTTTGCATCTAGTTGTTTCACCTAAAATTCGTTTTCCTGGAATCTAACTTCTATTGGAATTTAGTTGTTCCCTCATTATGATAAAGATATTATGAAGTCATGTAGAAAGAAAAATGAGATGAGCATTTTGTGTAAATTACAAAGCACATGTTTATAGTTTCAATTTGAGTAATAATATTGTTATTTGTAATTATTCTTTTCCCTTTTTTGAGTTTTAGTGTTTCTCGGGCTATATCATCTTTAAGATATGAATGTGTGTCTGTGGCTTCTGTGGTAGTAGTAGTAGTCTATATTTTCTTACTGCTACATATGTGTTATAAATTAATACTTCACCACACCATTGATAAATTGATCATGAACTTGTAGAACAGTCAGTACACATAGTATACTAGGATCCCATAATGACCAGATTCTCCTTTTCCTATCATTGTTGTAATTTGCTGCCCATTTTCAGGTTCTGGCAATCTTCTTAATTATTCTAATTGCAAACTTTTCATATAATTTATTCTAAGTAATATATATCAATCCTATATTATTATCTAGAAGGAAAACTATCATCTCATTATTCTTATACAACTTAATTATTGAATCCACTTACATTATTGATAGAAGAAACGTTAAGTGAGAGGGATATACCAGTTCTATTGCCAGTACCAGCATCACTACCCACCTGCTGCAAGCTCAACTGACAGACATTACTCATATTAGGGATATACTAATATCTAAAAGTTTCTTGTGCAAAGATAGAGCTTTTTTGGCTCTCTAACTTTAAGATTCCTTCATTTTATGTGTTCTCTGCAAAAAAGTTCAGTTATAACAATTATGTTGGTAGTCTTTTGGGATTACTTCTTGTTGTTCTACTCTTATTGTGTTTTGTCCCTCAACTAAACCCAGCAACTTTTCATTTTCTATTATTATGTATTGACAACACACCTTTTGTATGAATATCTTATCTTTCCAGAATCAACAGGCACAACTCTGAATTAAAAGATTTAGTTTTTGTATATTCTGCAAATCATAAATCACAATACACCCCTATTGTATATCTATAACAAAAAATAACCGCAACAAGGATTATAACATCATGTTTTCATTAAAGATTCTCGATCTTAATTAGAAAATACATAGAAGTTATTGCTTATATGGCTTAGATGCTATCCGTTTCTAATGTTGCATCATCTGTTGAAACTTTTTATATACTGATTGTGGGGGGGTTCTTTTTAATTAGATATGGTTGTAGAAACACAAGGTAAATGGATCAAGATTTTGGCTCATATCCTTATTAATTTGACCTATTGTATTATTTTCTTCTTTGCTAACATATATTACAATTACTTATTTCTTAAATTCTGGTGTTTAGGTATGTGAATCTTCTTGTTTAATTTTATTTATTTATTTGTGTACACCTATCATTTGGAGAATAGAGATGACATAATAACTATGCTGGTAAATTCACAAATTAAAGGGCTTGTATTCTGGATGTGATTTCATCCTGAATAATAGGGGATCAGTTATGTGATTAACATTGTACATAGTAAAATCAACTAAATACTGCAAATGAAAGAAGCAGCATAGGAGGTTGAATCTGGGATCTGTTAAATCAAAGTATTTTGAATCTGAGTTTGGGTAGTCTCCAATTGATTTGTCGTTGTCTAGAATTGCACATGACAAATGGTTATTTGATATCTGTACATACTTCTTGATTTTGTATGACTACTGATACAACTTGAAGACAACTTTTTTAGTCAGTGACTTAATTATGCATGAAAAATCATTTCCTTTTGGATAATAAGAAAGGTAGGTACATTTTTTTTTTAGAAAAGATAACATTTAGTTTCATGTTTCCTTCTGATGTTTCTTGTCCTCCAAATAATGTATTGGTTTGTTTTTGTATAGTCAACATCGCAAAGGAGGATCTCTTTTTGTAGGGTAAGATCTCTTTTTACTTTTAGATAATCAGAAGGGCAGTTATGTTGAAGTGTCTATGTGTTATTTTGTTACTTTTCCTAGTCCTATGTATTGTAGTTATGTTAGAGACTATAAAATCTATAATTTACTGTGTCAAAAATATTTTCAGTTGATAGCTTTCTAAGTATTGTAAACTGCTGCTCCATACATGGCTTCCACTAATTCCTTCTTTTACTTAATGTTTGTACTTGTTACAAAAAAATATGAAAGAATGGTATGGGAAAAAAGACTGTCTCAATCTAAAATAGATCAATTGGAATTATATTATGAAGTTGTGGGGGGAGTAAAGAAGAACATAATATTTGATATTGGATATGAAGTAAAAAGTTACTTCAAGACAAATCTTTGTGTCTCTAATGCTTTCACATCTATACCACCTTTGGTTTCTCAATTACCAATAATAAATTTTAAGGAGTTTGTGAAGAAATTGATTTTGGAACTTACTAATCACTTTCTTTCGGTAGTTATTGAGCATGCTGGTGTACAATAAGTGGTGACACATGATCCTCCTACTCCTAATGATGATGGCATTGATTTGTAGATCTTCATCTTTGCATTAACTTTTGATATTCTATTTTTTGGGGAAGTACAAAACATTTGTGTAGAACAATACTTTGATGGATGTTGGGTTGTTTTCTAATAGTAGTTTGTTTTGACAAATACTTAGTTTTGTGGATCTTTGGACAAAATTATGTGTTGGGTTTTTCTATCTATTTGAACATTCTAATTATATTATCATTTAGTAATTATTTGATATGAATGTTGGTTATTTAATCAGTTAATAATTTACATGTTTCAATAGTTTTATAAGAAAATTATAGCAATAAAAAAATTAGTAATGATTTTGGTTGTTGCTACTATAAAGCTTTAGCGACGGATTGTGAAATATAAATTTTCGTCACCAGGTATAGTTGCTTAGAAAATTAAACTATGTTGCGATGAATCAATGACAAAGTATTTTGTCATAAATTTAGCCATGATGAAAATGAATTATGCAAATAGCAATGGTATAACAGTGGCCTTATCCGTCGCTACATTCAACAACTAATATCGTCGATCGCAAATCGGTCACAAGTTTTGTGACAGAATCCATATTTTTATCGGTAAGTGTCTATTAACAAGAAAAATGCCAATATATGGTAATCTGATGCTATTTCGTCTCTAATTCTATTTAGCAATGGATTTACATAGAATAGCGACAAAATTTGTCCGTCGCTAAACGTTGTTTTTTGTAGTGCATCAATTTAGGCTTGAAACCTTTAGCAGTAGTCCCTAAATTCTAGGACTACGGCACCACCATAGGTTATAAGGGGTCACCTATCAGTTTAATCAAGATACCATAGTTCTTTGGAACATCAGCTTAGTGTATCCATGTCAGTCAGTGCTAGTACCCTTGGCAAGGTACTAGCATCTTTCTGACTGAGGTTATAGGTTGAACTCGATTTGCTTAGATTAGGGTAGGTCTATTATTGTTAACTCCCATAGTTCTTAGTTCATGTTTCAATTTATATTCAGTTCACAATTTTTTGACTGAGTATTCAGTTATTCAGTTTTATCCAGTACATGTTTATACTTTGTCTTGCATTCAGTTTACATGTTCATGAATTCATGTTCATTTTATACCATTTAGTTACTATCACGGCCCAAATCATGGCCTAATCATCATGGTTATCTTATATCTGCCAAGGATCAAAGACCACCCCATCAACCTAGCCAACCAAAACACAATACAACAAACAACTGATGAATTTTGAGCATATAACGAGATAGAGCTGAGTTTCGAACATATAACCAGATAGATAAATCAACTAAATCGGATCTAAGAATCCACAATACCAAATCCACCCACATCCTGTCTATAAAAGTCTCTAAGAAATTAAACATCGATAAAAATCGGGACATGCCCCCGACCATAATCAAAACCCACCGAAGTAGTTTAGGACGTAAGTAAAGACAAGACCAAAAGATGAGGGCCTTCTAGGGAATGGAAGCTCACCTCTTCAAAGTTGACTCACAAAAAATCCAGAAGTCAACTACCACTGTACAAGGAAATAGAAGTGTCTTTGGACCCTACATAGCATAGGGATACAGTGTTTGGGGATGGTTAGAGGCGTAGCACTAGCATGTAATTCAATGAAGGGATAAAATAATGTCATGATCAATCCATCCAAAATCATCTAAAACCATATGCACATATTCATATACATATATATAATATGTCAGGATAGGAACAAGCCTTAGAATGAGAGTTAAAATATTAACATGTACTGTGTAGCTCAAACCGTCATCTATACGTATAGGCTATATGGGTTTAGCTCTCTCCCTGCAGAATGGGTCCCAGTGCATTTTAGCCACACAAACCGAGGTATTAAGGAAGGTCAGAGAATTCATGATCCTTTGCTAATCTAAGATACAAATATATAAAGTGTGACACAAGCACATGGTCATCAAGACCAACCCTCGCACTGGCAAACATGGGCTCCCAGTATCAGTTCCTCGGTACCTCCACTTTCATGGCTCAGCTATACAACCCACTTTAAGACTAATTAAAACATTTACATAGTCTCATTCATTAAACAAATAATTATCCATTAAGGTCTAACTCATTGGTATCGTCATATCAACTTCGCGTTCAAGGTATTATCAATATGTCATTCCAATTATCATCACTTCGGGGAATCTATGACCCCACAAGCTCCAACCATTCATCCGCATGTGGGACTCCACAACCCATGAGGTTCAATGTTAATTATCCATTAACCTGGGGAAACCCACGACCCTTGAGGTTCAAATTAAAATAATATATGTTCCATTAGCCTTTTATGTAGTGCGATAGTTCCAAAAGCTATTAAAATATGCATATACTCATGTTTCAATGCCAATTTCATATGGTGGGTTGAGGTTATTACCAATTTCAATTCTAAATCCATTTATTCGGAGTAATCCATGACCCCTATTACCAATTACTTTGCCCATGAACCCAATGAGTTCAAAAACTATCAATTCAAAACATGAATGATTCACAAAACCATGGGAAAGGCAATTCCATCAATAACATTCAAAGGCCCTCAACCCAACTTCTTACACCATCAGTGAATCACATGAATAACAAATCTAAACATATGTTTTTAATAAAATAAGTTTAGAAGAAGAGATACATGCCTAAAAGTATTGAGAATTATAGAGAAAAATCACCAATTGAATCTCTAGAAGCCAAATCCTTAGAAACCCTAGCTTGCTCTTGACTTGGGGATTTGAGAGAGTTTTGTAGTATTTTAGGATTGAAAAATAGGGAGTTATGGGGTACCTTAGGGTATTTTAGGTTGATGGTTACAATTTTCCCTTAAATAAAACACAGGAAAAACTATTGCTAGTTGTTATGAGTCATATCACGACTCATGACTACTAGATATGATTCATTGCCTAGACTCATAGTCTGGGCAGTAACTCAGGGCATCCTTACTGATATGGTCATGAGTCACACCCTACGACTCATGAACAAACCCTAAAAATCATATAGTCTTAGTCATTACCATGATAGCAACTTTGGGCCATCTCACTGGTTTGGTCACGAGTCCCACCCTACGACTTATAACTTTACTTTATGACTCGTGAGGTCTAAGTCGTGACCACATCAAAACCATAGACAAATTACTAGTCATACTATAATTGGATCCATACGGCTTGTGAGGAGTCTTTATGATTCGTCACATGATTCATACCCTGGATAGTGAGCTCAAAACTCCAAAATTTTTAAGAGGAAAAAATCTGGGGTATTACATCACCACCACCACCACCACCCATGTTCATTAGTCCCCAAACTAGAAGTCAAGGCATCCATTAGCAAAAATGTAAGACAGGAATGTAATTAAAAAACTTCTAACAAAGTTAAAAAAACAAAATTAATAGGAAAACGCATACCTTAAGCACAATTATCAACCTAGGGAACAAGCACGGATATTAGTATTTTATGTCCTCTTCAGCTTACGAAGTATCTTCTTCAACCTTATTGTTCCTCCAAAGGACCTTAATCGAAGCTACAACTTTTGTCCTTAAATGAAGGACTTGCCTATCCAAAATCTCAACAAGAACTTCCGCATAAGACAAGGAATTCAAAATACCAACAATCTCGATAGGTACCACCAATGAGGCATCACCCACATACTTCCTCAACACATGAAAAACTAGGTGAATGGAATACAAACTCAATGGAAAATACAATTCACAAGTGATATTGCTCACTCTTCTCAATGTCAAGTACGGGCCTACATAACGGGGACTGAGCTTCCCCCTCTTTCCAAATTTCATCACTCTCTTCATAGGAGATACCTTCAAGAACACCCAATCACTAACCTCAAACTCTAACTCGTTTTGCCTCATATCCACATAGGACTTTTGGCAACTCTGAGCAGTCTTAAGTCTATCCAGAATCACCTTCAACTTTTTCATGGTTTGGTGAACCAAGTCCGTACCCAAAAATCTAGTCTCACCAACCTCAAACCACCCAATAGGAGATATACATCTCCTACCATAAAAAGCCTTAAAAGGAGCCATCCCAATACTAGAGTGATAACTGTTATTGTAAGCAAACTCAATAAGAGTAAAATGATCCACCTAACTACTTCCAAAATCAATCACATAGGCCCTTGGAATATCTTCCAAAGTATGATTGGTCCTCTCCTTTTTTCCATCCATCTAAGGATGGAATGCAATACTAAGGTTCACCATGTGCCTAAGTCTTTCTAAAACGAATGCCAAAATTGAGAAGAGAATTGTGTACCTCTATCAGAAATGATAGAAACTGGAGCACCATGCAACTTAATGATCTTCTGAATAAACAACTTAGCATAATCCTCTCCTGAGTAATTAGTCCTCATAGATAAAAAGTGTGCAGACTTAGTCATCCTATCCATGATGACCCAAATTGAATCATTCTAATTTTAAGTTCTCAGAAGACCAATAATAAAATCCATGTTGATCATCTCCCATTTACACATGGGCAACTCAATCTCTTGAGACAAGTCACTAGGCCTCAAGTGCTCAACCTTCACTTGCTAACAGACCATGCATTTAGTCACAAAATTGGACACATTTGTCTTTATTTTGTTCCACCAAGAAAAATTCTTCAAATCTTGATACATATTTGTTGAACTAGGATAAACTGTATACCTCGACTTATGAGCCTTAGTAAAATCCTTTCTCGCAGCCCATCAACATCTAGAACACACAACCTACCTTGGTACCACAAAATACCATCACTACCAATCTCAAAAGTTATAACCTTCAATTGGCCCACATCATAATTAATTTGCATCAAGGTAGGATCCAAAACCTATTTCTTCTTCACTTTAACACTAAGAGATGACTTTACTGCCTCTTGATAAATCACACCTCCATCCTCAAAATCTAAAAGTCGAACACCAATATTTACCAACTGGTGAATATCCTTCACCAATCTTTGCTTCTTCTTATCCACATGAGATAATCTACCAATAGACAACCTGCTATGAGCTTCAGCAACCACATTACTTTACCTAGGGGATATTGAAGACTTGTATCATAGTCCTTGAGCAACTCAAGCCATCTTCTTTGCCTGGAATTCAACTCTTTCTTGGTGAACAAATGCTACAAGATCTTATAGTTTGAATATATATCAACATGCACCCCATATAAATAATGGCTCCAAATCTTTAACGCAAACACCACAGTCGCCAAATCTAGCTCATGAGTTGAATAATTTCTTTTATGAATCTTCAGCTTCCTAGATGAATTAGCCAACAATTTAGCATGCTTCATCAAGAAACATTCTAGTCCCACATGAGACACATCACGGTAAAATACAAAACCATTAATTCCCTCAAGCAGGGTCAAAACTGGCGTGAAAGTCAACATATCCTTTAATTTCTCAAAACTAACCTCACAACCATTGGACCATAAAAACTTCACCTTTTTTTGAGTCAATGGAGTCAACGGAGTAGCAATAGAATAGAAGCTCTCCACAAACCGCATATATTATACGGCTAAACCTAAGAAGCTTCAAATGTCGATTGGAGTCGTGGGTCTAGGACATTTCTAACCGCCTTAACTTTCTGTAGATCTACCATAACCCCCTTAATGGAAACAACATGAACCAGAAAGGTCACAACATTCAACCAGAAATCACACTTTAAAAACATAGCATGAAATCGCTAATACTAAAGAGTCTGTAACACTACTTGAAGATGATTACCATGATCCTCCTTACTCTTAAAATACCTCAAGATGTCATCAATAAACACTATTATGAAAAAATCCAAAAGCTGCCTGAATACCTTATTCATGAGATCCATAAATACAATCAAAGTATTAGTCAACCCGAAAGACTTAACTAGAAACTCATAATGACCATATCAGGTTTGAAATATAGGTCTTAGGGATATATGCCTCCCTAATCTTCAACTGATAATAACCTAATCGAAGATCAATCTTAGAGAAGCATCTTGCACCCTGAAGTTGGTCAAAGAGATCATCAATCCTAGGAAAAGGATCTTTATTCTTCACCACCACCTTATTCAACTGCCTATAGTTTATGTACATTTGAAGAGACCCATCCTTCGTATGCACGAAAAGCATAGGATCACCCCACAGAGAGACACTAGGATGGATAAAACCCTTATCAATAAAAACCTTTAATTACTCGTTAAGTTCTTTCAACTCAGTCAGAGCCATTCTGTACAGAGGGATAGAGATAGGGAGGGCATCCGGTAGAAGATCAATCCAAAAGTATATTTCTTTATCGGGGTAAATGCCAGGAAGGACCTTGATAAATACTTTAGGAAATTCACTAAGCATCGGGACAAATTTCAAGGAAGGACTTTTAGAACTGAAATCCTTAACTTAAACTAGATGATATAGACAACCCTTAAAAATCAACTTTCGAGCTCTAATATAAGAGATAAATATTCCTTTAGTTACTAGAGAACTCCATTCCCACTCAACCTCTGGTTCATTCAGGAATTGGAAACTGACTTTACGAATCTGACAATCTAGAGAAGTGTAGTACAAATAAAGACAATACATCCCAAAGATCACATCAAAGTCTACCGTATCCAACTCTATTAGATCCACTAATGTCTCCCTACCACAGATTGATACCACACAATCCATATAAACCTTTCTAGATATAATAGAATCAGCCACTGGGGTAGACACAAAGAAGGGATCAAAGATACTCTCTGGACCAAACCCAAAATGCACAGCCACATAAGGGGTCACATAAGAAAGGGTGGACCTTGGGTCAAGCAGACATTATACATCACGAGAGAAAAGATTCAACATACCAGTGAGCACATTAAGAGATGCCTTAAATTCCTGATGTATAGTAAGAGCATAAAGATGATTTCGGCCCGTGTCAGTACCAGAAGTAGCGCCCTTCGGTGCTAGAGCTGATAAAGTAGCAACATGGACCTTATTATCTCTAGAAGAAACCTTAGCTAGATAGTGCCACTACAAATGCCTCGATTGACCATAATTAATGAACTTATTTCTCCCCTTATCATAAACTCCATGATGCATCTTCCTACATAAATAACAAAGGGGATAAGATGCGGTTGACTGGGCTCCACTAGCTTGTGACTAGGTACCATGTAATTAAATCCACTGTCAGTCTGAATGTGACAACCATCGGATAGATTTGGATATATAACACTAGCAGTAGAGTATGAACCCGAGTTTCCCCAAATCCTTTTTGGCCCATTGACTACCATCTCTACTACTGTTCTGCTGGCCTCCTACCTGCTCTGAATACCTAAAGTTCTTATTCTGTCGTTCCCCTATCTTTGTCTGTTTCATCTTTTTATCCTCAAATTACAACATGAACACCACAATCCTAGAGATATCCATGTTTTTATTCAACATAACAGCCTTACACTCCAAAACCAAATCCATAAACAAATATGAATCTAACTTTCTCATCCTAGACCTTATACTAAATACAATTTTTAGAGCATAAAAAGATAATTGATGAAACTTCAATGCCTAATCCATCACAACTATCCTTCACCACTTTACATTCACAAACTCCTCAGCCTTAGCCCCTCTCATCTCCTGAGGAAAGAAACGATCAAAAAAGGAATCCAAAAATTCATCCCACTCAATTGGCTCAACACCATCCTCTCTCAAATACTACCAGTCCTTATACAATTAATATACCACATCCTTCAGCTGATATGTGGTAAACTCTACACCATCAGAGTAAGAAGCATGCACCACTCGAAAAAAAAAATCAATCTCATCAATGAACCCTTTAGGATCTCCTTAACCTTAGAGCCTATAAAGGTCGGACGACTCAACCTCATGAACAGTCCAACTCTAGTAACCTTAGAACATAGAGAGAAAGAGAGCAAACACACTTAGACTAAAGATACTAAGAGGCGACCAACTGAATAAGCAAATAAACTGACTAATAAAACTAAACATTAGAGATATCTCCTTAGGGAAGTGGGACATGAGCATCATTAGATCGAGAAGCCCATAGAATACTGGCAGGGACTGGTGGAACTCTATAAGGGAAATCAGGAGTAGGGACCCAAGATCGGGTTTGTACCCTAGAAGTAGAATGAGTTCCATCTATATTGTCCCCAGATAAAAGAGAGGATTTTCCATGAGTCTCAAATCTTTGGGGAGGCATGATGTTAAATACAAACAAATTAGAATTAGAGGGGATTTCAATACCCTAGACTCCATAACTCGAAAATAGAACACGAAAAATGGAAACATTCCTAAATACCCTATAGTCTCTCGCTAATAAGTGTGGCATGCTACACATCCCTAAAAGAGACTCTACTTGAAATGGATTTATGACACCTAATAACCATGAACCAACCTTTGATACTAAGCTTGTAACAACCCAAACCAGGGCCTAGTTAAGATGGGTATCTCAAGCCTGCTAAGGACCGGAAACCACCCCCATTAACCTAGCCAACTAGAACATAATACAACTAAGAGAAGGTGAATTTAAAATATATAATAGGATAGAGATAAGGTTTGAACATATAACAAGATAAATAAATTAACTGAACAGGATCTGAGAATCCATAATACCAAATCCACCCACATCTTATCCACAAAAGCCTCTATGAAACCAAATATCAACCAAATTCAAAACATGCCTCCAATAATAGCCAATAAAACCTACTGAAATAGTCTAGGATGTAAGTAAAGGAAAGAGCATGAAATAAAGGCCTTTCAGAGAATAGAAGCTCCTTCTTCAAAGCTAACTCACGAATAATCCAAAAGTCACCTACCACTATGCAAGCTCCCAATTCTCATGGAGTCTTAGTCTTTAACAATAAAGAAACCTCAAGCCATCTCACTGGTTTGGTTACGAGTCCCACCCTATGACTCATGACCTCACCTTATGACTCATGAGCCCCGAGTGGTAACCTCGGTAGAAGCCATAGAAAACTTACTGATCAAAAAATAATTAAAGCCATATGACTCATGAGGAATCTTTACACCTCATCCCCTAAGTCATACCCTAGACAGTAAGATAAAAACTCTAAAAAAATTTAGAGGCAAAAATCTAGGGTGTTACAGTTTCCCATCTCACATACTCAGTATATTCAAAGTACTAATTTTATAATTCTTTGAACTATATTTCCTCCTAATATAGGTACAGATTCTTAGTACCTAAATCGCACTTAGCATGTTCTTATACCACTTGGCAATAATTTGGTGAGTCCTCATCATTCGAGGACTAGTTATTAGTTATCTATTTCAATATTTTATTTTATTTCAGTTAGTTGGAGTTAGTTGGGGGCTTGTCTCATCAGCTCATTATGATTTATTAGTTTTTTTATAGTCAGTCATATTTTCAGTTTGTTGAAGTATTAGCATTGATTCCATTACTATTTATTATTAGTTTGTTTTCAGTTTAGCTTCCGCCTAGTATTTTATTAATTTTCTTTAGTATCCAAATGCATGTCATGCCATGGATTAGCTTGGGGTTACTTGTGGCTCTAAGCACCATGTTACAACTAGGGGTAGTCTCGGGTCGTGGCACTCTGAGATGCTCACATACTCTTCATGCAAAATAAAAGATGGCTCTCTTTGTATGTGCATATATTACTATCAATGGAATAAGGTCACAGTGAAAAATAAGTACCCTCTCCAATAACATGTGATTTTTTTTACCAGCTTAAGGGCTTCTAGGTACTTCTCCAAAATAGACCTCTATGCGGGTTACCATCAGTTGAAAGTTACGGAAGATGATATTCCCAAGACCATATTCCTAACTCAATATGGTCATTATGAATTTTTAGTTGTCTTTTTTGGACTAATGCACGTACAACCTTCATGGACCTTATCTTTTTTTGGACTAATTCACCTGCAGCCTTCATGGACCTTATGAATAGGGTTTTTAGAGACTGTCTAGATTTGTTCATTATAATCTTCATTGACAATATTTTAGTACACTCCAAAAGTGAGGAGGACTATGCCAATCACTTCCGAATTATGCTACAGACCCTTAAGTATCAAGAGTTATGTGCAAAATTTTCCAAGTGTGAATTTTTGCTTAGTTTTATTACTTTTCTTAGTCATATTATTTCTAGTTAATGGATTAAGGTTGATCCCCAAAAGTTTAAGGCAGTGAAGAAATGGCCCAGACCTACGAATTCAACTGACATTAGGATCTTCTTAGGTTTGGCAAGTTACTTTAGGTGGTTTGTAGAAAGTTTTTCTTCTATAGTTGCTCCATTACCAAATTGACTCAGAAAAAGGTGAAGTTCCTATGGTCTGAAGCTTGTGAGAGCAGTTTTGAGAAGTTAACAGATCATTTGACCATTGTTTCTGTCTTGATGATACCTGTGGGTATTGAGGAATTTGTGTTATATTGTGATGTGTCCCTAGTGGGACTTGATTATATACTTATACAGCATGGTAAGGTGGTAGCTATACATCTAGACAACTTAAAGTCCATGAAAAAAATTATCCCACTCATAATCTTAAGTTAGCGGTTGTGGTATTTTCACTTAAGATTTGGCTTCATTATTTATATGGGGGTAAATATAGACAGCTTTATTAACCATAAGAGTCTTCAGTGCATTTTTACATAAAAAGAGTTGAATCTCAGGCAAAGGTGGTGCTTGAGTTGTTGAAGGATTATGATATGAGCTTGCATTATCAGTCAGGTAAGGCAAATATTCTTGTTGATGCTCTTAGAAGGTTTCCCATGGGTATTCTTTCCCATGTTGATAGGTAAAAGAGGGGTTTGGTGAAGGATATCCATCGATTTTCTAATCTAGGAGTTTGACTTTTAAACTTCAGGGATGGAAGAGTGATTGTTCATGGAGTTTCTAAGTCCTCCATATATGCCAAAATTAAAGAGAAGCAGGAAAATGATCCAATATTGATGCAAATCAGGAACGATGTTAGTCAGTAGAAGGTCTCAACTTTTAAATTAAAGGATATGGTATATTTTGATATCAAGGAAGGTTGTGTGTTCTTGATGTTGATGGGGTGTGAGAGAGAATTTAAATCGAGGCCTATATTTCTAGGTATGTGGTTCATCTTGGCTCTACTAAAATGTACCATGACTTAATGGAGGTGTATTAGTGGAATAATATGAAAAAAGGATATTGCAAATTTTTATGTCATGTGTTCAAATTGTCAATGTGTTAAGATTGAATATTTGAGGCCTAGTGGAATGTCCTAAGATATTGCAATACCCATCTGCAAGTGGGAGATGATTAATATGGACTTTTTTGTTGATCTTCCACTTTCCCAAAACCAATATGATTCTATTTGGTTCATCATTAATATGATAACCAAGTTTGTCTACTTTCTTCTTGTAAGAACTAATTATACAGGGGAGGATTATGCGAAGTTGTATATTCAAGAAATTGTTAGGTAACATGGAGCTCTCGTTTCTATCATATCTACTAGAGTTTAAAAAAAATCTTCTTAGTTTTTTAAAGGGTTGGGTACACGGGTGAATCTTTTCACCGATTTCTATCCTCAAGTGTATGGGCAAGAAAAGCGTACCATTCAGACTTTGTAGGATATGCTAAGGGCCTATGTTATCATTCTAGCATCCAAATGGCCCCTTTTGAGAACCTTTATGGTAGAAAGTATAGATCACTGATTAGATGATATGAGGTAGGTGAAACCAAATTATTTGGGCCTGATCCTATGCATCACTCAATGGATAAAGTTAAGGTTATTAGAGAATAACTTAAGACTGCTCAAAGTCGCCAAAAGTTTTATGCTGATGTGAGCAGAAGAGATGTGGAGTTTGAAATTAATGATTGGATGTTCCTGATAATCTCTCCTAAAAAAGTAGTGATGAAGTTTGGGAAAAGGGTAAGTTGAGTCCTCTCTATGTTGGTCCTTATCAAATTTTGAGGAAGTTTGGTAATGTCACCTATGAATTGGACTTTCCTACGGGTTTGGCATCAATTCATCCCGTCTTTAATGTGTCAATTCTTTAGAAATGTGTGGGTGACCATTCTCTTGTTTTCCCTATAGAGGATATTGGTGTGAAGGATTATCTATTGTATTAGAAAGTTCCTATCAAAATCATAGATAGCAAAGTTCAGAAGTTAAGGAATAAACAGATAGGCTCGGTTATAGTATTATGGTGGAATCAAAATGTAGAGAAAGCTACTTAGGAATTGAAAGATGATATGCAGGCTAGATATCCCTCATTCTTGTTGAAACCTTGGGGTTTGCACCACACTGTAAGGGACCAGGTTCCTTAAAATCAGTCACAGTCAATAACACAGTAACTTAACCAGGAACACAACACAATGCAGGAAACTTAAATAACACAAGATTTAACGTGGAAACCCCATTGATCAAGGAAGGAAAAACCACAGCTTGCCATAACAAGCTCTCTAAAATCCACTATAATAAAACTCTTGATTACACACTCTAATGAACCTAACTCTAGGCTCCTTCAACTTGTAATAAATCTACTACAAGCTTACCTTAGTAACTCTGCCAACACTCTCTAAAAACTGATTAACTCTAGTTAGTATCAAATGTAGGCAACTCAAACTAAACATTCTCTAAGAAAAGAAAACAAATAAGCATTACTCTTATAGACTGAGTAATTCTATTAAAAATCAAGTTCACTCAAGAACACTCACTCTTTTTGTACATACAAGAAATAAGAACCTGAGCAATGTTGAAATTAAGTTTTTGCCTTTCACTTTTCAATTTTTTTATTTGCAAAATCTACGTGATGAACAAGAGTACTTTTTCTTTTATAGATGAATGATTTATGTGGTTGAAATATAATTGGACCAAATGTCCTCAATAATATAAGTACAACCTGCATAGTTTGTTACCTGAGAGGACAAACTTGTGTAGATACGTACCAGCTATATTGTACTCTTGGACATCCAGGGACCTAGTCCCTTGAAGTGATCTACTAATCAAAAAAATAAGATACAGTAATTTTACCCCTTTTCAATGATGACAAACCAACCAAAGAGTTTTGAGAAACAATGCTCATGCTTTATTCGTCATATTTAATTGGTGTGATTACCACTACTGAAGATGAATGTTCCCCCTATAATCATGTTTCCACCATTATATAACATAGGGACATGATCCCTTATTGTTAATTGCTATCAAGCTTTAATTTCTTCCCCCTATCATCATGCTCTATTAGTCATTAAGTGTATTTGTATACTTCTTCCTATCTCTATGCCTCCAGACTCAAACATATCATCACACATGTGCTATATTTGGTACCTGTTCTTTAATATCATCAGCTTAAACACACACCTATCCTTAACACTTGAAGTCAGTATTCCCCCTTTTAGCATCATTGAAAAGGAATAACAATAGACTAAGAGTAAATATAAGCATAGGTTAGTTAACTCATGGCCACTTGGGAAACACTAACATAAAGAACAACTTTAAAATAAAGGAAACAGATGAGGCATACTAGTAGAAACTCATTCACTATAAGAACTATTACAATACACAGAAAATATCAAATAATTATTTACAAAGGCCACAATAGAGACTGGCATAGAAAATTGACACACTAGGACTCAGGTAGAAGGGGGCTTAGGGGAGAGTGATTTCAGCAACATGTCCATTCTAGAATCCTCAGAAGCATGAGCATCCAATAACTATTTAGTGAGGGCCTTTACTTTAACATTCAACCTTTCAACCTCACAAGTTAATTCAACAACCCTGCCTTTTAGCTTTGTATTTTCTGTTGCAAGTTCTTCAGTGGCTTCAGGTCCCTCTAAGGACAACTTCTGATTTTTTGGTTTCAGGTGTAGTATTTCATTTCCATTTAATTCTAAGACAATGCTCAACTCCTCCATTTCTTTGGTTAAGCTTTCCTGAGCAGCCAAAAGTTCTGACACTTCAGACACAGTTCCCACTTTCCCTTTAATGCATTAATTTTCCTCCAAGTTTGTCAAATGGACTTTTGTTTAACTATTCCTAGGGTTCCCTTTGTCCCAATTACTCCGAAGTGATCAAACACCTTATATAGGAAGTATCCATATGGCATCCCATATTTTCCTTCCTTCTCACAGATTACCTTCTTTATATGCTCTATTATTAGAGAAGGTAAGTTTATCAACTCAAAATTTCTCAAACATTCAATCAAGAATAGGTCAACTCCAGAGGTAATGGTACTTTTATCTGATCTGGGTAGGACCTTGTTCAAAAATTCAAAAACTAACTGGAACTCATATGTAAGAAATTTTTTCTTTTGACTAGCTATTGAAATTCCACCTACCTTTGAGGTTTTAATCATGAATTTTGTTGAGGGTTGTTGTCTTACAACTGTCCTTACACCTATTATAGGTACATCCATGATTTTTCCCAATCCATATTTATCTTGATATATATCTTCTTGCACTAGGCTGGTTAGACTCGCCCTATATTTTGAGAAATTCATGGTGTAATAAAATTCTCTAATTTCATTTCCAAACACCATAGGAGTTGATTCTTCAAGTAGGTGTAGCCAACCTTGATGTTTCACATATTCCACCAATTACGCCATGCCAGATTTCTCATAAATCCTTTGCAAACACTCTTCAAAACATCACTTTCTAGGTTTCTAAGACAACATTTCTTGCTTTTCTAGGTACAACCTACTTTTCTTCCTCTTTTCTTCTTCTCTTTGAGTAACTACTTTGTTCCTCTTCAATAGCCTTTCTCTTCTTGGGACTAGGTCCTTTAGAGGCTTTCTTTCTTTTGATAGAAATATGTTTCTTCTCCTTTCCTGCACGACTGTAAGACTTTGAACTAGAGGACCTGGTCCTCTAATCATCATATACTTCCTCTTTTCTTTCCTCAGTTATAGTAGCAACCTCTAAATTAATGTCCTCTCCTTCTTCAAGCTCTACAACATCAATGTTTTCTTTCCCTTATGCTACAATAGTTTTCTTAAAGCTTCTTTTTTTATGGTTGAAGACTTATTATTTTTCATAGCATCTGCTAGAAATTTCAGTTACGACCCCCTAGTAGAATAGGATTTTGTAACTGGTACACTAGTGTCAATCTTTTTCCATTTTTCTTCACTATCCTTCAGTTTATTTATTTTCTAAATCAGAGGTTGTTCATCTTTATCCTCGATATTTTCTTCATCTGGGGGTAATATGAATTCCCATTCTTTGTTAAATCATTTTTTTCTTATATTGTTTGATCCTTTGTACATACTGAACTTTTTAAGGATTCATTTGCAAGCAAGATTAAATTCTCAACTAGCCAATTTATGCTATTGATTGGATCAGATTTCTTTATAGGAATCTCTTCATAAACTAGTTAGAAAAATATGGGGTTTGACTCAAAGGGAGAAGGGGAACCAGGTACTTCTAAATTTTGCTAAAATTTTAGTACTTTTCAATTCTTCAGAGAGGACATGGATTTGTCAAACATTGGATTACCCTGGTTTTTCAGAGGAAAGAGGTTCATCAGTTGAGGAATCTCTTTGTCGATTGGAGAACCAAAGCCTTTATTTAAGTCAACTTTCAAGGCTAACGTATCAGGATTTCAACTAAAGCTTAAAATTTTGAATGGAACAGTTTCACTTAGGGCTTCAGGAATTTCAGGGAAGGTGTGGTGGGTAAGAAACTTTGTGATTCTTGAGGAGGATCAGAGGATAATTTTTTCATGGGGTTTGAAGAAGATGGAGTTTCATACATTTGGAAATTTTTAGAAAGGAAAATAAAAAGGACCAATTTAGATTAAGGAAGGGGATAGTTTAGAATGTTCTTAGTTAATTGAGAGGAGAATAAAAGGAATTGCTTTTATAATTAAAGAGGTGACCAATTGATATTTAATAGATACACTTTTGAAATAGACGTGTCTGATGACAACGGTGTAACTCTTCACTTTTGAATTGAATTGACATCTTTTGTTCATATAGGAGAAGACATGTGGCCTTTTTTAAACAACCATTTAATGAATTTTTAAGGAAAATTGTTTTGGTACTAACCTGTGAGATGGGACTAGGTCCCTTTCTTTTTAAATAAATTTTGTACTTGTTTTTGCTTCAACTATTCTCCTCCTAAGTTATTCCAATGGGTGTATACCTACAAAGGTAGGAACTGAGTTATATTAACAAGCACCTTTTTTAGCATCGATACATGTCTCTTTAACATAGCCAATTTTTAGGAGAGACATTAACTTAAATGTTAGGTTAGGGTATTTTGATTAATCTCAATCTCAACTTGCTTTTTAGAATAATTCTGAGGACCAAGACCATGACATTACTTTACTCAAACTACCTCCAGTTCCTTCTTCTATGATAAATTCCTTTAGGACTAGTTCCATTGGCATCAACTAATTCAAAATGAGAGACTTCCATATTAAAGTGTCTTGAGTGAGAGAATCCAGTTAGATCTTCCAACATTGAGCTTAGAACACATACTATCAACAACCCATTCCTGACTACAATCCCCTTTCACGTACCTCAAATCATGATCACAAGTTGAATTTGTGAACCCACTTAATTTTGAGATCCCAGTAGGAGGACAATGGTGTGATCAAATCCTTCTTGGCCTATCTAGGTAGACAATTTCTTCACACTTTTCAAGAGTTTGGAATCCTTAGGATGTGAATTCCCTTGTTGAATGTATTCAATACCACTTATTTTAGTTGTAAGACACTACTAAATCTTTTTTTCAAGTTCCCGTCTCTTCACAGTGAGTACATAAAGATTTATGAACCTTGTTTCTGGCATCCTAAGCAGTTTTTCCTTTTGACCCAAGAGATTGTGATTCTCCTTGATAATCAAGACCCTTTCCATTATTTGCACCTTGACTAGCTAAATTAAAAAGGATCTGTGAGGTTGTAGTTCATTTAAAAGATTTGTTAAGCTCTTCTTTTAAATGGACCAGGTCTCTTTTTAACTCTCCATTCTTATGGAGTGCAAACATAAGGTGGTTTTGATAATCACTCAACCTTTCCTTAATATCAATTTGAAAACTTGAAGTTTCTTTCATCCCTTTTCAATATACTTTATTTACCTTCTTCAGATTACTCATCAAATTTAGATTTTCAAATTTTATCTCGGAGGATAATTCTTCAATTTCAAAAATTTGGAGAGATAAAGCAATCAGTTCAAACTCTTGATTTTCAATATTTTCTTCCAAAGCAATTTTCTCAGTAGTCAGTTCACATAAAGAATCAATCACAACACTAGCAAGATTTAACGTTAGAAAAAGTTACCTTTTTTTCTTCATCTTTCGTGTTGACCATAAAGGTAAAAAAGGAATCATAGATAGATGAACTATCTTCTGCTACTACCATAAACACATCTCCTGGCTTCTCATCTCCATTAGATTCACTGGAAGAATCTCTCCATGCTACCAGGGCTTGCTTTACTGCATAATCAGCTGCAACATTCCTTTTATAATTTTTAGGGACCTGGTCCCTGCTCTTTCCTTTGTCACCTCTAATCTTGAGGTGCTCCTAATAATATAATTTTTGCATAGTGCAGTCCTTAATAAAGTTCTCAGTACTTCCACATTTGTGATACATCTTAGTATTACTCCCCTTATTGTCGCTACTTCCTTTTCTTTGGAACTGAACACAATTTTTCATGGATCTAACAATCCTGTTTGCCAAATAGGAAATAGCAGTTTCTTATTCAGCTCAATTATGTTTTAAAGCCTTCAATTCCAGGGATTTTTCTCTTTTTACTTCATTCTTCTCCATCCCTTTGTACTTTTTTAACTCATGAGTCTTTAGATTTCCAATCAGTTTATCCATAGTGAGGGTCTTCAGGTTTCTTGCCTCAATTATAGCATCCACTTTGTATTATCAGGACTTGGAAAGAACACCAAGAATCATTCTTACCTGTTTGTACAAAGGAAACACTTCTCCCAAGAAGTGAAGATCATTTGTAATAGAAGTGAATCTTGTATGAATTTCTTCGATTGTATCTCCTTCTTTCATGGTGAAGTTTTCATAAGAGTAATCAGCATGTCTACTTTAGAATCCTTCACATCAGTAGTACCTTCATGAGGAGTCTTTAACCAATCCCAAATCTCCTTAGAATTTTCACAGGCAGAAATCCTATTATATTCATCAAGTCCAATACCACACATTAGCAGTTTTTTTGCCTTGTAGTTATTTTTAACTTTCTTTTTATCTTCATCATTGAAATCCCTCATACTTCTAACAATAATTATTTTCACTTCTCCTTATTTGACTTCTCTAACAGGAACATGAGGACCATCAAGAATTACGTCCATCAGTTCATTATCGCCAGCTATAATAAAGTAAAACATCTGGGTTTTCCACCACCTATAATATTACCCATTAAATCTAGGTAGCCAAGTGGTAGATTGCCCTTCTTCAAGGTTAGGTGGAGTAGCCATGCTAACCATATCACTCTAGGTGTGAACCATTTAGAGTGTTCTAGCTCTAATACCAATTGTTGAAACCCTGAGGGTTGCACCATATTGTAAGGGTCCAGGTCCCTCAAAATCAGCCACAGGCAATAAAACAGTAATTTAACTAGGAATACAACACAATTCAGGAAACTTAAAGAACACACGATTTAATGTGGAAACCTCCTTGCTTAAGGGAGGAAAAATCACGACTTGCCCTTACAAGCTCTCCAAAATCCACTATAATCAAACTCTTGATTACAGACTCCATTGAACATAACTCTAGGCTCCTCTATCTTGCAATAACTCTACTACAAGCTCACCATAGTAACTCTACCAAGACACCCTTAAAACTAATTAACTTTAATCAGTATCAAACTTAGGCAACTCTACTTAAGCACTCTCTAAGCAAATAAAACAAAAAACCATTACTCTTATAGACTGAGTAATTCTATTACAAACCAATCTTTACTCAATAACTCTCACTCTTTTTGTGCATACAAGAAATAAGAACTTGAGCAATGTTAAAATTGAGTTTTTGCCTTTCTTTCACTCTATAATTTTCAAATTTACAAAAACTACTTGATGAAGAAGCATCCTTTTCCATTTATAGATGAGTGCTTAATAGGGTTGAAATATAATTGGACCAGGTGTCCTAAATACTACAATCAACACCTACACAATTTGTTACACTAGAGGACAAACCTGTGCAGACATGTGCCAACTGTACTGCACCCTTAGACATCCAGGGACATGGTTTTTTATAGTCATCTGCTCATCATCAAAATAAGATACAATAGTTATTCAAATCTTTAAATGAAGTCATTAAAGGTATTAATACTAAGCTTACTCTTACCATATAATGCGTTCCTTCTCATCATGTAAAATATATATTAAGTTATCATTCATGGGAAAATGATCCCGAAGAGGGGACAAGGTAATTCCTTAGGATTTTGGACATCTAATAGATCTAGAAACGAGCCAACGTTACCCTAATATAGAGTAGAAATCAAATAGAAGTGATATATGCTAGGTTGGGGAATGGTTAAAGTGAAGAAAATCGTCGTGCATCTCATAGGGAAGCCCACGCTTTAGCCCCGCATCATAGGGACTAGAGAAGGGGTCTACTGCTATACCTCTACATTATCCATGCACCATAGAGAGGTTTCCCCACAATGGGCATGCTTCGTACGTGGTGGACCACACATTTGGACATGTGTTGCACCCCTTTTTTTCATCAATAAGATTTGGTTTTAACACTATTTTAAGGGTGTTTTGGTGTTTTTACACTATTAAAACATTCCTCATTCGCCCAAAATATTCCCATGTCCTTAAATACAACTTTTATCCACTCTTATCATATTATAATATTCCTCAATATATTAAAAGGAGAATCAACTAGGGTTCAAGATTCTTAACCTTTAAGAGTCGACTTTTCATTAAATTCTTTCTACAAAAAGGTATGTAGAATGACCTTACTATTTCAAAAGCATGTACTTAGAACCTATTTCTACCAATAATTATAAATTTAACTAATATTGTAAGTTACTTTATGATTTACAAGAGAATTGAGTTTTTGAATGTTTTATTTATCTGATTGTTTGTTACTTACATAAATGGGTTTTGAAGAGTATTACTTTCTTTACACATTGCTTTTTTTTGGGCGTAAATGTATGTATGCTTGAGAGAGATGATTTCACTTTACGATAAAGAAGGAATTTTGAATCAAAGGTGTTTTTCCTAAATCCTTGCACCAATTTTGTAATGGAACTCATATTTGATCTTAAATTATCATTTATGGTCAATGATACATTTTTGAAAGGGTTAAAGGGAAGAAAAAAAATAGTTAATGTGACTTTTAAGTCTTGGTATGATGATACCAAACAAGAGAATGCCCTTAAGATAAAGAAATAATTTTTAAGAAATGTTTATAAAAGGCTAAAAAATGGTCTTAAAGTGCAGATGGTTAACCAAGAAGGGATGGGTTCAAAAAACTTAGTTCCCAAAATCATGTTCTACTAACACCGGGTTGATTTATTGTGTACTTGGTTTGTACTTTGGAATACTAGAGATAAGAGACTTTAATTCTTGTGAAAACTTGGATTGGAATCTTGGACAACAAGTTAAAGTCAGACCCATATAGCCCATGGTGTATAGAGATACTGGGTATATCATCTATCTCAGAATTAAAGAAAAGAGTTGAGTCTATGTTTCAAAATGGTTATTTGAAGCCTTTAATTATACCATTGTGATCCGATAACTATGCCTATGACTAATATGTATGTATCATACATTATCTTTGGTTGTTTTACATACCAATACATTCCACGTATTGACCGTCCTCGAGTGGTTGCTTCATTTTGTGATGTAGGTTCAGAGTCATATTCTCATGGACTGGTACAGCACTAGGATTGTCTAAACATCATCAGAGTTAGTGAGTCCTCTATTTTTTGGAAGGAGGTTTATTCTAGATATTTAGTGATGAATCACGTGTGGGTGCACCACCTTACAAGGGACCAGGTCCCGTAAAGTCAGACATAGGAAATAAATAAGTAAAGCGGTAAGGAAATAAAACTTTGTAGAAAGGTAAAAAAACACAATGGTTTAACGTGGAAACCTCTATGCTCAAGGGAGGAAAAAATGCAGCTTTCGCTCGAAAGCACTCAATAATCCACTATAATCAAACTCATGATTACAGAATCCATTGAAGCTTAGCTCCAAGATCCATTAATTTTTCATAACTCTATTAAAAACTCTCCTTGGAAACTCTACTAAGATCTCTTCTTATTATAGATTTACTCTAACCAATATCAACTCAGGTAACTCTACCTAAGCACTCTACAAAAACAAGAAAACCTTTACTCCTATAAGATGAGTAATTCCATTAAAGACAAAGACCCAACTAAAGAACAATTTCGCTCACAGCACACAGAAACTTGGAACTTGAGCAATATTGAGTTTTTGCCTTTTTTCTTTTTGGATAATCAGATTACAAAAACCATTGAATTGAGGAGCATTATCTTCTATTTATAGTAGGATAATGGTTAGGGTTAAATTTATATTAGGCCAGGTATCCTGATTAGTACACAACTTACCTGAACAATTTGTTACACTAACAGATAAAACTTCACAGACATGTGACAGCTGTACTAAATTCATGAAGACCCAGGGACCTAATCTCCTTCTGTAAGTTGGTCATCATCAAAATAAGATATAGCAATTTTCCCCCATTTTGATGATAAAAAACCACAAAACATAGAGCATCAAACTTTATTCACCTAATTAAATCAAAGTGATCACCGCTACTGCCAGTGAATGACCCCCTATCACTATGCACCATGTTTTCCCTATTAATATACCAACATGATTCCCTCTATTGCTATGTTTGTACTTCAACACATCACTCAACACAAATGTTACACCTGGTACCTTCTCCCTACCACATATGAATCCTGTCCCTACTACATGAATTTAGTATTCCCCTTTTGGTATCATTGAAAAGTAAGAACAGTAAAGCAAGATTAAAATAAGCATAAGTCAGTTAACTCATGGATACTGGGAAACAATAACATGAAAAGCAAATTTTAAAGTAAAGAAGAGATATATGAAATACAAAAGCAAGGATTTTATACATATTAAATAGGATTAGTACCATTACAGCATAAAAATAAAGCATCTATCTTCAAATAAACACACAGGGGATTAGGACTGGAATCTGACATAAAAAAAGAATAAAGAGTAAGAGGGATGGGGTTTAGGTGGATGGATTTTTAGGGGACATGGTCTTTAGAAGAATATCCATTCTATCACTTACGGCAGCATGAGAATCCAACAACTTCTTTGTTAGTGCATTTGCTTCCCTTGAGATCTCAAGCATATACTCGCGAATCCAAGTTGCCCAATTTATTTTGATCTTCTCGACCAGATCGTACAGAACAAAAACATCACAACAAGTTATGTTGCTTAGAGATCCTTTTCAGGGAATTAGAGTGGTGGCAATAATATCAGCCATAATGCGATATTTGAAGCAGAGAAATAGGGCACCAAAACTAGATGACACAGATTTAGAATCAAAAAAAACTTTTTGGCTTACTTGAAGCCTACTTTGAAGTACTCAGGTGAGTTATTGTTTATAAAGGGCACTACACCGGAGAATTTAGTATCAAAAACTCTCTCGAAAAAAAAGTTGTTCAAGATAATTCTTGTGACGACCAGAAGAGTCTAAAAATCCCCACTGTTTGGGGAAAGTTTTATATTGGTGTAGAATGCACGTACAGGGTCCTCAAAAACTAGAGTTCCACAGAGTCAGAAAAATAAGGATAGGTCTTGAGATTTGAGAAAGTGTCTGACATTTCACGAGGCATCTTTAAGTTTGCTAAGATTAATGATACGCCCAGAAACTATTGAGAAATTCTATAAGGAAAGAAACTTTTCTTTGGAGAGGTTTGTCCAAAACTGGTGCATTTATCTGGAGGGAGAGAGTTAGAGAGATTTGGACAATTTTTATTTGTCGAAGAGTCGGGGCTGGGAGAGGGTCTCCATCTCTTGAGAAGAATTGATGAAGATTTATTGGAGGATTCTAAAAGAGGAAAAGGAACATCATAAGAAATTTTGGAGATGTTCTCCATTGATTGGGATTTAGGCATGAGAGAGTAAAGGGAAGAGTTTTAAAAGAAGAGAGAAATGGAGAAAGAAAGTTGGTTAAAAGAACCTGGGGAGGCGATTGTTTGGAGTGGATAGGAATGGAGAACTGAAAAGGCATGAGGTGAACGGGGACTAATGAAGATAAAGAGATACAATCTGGGGAACGGTGAAGGGTGGCAAAGGTGGCGTAGGAAACAGTGATACAATGATGGCAGCCCATTTTAAAAAGAGTCTTTTTTTTTAAACTGTAAAAATTAGATTATGTAAATAGAATTTAATGGTCAAAAATAACTTAGGAGTCTTAAGTGCAGAATCTTTTTTGAAGATCTTTCTTTCAGTAAAAATAAGATTTGACTATATAAAATGATTTGTGTCCAAAAATTTGTCTCATAAATTATTGACACCAAATCCTTTTCTAAGAACTCAGATTTTGAAAAGATCCAATCATGGAAATAAAATACTTAACTCAAACATACTTATCCCTAGACACATACAAAAATTTAAACAGGATATTAACACAGAATTATCACACATTTTGGGCACAATTTCAAGAGATAAATTAAAACCAAGTAGTGGATGTAGGATCCAGAGAATTTAAGTACCGTAGCTTTCGAGAGTTGTGAATACTACTCCAGTTGCTGGTGAGTCAATCAAGGCTTGTTCCTTACTGAGTCGTGGTTTTGAGCAATGCTCATGCGATGAAGCTTTCATCAAAGTGTTAAAAAGAATTCTCAGAAAAATGTTAGAATTCTCAGGAAAGTATGCAGCAAGCACAATGGTTAACAATAAAAATTTTAAAAGGACAAATGACAGCTTAAAAATTAAGAGTTACGACAATTTGTATTAGGTTTTGACCTTGTCATATGAAAAAGTATTTTCCTAGAGGGAAAAGAATTTTATTTATAATTTATCATTTTAGTTTCAAGAGTCGACTCTGAAGGGGGTATAATCGACTCTAGTAACATTTTCTCCAGCATTATCACTAGCAATTTTTTTTCTAAAACAATCAAGGCCTTTTTCTTTCCTTCTACACCTCTAGAACATCCACTATTAATCCCTTCATTTTGTAGATCTTGCGATCATGTTCCTACAAAATAAGAAGATTAATTTTTCTTAGGTACCCAAGCGGTCTTTGGTTCTTTAGGGTTAGATGTTCTCCCTTTGGGCTTCCAAACCCATACATTTTCAGGCTTATGCTTGAAACTATAGGATTTGCACCCTCTCTATCCACAGATGAAACAAATAGGCCCTCGATAGGATAAATAGTTCTTAGGTGATTTAAACGATCCTAATGAGGAACTCGAGTAGATTTTAAATTAGTTTGATCTTATGAAACTATGGCTTGATGATGCCTGAAAATTGTTTAATTTGATTTTGGCATCATCAAGCTCTTCATGAAGTAGATCAATTTCAATTTGACATGCTTCAATTTCTATTTGCCAGTGTCGTTGTTCTTCTTTGAGTTTTCATTTAAATTTAGCTACACAACTTTTCTTCTCTTTGGAGATTTTTTTATATTCATCTATAACTTTTTAAAGTTTGTCAGAAATCATATCCAGGTTAGATTCAAGAATATTACAGTTATGGTAATCATGTAATCTTACCTTGCCGATTCACTAGTTTCCATAAAGCACATATTCAATACTTTTACTTCTTTTTCAGTTCATCTTCATTACTCTAGTATCCAAGGTTTTGATTTTTCCTGGACGTTCCACTTTTTAATTTAGGAAAATTCTATTTCAAGAGACCAGGCTTTTCGCAATAGTAGCAACGTTCATCATTTGTTAATGGAATTATTACTTTTTCCTTGTTGGGATCCTTTCTGTCTCTGTCTCATGATCTGTCTTACCCCACGATTGATCATTTCTTCACGATTAGCATCTTCCAAAATATCTTTCTCTCTGATTACAGAAGCATTGAATGCTACTGGTTTCTTCTTTTCATCCTTATGAAACCTGTTGATATAATTTTTCTTATATGCAAAAAGGTTACGTCATAGTTCATCATTCATTTTTTGATGATCTCCATCTTCTAGAATGGCAGTCATGGTTTCCCAAATCTTTGGGAGACTTTGGACTAGTTTCTATACTTGCATGTTGTAAGGATAGTTTATTCCCAGTGATTTCAGTTCACACACAATTTTACTGAATCTGGCGAACATTGATTCAATATCCTCATTCTCCTCCATTTTGAATAACTCATATTCGTTCACAAGAGCAACAATTTTTGACTTCTTGACTTTGGCGGTTCCTTCATAGGTTACCTCCAGTTTATCCCATATTTCATTTTTGTCTCACACATTGAGATCTTGTCATATTCTTCTCCGCTAACTGCACACAAAAGTAAACTTATAGCACGTACGTTAGTTTGGATTGTCTCATATTGTTCTTTGGTAATATCAAAATTTTAAAGATTTTCCATGTCAGTACTACTGGATTCTTTATACTTGTCCCTTTGTTTTTCCTTGAGCCCTAGAATTGGCTTAGGACCCTGTTTGATGACAACCCAGGCTTGGTAGTTATTTGATTGGACTAAGATAGTGAATCTATTTTTCTAGTAAGAGTAGTGTTGCACATTAAAGTATGGTGGTCATATGGAGGAGTGACCATCCTGAAGAAGAGCACCGAGAATTTAATAATTGGCCATTTGATCTTTTCTCACTTACGGTTAGGCAATGCTTTCTGTGAGACCTGATCTAATGCCAATTGAAATTCAAGGTGGGTGAATTAAAATTTTCTTATATGAGTCTACTGCCGAAACCTAATAGTCAACACACTTGCAAATCAAAACACTTCACAAATAGATTAAACTTAAATAGTGAAGCACGTTCTTAATAAAGCATAAAGTAGACAACACAAAGATTTATCCTAGTTTGGAACACAAATCCAGTGCCTACATCCAATCCCCTTGGGTTTCAAGTTTCCTTTAGATCGTTGAAGGTTCGGTTCAAGTACAGTGATAGGAAACAAGTTCTAAAGACTTATTTTTCTCTTCAGATCTTTTGACACAGCTTCAGTTGATGTTAAAAAGTTGACTCGATCCTACTCTTTATATAACAATTGTAAACTGACGTTACAGAGCTTTGTAAGACTAAGAATGAGACACTTTGAATTTTCTCCTTGAAGTTGCGTGAAGAGTGTCTGGCTTCGGCTTCTTCTTTTATAGTCTCAGTTGTTATTCTCCATAAGGAAACCCAAGTGATTTCTTCTTAATCAAGGACTTAGATTGATTCCTTGATTGAGGAATTAGTTGTTTGATATGTCCATATATGACTTAGGATCACATCCATATTAGATATGTCCATGATCTTTCTTTCCTTTTATTCTGGATGTCTTATGTGATGATTGCGTCCTTCCTTTTTTTGTTTATATTCTGATTGATTCTTTAATTGTTCTTGATATCTCATTCTGCCATGATTCTGGGATAATGATTCTCCTTTCTTTTTCAGCATATTTGATTTATCTGCCATGCTTGTTAGAATTTCATAATCTTTTTGCGATTGGATGTCCTTCTTTTTCTAGAGTTGGCTTTCTTCATCAGTGGTCTTTTAATATCCTGAAAGGATTCACTTGTTAGTTTGTCATTATTAAAATATAAACATTGAAGTCTAACACTACTTTATTGACTAATTCAAACGCTACTTGAAACTCACCCTTGAGAAACTTCTTACTTTCACAAGTCACAGAAGTTCCTCCCACTTAGGAAAAATCAACTATAACTTAGTTGAGGCTTGCTATTTAGTAACAGTACTCACACCCATAATGGGAACATCCAGAATCTTTCCAAGAGTTTCTCCATCCAACTTAATTTTCCTTCATTGCACTATCGCATTCAATCTCTCCCTATCTTCAGAAAATTTAATAGTGTAGAAAATTGTCTTACTTCATCTTCATAGATAGAGTAAACTGGTTCCTCTACAAGATACAAGCATCCTTGATTTCACACATACTCTACAAGCTCAACCATTCTAGTTTTTCAAGAAACCTGGAGTCAAATCCTCTTCCAGTTAACACTTTTTGATAGTTCAACATTTCATTTCTCTCTTCTCTGGACACAAAATTTTCTTCATCATATTTCTTTCTTCTTTTAGAACCACTATTTGGTTCCTCTTCTCTAGATTTTCTCTTTTTTGGACCAGGTCCCTCATAGACTTTCTTTTTTCCTTTTAACTGTAATGTGTTTCTATTTTATCCTAGCAGGGCTTCCATACTTTGAAGCGGAGGACCTGGTCCTTCCTTTAACATGGACTTTTTTTTCTTTTTTGTTGTTGTAACAACATTAGGAGCAACATCCTCACCCTCTCTAGCATCTACAACTTCCATATTTTCATCCTCTACTACATCATCTTTCTTCAACCTTCTTCTCATAGAAATAGATGACTTGCTAGCCTTCATATCATCCTTCAAAACACCAGTTTCCATCACTTTTTCTTTACTTTTACTACCCTTTTACTTTCAAATTGATGACCTTAGATGTAATTCATTGACATCAACTTCATTTTCCTCATTTGGAGGTTGCACAAACACCACAGTTTCAAAAATATCTTCTTTAAAGGATGGATCACTTGCCTTCTCATGAACTCTGGATCTTCTACACTAAAGGAGATTTCTCTTAGATCACTAGCAAGTAGGATTAAATTCTCAACCACCCAATCCACAGTACTAGAAAGATCAAGTCTTTTTACAAGAATTTCTTTGTCGTATAGTTGAGCAAAAATAGGGTTCAACTCTGAGGAAATCGGGGAACAAGGTACGTCAAGTGTTTCAAAAACTTTAGGTACTTTTAGTTCTTCTAATTAAAGAGGAACTTTTGGTTGAGAATCTTCATGTTCAATTGGTGAACCGAAGCCCTGATTTAGGTTTATCACCATGGCAAACTCAATAAGGGTTTCCATGGTATTTGGAGTTTCTTCTAAAGTGGGTTCATTTGGAGGGTTAGGAATTTCAAGGGAAGTTGTAGTGGGTGAAACACTTTTTAATTCTTAAGGAAGACTAGAAGAAGAATATTCTACTATTTTAGACACAGAAGGATCAAGAAGTTCAATTTTGTGATTTTCAGATGGAGGTGATGAGGTTTGAAGAATTTTTTATTCTTCAGTGGGGCTTAAGGGAGTAGAACTTTCTGCCATTTGCAAGCTTTTGTAAGAGAGTGAATGAGAATGGCATATTTCTTAGAAAATGAATGATATGAGAAAGAAGATTTTTGAATTAATTTTGAAGAGAATAAAATAAAATAAGTTTGATTATGTATGTAAAGGAAGTGACCATTGTCATTTAGGTGCCTTTTGAATATAATGGGATGTCTGGTCCTAATTGATGCGACGCTTCACCTTAATAGTGAATTGACAGTCTTTACTCAGAAGGAAAGACATGGTTTTTTAGACAAATTTTTATGATTTTTAAATACACTGTTTTGGTACTAACCTGAGAGATAGGACTAGGTCCCTCTCTTTCTTGAGTAAATCCTCAAATTTGTGTTTGTCTTAACTTTCTCTTCTAAAGTTATTCCCATGCATGTATACCTGTAAAGGTATGGTACTGAGTTAGACTAACAATTACATACTTTATTAACAATACCTGTCTCCTAATCATAGCCAATTTTATAGAGAAAAATTTATTTCTCTTAGTATGTCAAGTTATTTTGATCAACTCCATCCTAAACCTATTCTTCAAAAATTATTCTGTCAATAGGTATGGGGACTAGGTGCCAGACTTTACTTTTTAAAATTTTTTGAATCTCCTCCTGCATTGCATTGATCCAGTCAGCATCTTTTAGATCTTCTTTCACATTTTTAGGCTTAATTTAAGACAAAAATGCTGAGAATGCCATGAAATTTTTGACTCGAGATCTTGTTTAGACTCTATATTCCAAAGGTACAGATTCTCAAATGGGTGAGAATATTTATTCCTCCAGTTTGACCTTGTGAGATGAGTTCCACTAGCACCAGGTCATTGAGGATTTTGATTGGACCCTTCTTGATATTCTTCATTTGTAGTAAGGGTATGTAACTGAGATCCTGGATCATCATCATCTTCATCATTCTTAATTTCATCATTTAGTCCTTGATATCATCTTTAGCAATATCATCTCTTTGAAGAGGAACAAGTTCTTCAATATCAAAATCTTTATCATCATCACCTGGATTCACTATATTTCCTGACTCATCAAAGACCACATGAATACTTTCTTCCACACACAAAGTTTTTTTATTGAAAAATCTATATTCTTTGTTTCTTTTGGAGTATCCCACAAGTGTTGCTTTATCACTTTTTGAGTCAAACTTTCCTAGTTCATTCTTACCATTGATTACAGAAAGAACTTGCACCTGAAAGGTTTGAAGTAGTCAATCTTGGGCTTTCTATCAAACACAAGCTTATATGGGATCTTGTTTAGGAGAGATATTATTTAACACCTATTTATTACATAACAAGCAGTATTAACAGCTTCAGCCTAAAATCTCTTTGGAATCCCACTATCAATAAGTATGGTCCTTGCAATCTTGGTAAGGATTTTGTTCTTTCTTTCAACAACTCCATTTTGCTGAGGAGTCCTAGGAGCAGAGAAGTTATGACAAATTCCATATTTAACACAGAATCCTGCAACTTGGGGGTTCTCAAATTCAGTTCCATGATAAGATCTGAATTCAATAATCTTATAATTCAGCTTTATTTGAATTTTCTTGGCAAAAGTTACTAGAACCCCATAGGTTTCATCTTTGGTTCTCAATAACATTGTCCAGGTGAATCTGGAGTATCCATCCACAATGAAAAGTACATACTTCTTTCATCTTCTACTCTGGACTTTAACAAGTTCACATAGGTCCATGTTCAGCACTTAAGAGGCATAGAAGTACTTACCTTCTTTTTCATCTTAAAGGAAGACCTAATTTGTTTACCCTTAACACAAGCATCACAAACGTTATTGTCTAAAAATTTCAGATTTGGCATGCCACGGATCAGGTCCTTTGAAATCAACTTGTTCAGCAAAGAGTAACTTACATGTCCCACCCTTCTGTTCCATGGATCAACATCTTCACTTTGAACACTTAAGCAAGTTAATTCCCCATCAACTACAGACTCTAAATCAGTCAAATACATATTCTTGATCCTTTTTGTCTTTGAGAATAACTCTCCCAGATATCAAGCTTGATAGAGTGCATCCATCATATGAGAATTTCACTTTATTACCTTTATCACATATTTGAGAAACACTTAGAAGACTGTACTTGAGGCCATTCACATAGTACATATCTTTTATTGCTTGATCAGGTGATTTTCCAATCTTTCCCACAACATGGATATAGACCTTTTTACCATTTCCAAATGAGACACCTCCATCTTGAAGTGTCTTTAGAGAGAGAAAATAGTCATTCCTTCCATTCATATGCTTTGAAAATTCACTATCCATCAACTAGTTCTGACTACAATCCTTTTTTAAACCTGTAAACATAGTCATTTGTTAGATTTGGGAACCCACTCTAATTCGAGTTCTCAGAAGAAAGACGAGGGTTTGATTAAATCTTTCTTGGACTATCTAGGTAGTGAGTTCTTCTTGATATTTTTCAAAGGTTTGGAACCATTATGACAGGAATTCTCATGCTGGATATATCTAGCACTATTCATTCTAGATCTAATCTAACTTTGACAGTTTTCCTTCATGTGCCCATCTCTTCCACAATGAGTACATAGAGGTTTTTGGACCTTATTTCTAACACCATGTATATCTTTCCCTTGATACCCAAGTGATTGGGTTTATACTGATTTCCAAGGCCTTTATCACTATTGACACCCTGACCAGTTAAATTAGAAATGATTTGTGAGGATATGGTCCATTTTAGTAATTTGTTAAGCATTTCTCTTATATGGACCAGGTCCCTTTCTAATTCTTTATTCTTATGGAGTGCAGTCATTAGGTGCTTTTGAGAATCCCTCAATTTTTCTTCAAGCTCAACTAGAAGCCTTGAGGCTTCTTTCTTCCCTTTATCATAAGAATTATTTACTTTCTCTAGTTGACTTATTAAGCTCAGATTTTCAAATTTTAATTTTGTGAATGGTTCTTCTATTTTAGAGAACTGGAGAGTTAAGGCAATCAATTCAAGCTCTTGATTTTCTACTTTCTCTTCTAAAGCATTTTTCTTAGTAGTCAGTTCATACACAGAATCAATCAACATATTTGCAAACTTCTTTATCTTTCTAGAAGAGTAGTTATCTAAATTTTCCTTAAGGTAAAAAAGAGTTACCTTATTTTCTTCTTCATCTTAGGTATTTTCCATAAGATAAAACAAAGAATCATAGGTAACTTCACACTTCTCTAGTAATGACCCTTCAGGTCATTATCCATATTCTTGCTTATTTTTGCCGATAGAGCTTCTCCATAGCCGTCCCAAGACATTAGTGAATTATGGGCACCGATAGTTCGGTTACCTAACGATTCATTTAGTCCTAGAACTAATTTCCTAATTTGAAGTCTTCGTTGTTCCTAATTGACCACTAAGCAAAAACTATAGTAATCGACCATAAATGCAAAATCCGATCTGGCCAACGCATTTGAAACATTGAAAACTATGTGATTACATATCTTATTTTTTAAAATAGATCCTGGATGTATCTTGAGGCATTGGCTAAAGCTCGGAACCAAGTTCCAAGCTTCAACCATGCCTTGCATAGACCTAGATGCCATGACCGCGAAAGATATGACAGAACCATGGTGCCGTGATGCAGCTAGGCGGGTGGTGAAACAGCAAGACTTGAGGGCTAAGCAAACCTATATAAACGTTGTTTCCACTGAAAATTAGGCCATTTTTTGCCTCCTCATAAGCTAAAACCCTAATAGAGTGTAAAATCTTCAAAGTGAGTCTTATGGGTTGAATTGGAGCTTAAACAGCTTGTTTAATTGAATCTTGCTACAATCTAAGGTAAAATTTCTTCTAGTTTGGTATTGATTTCATGATTTCTTGACTCAAAACCCCTAAATCATTGAGTCTCAATTGTAGCCCCAAAATTGAATGGTTGACTTAAATTGCTTGAGGGTTATAACTCCTAAAAGATAGGTAAACAATGGGTTGGTCTAAAAAACTCTTTTTCCAAAGGTGAAATCCACTTGGGTGTTTGGTGTCATTTTTAACCTATTGCATAACGGTGACATAATAGGTATGGTTATTCTTGTTGTAATGCTTAGATTGTGTATGATAGCTTATCTTGTGGAAGCAGAAGCTTCAAGAAGAGGAAAGCAAAATCTCATTGGTTCGTGAGTTTCTTGGACTCAAGGTAAGTTAGGTTTATTTGTAGACTAGATTGATCTTGGTTATAGTATAATTGTTGATATCTAGAAATATTGGGCAGGGTTTTAGACGATAATTGATTAAATGAAAAGACTTATGGTTAGTCGGTTATTATAGGCTATTAAACATGCAAAGTGTGATGTTTGACCTCTAGTCTAGTACCTTGGATATTCCTACTTGTAATCCCATGACTAGTATGAGAATACGTTAGTTGCTCTATAGATGAAGGCGATATTTTTAATAAACCTTAAGGGTATGTTAACATATAAATTGCTTAGTTAGGAAATGACCTTGTTGATTGGGTTGACTTAGAAAGGATAATTGAAGAATATTTCCCCCATAGACTTAGTATGGATTGATAAGCCTTTATGGTGTGATTTAGTTAACTTAGCCTAATTCCCGATAGAAGTTAGTCTTATAATAGTAAACCTTATCATTCTTAGGATTTAGGAGTGGGACCTGACCTGCCTTACGCTTGAACTATGAAATCCCTTAGAGACCTAGATACTTGATAAATATCTAAGTTACTTTGTTGAGATATTGATGGTTAAACCTGAATGTCAAATTATACATGTGGTCAATAGTTGGATAGTGTGTAGACTTGATTAATTATCTCTTAGTCATGATTTAGATAGCCTTGAAAAGGGAAAGAATGTGTATATCATATGAATTCTCATGCTCATGCTTATATTCATATTGTGTGGTGATGCTTAATTGCAAAGTAGGATAATATATGTTATTGTACATCCCTATTACAATATTATTATGGACTTGTATATGTTTATTAATTTGGATATAGTGTATGTATGTTGTTGTGTTGGGCTATGTGTAATGGTACGATGATGCTCGGTGAAATCTGGAGGATATGTTGGTGTTATGATGATACCCGGTGAATCTAAAAGAGGTTATGATGTAATGATGTTGCCCAGTAAATCCGAAGGATTTATTGATATTATGATGATGCCCGATGAAATCTGAAGAATATATTGATGTTATAATGATGCCCGATGAATCTAGAGGATATGTTGATGTTATGATGATGTCGGGTGAATTCGGAAGATATGTTGATGTTATGATAATGCCTGGTGAATTCGGAGGATATGTTCAGGTTATCATGAAGCTCAGATAATCCAAAAAGGGCAAAGATGTCATGATGTCATGTGGGGATAATTTACTTAAATGCTTGAATACATAGTGAGGTTAGGCTGTGTGGGGCCTAACCACTTATGTACGTGGGATATGATGTTTTCCTTGGTAGATTGATGTTCATTCTTTATCCCATTTTCACTAAATAAGAGGTGTAGCACTTGTAGACTCTAATTCGTAACTAGAGGTAATTTATGCCTACAATTGGGTTAAGGCTAATTGGTATGTGTAATCTTGTGTAGAACCAAAGGCTCATCTAGTAAATCTACTTGACTTGAGCAAATGGTTATTATTATGGAATTTTTCCTAGTAAAGTGGCTTAGGTTATAACTAGCAGTTTCTACTAAATGTCTATGACTTGAATACTAGAAGTCTAGTAAACTATTTTGCGAACCTTACTTTCTTAAACTATGGAAACTAGTCCTTAAAGTTGTAATATGCTTAATGATAATATACTTAGTATTGCATGATGAATAATTAGGTCAACTTCTAATATATGATGTTAAGGTAGTTTAATTGGTGACTTATACCATGGAAATTCTAGTTAGAGAATGGCCATGGGATAGATGAATAACGAATAGTATAGGTAACTTGTAGCCATTCCTTAATAGATGACTAGTAACTATAAGACTTGTAGTCTAGTGGCTTATGCAAAAAGGAGGTCAACTTCTATAGACTAAATCATGGAGTTTATCAATGAGCTAGATATTTAGTAACAATATAACTATGCTATAACAATATTGGTTTTGTTGTGATTAAATTACGGTATGGATATTGGATGTGGTTCTCGTTATAACCCATGGCGGGGTTGTACTACATGCAGCTTCATCAAGAGCAGAGTAGTTGTGTTTTATTGTATTTTTGTTTGATCTTTTGGTGTACTCTTCGGTGGTATGGGATACCGTGATGAGTTCCTTGTATTTTATTTTTTTGGTGTACTCTTTGGTGGTATGGGACACCGTGACGAGTTCTTGGTAGTATTTTTATGTGTACTTACTAGCGGTATGGGATATCATGGTAAGTATTGTATTTTATACTTTAGTGATGTGTATGTGTTGAATATGAAATGACATGATTGATATTGGGTATGTGAATTTATGCTTCTAAAATGATACTCATTTGATATGACAATTAGGAAGTCTATTGATATAGTATATCGTGTTATTGCCTTAGTAGTATAGAAATTGTTACAGTGATATTGGAGAAGATTTTGGTTCAATCTTATACCTTGACTTTAATTTATTGTCTCACTTTATATCATCTTCATATTACAATTTAGCTCAGTTGGCCGATGATGCCTACTGAATACTCATATTTTGGTACTCATACTATACTTCTGTACCTTTTTGGTGCAGACCCAGGTTCTAGTTGCCGTCGTTGAGTTAGATTTGTGCCGCATTGATCATTTGGAGATAGGTTTAGCTCTTGGAGTTTGAGTTTCCCACTTTCCCGTCTATCTTTATTTGTCTTTTATTTTCAAGACAAATCTATGAGATTATTTAAGACATCTTTGACTTTGAGTTGTAAATTCTATTATTAAGTGTAGACGTTGTTGTACTAATACTATCAGGTCTTGGGATTGGTATTTGAATATCGATTGTCTTTAGTACTGGAATGTTATTATTAATATTGTGTTCATATATAGGATCCATGTTGGACATTTCTACTAAGGTAACCAATTGCATTAGCTCTGGGTTACAGTATTGGTTTACCTACCGGTGGGATGTGGTAGGTGCCATCATGATTTGGAAATCGGGTCATGACAAATTGGTATCAGAGATAGGTTTCACCGGTATTATTGGTACAAGAGCAAGTGTCTAATAGAGTCCTGCAGATCGAAACATTGATGTTCGTTTCCTATTTTCGGGAGACTATGGGACATTTTTAGGAGTCGTTCAATTATTTCACTCGTATCATTCTAAGAGTCTAAGTTGGTTTGTAGGATATTTTGTGGACTTTACTCTTTTGCAGATGCCCAGGACACGTGCGTCAGTGATACATGAGTAGGGTATCGAGACCCAGACTCATGATGTTTCCCCAATTAGGGATTAGGATATACCTCTATAGGGCCCTATTCCCGCACCCGAGCCAGAGACTCCTCCACCTCAGCCAACGGTAGTCCATGGACCATCTCAGGCTCCACGAGGATTCATCCCTTATTCTTTTCTTAGGGATGCTTTGGTTCAGCTGTTGGGTATTATTGAAAGTTCACAGTCTATAGGGCAAGAGTACAGCCTGCAACTACAACTCCTGGAGTTGAGGTTCCTCTTATTCTGGTTGTTGTTCAGCCGAAAGTTGTTCAGCAAGTTGTGACCCAGTCTACTCTATCTGCTAAGGAGCAGAAGACTCTGGGTAGATTCTTGAGGTTGGCTCTAACTAGATTTGATTATGCTCCTGGAGAGGATGCATTTAAGTTTTTGACAGCTTGTGAGGATAGGCTTCGTGAGTTAGGCCTTGTTGAGACTCGTAGGGTGGACTACACCATATTTCAGTTGGACTTCTCTACTAGACACTGGTGGAAGGGTTTTATGAGTTCTAGACCAGTTGGATCTTCCCAACTCTTTTGGGATCGGTTCTTCGAGATGTTCTTGGAGAAGTTTATGGCGCGTAGCCTTAAAGATCATTTGAGAAATCAGTTCTCTAGATTGGAGTAGGGTTCTATGACAGACACTGAGTATAAGGCTCGCTTCCATGAGTTGGCTAGACATGCAACTTCTATCTTAGATACTGAGTATGAGAGAGTTTGTTGCTTTGTGAGAAGATAGCAACTTCCTATTCGGATTGCTACTCAGAGTTTGGTTGTTGTGGGTAGAACCTTTCCTGAGGCTGTTGATCATGATAGAGTGATGGAGGTTATGCAGCATGAGGGTCGTGGTAAGAGGCCCAAGTATCCGGGCAGATTTGGTTGGAGTTGTAGTAGTTCTCAATTTAGAGGTGGTACTCCTTATGCTGGACATTCTCCATATCCCTCTTTTTATCCTCAGGGTCAGATCAATTGATAATGCAGGAAGCTCTTTAGACAGCTGATGGGGATCATCTTATTTCTAGTGGGTGCCCTAGTAAGGGCAGTGATCAGTTTGTGAGGGGTTCATTTATAAGCCATGCTAGGCATGGTGGCTATGTCAGATCAGCCAAATTTGTGAGTTTTGGTTTATCTCACGAGTCTTGTTTTACTTGTGGACTTCCTGGTTATTTCTCTAGAGAGTACCCTAGTCATGGGGCAATGGTTTGTTTGGACCAGGGAGCTACTCCCATTAGTGCAGTTCATCCCTCAGGTAGAGGTGGTTCGCAAGGTCGTAGAAGTGGTTACCAGCCAGGTGGTAGGCTTGGTCAGGTTTATGCAGTACCTTTTAGGCCCGAGGCTGAGACTTCGGATGTTTTAGTCGCAGGTGTGATTTTGGTATGCCGCAAGTCGGCTCTTGATTTATTTGATCCTGGATCCACTTATTCTTATATATCTGTTTATTATGCACTACTGTTGGAGTTGTCTAGTGATTTATTATCTGTCCATTACATGTATCTACTCTCGTAGGTGATTCTTTAGTTGTTGATCGGGTATTCAGATCATGTGTTATGACAGTTAGTGATATTGATACTTATATTGATCTTATTATTTTGGATATGTTGGATTTTGATATGACTCTAGGCATGTACTAGTTATCCCCCTACCATACGGTCATGGATTGTTTGCTAGACAAAGACATAATTGACCCTCGGGCCTTTAAAATTTTATCCCCTCATAACGTTATTAATCGAGATTAAATGAATAGAATTGATAGGAAAAGACATAATTGACCCTCGGGCCTTTAAAATCGTATTAGAATCCCATTTTGGAGACCCACCGCGATGCACCAAGAGGCTCATCGCCATAGGCACCGCGACCCGGCGCAATCGTGGTGACCCACTATTTCTGTGATCCAAACACAACCCAATCCTCATAAAAAAAATCTGAAACTCTCTCGAGACATACCCTTTACACCCATGAACTTGAATTGACCCAAAAATCTATATCTCAGGGTTGAGAAGACCAAGTTTAAAACCTTTAAAGTTAGGAGGCTCAACATAAGTCTAAGTCTCTCAATACTTAGAAAGTTTTTAGGCTTTTAATTCCATATATATGCAACTAGGAGTGAAATCAAGTCAAAAATGATATGGGGTGTTACACCAGTGAAATCCAGTATATATGTTGATGTTATAATGACTCCCGGTGAATTCGAAGGATATGTTGATGTTATGATGATGCCCGGTTAATTCGGAAGAGGTAAAGATGTTATGATGTCGTGCGGGGAAAATTTATTTAAATTCTTGAATACATAGTGAGGTTAGGCCATGTGGGGCCTAACAACTTATGTACGTGGGACATGATGATTTCCTTAGTAAATTATTACTCATTCCTTGTCCCTTTTTACCAAATAAGAAGTGTGTCCCTTGTTGACTGTAATTGGTAACTAGAGGTAATTTATGCCTATTATTGGGTTAAGGTTAATTGGTATATGTAATCTTGTGTAGAACAAAAGCCTCATCTAGTAAATCTTCTTGACTTGAACTAATGGTTACTATCATAGAATTTTGCATAGTAAAGTGGCATAGATGATAACTAGTGGTTCCTACTAAATGTCTATGACTTGAATACTATAAGTCTAGTAAACTAGTTAGTGAACTTTACTAGCTTAAAAATGGAAACTAGTCCTTAAAGTTGTAATATGCTTAATGATAATAGACTTAGTATTGCATGATGAATCATTAGGTCAACTTCTAATATGTGATGTTGAGGTGTTTTAATTGGTGACTTACATCATGAAAATTCTAGTTAGAGAATGTCCTTGGGATATATGAATAACGATTAGTATGGGTAACTTGTATTCATATCCTTAATTAATGACTAGTAACTATAAGACTTGTAGTCTAGTGGCTTATGGAAAAGGAGGTTAACTTCTATAGACTAAAACATGGAGTTTATCAATGATCTAGAGATTTAGTAACTATATAACTATGCTATAACAATATTGTCTTCGTTGTGATTAAATTATAGTATGGATATTGGATGTGGTTCTTGGTAATAAGCCATGGCGGGGTTGTGTTACCCGTGGCTTCGACAAGTGTGGATTAGTTTTGCTTTATTATATTATTGGTTGATCTTTTGGTGTACTCTCTGGTGGTATGGGATACCGTGATGAGTTCTTTGTATTGTATTTATTTGGTGTACTCTCCGATGGTATGGGATGCCGTGATAAGTTCTTGATTGTGTTCTTTTATATGTACTCCCCGATAGTATGGGACGTCGTGGTAAGTCTTATGTTTTATACTTTAGTGATGTGTATGCGTTGAATATGAAATAACATGATTGATATTGGGTATGTCACTTTGGGCTTTTAAAATGATACTCATTTGATATGACGATTATGATGTCTATTGACATAGTATATCGTGCTATTTTCTTGTTAGTATAGATATTGTTACAGTGATATTGGAGAAGATTCTGGTTCGATCCTATACCTTGACTTTAACTTATTGTCTCACTTTATATCATCTTTATATTACAATTTAGCTCAGTCGGCCGATGATGCCTAGTGAGTGCCCGTGTTTTGGTACTCATACTACACTTCTGTACCTTTTTGGTGCAGACCCAGGTTCTAGTTGTCATTGTTGAGTCGAATTCATGCAGCGTTGATCATTCAGAGATTGGGTTATCTCTTGGAATTTGAGTTGCCCTCTTTCCTCTATATTTTTATTTGTCTTTTGTTTTTTAGACAAATGTATGAGATTATTTAATACATCTTTGACTTTGAGTTGTAAATTCTATTTTAAGTCTAAATGCTCTTGTACTAATACTATCAAGTCTTGGGATTGGTATTTGAATATCAGTTATCTTTACTTGTTAAATGTTATTGTTTATATTGTGTTCACATATCGGGTCCATGTTGTACGTTTCTACCAAGGTAACCCATTGCATTAGCTTCGAGTTACGGTATCGACTTACCTACCGGTGGCATGTGGTAGGTGCCATCATAATTCAGAAATCGGGTAGTGATACCTCCACAGCTAGAATAGACACATCTTCAAGCTTTTCAGCTTTATCAGATTCACTGGAGAAATCTCCCAAACTATCAGAGCGTGTTTAACTGAATAATCAGTTGCAGCCTTTCTTCTTGACTTTTCATAACCAAGTCCTTCTTCTTTTCTTTGTTAGCCCCGAACTTTAGATATTCCTAATAGTCCATTTTTTGCATTGGACAATCCTTGATGAAATACTCAAAACTTCCACATTTGTGACAAACTTCAGTAGTACCTCCCTTTTTGTTTCTACTTCCTCTTCTTTGAAACTAACCATTTTTCTTCATTGCTCTAACAATCCTTTTTGCGAAATAGGCAACATCTATGTCTTCCTCAATTGAATCAAACTTTGAAGCCAACAATGCCAGAGACTTTTCCCTTTACTTCCTTCTTCTCTTGCCCTTGCTGCTTCTTGAGCTCATGAGTCTTTAGATTACCAATAAGTTCATCCATAGTGAGAGTTTTCAGATTTCTTGCCTCATAAATAGCATCCACTTTGCTTTTCCAGTACTTAGGAAGAACACCTCAAATTTTTCTAACTTTCTTATACACAGAAATCACTTTTCCTAATTGGTGTATATCATTTATGATAGAAGTGAATCTTGTATGCATCTCTTGAATTGTCTCTCCTTCCTTCATCGAAAAAGTTTAATACTGAGTAGTTAGCATGTCAATTTCTGAATTCTTCACATCCATTGTTCCTTCATGAGCAGTCATCAATTAGTCCCAAATTTCCTTAGCATTTTCACAAGCAGAAATCTTGTTATACTCATCTGGTCCTATACCACACTCAAGCAATTTCTTGGCCTTGTAATTCTTTTCAACTTTCTTGCGATCTTCATCATTAAATTTTCTTCGGGTTTTGACAATCATTCTTGTTATGTCTCTATCTTTGACCTCTCTAACAGGAACATAAGGACCATCAAGTATTACATCCATCAGCTTATTGTCCTTGTCCATAATAAAGTCATACATCCTGGTTTTCCACCACCCATAGTACTGCCCATTAAATCGGGGTGGTCTAGTGGTAGATTTTCTTTCTTCCAGATTAGGTGGAACAACCATGATCAATAACTCACTCTAGGTGTGAACCTTTTAGGGTGTCCTCTCTATGATACCAATTGATGAATCATGGGGTGGTGCACAACCATATAGGGGACCAGGTCCCTTAGAGTCAAACATAGGAAATAAAGCAGTAAAGCAGTAAGGAAATAAAACTTTGCAGGAAAGTAAAGAACACAATGGTTTAACGTTGAAACCTCCTTTCTCAAGAAAGAAAAAAACATGAATTGCCCTCATAAGCACTCAACAATCCACTGTAATCAAATTCATGATTACAGACTCTACTGAAGCTTAGCTCTAAGATCCACTAATTTGTAATAACTCTATTATAAGCTCTCTTTGACACCTACGCCAAGATCTCCTTTTAGTATTTATTAACTCTAACCAATATCAACTCAGGTAACTTTACCTAAGCACTCTAAAAATACAAGAAAAGCATTACTCTTATAAGATGAGTAATTCAATTACATACAAAGACTTGACTCAAGAACAAATTCTCTCTCAGCACACAGAAACTTAAAACTTGAGCAATATTGAGTTTTCGCCTTTTTATTCTTTGGATAATCATATTGCAAAAACTATTAAATTGAGAAGCATTCTCTTCTACTTATAGTAGGATAATGATTATGGTTAAATTTTCATTAGGCCAGGTATCCTAATTAGTACACAGCTCACCTGTGCAGTTTGTTACACTAACAGACAAAACCGTGCAGATATGTGATAGTTGTACTGAATTCATGAAGACCCAGGGACCTAGTCCCTTTTTGTCATTTGATCATATCAAAGCAAGATATAGCATTTAGTATTTCTAGTTATGGTATTGTCGGGACCTTGTTCCGGCCTAGAAAGTTTCGTTATGATTAGTGGGTTAATAGATGGGGTTCGACAGATGTTTTGCTATATGTTGGATTATTATTTTATTTGACTTGAAAGACTTCATTTAATTTCACTATATTTTCGCACTTCAGTTATAACTATGCTTATGATAAAATGCTAAGGGATCTTCTCAGGCCTTTATTGGTTTGGGATGTCTATCACAGTCAGGGCCTCGGCTCAAGTCGTAACAACTCTTGCAAAAGTCAACAAATGTGTTGCATTTTCAAACACATCATTGAATTGTTGAAATTCAGCAAAATAAGTCCAAAATTTGTCCTGGTAAAGTCCACCACTTCAAAAGAAAATATCCAAAGTTGGTTGTGGCAAGCCATACCTAAACTACAGGCAAAGAGATTTGATGTTAGACCTTTACGAGACCATACTCAAGACAAAAATGACTGAAGTCGGATACGAATTTTTAACTTTTATTGTGTATGTCTGAAGTTGTTCTCAGAAGGGTAAAGTTGAAAAAAAAGCCCCTATTAGATCCTTCCTCCTTGTGGCAGGCTTCACCTGACTTATACTGTGATTTCATTTCCTTCTGATTTATATTTCTGAAAGAGCCATTAATTCTATTGAATGATCAATCTTGTGACAGGTAAATTGGAATTCACTTGTTAAGGTGAAAAGTTGACCATTTAAATATGGCTTAAGAGTGACAGTCTGCTATCAATTTTTCTCATCATGAATTTAGGTCCAACAAGAAAGACAGAATGCAAGTGACCTACAATGAAGTTCAATATTCAAAGAAATAAGAGTATGAAGTGATAGAACAGATTGGTAGAGGATCTTTTGGAGATGCATTTCTTATTCATCACAAGTTTTAGAAAGGAAAGTAATAATGTTCATTTCTTCTTATACTACTAGATGCAAATTGCTAAATTGTTTGTTGGAAATTGCTTTAAGTTACTGCACTAGTTTTTAGCTAAATAAGTTAGTTAATTTAGGATGAATTTGAATTTTGAATTTAAGTTAGGTTGTTTCATTTGTTGAGACATTTTAGTTAGTTTAAATTTTGAATGTTGTTGATCTTTTTATTGTAAGGTGGCTATTTAAAGCCCCTTGATGCTTATTGAAAGCTATTGAAAGCTTATTGAAAGTTATTAAAAGTTATTCAATCCATTGAGATCCATTTTAAACCCCATTTCGCTGCCCCATCTTTCTTTAAAAAATCAACAGTGGTATCAAAGCCTCATTGATCTTATGGGATCTATGAGCTCTTCCAAAGCGCTACCATACCATTTTTAACCCACAAGGGCTACCTTTTTAACCCGTAAGGGCTCCATTTTAACACATTAGGGCTATATTTTTCAACCTGTGCTTATTTTCAAAGCATTAGGCTATTTTCAACCAAAAAGATGTCAAGCAGCAGTCTCTCATTGAATGTTCCAAATATTTTCACTGGCGAAAAATATCAAGTTTGGTCAGTGAAAATAAAATTAATTTCAAAACTTATGCTTTATGTGATGTTGTGAAAGAAGAAAAATTCTTACAACAATAGTTTGCAACTCCCACAATTATCAAGATGAAAGCTCTTTCAAACAAAACAAGATTGTTGATGGTGTTTTTCCAGCAAAGAATCAAAAGAAAGAAGAGAAAGATCAATATTAAAAAATAAAAAGCACAAATTTTAAAAAAAAATCAGCATTTAGTACCGGAGCAAAAATTGAGGAGGAGCAGTTTTTAAATCGCAGTAACTAAAGCAAGGAGGAGTGTTGGAAATTGCTTTAAGTTACTGCACTAGTTTTTATCAAAATAAGTTAGTTAATTTAGGATGAATTTGAATTTTGAATTTAAGTTAGGTTGTTTGATTTGTTGAGACATTTTAGTTAGTTGAAATTTTGAATGTTGCTGATTTTTCTATTATAAGGTGGCTATTTAAAGCCCCTTGATACTTATTGAAAGCTATTGAAAGCTTATTTAAAGCTATTGAAAGTTATTCAATCCGTTAAGAGCCATTTTAAACCCCTTTACGTTGCCCCATCTTTCTTTAAAAAACCAGCATTCTTCATCTTTGCACAACTTGACACTTGTGGTCCAGTCCGACCCTTATCTGTCCACTACTAATAGCGGAAACTTTAGTTAACCGGATTACTATTTTTTTTCTTTTCACAACTTAAACATGTTAATATTTTTTTAGTTATGTTTAAACAGTTTGTTAAAATGAATTAGTTGGTTTAAGTTCATAGTTGATAGTCTACTGTTGCATTAAAATAATTTTCACTATTTCATTGAATTACTAGTCAAGTTAGTTGTTAATTAGTCGAGTAGGTCAGTTAGTTGATCAAGTTGTTAGAGGTAGTTAGGAATATTCTAAAAGCTCATGTGATAATTGTTGACACCCAATTTTTTCTTTTTGTACCTAAAATTAACGTCTTCAGGCTTTCTGTTCATTAAAGGGCACAAAATACAATTTTTACATCTTTTTACAATTGTTTGACAAATTATTGATAATGACCCTTACTTTAGGATTTTAATCAATTTTTTGTCATATTTTTATTTTTTATAATTTATTAATAATTTTTCTTATTTTAGGATTTTTATCAATTCATTATCGTTCTTAACATTTTACAATCACCCGCACACGTGCACAACATGACGTTACATTTTTTTACAGTATTTTTAAATTAATTACATTTTAATAATTTCAATATTCTTTACACTTTTTCATTAGGCAAAATGACCTTCTGGACCCCCGTACTATGTTAGTTTTGTAAGTTGGACGTTTCAACTTACATGTTTGTCATCTGAACCCCTGAACCCATTAAAAAGCAACTTTTTAAAACCTTTGTCGGTCTACTCAGCTGTGCGTGTTGCACAATCGCTGCCATGTCATTAATTTTATATAAAATAAGTTCCACGCATGAAATGACGTGTGTAGAGTATAAATAGTAAAATTTGACCTAAAATTTAGGTCATGTTACGCCTTCTTCCTCGCCTCTCCTCTCTCTCTCTCATCTGAAACTGAAAGATTAGCATGATTTTAGGGTAATTTAGGCCGATAGTTGTTGAAGCTTGTTGCGATCCTTGTAAGTATTTAACATTTTGGTGTAGTTGTAGTATGTGGTTGTTTATTCTGAAGTTTATAGTCGATTAAATGGTGGTCCGTTCTACTGATTTTAGGGTTTTCCAGATTACAAACGTTTTTCTACAATTTTTTGTGTGATTTTATTCTTTTTCACATGTAGTGTTGTTGTAGTTAGTATTTGTAGTGATGATATGGCTTCAATGGCATATATCTGGTTCTGATTAGAATTTTGGATTTTTGAGTTTTTCGTAAACTGAAAAATTGAGACCAAAAATTTGGGGCTTTGGGTTTGTTTGTAGTCTAATGCTCGTATAAAAGATTTATATTGCAGTTTTTATGCCTTCAATGGTATTTTTTTTTATTTCGATAAAATTTTAGGGTTTTTTTGGTCAATTCAGAATTGGGTCCAAAAATTTTGGGGCTTTTGATTTTTTTGTTGTTTAATGCTCCTATTAAACGTGTGTATAACCGTTTTGTGCCTTCAATGGCATGTTTTGTTATTTCAATTACACTTTAGGGTTTGTTGAGTAATATCAGAATTGATGTTTTTATTCCTTAGTTTTTTGTTTAAAAATTAGGGCTTTGTGGATAATTACCTAATGTATATGTTATGTTGTTATTGTGCAGGTTTTGTAAATAAATGAATATAATTATAACAATTCAATTCACGTATGGGGGTGTCTTTTTGTCAGACCTTGATTTAAGGTATGCAAATAGAATTTGTATTCCTGATAAAATTAGAGTATATGTTGATGAGCTTCATGTTATGTTGTTTCATAACTTAGCAACAAATTTAGATGTGGAAAAAATCGAAACCTTTTGGTATACAGTAAACAAAAAATGTTATTACTACAAGTTAGAAAATGATGTTGATATTTTAAGCCTTATCAGTAGTTTAAAATATGGAGATTTGGTTGATGTATATGTGGTTCACCAAATTAGTGAACCTATACTTGTTAATGATGATGTGGCAGCCACTCCACCATTATTACAACTTAGTAATGGTGATGTGGCAGCCTCTGTTGAACCTGATAGGGTTGATGTGTCTTCATCTCATACATTCGATATAAATGAAGATGAATATATAAATGAAAATCAGCCTTCAAGGGCAGAAAAAAGAAAAGCTAAGGTTTCTTGTGAAGACTTAGGTGAAGGTCAATTTAATGATTTCTCTACATACCATCTCCAAATAACTGATTCTGAATTAGATTTTGATTGGATTGATTGTGATGATGATTCACTTTATGATGTTGATGAAAACAATGAAGAGTTGAGTGATTTTGATGAAGAGTTGCTTCAAGTTAGAAAGGCTAACATTGAAAGACAAGCAAAAGAAAAGGCTGATAGGGTAAATATAGATGAGATACCATCTGGACTAGTAGATATAGATGCTAGTTTTGAGGATATTTGTAAGAACAAGGGGGTTAGATATGAAGGTAAACTGGGTGGGGATGACCCTTATTTTGATAGTTCAGATCCGGGTAGTGACATTAGTGATGAAGAGGAAGGAGATCCTGTTGATGATGATGAAGTGGTAAATCCACTACCTAGAACTTCTTCTAGCAAGATATACTTTGATAAAACTGCAAAGAAGGTATGTTTTCAGTTGTATATGGTTTTTTTGAATGCTATTGAGTTTAGAGAGGCACTGCAGAGTTACTCTATTCAAAAAGGTGTTAACCTTAAGTTGAAACCTAATGAGAAGAAAAGGGTAAGGGCTAAGTGTAAGCATAAGGGTTGTCCTTGGGTTATTCTTAGAAGTATTGATAACACAGGATTTTTTACTGTGAAAATTTACTTCCCTGTACACAAGTGTTCTAAAAGGACAAGAAATAAGATGTGCAAACCTTTGTGGATTAGTAAGCATTACAAAGATAGGATTGTGAGTGATTCATCAATAAAATTGCATCAGATTCAAGCACTTTTAAGAAAGAAATATGGGTTGTATGTTAGTAAAACAACCTGTAGAAAGGCAAAAATCAGAATTATGAATGAACATTTTGGTAATTTTGTTGAAGAGTTTTCTAGGTTGTATTACTATGCTGAACAGTTGAGGACAACCAATCCTAGTACCACTGTATCTATTAGGACATCCAAGAATGCAGTTCCAAGAAAAAAGGTGCTTATAGGCATTTACATTTGTTTTGGGGCCTTAAAAAGTGGATGGAAAGAGTGCTGCAGAAGAATGATTGGTTTAGATGGTGCCTTTCTCAAGGGTGTATGTAAAGTATCTTGTTGTCTTGCATTTCCAAAGATGGAAATAATCAAATGTACCCTGTAGCATGGGTTGTGGTAAATAAAGAAACCAAGGACACATGGCCATGGTTTCTTAGGTGCATCAGCCATGATTTGGAACTTGAAGAAAATGGGGGTGAAGACTTGACAGTCATGTCTGATATGCAGAAGGTATGACTCTTCATTTGTTCATATTTTTCAGTTATTTATTACTGGCTAGTTTGCTGCAATGATGTCTTTAATGTTTAACTACTGTTTTACATGTTTTGATAGGGTCTTCATTTGGCACTTACTAATCTACTGCCAAATGCTGAGCATATATGGTGTGCTAGACATATATGGGCCAACTGGAAGCAGGTTTGGAGTGGTGAGAAAAGGAGAAAAAAAATTTGGCAGGTTACAAGGGCCCCATTTGAAGTGTACTTACAAAAGAAACTTAATGAAATAAGTGAGTTGGGTATTGTAATTGTGGAAGATTTGCTCAAGTACAACAAAGAGGCATGGTGTAGGGCCTTTATTAAGGAACATAGCAGGTGTGATGTGGTTGAAAACAATATGTGTGAGACTTTCAATAGTTGGATTTTAGCTGCTAGGTTCAAGACAATTATCACTATGTTGGAGGAAATAAGATGCAAAGTCATAAAAGAATGAATCAAATGAGAGATTTTTATGAAAAATGGATCACTGATGTATCACCAATGGCTATGGAAGTTCTTGCAGAAAATGCTGAATATGCAGCCAAGTGTGAGGTAAGATTTAATGGTGATATGGGCTTTGAGATTGGTGATCCACCTTATACACATGTTGTTAATGTGAAGAGGAAGCAATGTAGTTGTAGGTCTTGGCAACTAAAGGGAATTCCTTGTGCACATGCAATTGCTGCAATGCATTACAAGGGATGGAATGTGGAGTCATATGTTGATCACTAGTATCAAAGGGAAACATACTTGAAGTCATATGAAAAGTATATTCAACCAATGACAAATATTAACATGTGGCCAAGAAGCACAAGACCACCAATTGAGCCACCTGAGATTACTCCCATGCCAGGAACGCCAGGTAAAAATAGAAAGAAAGCTAAGGATGAAGCTATTAAGAAGAAGTTTGGAAAGGCTACAAGAAAGGGAAGAAAAATGACATGTTCTGTGTGCAAGTGTATTAGACACAACAAGAAAGGATGTCCAACTTTGGTAAGCCAAAGTTTTTCTTATTGATGAATTTTACTTTTTTTGAATGTGTTTTTGACCTTTCCATATTTTTTTGTAGAAAAAAGATTTCAGTAGTAGCTGTGGCAGTCAACCAAGTGTGTAAGCCAGCACTAGTACTGCAGTTGTTGCTGCTGAGAGAGATGCAAATGCTTCAACAGCTGAAGAGATGCCTGTAAATGCTAAATTAAGCAACAGAAGGCCTGCAGGAAGGCCTTCAAATGCTCAAAGTTCACCAACATATTCAGGAAGTCCTGCAAATGCTCATAGTGCACCAACAGTTACAGGAAGGCATGCAAATATTGCATCAGTTGGTGGTGTGAGGCCTGCACGTGCCTCAACAGCTGATATAAGGCCTGCAACTACTGTGATGCCCACTACCACTTCAGTAGTGGGTGCTACTGCTACACAATCTACAACTCAGTTGTCTACTAGTGGTGTTGGTGCCTAAAAGAGGAAGACTAGTACAACTTTGAGAGGTGGTGGAAATCTGGCATATAAAAGACCAAGGCAAAAGAAACAGGTTTTGGTGTGTTGTTTGGACCAAGTGGCAGTGTGGTAGAGAGGGTAAGTTTCATAAATTGTACTTTACATTTAACTGGTTTTAATTAGTGCATTAATAACTGATTTTTTTTTATTTTTACAGTCTGGAAATACTGATAGAGTATTACATAGTCCAACACTTATTAGTTCAGTTCCAACCAATATTGACTTGGGTTTCCAACCAAATGGACTAAGGTGGAAAGGTGGAGCTTCAATAACTCAAAGACAACTATAACAACAAAGTAGCAAAGGATCAAAGGCAAAGTCATCTCCAACCACTCAAGCCACATCAAGCACTCAAGCCAGCAAGAATCAATCCACAACAAGCACTCAAGTAACACATTAGTGTAATTCTCTTTTTGTATTGATCCCAAGTGTTGTTAAGATAATTTTTTAAGACTTCTGGTTCATTGTTGTTAAGACAAGCATTTTGATGTTGTTAAAACAAGTATTTTGATGCCAATTATATATTGCAGATTTTTATGTTGGCAATGGTGTTTCTCATTAAATAGTAATTTTGTTTCATTGTACATACTAACTACATATATCAAGCCATCTTAAATAATACAACAGATAGAAACCACATGACAATGATAATGATAATAGTGATATCAATACTAATGCTTGGTCTTTCATATCTTCCGTGCCTTCCATATTTTTTCAGTCCTTGTTGTCTTCGTTGCTTTCGATGTCTACCTTTATATTGTTCATTTTCATCAGCCCATCGAAAGAATCCACAACCAGTACCAACCTGATATTTTTGACAGCCCCAAAACATTCTTCCCGGATTGGTTGGTGTTCTTGACATCTTAAGTTCCTCGTAAAGTCCACAATAATAAATTCGAACTGTCATGGTGTTGCAAAAAAATACATAAAAAATTAACTTTCCAATATTACAAGAATAGCAAGAAAAAAAATTAATGAACAAGAACTTGGAGAGAGAAAAAATGGAGAAGAACGGATGAAAAAATGCTCAAATTGCTCCAACAATGGTGTTGAAACCAAATGAGGACGAAGGAGCATTTATAATGGGTGTTGGAACCCTTTTTTACCGTTGGGTCCCTTTAATTTTTTGGCTGACGCGCGCTGGACACTAAAACACACGCTCCTATGTGGTCCCACCCACATAGGATGCCACATTAGAAATTGTGTTTAAAAAGTTGCTTTTTAATGGGTTCAGGGGTTCAGATGACAAACATGTAAGTAGAAGTATCCAACTTACAAAACTAACATAGTATAAGGGTCCACAAGGTCATTTTGCCTTTTCATTAATTACATATCAATATTTACATTTTTGTACATTTATTCCAATCCGCAAAAGTTGAGTCGGATCAGTTATTTTAATACACATAATAATAACCTTTGTTGTCTCCGATTTCATGATTTATTTAGATTTTTTGTGTTTTAAAAGAAAAAATAGATTTGTGCATTTCTTGTAGTTTAACAATATTTGATTAATTTGGATTGTTTCTCAATATTTTTTAGTCACCTTGAATTTTCTTGAAGAATAGTGTTTGTGGGTTCTATTAAGATTCATTTTGGTGATTGTTGCTTTATTTTGCTAGTAATTTTGATATTTGGACTGATTTTTGTTTTTTTGGTTGCACATTTTTTATGACTTTGTTAATTTTTTTTTATGGTTCTGTGCTTCTCTATTATTATGTGTGCATTTCGATGGTTCTGTGCAGCTCTATTATTACATGTGCAAATTTTGCGACTGTTTTAGTGTTAGTTGTCTCTTTTATTGATTTTTGAATATACTTGACTGATAACGAACAGATACTATATTATTATGACCAATGAAATTATTTATTCGTCAGATATTTGAGGCCGCCCCATTAAAAAGACAAGACTTTATTTTATCAAAATTATTATTTTATATTAAAGGCCTACATTGATCAATGATATTATTTTTTCGTCAAATTTTTGAGGATATCCCATTACAAAGACGAACTTTACTTCCCTAAAATATTATTTTATATCAAGGGCTGACACATGGCCTATGAAAAATTTTCCGTCAATTTTCGAGGCCTTCCAAATAAAAGATGGGCATTATGTATACAAATACGTAACAAAAAATAAATATTTTTGGGCTGATGAAATCTTTATAATATTTCAATACTTTATCTGAGCTCAATTTTAACAAAAATTATACTTTTAAATACGTATATGTACACATATTTTTTAATTTATTTTGATTATTATTTATTTGTTACTAACATTTTTATTACAAGTGTTTATATAGGTTATTGGGAATAATCGAAAATGGCAATCAAGGAAGACTTTAAATTGTGTGTTTATATTTTTTATATTCTTGCACTTGTACAAATATTAATCATAGTGAAAACCTTATTTTTGAGGTGTTGGGCGGGATATTCTTTATTTAATCTTTACCATGCGTTTAGGCAAATTTAGGCTGTTAATATTTATATAAAAATATTAGATTGACTTACATTATTTAATCAAATAAATTTTACTTTTTACACTAAAAATATTACGAAGTCTTTTCCTTTAGAACAATTTTTTATTTATTCAATTTTGTCTTTTCTTTGCATACATATATACTTTTGTTTACATATATTTTACAACAGCATATGTATTAATATTATTTTAATACACAAATAAATATTTGTATATATTTTTTTTTATTTTTTTTGTTACTTAGGTCGTTAATATTATATCAATAAATTAAATTAATCAATTAGTTTACACACTTTGACATCATAAATATTGTGATCTTTTCTGTTCAAATAAATCTTTACTTTTTTTTTTGTAAATTTTAATCAAATAAAGAATATTACTTGTAAATACCTTTCTTTTCATGGAACATCAAAATACATTTCTTTTTCATACATTATAAAATACATGTCTTTTACATGTTTTTATAACAATATGTTTTATTTATATATTTAATATACATATACCTTTAGAGAGTTTTAAACATTTATATATATATATTTTTAAAAGAATTATTCTATACTTAATACACACACTTTTTACATTGTTTTAAATATACCTCCTCCCTTTTTGATAAATTTAGTCTACTCGGGTACCACAGTTGTAGATCTCGAAAGGTGCCTAATCCCTTCTTTTCGGGATAATTTGAACCCTTACCTAAAATTTTAATTGATTTTTGCAGACTGAAACATAAATCACAAGTGTTAATAATTCAAAAAAATTTGTTATTTTCCTTAAAAATTAGGTGGCGACTCTGTACAAAACTTTAATTCATTTTAGAGTCCAATAAATCGTGCTTGTTTAACCTTGGCGAAAATTGGGCATAACAGAATGGCGACTCTGCTGGGAATGCAAACAGGTTCTAACCATGATAAACTCAATTTTTCAATTGAGGGAGGTATTTTAACATTTTTTTGCACATATTAATTTTTTGATTCTTTATCCGTTTCACATTACAAATTGTGTAGACTTTTTTATTTACATTATTTGTGCAAATTAAATTTGTTGCCTTATTATTTCTTTTATTCATTATTTGTTTAATACATTGTATCTATATATTGTAAAAACTGTTACACATTATTCTTTACTTCATTTGATCATAATTTCATCGAGTCTTTGGCCGTACACTTCACACACTGTGATTCACGTGAGGGGTGTCTTACACTCCTCCAAACTTTCTTTAAATTCCATAGTTTCAGAGTCGGTACATTTAGGTTAGTGCGCCTTCCTATAATCATTCAGTCCTACTCTCAACCATTTAGAAAAGTTCCTATTATGGAAATAGATCACGTCATGTACAAACTCACAAATAAGTTTGAACTACGTTTTAACCTAATTCTTGGCCTGACAAGATACGTAGGCAATCCTGTATTAGGGTTTGGTCTCTCCACTATTTTAGAATAATTTCTCCGGTATTCAAGCAGGGGCAACTTTTTCTATAACAGTTCAAAGACGCTCTCCAAAGGTCTTCAAGGAATGCAAATAAATAATTTCTTGAATTCAAATCTCAATAACATTAGTGCCTAGTCGACCTACTTTCAAATCCTCACCTGATTTTGGTTCGAGAACACCTAGCTTCTTATTTTGAACGTCGTAAACCATTAAATTTATGGTGTATCGATCCCCACTTTCAAAGTAAGGGTTCAACATTCTTTTATTCATAACAATCCTTGCCAACTGCGGCGAAATAATGCCATAACTTCTTCAATGTCTGACCTTTTCAATCTCGTCGACATATTGAAGTAATTTCAGAACTCTCTTCATACTTGACATCCTTTCTCTCGATCGTCTGATTGAAATAATTTTGATACTAGAAGCAATTCCTTTCTAACCATCTTTTACATCATATTCAAAGATGACCACCACTCTTGTACATTCATACATGCTACATACAATTTTGTAAATTTGCCTGAACTACGCTGACTTGATTCTTGTTTTCACAAGATACGTAGGCAACCCCTATTTGGGTTCGGTTCCATTCTTTTGAAAATAAAATAAAATTTTAATTTGGTTGGTACCAATGCATTTAGGAGTGTTTATGAGAAAGAACAAATTGTCATGATGAAAAGAATCAACTTTATGATAAACCATAGGTTCTTTTGGTACCTTTTATCACACCTGAGTAATACTTGAAAAATTCTTTTGCATACATCAAAGGCAAGAACAAAACCAACCTCATCGTTTCATGTGCATTGTGTGGTAAGCTTTAGTTTAATTCACTGTATTGCATTGCTGATCTAGAACTTGGCCTAAATATTTGTTGAGGCAAAATTCTGAGTTACACTTGATTTAGGAAAGGATCGTAGGCCTTCTTTGATCCGATTGTACCTTTCACAGCCCACAAAATGACATTAATCCCTAGTATTCCCTTTTTCTAGCCTACAATATTTTCTTTGGACAATCACATATGAGCCTATACCTTTTTGTGTGCTTACATACACTATCCTTCTCTTTGCCCTACCTCCTTGAGCTTACTAAATGCATGCTAATTGTGGTCGTAGATTCAAGATCAAAGAGCAAAATGCAAATGATATATTGTCCCAGGATAAAAAAAATGACCTCAAAAGAACAAAATCCCCACAAAAAAAAGAAATAAATAAACACAAAAAAAGTATATAGTTTCTTAGAAAAAAGGGAAAAAACTCCAACACAAGATTCAAAAGAAGTCGAAGCAAATATAAAACAAGGGGCAACGCAACACAACTAAGAAGATCACATGTCAAAGTGCAACAAACGTTGATAGCGCAAATACAGTATAATGCTCATTGAGGAATTAGTCACTTCCATCCCAAATATTACCCTACCGTTCCCCAAGCCTACATTACAAGCCAATAAGAAGTCCTACAAGATCCTATTCTAAGTGTCCTCATATTAGTGGATACTTATATAAAGTTCAAGCCTATGGTATCACAATTGCATGCATTGAATTTCTTTCTAAGTGTGAGTGTATTTCTCTAGACGTCCCCAAATTCAAAAAAAAAATTACTCAAATATGTGTGAAATGAGACTTTCTTTCTAGAGAGGGTACTTGAAACATGAGAATAAGCATATTTCAAATTCTTTGTTTGAAGCAAGACGAACAAATTTTGTCGATACTTAGGTATGTCTGAGGTACCACTTGAAATAATAGGAGTTACCCTAAAGTCGATCTTGGTTAGCTGAGAAGGAGACGAGGGAATTCTTATACACACTACTAACTATTGGTACCAACCGAAGTCAAGACATGATTGTGTCTTCTTCATCTTTCAACACTTTTTACCAAGAAAATGCAAAATTCTTTCTTTCTTTTTTCAAGGCACCAACTTTCACATACGGGCATTTTTTTACCTTTCATTCAAGACACCAATTTTCACATACAGACATTTCTTTACTTTTCATTCAAGGTGTCCACTTTCATATACATACATTTTTACTTTTCATTCAAAACGCCCAGTTTTCAAATACGAGCATTTGACTTTTTTAAGCACATACTTTTAAATACCAATATTTTTATTTTTCAGTAAGGCGTTCATCTTTGAGTATTTCATATTTTTTATAGCCCTGTCAGTCGAGAGGCTATTACATTTTTTCTCCTAAGTCAAGATTTTTTTTACACATCAATAGCCTTACTAGTTGAGAGGGCTATTAGATTTCAGTCACCTCATTAGTGATGGCCTCAGTCTTAGTAAACAATCGGAGACGACAATCAACATAGTCTTGTAGACAATCGAAGACAACATTCATTACATAGTCTTTGTAGACAATCAGAGATATCATTTTATCATCAAGTCTCCATAGACAAACAGAGATACCATACATAGTCTTCGTATACAATTGAAGACAACATTCATGACATAGTCTTCGTAGACAATCGGAGACATCATTCATTACATAGTCTCCGTAAATAATCAGAGACGTCATTTTAGCATCACTCTCCATAGACAATTGGAGATATCAACATAGTCTTTGTAGACAATCAAAGATAATATTTATTACATAGTCTCTGTAAACAATCAGAGACATTATTTTATCATCAAGTCTCCGTAGACAATCAGAGATATCATACATAGTCTTCGTATACAATCGAAGACAACATTCATGACATAGTTTTCGTAGACAATCGAAGACGACATTCAACATCCGTCTCCATAAATAATTGGAGCCTTCATCAAGTCTTCGTAGACAATCGAAGACATCATTATTCAACATCCGTCTCCATTCACAATTGGAGATATCATCAAGTCTTCGTATACAATCGAAGACATCATTCATTACATAGTCTCCGTAGACAATCGGAGATGACAATCAACACCAGCCTCCATAAACAATTGGACGTGTCATGCATCAAGTCTTCGTAAACAATCGAAGACATCATTATTCATCACAGCCTCCGTAGACAATCGGAGACGACAATCCATACCAACCTCTATAGACAATTGGAGATTTCATGAATCTGTCTTCGTAGACAATCGAAGACGTCACATCAGTCTCCATAGATAATTGGAGACAACAATCAACACCAACCTCCATAGACAATTGGAGGTGTCATGCATCAAGTCTTCATAAATAATCAAAGACATCACCATTCATCACACAATCTTCGTAGACAATCGGAGATGACATTCAACACCAGTCTTCGTAGACAATCGAATGCGTCATCATTCAATATCAGTCTCCGTAGACAGTCGGAGATGACAATCAACATCTATCTCCATACACAATTGGAGATATCATCAAGTCTTCAATACAATCAAAGACATTATCATTTAACATCAGTCTCTGTAGACAATCAGAGACGACAATCAACATCTATCTCCATAGACAATTGGAGATATTATCAGGTCTTCGTATACAATCGAAAACATCATCATTCAACGTCAGTCTTTGTAGATAATTAGAGATGTCTTTTATTCATCACATAGTCCGTAGACGTCAATCATAGACATCTTTTATTTTTAAGTCTCCATAGACAATCAGAGATGTTCTTCATTTTCAAGTCCCTGTAAACAATCGAAGACATCTTTCATTCATAGTCTTCGTAGACAATCGAAGATGCCAATCAATATCAGTCTCCATAGATAATTGGAGATATCATCCATTAAATCTTCATAGACAATCAGAATCATCTTTCATTCTTATGTCCCCATAGACAATCGGAGACGTCATACATCTTTTCAGTCAAAATACAGTCCACAATAACAATATATTTTTTTTCTTTCTCAAAAAAATAGTATCATCCACGAATCATACACTGGGGAAAATTTTGAGAGTTGCCTCAAAATTTATTCTATTTTCTCATTCCAAACTACATTGACCGGATTCTCGTGACACTCGAGTTATGTAGGAAGCTTTATGCAGAGTTCGATCGTTATAACTCCATAATTATTCTCTCCCCAACAAGTACACAGTCTTGCATCCCCAGCATCTCACAACTCGATACTGGGGCAATTTTGAAATGAACATCGAGAATAGATGAACACTTCTGTTCTAAATAGTCTATATCTCATTAATTATTTCACACGGTGTTTCACCATTGACAACAGGGAAATTTACCTAATCTTTTGAACTATACTCGACCTGATCCTCATATAGGTCGAGGTATGTAGGCAACTCTGAATTAGAGTTCGGTCGAATTTTTCTTCAAAAATAAAATAAAAAATATATATCATTTTTTAAGACTTCTACATCGTCCTCAAATGAAAAGGGACAACTATTGACATCCAATTTTTGCTCTTCGTGCCTAAAATTAACGTTTTCAGGCTTTCTGTTTGTTAAAGGGCACAAAACATAATTTTCACATCTTTTTACAATTGTTTGACAAATTACTGATAATTACCCCTTACTTTAGGATTTTAATCAATTTGTTGTCATATTTTTATTTTTTATAATTTATTAATAATTTTTCGTATTTTAGAATTTTTATCAATTTATTATCGTTCTTAACATTTTACAATCACCCTCACACGAGCACGACACGATGTTACATTTTTTTACAGTATTTTCAAATTAATTACATTGTAATAATTTGAATATTCTTTACATTTTTTCATAAATTACCTATCAATATCTACATTTTTGTACATTTATTACAATCCGCAAAAGTTGAGTCGGATCAGTTATTTTAATACACATAATAATAAATCAGTCAAGTCACGATCTTGCCATATTCATGACACTTGACTTTTTCTCACCTGCTATCCATAATTTAAGGGATAGATTTGGAAAAAGTTAGACTTGATATTATTTTTCCTTTTCTAAATACCCAACATACGCACACATAATAAATACACAAAATACACACCTACACGACAATACATCATTTTTTATAACATTTTCAATTTAATTATATTTTTTAATATTTTCAATATTTTTTACATTTTTTTATAATTACAAATCAATTCCTATATTTTACAGTCCGCAAACGCTGAGTCAGATCAATTATTTTTATACAGTATAATAATTTGATGTTTTGTCACATCTGACAAGGATCGCACAATAATGTCTTGTCACATTCGACAAGTTATTGATAATTGTCATTATTTTAGAATTTCTTACAAATTTATTGTCATATTTTAATTTTACATAATTTTTCTTAATTTCGTAAATTTTAGAATTTTTATCAGTTTATTATTATTTTAATATTTTTGCGTAGTCATTTACATACGTACACAGCTCAACACTATAATTTTTTTACTGCACAATATAATTTTAATTATTTATAGCATAATATATTTTTCAAGATAATTATATTTCTATTTACTGTTTATATTTTTCTGTAATTATACATCAGCATTCATTATTTTGTACGTTATTTAATACGATCTGCAAATGTGAGTCGAATTAATTATTTTAATATATAAAATAATAAATTGATCAAATCAAAATATTTTTTTTGACTTTTTTGCACCTATTATCACAAATTTAAGAGATATGTTGGGTAAAAATAAATTTAATATCTTTTTTTTAATATTATTCATTTCCCTTTTAATACTCAACCCACACCACACAATTATACCACACCTTAAACACACACAACATCAGATTTCCTTACTCTCTCTCTCTCTTAAAATCCTTCTCAACTCACGCCCTTTCTCTCCTTTCTCTCCATCACTGCCGCCGCCGGAATCGGTCACAAGACAGCCGGCAACCAACAACTCCACCACCATCACACTTCCCTTTCTCTTCTTCTCTATTACCTCACCGCCATTGGCTCGCCGGAGGTGACAACTGGCGAGTCCGATGCACTGCGGCCGCTACAGCTCCGTTCTCTGCCAACCAGATCCGCCGCACCACCAACCACCAACAAAAACTTCTTCCTTTCCTCTTCTTTACGCCACTCTTCATTGAGAAATTGGCTAGATCTGGCCACTTTTCCATTTTCCCGCGTTGCTCCGGTGAACAACGTTGAAGTAACGCAACTAACAACCTTTGTTTTCTCTGATTTCATGATTTATTTAGTTATTTTGTGTTTTAAAAGAAAAAACAAATTTGTGCATTTCTTGTAGTTTAACAATATTTGATTAATTTGGATTGTTTCTTAATATTTTTTTGTCACCTTGAATTTTCTTGAAGAATACTGTTTGTGGGTTCTATTAAGATTCATTTTGGTGATTGTTGCTTTATTTCGCTACTAATTTTGATATTTGGACTGATTTTTGTTCTTTTGGTTGCACATTTTTTATGACTTTGTTAATTTTTTTCGATGGTTCTGTGCTGCTCTATTATTATGCGTGCAAATTTTGGGACTGTTTTAGTGACATTTGTCTCTTTTTCTGATTTTTGAATATACTTGACTAATAACAAACATATACTATATTATTATGGCCAATAAAATTATCTATCCATAGATATTTGAGGCATCCCATTTTATGGATTTTATTTGATCAAAATTATTATTTTATATTAAGGGCCTACACTTGGCCAAGGATATTATTTTTCCGACGAATTTTGAGGTCATCCCATTGCAAAGACGACTTTACTTCCCTAAAATATTATTTTACATCAAGGGCTGACACATGGTCGATGAAAAATTATCCGTCGATTTTCGAGGCCTTTCAAATAAAAGATGGACATTACGTATACAAATTCGTAACAAAAAATAAATATTTTGGGCGATGACGAAATTTTTATAATATTTCAAATTTTTTTCTGAGCCCACTTTTAACAAAAATTATATTTTTAAATACGTATATAAACACATATTTTTTAACTTTTTTTTTTATTATTTATTTGTTATTAACATTTTTATTACAAATGGTTATACAGGTTATTGGGAATCATCATAAATGGCAGTCAAAAAAGACTTTAAATTATTTGTTTATATTTTTTATATTCTTGCACTTGTACAAATATTAATCATAGTGAAAATTTTATTTTTGAATTGTTGGACGGAATATTTTTTATTTAATCTTTACCACGCATTTAGGAAAATTTAGACCGTTAATATTTATATAAAATTATTAGATTGACTTACATTATTTAATTAAATAATTTTTACTTTTTACACAATATTTCGAAGTCTTTTCCTTTAGAACAATTTTTTCTTTATTCAATCTTGTCTTTTCTTTACATACATATATACTTTTATTTACATATATTTTACAACATATGTATTAATATTATTTTAATACATAAATATATCGATATATATATATATATATATATATATATATTTTTGTTACTTAGGTCGTTAATTTACACACTTTGACATCATAAACATTGCGATCTTTTTTGTTCAAATAAATCTTTACTTTTATGTAAATTTTAATCAAATAAAGAATATTACTTGTAAATATTTTTTCTTTTCATGGCACATCAAAATATATTTCTTTTTCATATATCATAAAATACATGTCTTTTACATGTTTTTATAACAATATGATTTATTTATATATTTAATATACATATATCTTTATAGAGTTTTAAACATTTATATATATATTTGTTTAAAAAATTACTTTATACTTAATACACACACTTTTTACATTATTTTAAATATACCTTCTCTCTTTTTGATAAATTTAGTCTAGCCGGGTATCACAGTTGTGGATCTCGAAGGGTGCCTAATCCCTTCCCTTCGAGATATTTTGAACTCTTACCTTGAATCTTAACTGATTTTTGCAGGCTGAAACATAAATCACACGTGTTAATAATTCAAAAGGTTTCCTTATTTTTCTTAAAAATTAGGTGGTGGGTCTGTACAAAACTTTAATTGTTTTAGAGTCCAATAAGTCGTGCTTGTTTAACCTTGGCAAAAATAGGGCATGACAATATGTATTCCAGTTAGTCCCATCTCACATATCAATACATTTGAAGTACTGATCGCATACTCTCTTTTGTGCTATATTGATTTCACAATATAGGTTCAGACGCTCAGTTACTAAATCAAACATAGTGTATCATTGCATCACTCAACTGTAGCTTTGGTGGGTCCTCATCAATCAAGAACTATTCAAATTATTTATCATGCTTTCTAGTGCCTTATTTCATGTTATTTCAATGGTCAGAGTTAGTTGGAAACCTTTCCCAATAACTTATCATATTTAGAGACTTTCAGACTATCAGAAAGTTAGTGTATTTTATGTAATGACTATTCAACACATTTATTATTATCTTTATGTTCAAATATTTTCATGAATGACTTTTGCACAGTATTTTGTTATTTTCTTTCAGTCTTCACAGCATGTGCCAGATTATAGGTTAGCTTGGGTCACTTGTGGCCTTAAGCACCATGTAATAACTAGGGGATAGTCTCGGAGTGTGACAAACTTGGTATTAGAGCATAAGGTTTTAAAGTGTCCTAGGGTATCTGAAAGCCGCATTAAGTAGAGTTTTGTGCATGGGTATGAAGCATGCCATACTTATGGGCGAGAGGCTTCAAAACGTTCTAAAAATGTTTCCCTTCTTCCAATATTCTTGCCACACAATGGAGCATGAGCTCTATTGAGTTTACATATTCTAACTCATTCTTTATCTATATATATATAAAATGCCTCCCATAAGGAATAACGGAAAGAGAAGTCAGGACCAGCCCGCAACACTACTTGTCCCTAAAAATCATTTGAATGATCATGTAACCCATGTCAAATTTAGGACTGCTTTCATAGTTTTGGCCTAGTGTATGGCCGCTCAGAATAATCAACAGGTTATTTCCCTTGTCAATTCAGTAGTGAACGCGATAACTGCTAGGAACCAAGACTTTACTCAGATGAATCCCCTAGTGTTCTCTAGATCCAAGTCTGGGGAGGATCCTCAGGAGTTTCTTGATTGTGTACAGAAATTGACCGATAGCATGGGTGTTACTCAGAGTTAAAGTGCTAAATTAGCTCCTTACCAGTTTCAAGTGGTGTCTCATAGTTGGGTTAAGTAGTGGAAAGAGGATAGAGGTGCAGATGTAGGGCTTATAGAGTGGGATGAATTTGCTACTGCTTTTCTTGATAGGTTCTTCCTACACGATTTGAGGGAGGCCAAAGTGCAAGAGTTTATTAACTTGAAGCAGGGCAACATAAGTGTGAAAGAGTACTCACTCAAGTTTACCCAGTGACAAGGTATACTCTTACTATGGTAGCTCATTCTTGGGTCAGAATAAGTATGTTTCTGTTCGGAGTTTTGAAGAATACAGTTAAGGAGTATAGAACTGTTGTGTTGATTAAAGAGATGGACCCTTCTAGAATGATGGTTCATGCTTAATAAATTGAGGAAAATCTTAAAGAAAAAGAAATGGAGAATAAGAGGGCCAGAACTGGTAGCTTCAGCCCTTTTTAGAAGAGGTCGAAAGGTTTTAATCATTCCTAATTCCGTAAAAAATCTTCAGTCCCAACCTCATCTTCTGCCAATGCTCCAGCACCGAAGTGCAGACAGGACAAACATGATAAAACACTAGGCACTAAATTCTATAGGAGTATGAATAATGGTTGTGCTTACCCAGTCTGCAAGAGGTGTGGTAAGAACCACCAGGGTGAGTAGAGGATAGACAGTGATACATGTTTTGGGTGTGGCATGTCAAGCCACAAGTGTAGGGATTTCCCAGTGATTGGCTAAAAGGGTAAAGATGTTCATCAATTGGGCCAGTCTAGCTTGTTATCAGCTCTAGTAGGTGGCCCAAATCAGTAGGGCACCATATCTAGTGCCGCTAGTGGGCAGCACTAAAACCAACTCTATGCTTTCAAGACTCGACATAATCAAGAAAGTTCATCTGATGTGGTTACTATTACATTACGAGTTTTCTATCTTCATGTTTATGCATTGTTAGACCCTAGAGCTTTACTTTTTTTTTTGTGACTCCCCATATAGATGTAGTCTTTGGTGTCAGTCCTAAAATATTAGTAGAACCTTTTCCAGTGTCTACTCTAGTGGGTAGGCTATTATAGCCAGATAGGTATACAAAAATTTTCTAGTAACAATGTCTTAGAAAGTTACCTCAGTAGACCTTGTAAAATTAGAGATGACTAATCTTGATGTCATTCTCAACAAGGATTGACTCCACTCTTGCTATGCCTCAGTTGATTGTAGAAACAGAAAGGTCTAGTTGCAGTTTCCTAATGAGCCAGTCGTAGAATAGAGGGGTAGTACTTCAGTTCCTATAGGTCGATTCGTCCCCTACCTTAAGGCAAGGAAAATGATATTCAAGGGTTGCATTTATTATATTGTACGATACAAATACTCAAGTTTAAAAACTTCGAGTCTTGAGTTAGTTCCAGTAGTGAAGGATTTTCTAGAAGTGTTCCCTGAAGATCTTCCCAGAGTCCCTCCTGAGAGAGAAATCGACTTTGGAATATATCTCCTCCCAGATACCCAACATATCTCAATTTTGCCTTACAGAATAGCTCCAGATGAGCTCAAGGAATTTAAATAATAGTTAAAGGACCTTCTAGATAAGGGTTTCATCATCCTAGCATTTCTCCGTAGGGCACTCTAGTTCTCTTCGTGCATAAAAAGACGGTTCTCACAGAATATGCATCGACAACAGTCTGTTGAACAAAGTCTTAATCAAGAATAAGTATACTTTTTCAAGGATTGATGACTAGTTTGACTAACTTTAGGGTGCAAATTATTTCTCTAAGATAGACCTCAGATCTGGTTATCATCAGCTCAGAGTCAGGGAATATGACATCCCGAAGACAACCTTCGAAACTCGGTATGTTTAATTCAAATTTGTAGTTATGTCTTTTGGACTAACGAATTCCCCAGCATCTTTCATGGGCTTGATGAAAAAAGTGTTCAAGCAGTTCCTAGACATGTCCATCATAGTCTTCATAGATGACATCCTCATCTATTTCTATAGTAAAGGTGGTCGTACAAACCATTTGAGGATTGTTTTGTAGACCCTTAAGGACACTAGTTATTCGCTAAGTGCAACAAGTGTAAATTCTAGTTGAGATTAGTAGCTTTCCTTGGTCATATCATTTTTGGTGATGACATTCGAGTTGATCCTCAAATAACTAAAGTAGTAAGAAACTGGCTTAGAACTATCTCTCCATTAGGGATCAGGAGTTTCTTGGGTTTAATCGGTTACTACAGACGATTTGTTGAGGGTTTTTATTCTACTTCTTTTACCATCTATCAATTGACTCAAAAGAAAACTAAGTTTCAAGGGTCAGATTCTTATGAGAAGAGTTTTCAGGAGTTAAAGACATGACTCACTTACGCCCCAGTCTTGACTCTACCTGAGGATTAAGATGGGTTCATTTTTATTATGATGCTTCTGGAGTTGTCTTTGGTTATGTGTTGATGCAGCGACATAAGGTCATAGCCTATGTCTCTAGATAACTCAAATAGCATAAGAAGAATTACTTGAGTTATGACCTTAAATTGGCAGCAGTTGTTTATGCCTTAATGATTTGGGGGAATTACCTTTAGGGGGTTCATGTGGATGTGTTTACTGATCACAAGAGTTTTCAGTATGTCTTGAGACAGAAAAAACTAAATCTTTTTTAGAGAAGGTGGCTTGAATTGTTGAAAAAATGTGATATGAGTGTGTTATATCAGCCGAGTAAGACGAATGTTATGGTCGATGCCCTTAGTAGGCTATCTATGGGAAGTGTTGCTCATATGGAGGATGATAAGAAATAATTAGTCTATGAAGTTCATCATTTTACTAGATTGCAAGTACAGTTGGTTGATTCAGCTGAAGGTAGTATATGGGTTTAGAATGGTTTAGAGTCTTGATTGGTTTTTGAGGTAAAGTAAAAGCAAGACAGAGATCCTATTTTGGTTAAGTTAAAAGAGGCAGTTCAGGATCAAATAATTGTTATTTTCTCTAGGGGGAGATGGTGTGCTTTATTATTAGGGCAAGTTATGTGTACCAAATATGGATGGTTTGAGATAGCGAATGTTAGAAGAAGTGCATGGTTCGCAATATTCTATTCACCAAAGAGCAAATAAGTATACCATGACTTGCGGTAAATATATTGGTGGAATGGTATGAAGAATTATATTGTAGAATTCATAGATAACTATCTGAATTGTCAGCAGGTTAAGGTTGAGCATTAAAGTCCCAGTGGTATGCTTCAGGAGTTCAGCATCCTCACTTGGAAGTGGTAAGTGGTAAACATAGATTTTGTTACTGGATTACCCCATACATAGCGTCAACATGATTCAATTTGGGTTATTGTAGACAGAATGACTAAGTCAGCCTGTTTCTTGTCAGTCCATACTTTATATTCAACCGAGGATTATGCTGGACTTTATCTCAGGGCGTTGGTAAAATTACATAGGGTTTCATTATCCATTATTTCAGATAGAGGTACTCAGTTTACCTTTAATTTTTTTGGATGGCTTTTCAGAAGGGTCTTGGTACCTAAGTCTATCTCAGTACAACTTTTCACCCGCAGATAGATAGTCAGGCAGAGAGGACCATTTAGAGCTTAAAGGATTATTGGAGCTTATGCTATCGACTTTAAGGGTAGTTGAGATGATCACCTACCTTTGATTAAGTTTTCCTATAATAACAGCTACCATTCTGGTATTTAGATGGGTCTGTATAAGGCTCTCTATGGTATGAGGTGTAGATCTCCTATTGGTTTGTTTGAAGTTGGTCAGGATACCTTTATAGGTCCATATTCAGTATACAAGACATTGGATAAATTTTAGTTGATTCGTGAAAGGCTGAAGGCACTCCAAAGTCGTCAGAAATCCTATACTGACGTGAAGAGAAGATAGGTTGAATTTGATGATGGTGATTTTTTGTATCTAAAGATTTCTCCCATAAAAGGGTTGAAGAGATTGGAAAGAAGGGGAAGCTTCGTCCCCGCTATGTTGGCCCATATAAGATCTTGAACCATTTTGGGAAAGTACCCTATGAGTTGGAGTTGCCTGAAGAGTTAGCGCCAATGCACCCAGTGTTTCATATCTCTTTGTAATAGAAATGCATTAGTGATCCATCTCTTTCATTTCTTTAGAGAGTGTGGCCATGAAAGATAGCCTTTTCTATGAAGAAGTCCCAGTTGAAATCTTTGATCTTTAGATTTTTAGATCAAGGAGAAAACAGGTTGCCTTAGTAAAGGTTTTGTGGAGGAATCAGTCCAGTGAGGGAGCTACTTAGGAAGCAGAAACCGATATATTAGCCAAGTATCCCCATATTTTCTCTATGAATTCAGGTCCAGCTTGAGGTAATGGTTTTCCTTACAGTAATTCTCTAGCATCCTATCTTAACTATCCAACCATTCTCATATCACAATATGCAAATATGAATTTAGTTCAGTCTGTGCATCATGTTTCAGATTCAGTTATTTAGTAATGATTCAACTCATAAGTATTCAGTGCAAGATCTCAGTCTCTCCAATAGCCCAGCTCAGACAGTTTTATTCAGAGATGAATGATCCCAAGGGGGAGATATTGTATTACCCCGCAAGATCCTAGATAATTTTTTAGCTATTTATCACATGTTTAAAGACCCCAAGGTGATTATTATACACTAGAAACAAGTGACATGTCCATATTAACACCTTCAAGATTTTGAACATTTTATTTTTGGCCTTTCCGTATTCAAAACATTAATTTTTGAGTTGAAATGTGTTTAGGAATGTAAAGGGATCATCCAGGAAAGTTTCTGAATTATTGAAAGAGGTTCGGGGTGGTTTTGGATAGTCTAGGAAGTATGCCTCTGCATTTTCACCATGTCATGGAGGCTGCCCTCAGTGATACGCAGTGTGGCATGAATTCAGTGTACCTCCATGATAAGCAACGTGTCACGGAGGCTAGCCTCCACGATAAGTAGTGTGTCACGGAGGTTGTATAAATTTATGTAGTCTCACTTAAGGGTGAAGGGATTTTTGGTCTATTATCCTCTTTAAACTCCCAATCCACGACTTAAAACATTAAAAAAGGCATTATTTGCTCCTTCTCAGTAAGTTAACAACGTTCAACCTTCTCGTACTCTCAACAACAAAAGCAAGGGTTTTTCCCAAGAATTCATCCTCCCAATGTCTCAAAACCAAGTCCCTTCAAGAAGTCAAGTAATTCAGGTATGTAGGATATTCCTTAAGGGGATCCTTTCACCAATTGAGTCCATAAGTTTCCCCAATTTTCAAGTTTAATTCCTTTTTTGATTTAGGGTTCCATGACAACTATAAATTCCATGATACCTCCATGTAATTCTTGAATTCAACCATAAACAAGTGTTTTCTCATAAATTCAAGAATTCTTTCTTACTTTAATCATGATAATTCGTTACATTGATAAAAATTTTGGATTTTTTAATGTAAGTCATGGAATTTCTTATTATGTCAATACTTTGAAATTAGCGTATTTAATTATCTTTTTAATGCTAATAGGTTATGAACACCTGATACTCAAATGACCATGCATGCTACAGTTTTCAAGATTTCAAGTTATTCATATCATGTTGTTACCATGAAACTTATAACATTATCATAATGAGCATTCACCAGTATTATATCATGCTAAATGCATTAGTTAACATGTTCATGATTACTTCAGTTTATGCATGCACAGTTCTTTTTAGAATTCCTTATTTTAGCATATCAATTATCAGTGCATGCACTAGTTTATGCTTTTGTTTTAGTTCAGTTTAGAGTAGAACTTAGCATCGAGTGAACCTAAGGATGAAGGCTTACCTACTAGTCGAGGGTGAGACCTTTAGTAGCAATCTTTGAGTTTTAAAACTACGTAGCTAGTGTAGGTATAAGAGGTCTTCCTTCCAGTAGAGGTTTTATACACTTTTAGGGGCACCTACCTATTGAGGGTTATGCTTTAGTCCTTCGAGACATCAGTTTAGTGGATCCACAAAGCCAGCATCGGTACCCGTGGCAAGGTACTGACACCCTTCCAAATGGGATTACAGGTTGAACCCTGATTATCTCAGATTGGGGCATGCCGGTTAAATGTTAGATCCCACAGTATCAGTTCAGTATTTAGACCACATCATCTCCGGTTTTCATGACCAAGTGTTCAGTTTATCCTTTATTAAATAATTCAATTTTACAAATTATTTCAGCACATGCTTTGCTTGGTCGGGCATTCATTTTATATGTTCATGCATTTATGATTAATACTTATATGTATTTAAGTTAGTCTCATCTCATATACCAGTACATTCAAAGTACTGACCGTATATTCTCTTCTGCGCTATATGGATTTCACAATATAGGTTTGGATGCTCAGCAACTAAATTGCACGTAGTCCATCCCTCTATCACTCAACTACTACTTTGGTGAGTCCTCATCAGTCGAGGACTATTAATATTATTTATCATTCTTTCTAGTACCTTATTTTATATTATTTTAGTAGACTAAGTTAATTAGAGACGCATCCCAACAACTCATCATGTTTAGAGGCTTTGAAATAGTTACAATGTTATTGTGTTTTCAATAATGACTATTCAGAACTTTTGTTATTGTTTTGACGTTCAGATATTTTCATGAATGACTTCTGCATATTATTTTGTTATTTTCTTTCAGTCTTCATAGAATGTGCCAGATTATGGGTTAGATTTGGGTCACTTGTGGCCTTAATCACCGTGTCATGACTAGTGGGTAATCGCGGGGTATGATAGAAGTCTCATTGGGAAGCATCTACTAGGGTGGTCAGATATTTGAAAGGCATAATACATCAAGGTACTTGGTTGCATGTTGTACCTGCATGCACATTAAATTGTTGGTGTGACTCTGACTGGGTTACATGTTATAACACCAAGTGGTCTATAAAAGGCTATGTGATTAAGTTTGGAGAATCCTTAAATTTTTAGAGTCCAAGAAACTTAAAACAGTCTCTAGAAGCTCAGTTGAAGCTGAATATAGGAGCCTAGCTTCTGCTGCAATTGAGGTCACTTAGTTACTTTATTTTATTACTGAATTAGGCGTATTAGTACAACTATATGTTACCCTTATGAGTGATAGAAAATCTTCCATTCAATTGTCACTTAATCATGTTTTCCATGAAAGGACCAGAAACATAGAGATAGATAGCCATTTCATCGGGGATGAGATCAAAGCAGGCTTACTTGCGGCTAAGTATATTCATACTCATCAACGGGTTGCAGATATTCTCACAAAGGGGCTTAGTCAGGCTCAACATTTGCATCTTCTAAGAAAGCTTGGTGTGCTTAACATACTATACCCTATATCTTGAGGAGGTATGCTATTGATCATTTTTACTATTACATTGGTTTTCATTATATCATTTATCATACTTTTTACTGGTAGTTAGTTAGTTAGTGACTCATTTGTTAGTACTTAGTCAGTGAGCCAAGTGGAGTGAGCTCAATGATCTGTCAATAAAAGGTTAGAGAAGGAGTTAATTATTATATATTTTTCAATTCATTTTTCAGCATATATAAGGCTAATAACACTACAATGTAATAATCTGATTGAAGTAGTTATAAAATTTCTTCTTCCCCCTCTTCTTCACAGCCTCATTAATAGAGTCTTAGCTACATTTTCACATGATATCAGAGCACCGATACTGAGTGTTTCTGCTATATATTCTAGTTGAGATTGGGCATTGTTTATCTAGTTAATCATAGTAGAGTTGAGATCTCTTCTAATTCATCTAATCACAATAATTTATAGTGAGCAACGGTGCTAGAAATTGATCAGAATTACCCTTTATTTATTGGATTTTCAGATGTTACTTGAGTTGTACTTATTCCAATCAAATTGACAAGACCTGAAATTTTTTGAATATGAAGTAAATCAATGAAAATTTCCTTGTTGGGAAAAAGTGTGGATCAATTTAGAGACATGTACAAAAGAAGTCTATAGCGAAGAATTGCATGAGCAATGGGAGTCGTGCAATGCAATTGTGCTATCATGGCTGATGAATATAGTGAGTGGAAATCTTGTTAGTGGAATTATGTACTCAATAAGTGTGTATGTTGTATGGAATGACCTGTAGGAGAGGTTTGACAAGGTAAATCGAATGTGTATATGCCAATTACACCAGGAAATTACCACATTATCACAAGGTACTGATTTTGTCTCTCAATATTATACCAAATTGAAAACTTTATGTAATGAGTATAATGTTATTATACCTTGAACTAGCTGTGATTGTCGGAGATAGAAAGATTATATGGATTATTTATCACAAATAAGGTTAATACCATTTCTGAGTGGCTTGAACGAATCCTATGACCAAGCAGGAAGGCAAATTTTGTTAAAAGTTACCCTTCCTACCATAAAGCAAGCATATGCAATGTTGATAGAGGATGAGATCCAACACTCAACTTTTGTAGTTACTATGGTTGGGAAGTCAGATCAAATTTCTATGAATGTGAAAAGGAATAGGGAAGAAAGTTATAAAGGAAAGAAATTTGAGTTTTGCAATTTCACTAGCCACACTGAGGAGAACTGCTATAAACTAATTGGATATCCAGTAGATTGGAGCAAAGGCAGAAAACTGGTAATTTTAGAAGCATGTATCACCACTTAAATTCTGGTAGTAGTGTAGGGCATAGATATGGTAATCCTAATACCATGTGAAAATTTAGATAAAACTCTATTAATGGAGCTGTGAAAAGGAGGAAGAAGAAGAAATTTTATAACTGCTTCAATCGGATCATTACATTGTGGTGTGTTTAGCCTTATATAGGCTGCAAAATGAAAGAAAAAACATCTAATAACTAACTCCTTCTAGAACCTTCTATTGATACCTCATTAAGCTCACTCCACTTGACTCACTAACTAACTACTAATGGATGAGTCACAAACTAACTAACTACCAGTAATAAGTATGAGCAATGATACAGTGGAAACCAATGTAACAGTAAAATGATCAACAACAATAGGGGCGTACATAGGTCGGGTTGGTTTGTTTTTTTATTAAAAAATAACCAAACCAATTATGTTGGTTTATTAAAACTATAAACCAAATCAAACCAACATAAAATCAGTTTTTTCTATTTAGGTTTTAGTCGGTTCTTTCGTTTTTTTGAGTTTTCTTAGTTTTTTTATAATTTTTATTTTTTACAATTATATTGTGATTGAATACTATATCAATTATGTTTTGAAACACGTGCTAATGAAAAACCACAATTATGAAAAAAATTATGGAGCGGAAAACTTCTTTGAAACTAAAAAGTAAGATGAAGAGTGAAAACTTTAGGTTTTAAGTTTATATTAGGTTGTAGATTATTTTATTAGCAATTAATGAAAAAATATTATAATTTAAAGGCCCAAATATTATAATTTAAAGGCCCAAATATATATATATCTACATCTACTTTCTAAATATTGAAAATTAATAAAACTAATTGAAAAGTATTTAAAAAGTAGATTATAATTAATATTTTATGTATAAAAGGTTAAATCAATCAAACCAAACCATAAGTTGATTTTTTTTCTCGGTTTAGTTTGACTTGATGGTTTGATCTGTACACCCCTAAACAACAATTATGGAGACGGTTCAGAGTAATAACTATTTGAATAATATAAGCTAAGATCATGCATATCTTCTAACCATTCTAGACTTAATGATTCTTCATGAAATATTTTTTCCCATATTATTTTCTTTATGTTTCTATTTCTAAGTCTTTAATGATATATAAAAAAAGTATCTTAATTTCATCAGATATATAGCTTGTCATATTGTTCATATGGTGCTTAGGTTTCTACGAATAACTTGGATAACTTGAAATTGGATTTTAGTAATTTATAGTTTATTAAATACTTTATCATAATATTTACTAGTTGTTTGTTTTAATCTTAATAATTCTTGTATATTTTCATTAAGGAATTCTATATATTTTATATCTTTAATTCTCATGTATTTTTCTAGATTTGTTTTCATTAGTTTTTCTATTAATTGTATATTTTTCATATCCATTTTCCAATATTCTAAATATACGTAATTTATCATGGTTGATGTGTAGGTTTTGCATGTAGATATTTGTAAGAGTAGATAGGTAGGTGTGGTATGTAATTTATTCTAGTAAAAAATATTTATCAAATATTTTTTCCCATATGATTTTTCTTATATCTACAATTTCTATATCCTTAAGTACATACAAAACAAGTATTTTAAATTTATCTACCATTTCGTCAGATAAACAAGTGTTCATTTTTCATATGATGCTTTTTCAAAATATTTCCTTCAATCATACATAACAAAATATGATCATTTTAGATTACTATATACTAGATTATTCTTAAATAACATGTTCTTAGGTCACTATTAGCATGGTAATCTGGATACTTTTCCCTTAAACAACGCCTCTACTCTGGCTACTCCCCTATCATGGCTTTCTTGCCTCACCGGTTTCACCTTTAGGATGGCATAGTTCTTAGATATTTTTCTCCTTTTCCACTTTGCTAATAAACTTCTTAACATGCTATTCTTCGAATAATTCTACTATAAAGTAACTAACATGAACTTATTTTATCATATCATGATTGTCAGGAATTTATGAATTAAGCTATTCATAATCGTAAATAAATATACCTGTTCTGGTAGGTTTGATAATTCTGGGCTTTGTTTATCCATAACTTTTCCTTAGAAATATGTCTATTTTTTATTAAATATTCAAAACGTTTTTTGTGTACAAGAGGGAAGACTTGCTTTCAACACATGAAAGTCTTGCCTTTATCTTGCCGAATGACTTACATATTTATAAGAGGAAAAGAACTATTCCTACTTTACACGTTTTACATGTAAACTATACTATTCCTACTTTTTACCAAAAAGTCTTCCTTTTCAAAAAGTAGAAAAGGACTAGACTAAACTAGACTAGAATTAAAGTATAAAAAGGCAAAACTTTAATAATGGTATTTGCCAAAAAATTCTAACCTAATAAAGCTATACAATATCTTTACGTAAAGTAAAGTCAAGAATACTATTCATATTTTTCTTTCTATCTTATCTTCTTTCTCTTCCATTATTGCTCCATTGATTTTTGTCTTCAAGCTAGCGTCCTTATCTTCTTGGTTGATTTTTTCTTTCATTCTAGCTGAACTTTCGGAATAATATTATCTTCTCCATTACATCTCGAACATTGATGGTCTGGATATTTATGTCCAATTATCTTGCAATATCTTGTTAATAATTCTTCTGAAATAAATCTCTTCTTAATTGCTCTTGCAGTTGGTTGTTTCTCTGGGTCGAGTAATGTCAGAATCCATTGTCTAGCATCTTCCATATTCGTTTGTCGTAGTTCTCTTGAATTTGAATAAATCATTCTATGGTCTCTTGAATAATAGCTCCATATAGGGTTTCCATTGATATAATTATTTGCTAATTCTTGAACGATTGTAGATATTCCAATAAGTCATTTATTTGTATAAAAATCAGGTATCTTGATTTTAGGTATCTCTGGCTGCTGAACAATATCTTCCTGTATAATCATATCTCTGGTTAATCCTATTTTTATAACTTGTATAGCTGGTTTGATCTCGTCATATAATATCTCTGCAGGTGCAGTATAAAACTTTATAAAAAATAGATTTCCTTTGGTTATTCTTTTATAAGTTGTGAATACTCTATATAATTCTGGTATATCTGTTAGTTCATTTCCTTCATGGGTATATACGGTATTTAATAATCCATAACTGAAACAAGTTTTAACTAAGCTTGGGTTGATTTTCGGTAGTGCGATTAACTTGTTCTAACCTTGTAATTTTTGGGTTATATAGTTTGTGTTTGGTTCTTGGATATCTGTGGCACTGGGTTTAAGGTTTAGACAATTCTATATTTTGTGGATATTTTCTATGTATGCTCGGGTTATGTGGTTATAGGCTTTTTTATCTTGGTTCAAACTTTCTCGATATGTGGTAATTTGTGAGGGTATGAACAAGGGGTCTTTTTGTGTTTTTGGTATAAATGGTTTTTCAAATATCTTATTCATATTCATGTTCTGATATCTTTGTCCACTAACTCCTTTGCTTGTACCTGCAATTGTAGATTGATAAACGTTATGGGTTTTATGGAGTGTCCCAACGTCTCCTTTTAGCTCTGGAATTTTGATGTCTTCCGATCGACGTAGCTCTGCACACTGCTGAGTTAGCTGATTCATAGCTTTAGACTTCAGTTTAACTTTATTAGTCTTTAGGTTTTCTATTTCATTACCCATACTGTCCACTTTCATTAAAAGCGTAGTTAGGGTTTTGAGTATTTTTTCTAAAGCATCAACTATTATTATATCAGTCTGTGTAGCTTTGTCTTGATATGTAATCTGCAATAACTTTTTTGTTAGTATTAATTACTTCAATTTTAATGTAAAATTTAATATATTTAATACTACTCTCCGGATTTCGTTGTAATTGAATTTTGTATTTTCTTTGTTAACCACTAGCGTACCTGTGTATTATCTGTTCGTACAATAAAGTTGTTATATACAATATAAGGCTTAAATACTAATAAACATTTATATAATGAACATAATTCTTTTCTATTTATTTCCCATTTTATTTCTGTTTCATTAAACGTACCTGAGTAGTATCTACAATGATGTTGTAATTTTTCTTCTTCATATCTATATTTAAGTACTCCTCCGTAGCTATATTCACTAGCATCTGTTTCTACTATATATATAAAAATTTTATTTTCATCTGGGAATTATAATTTTGGTAACTCTTTACAAAGTATTTTTATTTTCTGAACTTATTTTTTATCTTCTTCGTTGTAATTATATTCTATATCCTTTTTAATTTTTTTTTGTAATGGCTTTAGGTTTTCTGCTAATTTTGGTATATATTCTCTTACTTGGTTTACTAATCCTAAAAATAATCTTAATTTCTTTTTTGTATCTAATTCTTCTTTTGAATTTATTATTTTTTGTACTATATGTTGTTGCATTTTTACTCCACTTTTATCTATTTGTATTCCTAAAAACTCTATCTGGGTTTTCATAATTTTGGCTTTCTTTTCACTCAAACTTATTCCCAATTTTTCTATTATATTTGTAAATTGTTCTAATAAGTTTAAATGTTCCTTTTTAGTTTTTGTGTATAGTAGTATATCATCTATATATACTATACAATTAGGTAATTGTTTAAAATAACTATCCATAAAGTGTTGGTATCTACCTGGTGCATTTTTATATCCAAATAGTAATACGTTCCATTCATAAAATCCTTGTGGTACCGTAAATGCGGTTAATTCCTTAGAATTTTCATCTAACTTTAAGTGATAAAATCCTGATTTACAGTCAAACTTACTAAAGTAATTATATCCTTGTATTTGTCTTATTTTTAATATCTTATTTGGTATTGGATAATTATATGTCATAGTTTTTGCATTTAGATTTCTATAGTCAATCACCATTCTACTTTTTCCTCTTTTTTGTTCACTATGTTTATTTACTATAAATGCTGGACTATTGTGTTTACTATTACTTTTTTGTATATATTGTTTTTCTAATAATTCATCTATATGCATTTTAAATTCTTTTAAATCGTCAAAATTATATGTTAATGGTTTTTGAGTTATTATACTATTTTTATCTATTAATTCAATTGTTATAGTAGTTTTATGTTTTTTCCATTCTTTTAAGGGATCTTCGCTGTATAATTGTCTTAATCTTTTCTTTATTATTTCTACCTTATCTATTGAAAATATAGTTATTTCTTTTTTTATTTATCGAAAATACAACTAGTTTTACTGTGTCTTCTGTATTTTTTATATTTTCTAACTTTTGTGTAATTTTTTCACTTTCTTTTATCCAATCAGTTTTCTTTCTTATTTTATTAATAACTCTTTTTGCTCTTACTTTTTGTTTATATGGTGTTGTAAACCACCAATCTGTTTTAGTTATTATATGTGTGTATAATTTATTTAAAAATGGCATTCCTAAAAGCATATCTTTTGATGTTAGTTCATAATTATAGATTTCTTCTATTGTTATCATTTTATCCCATATCTGTATTTTTACATTTTTAGCTTTATATGTAATTAAACTTCCTTCATTATTAAATCCTTTGACTACTATTGGTGTTTTTAATTTATCCCATTCACTTTCTGGTAAACAGTTGTATCTACATAAGTTTGCTTCTACTCCTGTATCTATCATAGGTGTATAATACCTATTATAATATCCTTCTACTATTATTTTTACAAGTACATATATTTTCATATCATTTCAAAGCTCTTTTTATTAATAATTTTTCTTTATTATATGTTATAGATAATTGTGTATGTTCTATATTGTATGATTTTACTTGTTCTAACCATTTTATTCCTAATATTATGTCTGCTTTTTGCATTTCTTCCTTCATTTAAAATTCTATTTTTATTTTTCTGACTCCTATTATTATTTTTTTGTCGTATCTTTAATGTTTATTAGACTCCTTGGTAGATCTGGGCATATATTACTATTAGATTTGATTTCTTCACTTTTTACTAGATATTTTGCTATATAATTTTTTTCTTGTCCTGTGTTTAAGAGTATTAAATATTCTTTTTTATTTATTGTTCTTGTTATATAATATTGATTTAAATTAACTGTTGAAGTTGTTTCATAGCTTGTTCTTTTTTATGAGCTTGGTGATTCTAGTTTTTCATGAGCTATTCTTTTTGTTGTACTTATTCTATCATTTATTATTTCTAAATCTTCTTCTATATTTATGTCTTTGTAACTATAATCATTATTATCAATTATTTTTACAAATTGTTCGAAAGGACTTTCTATTTGTATTTTATTAATTTTATTTTTTCCCTTTATTTTATGTTTTGTTGTTAATACGTATAGATTTTTACATCTTGCTGTAAATATTTTACTTCCTATGGTTCGTTCTATTCCTGATATTTTTTAATATAATACTAATGATTTATCTATATTTTTATCTGTTATTGCTACTGAATAATTCACACTTATTATAAATTTAAATTTTTGGTATATTAAATTTCCTTTTATGGCAGTTATTATACTTTTTTCTTTAGGTTTTGTAATTCTATCATCTGCTAAATATAATTCTATTAGTGTATCTATTCCTTCCTTAAAACATGTTTTTATCAATATCTCTATTCCTCCAAGGTGTACATATTTTATTGGATCTTTACTTTTTATATCGTTTATTTCTTTATTAATTATTCTTTTTGTTACTAGTGGTCTACTAGCTCTTCTTTTTGCATATCTACAGTCTATTACATGTTTCTTTTGGCTTGGTACGTAGTATTCTTCTTTTTTTCTGCTAAATATGGTTTTTATTGTTGGTATTTTGAATATATTTTCTACACTTAGGTCTAACTCTTTTCCTTTTATTTCGTCAAATATATTATTATCAAATATTATTTTTTGATCATTTCCTTCTTCATTTAAATATTCTTCCTTTGTTATTATTTTTATATCTTCCTCAGTTATTTGGTTTATTTTTATTTCTTCTTCAGTCATTTGATTCATCTAAATCACTATCCATTTCATTATCTGTTTTATTCTCCGAAATTTCATATATACTATCTTCACTTTCTAATTCGTAATCTATATAATCTATTTGCATATATTATGTATTTTCTATCTTTATTTCTGATATTTGTTTATTTTTTGGGTAATTTACAATCTCTAGCTAAATGTCCTAGTTTTCCACAATTATAACAAGTACATTCTTTTATAGATTTCTTTTTCCTATATGGTCTTTTATGTTTATAATTTTTTACATAATATCTTTTTCTTGGTTTCTTATACTTATATTTTGATTTTTTGTATTTCTTATATTTCTTTTGTCTTTTTCTTTTCTTATAATATCTTTCTTCATATCCAAATTGAGGTGCTATTTTATCTTTGCAACATGCTAAATTTCTTATTAGTGGTTTTTTCATTTTTATTTCTTCTGTATATTTTTCACATAGATTTTTATACCATTGTTGTAAAAATTTTATTCTTTCTCCTAGGTTATCTACTATTTTTGCTTCATCCCAACTCTTTATTATTTTTGAACTAAATGGTTCAGGTAATTTGCTAAAATATAATCTTTTTATTTCTTTACTTTCTTTTGTATTATATGTTTTCTTATAGTAGTATTCTTTAAATGCGCACGTATATTCATCTATATAGCACATATTCCATATTTTTAATTTTAACCTTAAATTCCTATTCGTATCTTTTTCTTTATTTTGTTCTTTTTCTTCTGTTGTTATACTGCTAAATTCATCTCTTATAACTACTTCATATTTTTTTAATATTTCTGTTGGTGATATTTTAGTAGTTATTGATGTTCCTTCTATTTTATTATTAGATCTTAATACTTTTTTACTCGTTTCGGCTATGTTTAAAAACCATAATTTTACTGTTCCTATTAATGTCCTTTCTATATATTCTGGTGTATTTGTTGTATCTATATTATTATCTAATAATTGTTTTGACATGTATCCTACCCATAATTGTATTGTTTTATTTGTGTCTATTACACAATCTAAATTTAAAAAGTTATAATTTTTATTAATTATTTGTTTTGGTGTCCATTTGTTATATTCATTTTTTAGGTTATATTACTTATCTTTATAATAATATGTAGGTTTTCTTATTTCTGATGTACTAGGTATTATGTTTTCATCGTCTTCTTTATTAAGAGTATTTATTTCTGTGTTTGTATTTTATAAGCTTTCTTTATTAATTACTTTTTGTTTTTCATTAAATTTTAGTTTTCCTATGTTTTCTAGAATTTCTGTATAAGTTTCACTACCTTCCGAATCATAATTATCTGTTTCTTTAGCATCTATTGTATTTTTTTCTAATTCACTGGTTTCTGATTCTTTATTTTTTTATTTCTAATTTTTCTTTAAATTGATTTATCTCGTTTAATAATTTTTGTTCTTTATCCTTTTCTTTTTTTTCTTTCTGTCCTTTTTCATACAGGTCTTTTAGCATTTGTAGTTTTTTTTCTAGTTCAGCAATCCTACTATTTTTAGTTTCTTCTATTTTTTGTATTTCTTCTGTGGTTTGTTGTTTTATTTTATCTATTTCTTTTTCCCTATCTATTTCTTCGTTCTCTCTTTCTATTCTTACCATGACTGCCAGCTTATCTTCTGATTTTAATTCTTTTTTTTTCTAACATTAAATATAAATGTTCACCTATTTTCTTATAACTTCTTCCTAAATTAGAAAATACTATTTTTATTTTTAATCCTTCATGATTTTCATATGTTTTTTCATCTATTATAAATTCTTCTTTGTTCATTTTATTTAAATGTATATATGTTATGTTGATAGTTTATCATTTTATCCTAAAGTAGTTGTAAACACATACATCGAGATCAAAAAATGTCCTTTGAATTGCTACTATGTGAACTGTGCCAACGTTAGGCCAAAAATGCATATATTATATTTAACCATTATTTGCCACATTTAAATATTTTTAAGCTTCTTTTGAGTATCGATTATATTGTGTTGTGCTTAATATCATACGATATTTTAGAGGTATAGAATTAAAATGGTGTTGAAGAAATTTAAGGCTAAATAACTTTATATTAAAATAAGAAAGCTCGAAAAAACAAAGTTGAATTACTAAAATACTGAATAAAAATAATGATCATTTTACCCTTCACTTAAAGAAAAAGATGGAAAAAAAATAAAAAAAATATTAACTATTAATAATGCAAACAAAATAGACATATACAATCTCTGTTTTTTCCTGTTTTGAAATTTATTGAAAGAAAAGATGGTATTCAGAGGTGGATTCAGGATTCGAATTCTTCGGATACCGAGTAAATTTATCGATTAAATCAACTGGATTATTCATCTTAACAATGGATGCGGAGAGCGGTGAGGTGGAGGTCATGACCCTTTGCTGCCGACGATGAAGAATTTGGAGGGCAGGTGGCAGCAGTGGTAAAGAACCAGAAAACAGAGGTCGATCGATTTGGGAATTAGGAGTGATAGTTTATTTTCAAAAAAAATTTGATGGGAGAGAATAAACTTATATAGTTTTTAACAACATGAGAAATACAAAAAAGTTAAAAATAATAATTAATTATAAAGATTAAGTCAACTGTTAACATATATGCAATTGCTGCTTTAATCAATTTTTTTTTTTTTTTTAAATATGGTGCCAACTGAGAACAAACCGCAACCTTTGGACCACAAAAGTGATGTTTTTACCACTTGCACCAGATGATATTAAATATATTTATATATATAGAGAGATAAAGAGTGTTCTCGTTGAAGTTTGTGGGTGGCATAAAATCCTCACAGTCCTTAATAGATCCGCTCCTGGTTGTATCTGCTATCTTGGGATATCATGATGTGATTTATTAGAAACATTATACGTTGTACTTATGCAGAGTTGTATGTTCAAAACAATGGTACAAGAGAAGCTGTAAATAAGTTTCAAGAGATAACTTCCTCTAATATCAAATCCAATTGACTTTAGTCTACCGAAAAAGATTCTTTTATTTCATCGTATTTGTACTTAGTAAAACTATCGCACCATAAGTTTGAATAGGATGGGAAGTGATTTTCTTAAGGAAGCCAAATTTGTTGAGTTGCTCATAGCGTACAAACTATTTATTCATAAGTTATACTTCAATATTAAACAATGCTAACTTTTTTTGTTTATTTAAATTACTTATATAAAGTTTAATCAAATATTGTTAAAATATGTGCGTTTACATTTTTAAGATGTATAACAAATGGACACTCCTGCTCCCCATCACACAACATCAAATCTCTGTTATGGAATGTTAAGTCATTAATTTTGATGATTGACAAACTATCTATTGGGACCTGGTTCCAAAAGAATATGTGATGACAAAGCTGCAACTACTTAGGGACCTAGTTGACCGCGTTCACGTCGCTGTCATGCACAGTTGGACGATAGTACAAAATTTGGTAAGAAAGTTGTACTTTTGTCTCAACCAATGAGACTCGTCCTAGGTTTTCTTGTCTCATTTATATTGCTCATGTTCCACTACAAGAAAACTAAGCTTTCATATTCTCACAATAAAAATATTCTCTTGAATCTCTTGAAATAAACCCTGAGTCGCAACCAGTAACTTGTTTGCTCATAAGTTGTATTTTATGCTCTTGTTGTATTTGAGTATTTTTCATGTGATTGTAAAAGTTTCCTACTGTTATTGTTCACTATTAGCAGGTATCTTTTTCTAGAATTAGCTTATAGATTCAGTTAGAGTTAGCTGGGTCTTGGTGTTGTAGAGTTATTTCACGTTTCTCTTTGTAATAGAGCTACTAATAGGAGAAGAAAGATTAGGAGTTTTAATCCTTGAGGTCATGGAATCTATATTCAAGGTTGCTTGAATATTAGTGGATCTTTGGAAATCCTGGAGGCAGGTCATGGTTTTCTCCCTTTTGCAAGGATTGTCCACATAAATATTGTTGTGCTTCTTTGTTATTTATTTTATGTCTTGCATTGTGGAGTTTTTTGCTATATACTTCTTTGGGACCAGGTCCCAAAGTAGGAAGGCAACCAGTCGATTTTCTTATTTTGTATAAGAGCAAGGTCTTCTTAAAAGGTTAACACCTTGGAAGGATCTTTGATAATAGTTGTTCCTCCAAACCTTAAATAAGGGAAATCCACTACTCGACCACCCAAGTTCAACAAAAAATACTATCGGTGGTGGAAGATGGGAATGCATCACTTCATTATATATGAAGATTATGAGTTGTGGGACGTGATTGAAGATGATATTTTTGTTCCTACCAAGCCTATAAAAGATGGTGAAATAACCTACAATGTTCCCAAAAGCAGGAAGGAGTTTGATGATGCTGACAGGAGAAAGATTAAGAAAAGTTTTATGGAAAAAAAGCTTCTTGTATGTGGTATAGGTCCTGTTGTGTACAATAGAATCTTAGTAGTGAGATTGCTAAAGAAATCTGGGATTGCTTGCAAATAACACATGAGGGAACTAGTCAAATGATAGAGTCAAAGGTTGACATGTTTACTACTCAATATGAAACATTTAGCATGAAGGTAGCAGAGTCAATCCAAGAAATGTATATCAGATTTACTCCCATAACAAATAAACCCCACTGTTTGTGAGAAGATATCCTACCTTTCAAATAGTTTTGAAAGATTCTCAGCATTCTTCAAAGTGATGGGATGGCAAAGTTGATACTATCACTGAAGCCATGGATCTTAAAACCATGACTATGGATGAGTTAATAGGAAATCTCAAGACTTATGATAGTAAGAAACAACAAAACAAGTCCTATGGTTAGCATGAAAAGGAGAAGAATCTAGTGCTAAAGGCCACAAAGAAGAAAACCATTGTTGAGGATGAAAAAACTACTTATATCACCAAATAGTTCATGAAGGTTTTGAAAAGAAGAGGATTTCTTTCTAGAAGAAGAGAATCTAGCATGCACAATAGAAAAGAAAATGCAAATAACACCTAGCACAAATGTGGAAAGCTAGGTCACTATATCAAAGACTGTCCTCTACACAATCTTATGTACAAGGAGTATAGTAAGCAAGCTGGTGAAGGAAAAAAGGACCAGGATAAGTACAATAGAAGGGTTGAAGCTGACAGAGTGGTGAAATAGATTCTAGCTGTATGGGGTGACTCTTCAAGTGATTCAGATGAATCTGAGCATCAAGAAGATATCTCCATGATTGTGGTAGAATATGATTTCCAAGTCTATGACTCCCTCTTTTCCTTGATTGCTAAGTCAAATAATTATGATGATGACAAGGTAACACTCCAGGATATAAAAGAGAACCTCAAAAATTATTCTTATAAAGAGTTAAAGTCTCTTGTTGGTATGCTTATAGATACCATTAATGAACCTACTAAATATAAAGAGTGTCTGAATAAAGATATTGACAATTGTGAAGAAGAAATGGTTGAATTAACTGTGCAAGTGACTGAACTTCATAAAACTAACATGTCACTATCCCTTAAAAATGATCTTTTAAATGAAAATTTAGTGAAATATCTAAGTTTAACTCAAAATAGAAGACTGAGGGAAGAAAAATTCAATTTGAATTAGAAGATAAATTGGCTAAGGTAAATACAGATCTGACTGCATCACCTTAGAAGAGTGCTAAACTTGAGAAAGTTCTGGTTCAGGTCAAGACTGAGCTTAAAAATGCTCTCAAATGGACTACCTCATCTCAAACACTGACATGCCTTACTAGTCAAGGATCAAATTACAGAAGAGGATTGGGGTTCCACAGTGCTTATCCAGCCTACAATCCTTATATAAAATATGTTTCTATCAAAGACAATATTTTGTGTATTCATAGTGGAAAAAATATCCATACAAGAAATTTATGCCCCCCTAGAATTGCAGTTGTAAGGAGGATGAAAAATTATCTACATCAAAGAGAAGTGGTGAAAACATACCTAGATGGACCAAGAAAAATCTTATTTTTCCTTTGTCGCCATTGTGGGAACTCAAGCTAAAATAGATTTCCAAAACTAACAACTGATTGTTAATGCAGGGAAAATTAAGAGGAAGCAACCACCACTAGATCACGGATAGTGGTTATTCAAAGTACATGACTTGAAGAATTGAAGACTTCCTCTCGCTTAAGGCCCATGAAGAACGCAGTGTCTCCTTTGGTGATAGAAATAAAAGGTACATTGTTGGAATTGGAAATGTTGAGAATAGTTTGAGTCAAGTCATTGATGATGTTCATTTTGTGAATGAACTCAAGTTCAGTTTGCTTAGTGTTGCTCAGATTTGTGATAAAGTTAATGAAATAAAGTTCAGGTCAGATAAGTGCACTATCACAAGCCTCAAAGATGGTGATGTAATGTTGACTGTATAGAGGAAAAAATATGTATGCCACAGATCTAGGGTCTTGTAAGCCCAGGAATATGACATAGATGAGTGTTCAAGAAGACTTTGCTGAACTATGGCGCAGGAGATTAGACCATGTCAGTTGCTCCCTACTAAAAGTTGGTCAACAGGGACCTGGTTCGAGGGTTGTCCAAGTTGAAGTTTGTTAACCCTAAGGTATGTGATACACGTGTTAAAGAAAAGTAAACCAAAGCCTCATTCAAGCCAAACAAAGAAGTGAGCATATCTAGGACTCAGTAACTTCTCTACATTGATCTACGTGGAATTATAAATGTTGCTAGCATGGGAGAAAAGAAGTACATATTGGTCAGTTTTTATGACTATTCTAGGTTCACTTGGACTTTTTTTCCAAGATCCAAAGAAGAAACATTTCATGTGTTTGAAGCCTTTACTAGAAAAGTGCAAGTTAAGCATAATAAGAAGATAGCAGGAATCAGATCAGACCATGGAATAGAGTTTAAAAATTCAAGATTAAGTCAATTCTGCAATGAGTTGGGTATCAGTATAAATTTTTAGCATCTAGAACACCACAATAAAATGGTGTTGTGGAGAGAAAGAATAGGACACTTGTGGATATTGGGAGGATCATGTTGATACATGCAGGGATAGCTCACAATTTTTGGGTTGAAGTCAATACAACATGTCATGTGATCAATAGGTGTCTTGAAAGGTCCATTCTGAATAAGACCCCCTATGAACTATTATAAAAAAAAATCCCAAGTTGAGCTACTTCCATCCCTTTGGTTGCAAATGTTTTATACTGAATAATGGGAAGAATGACCTTGAAAAGTTTGATCCAAGAAGTGATGAAGGAGATATTTTTGGATACTCCTCTACCAGCAAGGACTATAGGATCTACAACAAAAGAATATAATGTGTCGAGGAAAGTGTTCATATTGTGTTTGATAAAGATGGTAGCACTAGTGAAGGTAGAACCCCAGATGATGATGATGATGCATCAAATCCCCTCAATATTCCAAAAAAGCAAACAGAAAGTGACGATGATGTAGATTCACAGGGAACAGGTTCAGATAATGAAGACAAAGATTCAGTAGATCATTAGAATCCCGTCCCTTCACAAGATCTACTTGAAGAATCTTGTCATGCCCCGAGACTATCTCCTAGTCATAACACGGTGCTTAGAACCACCAGTGATCCCAAGAAAACCTATGATCTTGCATGATAATTGAGCAATTGATTTATTATATATATAAAATATCTAAATTTGTTGTGCAAAAACATAATCATGACATAATCTGAATAAACACTATACAGATAAGGTTTACAATCTGATAAAACTGAAGAGAGAATTGAAATTTACATTTTTATGACTCTGACCGACTATCTATGAAGCCTCTACTATACTGAGTATAAATAGATGGGACATGCCTCCAACTACCACTATCAATATATATGAATAATCAAAGAAAAGTACATGAACTACTATTGATTAGAGTCCCCGAAATAAGAGAACCCTTTACTTATTGGCTTGAAGCTGCAAAATATCTGATTATGTCGGGTAGGCAACAATTTCTACCTACATTATGTGACAATGAAGCACATAGACATATATGTGGATCTGTACTTTTGGAATATACTGAGTAAGCGGGTGTGAATGCAATAAGTAAAATTTAGTAGATATAAAATCCTAAAACATGCATGCTAAGTTCTAGTAGACTTACCAAGAGACTGAAATCAATTGAAATCTAAAGTATCTTAAAACATGAGTAAAAAACATAATCTGACAAGTTGGTGAATAACTACACTTAGTTACTTAATTCTTTACTTTTGTAGAATAATTAGATCAAAAGCTAGAAAGTTGTAAAACATGAATACTGTATGTAAATCTAATTTAAAGTTGAACATGCTGTAAAACTGGACTAAATATCATGTATGGGTATTGAACATGAAAAATAACATGATCATGTAAAACTGAGAATGCAAGACCAAGCATAAACATATTTCTGAGATAATTTGTAATCTAAAAGACAAAAATCTGTATAACTGAAAATCTGTATGCTTTAGGTCAAGCAAACCTGAGCTAAGACATACTATATATTGAATGAAACTAGGAGAGGTATCATCTAAACAACATGCCCCAATCTAAGCTAATCGAGGTCCAACCTATAACCCCAGTTGGAAGAGTGTCAGTATCGTACCACGTGTACTAACACTGGCTATGTGGATCCACTAAATAGGAGTCCCAAAGAACTAAAGAAGTCACCCTCTACTGGAAGGTTCTCTCATGAGATATGTGTCAACCCTCAACTGGTAGGTAGACGTCTCAAACCTACGCTGGCTATATAGTTCTGTAACTCAGGTACTACTACTAAAGGTCATACCCTCTACTGGCAGGTGAGCCCCCATCCCTGGGTTTCACTCGGTGCTAAGTCCTACTCCCAACTTAATTGACACTGGTACACTGACTGAACTATACTCAACTGAACATCATTACCTAACTGATAGTTCTCATCATGATCATAAATATATGAGTAAATAATAAGACTCATGGTTTCACTGAATTATTACTTGAAAGATCTTAAGCATAAGTAAACACATAGGTATCGAGTGTTCATAACCCGTCAGTACTAAATGACCATAAACCACAATATCAACACTTAAAACTGCCAGATGGGAATCATGGTTCAAAAACCCAAAGCATGAACATTCCACCAAAATATGTGAGAATTATAAACTTGAACATTCGAATGTGTTAAATATAAGAAATTAACATGATTACATGGCTAAACTCATAATTCAGGGATTCAACATGAAATCATAGGGGCTACGAGATGGAATTAAGTGAACTTGAAAAGGTGATCATGTTTATCGGGCTAAATATATGATTTTAACAATTTGACTTAGTATTGACCAACCATGACATATAAGTTTGGGGTTTGAAAAACATAGAACCATAATTCACATGATAAAGCTAATAACATGGATTGAATGTAAAATTAGTGAGAAAACATGGATATAAGTAAATCTTGATGCACTTAAAGCCTTTAATCTCATGGAAATATCATAATTCAAGAATATGGCTAATTGGGTATGAACCCTAATTGCAAATCATTACCTTTAATCTTTAAAGTAAGTTTTGGGCACAAGAATGAGAGAGATCCTTGTTCATAAACCCCATATACCTTAATTCAATGAATTCATCAAGGAATCTTGAAATTGAAGCTTGAATCCTCGAAGAAAAACTTGAATTTGGATCTTGGATACTTGAATTCTTTGAGATAAAGTTGTATATTTCATTCTTGGGAAGATAAGGTTTTTTACGTGAGTTGATTTGAAGAAGATGGACAAATAATGCCCTTCTGGGTGCTTTAATTCATGCCTAGGAAGATTAGGGATGAGAGGAAAGGACAAAAGTGCCCCTTGACCCTTAAGAAACTGAAACAGAGGAGGAATAAGCTCTGCCTCGTGTCCCATATTTCATGGAGAGAGAAATGTGTCGCTCCCCATATCGCATTGAGAGAGCAACATGCTGTGGCCAAAGTGCAGATCCTTACTGCCTCTCACCCAAAAAACCATAACTTTTCCCTCGGGTATTGGATTAAGGCAAAGTTGGTATTGTTGGAAAGATAACTCAATTCATTTGGTGGGAATTGAGCTGAAAAATTCTACATGTATAAAAAGTTATACACGTTCAAAGTACACCCTTGTAGAGTCGAATATAAAGATTGGGCTAAATCAAAGGCTCTTAGCTTAACTTTGTTCTAGGTGATTCCTATGAACAGTTTTCACCTCGAAAGCACTTCACACACTAGGATAATGATCATGAAAGATGTATTCATATAGAAATCATGGGATTAAAGTTTACACACGTAGGAACGATGATTCAAAGTCTAACCCAAAAATGCGGGATGTTACATTATCTCCCCTTGGAATTATTCATCCTCGAATGATGGATAAAAATATGTTAAAGTTTTATAATTATGGAATAATGTACACATGACATGTCTGATAATGAAAGATATAGCTGAGCTGAAGCATTATAACTTTATCATGAAACTGATTTTTGGGCTGACTTGACTTTACTTACTATAAGGAGTTGGTTCATGTTGAAAGTTTAGAACTCGCTTGAAGTGTTAATCATACAACATGCACATAGAACGACGAGGTGATAACTTATGTAAGCATGGATCATGAGATAATGGGACTAAGATCGTACAAGGGGTATTACAGTGTTTGGGCTGAAATACATGAAAACTGAGATCATTCACTAAATACTTATGAACTGAGTCATGACTAAATAGATGAATTTGAAACATGATGCATGGACTAAACTTAACTCTAAACTTGCATGGATGTGAATGAATTGCCTTATGGACTCTCCATATTCATGAAATTTCAAATTGTAAAACTAGATGGAAAGATGGAAAACAATATGGGCTTATCTGTAGGACTGCTAAACTGAATTACTGGCTATCCGAACTAAATTATACTAAAAACTTATAATCAACTGGAGTTTTTTGAATAAGATATCTGAGTAAGGAATCTTAATATGGTTATAACTCTATAACATGGAATGCAGGGCTATAAAACTTACTAGGCCTTAGTCGATGCAACTTCTTTCGCTCAAGCTTAGCCCCAAGTCTGAGTTGAACTACGCACTCACCATGTGCAAGCCTAACTTGAAATCATAAGGTACTGTACATAACACCATAATACTAGTCTGAACTATGAATTCAATATCCCATACATTTTCACAACTTCTCATCTCAAGAATAATTCTTCTTACCACTTCACCAACTAAATTCAACCTCTTACTAGAAATTCACTAGAGCACAATGGACCCATCCACTTATATACCATCATGTCATTCAAGCCTATCATTATACCCATATATAAACTTTTGGTTAATCAACCCACTTTGAAATTTTCCCCACATTCTCTAACACCTCTTTTCAATAACAACTTGCATACACTATCCTCACGTAGAAACACATAGAATTCTCAACTAACCATGACATATAACAAAAGTTTTACCTCAATCATCCTTCACACTTATAGCCTGATATACAACAAACATGTAATAATCTTCCCCCAACATGAGACATTTACTCTTTCCTATCAAATAATTACTCATTGCCGATATCCATTAACAAGGAGAGGTCACTGAAAGATTAGAACATGAGAACCTGAAGCATGGAGAGGTCACTGAAAGATTAGAGCATGAGAACCTGAAGCATGGAAGAATACTATACATAAATTCGATACATAACCGAGGCTTGAGGAATAAAGTATCAAAAGCATGAATTCATTAGAGACATCAAAATTGAGGAAATACACGACGTGATCTGAATTTCATTATTTCATTAAGAGTGTAACATGAGTACCTAGAACTGAACATACTGTAAAATATGAGTACATGAGTATGAGCTGCATGACCTGTGTTTGGATTTCATAAATTCATGGAATATAATTCATGCTGCTGAGTGAACTGGAACTCCTCATACAAAGATCTGGAAGCGTACATGATTCTATGGAATGTGCATGAATATGAGCTATGATAATAGAGCTGACTTACAAGGAATGGGTAGATATAGTGTTGACTAAAGTACAAAACCTTGCACTGAGATAATAATAGGTCGAGCATATTTCTCCCTTATTAGTGTTCTATAATACACTGATATCACTACTAGAATCTGAGTGGCTAACTTGGTTACTTGTTCTATCCTCTCCCCCTTAGCTTAAAGCCATCACTCTAAGTCTATAAACCCATTTAATAAACTATAAAATAAATTGCAATTAGTGTACTCTAGAGTCTAAGATATAACAACACATAAATAATAAACTCACCCTAAAATACTACACCAAAATGGGTAAAACCCACTGCTAGTACTTCCTTCTGATATAGAACTCTTTACTTTTTATAATAGTAATCATACAATAACTTAGACACTGACTAACTTTGAATCTTTATGAGTGTCACGATACCATGAGAATTACCATTACCCTACCATACCCTACATCAACACCATATAATTTTGAATCAACATACTCAAATTCTTGCATACACTATTTCAAGCCTATTGGTTCACTTTTCATAAACTAGCCCCATGAATACACAATCTACTAAATCAAGATAAATACTATCCCCACTTTACTACTACTAAACTTCTGGGTTTGTTCTTCTAACTCTAGATTATATGCTATAAAAGAATTTTGAGAAGGGATCTGAGGGCACATCTGACTTTTGATTAGTGCATGATTTTCATGAACATGAATAGAATATTTAAAACTTTAGAAAATAAAAGCACTGATGGGATAATTTTGAGTCTGTGTTCCATCCCATAAATATCTGTGGGGACTGTCTGAGAAAACTCTGTCTGTAAGGATTTAAACATATTATTTTTATAACCTCAAAAATAAGGTAAAGTTGACATAAATAGAGTAAGATGATAATTTGTGTAAATTTTTTAGAGGACACTTCTACTGTATGATATGATACATGAAAGAAGGGAAACATTTCTTAAATTCCCTGTAGCCTCTCGAAGAAAAGAACATATATCTCTGTACCATTCCGCAAGACTCTACTAGACACGACTTCATAGACACCTTAGGACACTTGAACTCTGTGCTCTGATACCAAGTTTTGTCATGACCCAAGACTATCTCCTAGCTGTAACATGATGCTTAGAACCACAAGTGATTCTAAGCTAACCCATGATCTAGCATGTAATACCCCGTATTTCCCTAGCCCAGTTTAGCCCTCAGTACACGAGTATCTCTATATAAAATTTTCAAAATATTCAGTATTTTTAAGTTCAAGACTTACCAATGTGTAGGAAATTGAATTAACTTTCCAACGATATAAAATTCACCCAAATCCGATATCCGGGTTAGAAGTTATGACACTTTTTTCAAGACAGTGTACCATATTCAACCGCATCACGGTGACAGGTAAAATGACATTCATCAATTTTTAGTGAACCACCGTGAACCTAGCACATCGTAGTGAAGTTACAATTTTAAATTTTCACTTTCCAGTGTGACTCTCCAATCCCACCGTGTCGCACCAAGAGACAAAATTATATTCAAAGGAACACCGCGATTGTATCGTGTCTCGCCAAGGGACCAGTTCCCAGTTGTCCCTTTTACAGTGGCTCACGACAATGCCACCACATTTCGATGAAGCCAAAAATCAGGATTTTTAGTTTTAAATTCTGAGTTTTTAAATTATTCCAGGGGTATTTGAGTCTTTTCCACGACCCTAATCAGTCCTAATCATGAGATTATTACCCTAAATAACCTAATTAGTCATTATTTTCTTAAATTTTCTCAACATTCAAACATTCTCTCTCAATTAACAAACCATAACCTTCAAGAATCAAGGTCAAATCTTAAGAACACTACCAAAAAACCTCAAGAATTCATCACCCAGGTATGTTAAATGTTCATCCATGGGTTCCTTCCACCCATGGAGTCCAAGTATCCTCTTTTAAATATAAAGTTGTGATCTTTACAAGTTATTATGATTTCTAATTGTGATTTTAACCATGAATCCTCATGAGTCTTTTTTCTATACAATGTTTCATGAAATTGATGTTGATCATTACACCCCGCATGTTTAAATATTGTTGTTTACTAATTTAATTCATGAATAGTAATGTTGGTGTTGAAATCATGATTTTTCTACAAGCCCTAAATCATTCCCATGTTTAGTTTACAACATGCATGCCAAGTGTTTGATAAAATGCCTACAAGAATGGACTTTTGAATGAATACTTTCATAATTGATCCTCCAGGTTTAGTACTATTTTACTCTTATTGCTATTTAGTCCCGGGGGATTATGAATACCCGAAAACATAGCTTTTTACTTAGTATCAGAAGATTTAAAACAGTTTCAGACATAATATGAGCAATATCAGTTCAGTCAGTTATCATAATCAGTTAAATTCATAACAACTCTATATTCTGAGTCAGTTCAGTTGGGAGTAAGAGTAAGCACCGAGTGCGGACAGGGATGGAGACTTCCTTGTTAGATAGGCAGAGTCGTTAGTAGAAATCCCTGAACTCTAGAACTACGTAGCCAACATTGGATAAGTGGAGTCACCCATCAGATTGGGTTTGACTACCTCACAGGGGTCACTTGTCAGTTAGGCTTGACACCCTTCGTCCTTTAGGATAATACATCAGTTTAGTGGATCCACATAGACAACGTTAGTACTCGTGGCATGGTACTAACACCCTTCCAACTGGGGTTATAGGTTTGACCCCAAACTTGCTTATTGGGGCATGTCGGTTAGATGATAGCTCCCACAGTCCCAGTCCAGTAATCAATCCATTAATTCAGTTTTCAGTTGCTTGACCATAGCATACATATATCTGTGATTCAGTTATCAAAATTTAATATTTTTATATTTATAGATTATATTCAGAACATGTTATATTCTTGGTCCTGCATCCTGAGTATTTACAGATTTCACTTAGTCCCAGCATTTATAGACTTCATGTATCCTCAGTGTCTACAGATTTCATGCACTCTATCCAGTTTTACATGTTATATAGCTACGTACATGCATACAAATAGTTATTATTATTCATGTTTATAAAACTATGCATATCAGCCTACCTCATTTAGCATACCAGCATATTCAAAGTACTGATCACATACTCTTTTCTTGCGCTATGATGTATCATATCAAAGGTTCAGACACCCAATTTTCGTATCACGCATAAACTTCTCTGACTATCAACCGTAGAAGTGGTGAGTCCGCATATTTCGAGGGTAGATAATTTTTTTTTATGCTTTCAATTCAGTATTTAGTTGGAGTTAGTTGGGGCCTGTCCCATCAACTCATATTCAGTCAGTTTAGAGGCTTTCAAGCACTACCGTTATTTTTTAGTATTCCGATTTCAGTTGATATTGTCAGATTATTTCATTAGTTGGTTTACAGATTCTATCAGTTTCATTACATAAAACCTATGGTTTAATAGTTGATATTCCATATATATTATTGTGTTATTCAGTGCTCACAGCTGGTACTAGCTCATGGGTTAGCTTGTTGTCCCTCAGGACTGTAAGCACCGTGTGGTACCCAGTGTGTATTCTCGAGGCATTACAAACTTGGTATCAGAACCTAAGGCTTAACAGAGCCCTTGAGAGTCTGAAAGTCGCGTCAAGTAGAGTCTTGTGCATGGGTATATAGTGTGCCACACTTATGGACAAGAGGTTGTGAGATGTTTAGGAAAAGTTTCCCTTCTTTTAGTATTTATATCGTGCGAATGAGCATGAGCTCAATTCAAACTCTCAGTCTAATTCTTTTCTTCCTTTCGTTTACAGAACATGCCTCCCAGAAGAGCTAACAGGAGAAGAAATGTAAACCAACCAACACCTCATCCCGTTTAGGAAAATCCCCTGAAGGAGCACGTTTCTCATGCAGAGTTTAGAGCAGCATTCACTATTCTAGCCCAGTCTGTAGCAACTCAGAATGCACAGCCAGCCACTATTTTGGCCAACCCAGTGGCCAATATTACCGCAGCAAGAATTTGAGACTTCACCCGAATGAACCCTCCTTCCTTTTTGGGATCCAAGACTGAAGAGGGTCCACAGGAGGTGACAAATATTATGGGGGTAACTTTTAGTAAGACTGCTGAATTGGCTACTTACCAGTTGTAAGATGTATCCCATACATGGTTTAAGAAGTGAAAGACAGATAGAGGTGCAGATATAGGGCTTGTAGATTGGGAAGAATTTGCTACTGCTTTCTCTGATAGGTTCTTCCCACTGGTGTTAAGAGAGGCTAAAGTGTTAGAGTTTATTAACTAAAATTAGGGAAACATGATAGTGAGAGAGTATACTCTCAATTTTACTCAGTTAGACAGATATACCCCTCATGTGGTAGCTGATAGCAGGTCTAAGATTAGTAAGTTTGTGTCTGGTGTATCTGACAACATGGTCAAGGAGTGTAGGACCACGATGCTAATTAGGGAGATAGACTTGTCTAGGTTGATGGTCCATGCTCAACATATTGAGTAGTAGAAGGCTAAAGAGAGAGAAAGGGAGAACAAGAGAGCTAGAATGGGTAGTTTCAATTTCAGTCAACCAAGGTCAGAAGGTGGTAACTATCCTCAGTTTCATAAAAAATCCTCAGTCCCAGCTCCATCCTCAGCTAGTGCCCTAGTACCCAAGTTCAAGAACGATTATAGGGATAGGGCACCAGGCTCTAAGTCCTAAGGAAATATTAACAACGCTCGTAAAAATCCTCTTTTCCATATATATAGTAGAAACTATCAGGGTGAATGTAAAGCTGGCAGTGACGTATGCTTTAGGTATGGTAAGCTAGCCCACTAGATTCGAGAATGTCGGGTTATTACTCATAAGGGTAGAGATTCGCGCCAATAGGGCCATACCCATCAGTCATCAGTTCTAACCGACCGCTCGATTCAACAGGGTGTCACTTCTAGAGCTACCAGTGGTCAGCTTCCAAATAGATTGTATGATGTTCATCTCGACAAGATTAGGAAAATTATCCATTAATGGTATGCTACAGGTCTTTCATCTACATATTTATGATTTACTAGACCCTAAAGCTTCTCTTTCTTTTGTAACCCCTTACATATCTATCAATTTTGGAATTCATCCTGAAATCTTAGTAGAGCCCATCTTAGTGTCTACCCCAGTAGGTGTCTCTATTGTATCCAGGTAGATATACAGGAACTGTCCGGTCATGATATCTCAAAAAGTCACCTTAGTTGATCTTGTGGAGTTAGAGATCACTGATTTTGATGTAATTCTTGGCATGGATTGGCTCCATTTATGCTATGCTTCAGTTGATTGGAGAAATAGAGTTGTTCATTTTTAGTTTCCAAATAAACCAGTCCTTGAATAAAGGGGTAGTGTTACAGCTCTTAGGGGCCGATTCATTTTGTACCTTAGGGCGAGGAAAATAATATCCAAGGGATGTATCTACCATCTTGTTTGAGTTAAAGACTCTAGTTCAGAGACTCTCAGTCTTGATTCAATTCCAGTAGTAAATGAATTTTCAGATATGTTTCCCGAAGACCTTCCTAGAGTTTCTCCCGATAGGGAAATCGATTTTGGAATAGACCTTCTTCCAGACACTCATCCTATTTCTATTCCGCCATATAGAATGGCTCCAGCCAAACTCAAAGAGTTGAAAGAACAGTTAAATGACCTTTTAGACAAGGGGTTCATCAGACCCAACATTTCCCCGTGGGGCGCACCATTTCTATTTGTGCGTAAGAAAGATGGTTCTCTCAGAAGGTGTATTGACTACCGTCAGTTAAACAAAGTCACAATAAAGAATAAATACCCACTTCCTAGAATTGATGACTTTTTTAACTAACTTCAAGGATCCATTTAATTTTCTAAGATAGACCTCAGATCAGGCTATCATCAGATCAAAGTCAGAGAATGTAACATTTCAAAAATAGCTTTCCGAACCCGGTATGGTCACTTCAAATTTCTAGTCATGTCATTTGGTCTCACCAATTCCCCAGTAGCTTTCATGGACTTTATGAACCGAGTGTTCAAGTAGTACAGCAGTACTTGGACATGTTCATCATAGTTTTCATAGATGATATCCTTGTCTACTCCCATACCAAAAACGATCATGCATACCTCCTTATAAAAGTGTTGAAAACTATTAAAGCCCATCAATTGTTCTCTAAATTCAGTAAGTGCAAATTTTTTCTAAGATCAGTAGCTTTCCTTGGTCATATTGTCTCCGGTGATGGCATTAGAGTTGATCCTCAAAAGACCAAGGTGGAGAGAAACTGGCCTAAACCCATTTCTTTATCAGATATCAGGAGTTTCTTGGGTTTAGCTGGCTACTACCATTGGTTTTTTGAAGGGTTTTCATCTATTGCATCCCCTATGTCCAGATTGACTCAGAAAAAAGTCAAGTTTTAGTGGTCAGATTCTTACGAGAAGAGTTTTCAGGAGTTGAAGACTCGACTTACCTCGGCCTTAGTTTTAACTCTACCAGATGGTTCAGATGGGTTTGTTGTGTACTGTGGTGCATACAGAGCAGGTTTGGGTTGTGTCCTCATGCAAAAAGGTAAGGTTATAGCCTATGCCTCTAGACAGCTTAAGCCTCATGAGAAGAATTGCCCTACCCATGATCTTGAGTTAGCAGCTGTAGTGTTTGACCTAAGGATTTGTAGGCATTATTTGTATGTGGTGCATATTGATGTGTTCACAAACCATAAAATCTTGCAGTATGTGTTCTCTAAGAAAGATTTGAATTTTCATAAGAGAAGGTAGTTAGAGTTGTTAAAATATTATGACATGAGTGTTCTGTATCATCCGAGCAAGGACAATGTAGTGGCAGATGCTCTCAATAGATTTTATATGGGTAATGTTGCTCATGTTGAGAATGATAAGAAAAAGTTAGTTCAGAAAGTTCATCATCTTTCCAGATTAGGTATTTGTTTGGTTGATTCTGCTAAGGGTAGCATTTGGGTTCAGAATAGTTCAAAATCTTCATTGGTTTCTGAAGTGAAAGAAAAGAAAGATATAGATTCCAGTCTAGTCAAGTTGAAAGAGTCAGTCAGAGATAAAAAAGTAGAGGCTTTCTCCCAAGGGGGAGATGGTGTGTTGCATTGTCAGGGTAAACTGTGTGTGCTAGGTGTAGACGACATGAGGCAGCGAATTCTTGTAGAAGCGCATGGTGTGTGGTACTCGATTTATCCAGGGATCACTAAGATGTACCATGATTTGTGGGAGATCTATTGGTGGAGTGGGATAAAGAGAGATATCATAGAGTTTGTAGCTAAGTGTTCCACGTGTCAGCAAATTAAGATTGAGCACCAGAATCCTAGTGGGTCAATGTAAGAGTTCAGTATTCCCGCATAGAAATAGGAAGAAGTGAACATGGACTTGGTGATGGGTTTGCCTCGTACTCGTCATCAACATAATTCTATTTAGGTCATTGTAGACAGGATGACCAAATCAACTCATTTTTTGCCAGTCCATACTTCTTATTCAGTCGAGGACTATGACAAGCTCTACTTCAGAGAGTTGGTTAGGTTACATGAATTCCCAGTATCTATAATCTAAGATAGAGGTACCTAGTTTACCTCTCACTTCTGGAAAGCTTTTCAGAAGGGTCTTGGTACCCAAGTTCACCTCAGTATAACTTTTCACCCTCAGATAGATTGTCAAGCAAAAAGGACCATTCAGACTCTAGAAGATATGTTAAGAGAATATGTAGTTGACTTTAAGGGTAGTTGGGATGATCATTTGCCTTTGATTGAATTTTCATATAATAACAGTTATCATTCTAGTATTCAGATGGATCCATTTGAGGCACTATATGGGAGAAGATGTACGTCTCTGATTGGTTAGTTTGAAGTAGGTGAGACTGCAGTTGTAGGTCCTGACTTAGTGATTCATGCCTTAGAGAAGGTTCAGTTGGTCAGGGAAAGGCTTAAGCCAGCCCAGAGCTGGCAGAAATTGTACGCAGAAGTGAGGAGAAAGGATCTCAAGTTTGAGGTTGGCAACTTGGTGTACCTAAAAATCTCTCCCATGAAGGGACTGAAGAGGTTTGGCAAGAAGGGAAAGGTTAGTCCCCGATATGCTGGCCCTTACAAAATTCTCAGTCGTTTTGGAAAGGTAGCTTATGCTCTTGAGTTACCTTCAGATCTAGCTTCAGTGCACCCAATATTCCATGTCTCCTTGCTAAAGAAATGCATTTGGTGACCCAACATTAGTAGTCCCCTTAGAAAGTGTAAACATTCAGAATGATCTCTCTTTCAAAGAGGTCCCAGTCAAAATTCTTGATCGTCAGATTCTCAAGCTGAGGAGCAAAAAAGTTCCCTTCATCAAGGTTCTTTGGCCATATCAGTCCGATGAGGGAGCTACTTGGGAAGTAGAAGCAGACATATGGACCAAGTATCCTCACCTCTTCTCTGTAAACTCAGACTAAGCTTAAGGTAACAATCCTTCTTAGATTTAATCAGTTCCATATTTAGTTATAGTTACAAAATTCAGTTATCGTTGTATATCATTCCCATGTCATTCATGCATTAATGAATCACCTTAGCCATTTACTCAAGCATGAGATATGCATGTTCAGTACAAAAACTCAGTTTATCAGTGGTTTCAGTCATGCAATCATGCTTCAGTTGTGTATGTTCAGTACGTAAACTCAGTCCATCAGTACTTCCCAGCTTAATCAGTGTCATTTGAGGACGAATATTCTCAAGGGGGAGATAATGTAATACCTCATATTTCCCTAGCTCAGTTTAGCCCTCAGTACACCAGTATCTCTATATAAAAATTTCAAAATATTCAGTATTTTTAAGTTTAAGACTTACCAAGCTGTAGGAAATTGAATTAGCTTTCCAACGATATACAATTCACCCAAATCGGATATCCGGATGAGAAGTAATGACACTTTTTGTAAGACAGTGTACCATATTCACAAGCACCGCATCGCGATGATAGGCAAAATGACATTCATCAATTTCTATTGAACCACCGCGATCCTAGCGCGTCGCGGTAAAGTTCCAGTTCTCAATGGTCACATTCCAGTGTGACTTCACAATCCCACCGCATCGCGCCAAGAGACAAAATCGCATTCAAAGGCGCACCACGATTGTACCGCATTGCACCAAGGGCCCAGTTCCCAGTTGTCCCTTTTCCAGTGGCTCACCGTGATGCCACCGCATCGCGGTAAAGCAAAAATTGGGATTTTTGAATTTTAAGTTCTGAGTTTTTAAATCATTCCAGGGGTATTTGAGTATTTTTCCACGACCCTAATCAGTCCTAAACACGAGATTAATATCCTAAATAACCTAATTAGTCATTATTTTCTCAACTTCTCTCAAAATTCAAACATTCTCTCTCAATTAGCAAACCCTAACCTTCAAGAATCAAAGTCAAATCTCAAGAACACTACCAAGAAACCTCAAGAATTCATCACCCAAGTATGTTAAATGTTCATCCATGGGTTCCTTCCACCCATGGAGTTCAAGTACCCTCTTTTAAATATAAAATTATGATCCTTACAAGTTATTATGATTTCTAATTGTGATTTTAACCATGAATCCTCACGAGTCTTGTTTCTATACAATGTTTCATGAAATTAATGTTGATCATTACACCCCGCATATTTAAATATTATTGTTTACTAATTTAATTCATGACTAGTGATGTTGGTATTGAAATCATGATTTTTCTACAAGCCCTAAATCATTTCCATGCTTAGTTTACAACATGCATGTCAAGTATTTGATAAAATGCCTACAAGAATGGACTTTTGAATGAATACATTCATAATTGATCCTCCAAGTTTAGTACTATTTGACTCTTATTGCTATTTAGTCCTACGGGATTATGAATACCCAAAAACATAGCTTTTAACTTTGTATCAGAAGATTTAGATCAGTTTTAGACATAATATGAGCAATATCAGTTCAATCAGTTATCATAATCAGTTAAACTCATAACAGCTCAGTATTCTAAGTTAGTTCAGTTGAGAGTAGGATTTAGCACTGAGTGAGGACAAGGATGGCGACTTTCCCGTTAGATGGGTAGAGTCATTAGTAACATTCTCGGAACTCCAGAACTACGTAGACAATATTGGATAAGAGGAGTCACCCATTAGATTAGGCTTGACTACCTCGAAGGGGTCACCCGTCAGTTAGGCTTGGCACCCTTCATCCTTTAGGATAATACATTAGTTTAGTGGATCCACACAGCCAGCGTTATTACTCGTGGCACGGTACTAACACCCTTCTAACTGAGGTCATAGGTTGGACCTCAAACTTGCTCATTGGGGAATATCCTCGGTTTTTACATATTTCATGCACTATATCCAGTTTTACATGTTATATAGCTATGTACATTCATACAAATAATTATTATTATTCATGTACATGAAACCATGCGTATCAACCAACCTCATTTAGCAATCAGTACATTCAAAGTACTGATCACATAGTCTTTTCTTGCGCTATGATGTATCATATCATAGGTTCAGATGCCCAGTTTTCGGATCGCACATAGACTTCTCAGACTATCAGCCATAACATTGGTGAGTCCTCATATTTTGAGGACAAATGATTTATTTTCATGCTTTCAGTTCAATAGTTAGTTAAAGTTAGTTGGGGCCTGTCCCATCAACTCATATTCAGTCAGTTTAGAGGCTTTCAGACATTACCGTCAGTTATTCAGTATTCAAACTTCAGTTGATATTGTCAGATTATTTCATCAGTTGGTTTATAGTTTCTATTAATTTCATTACTTAAAACCTTATGGCTTAACAGTTGATCTTCCATATATGTTATTGTGTTTTTCAGTGCTCACAGCAGGTACCAGTTCATAGGTTAGCTTGTGGTCCCTCGGGACTGTAAGCACCGTGTGACACCCAGGGTGTATTCTTGGGGCATTACATAGCATGATACTTGAGTAACTGATCTAGTATATATATAGAAAAGCTAAATTTGTTGTGCAGAAACATAATCTTAACATAATCTGAATAAACATTATATTGATAAAGTTTACAATCTGATAAAACTGAAGAGAGAACTTGAATTTACACTTTTATGACTCTGACTGACTATCTATGAAGCCTCTACTATACTGACTGTAAATAGCTGGGACATGCCTCCAACTACCACAATCAATACATATGAATAATCAAATAAAATTACATGAACTGCTACTGACTGGAGTCCCCAAAAAAAGAGAACTCATCACCTGCTGGCTGGAAGCTACAAATTGTCTGATTATGTAGTGTAGGATACAACTGGCACCTACATTATGAGAAAAAGTAGAACATAGACATTTATGTGAATTAGTACTTCTAGAATGTACTGAGTAAAAGGAGGTAAATGCAATATGTAAAACTAAGTAGATACAAAATCTTAAAACATGCATGCTAAGTGCTAGTAGACTCACCAAGATACAGAAATCAACTGAAATCTGAAGTAGCTTACAACATTTGTAATAAATGTAATCTGATAAGCTGGTGAATCACTACACTTGGTTACTTAAATCTTTACTTTTTTTAGAATAAGTAGATCTGAAACTGAAAAGCAATAAAACATGAATACTGCATGTAAATCTCATATAAAGCTAAACATGCTATAAAACTAGACTAAAGATCATGTATGGGCACTGAACATGAAAAATAATATGAACATGTAAAACTGAGAATGCAAGACCAAGCATAGCTATGTTTCTGAGATAATCTATAATCTGAAAGACTAAAATTTGTATAACTGAATAACTGAAAATTTATATGCTTTGGTCAATCAAACCTGAGCTGAGACATACTGAATACTGATTAAAATTATGGGAGTTATCATTTAACCGATATGCCCTAATCTGAGCTAATCGGGGTCCAACCTGTAACCCCAGTTGGAAGGGTGTCAGTACCGTACCACAAGTACTAACACTGGCTATGCGGAACCACTAAACTAGAGTCCTGAAGAACTAAGGAGTCACCTTCTACTGGCAGGTGCTCTCATGAGATATGTGTCTACCTTCAACTGGCAGGTAGAGGTCTCAAACCTATATTGGCTATATCATTTTGTAACTCAGAGACTGCTACTAAAAGTCACACCATCTATTGGCAGGTGAGCCCCTATCCGTGGGTTCGCTCGGTACTAAATTCTATTCATAACTGAACTAACACTTGTACACTGACTGAACTAAACTTAACTGAACATCATTACATAACTGATTGTGCTCATCATGATAAAAAATATCTTAGAAAATGAAAAGACTCATGGTTTCACTTAATTCTTACTTGAATAATCTTAAGCGTAAGTAAACACATAGGTATCGAGTGTTCATAACCTTCTAACACTAAATGACCATAAAGCACGATATTGTCACAACCCAAGACTACCCCCTAATCGTAATACGGTGTTTAGGACCATAAGTGATCCCAAGCTAACCCACAAACTGGCATACTATTGAGCAACTAATTTAATATATATTAAATAACGGGTTCTGCTGTGCGGAAATAATCATGACAAAATCTAGGAAAAATATAATACTAATACAATTTACAATCTGATAAAAACTTAAGAGAGAACTAAAATTATATGACTGACTCTGCCTAAAATCTATGAAGCCTCTACCATACTGACTATAGATAGCTAGGACATGCCTCCAACTACCACTAATCAATACAAATGAATAATAAGGTAAAGTACATGAACAACATCTTACTAAAGTCCTCAAAATAGGAGAACTCATCACCTACTGGATGGAAACTACAAATAACTTATCATGTCGTATGGACTACAATTGGTACCAAAATTCTGAAATAATGTAACTACACAAACATATATATGGTCAAGTACTTCTAGAATGTACTGAGTAAGCAGGGGTGAATGCAATAAGTAAAACTAATTTCATATGTAATCTTAAAACATACATGCTAAGTGTAAGTAGACTCACCAAGATACTGAAATAAACTGAAAGCTGAAATATCTTAAAATATGCATAACAAATATAATCTGACAAGCTGGTGAATCACTAAACTTAATTTTTTAAAACTTTACTTCTATAATATAAGTAGAACTGAAGCTGGAAAATAGTAAAACATGGGTACTGTATGAATAATGGGTCTGAAGCTACACGATGGAAACTATAATATCTGAGAATGCAAGACTAAGTGTATATCTGTTATGTTACTTAGATAAATATGAAATCTAAAAGATTGAAAGCTGTAGAACTGAATATCTTAAAGTCTATACATTTGGTCAAGCAAGCCTGAACTAAAAATACACTAAATACTGACTAAAACTGTGGGAGCTATCATGTAACCGACATAAACCATGTGAGCTATCATGGAGTCCAATGTCTGACCCACGTTGAGGAGGGTTGTTGTATCCTTGCCATCAGAATAGAACATAAACTGTAGTGATCACTAACCTGATGCCCCGAAAGACTGAGGAGTCAATCCTAAACTGATAGGTGAACCCTGAGAGGATGTCAAGCCTAAACTGACAGTGATCCCTCATATCCTGCGGCAGCTATGTACTTCTAGAACATAAGGACTTCTACTAACGACTCTTCCTATCTAACGGGGAAGCTGCCATCCCTACATTCGCTTAGTGCTAAATTCTACTCCCAATTTAAAGACACTGAAATACTAACTGGTGTATGCACTGATAACTGATAACTGATAAGCTCAGGTCATGGTATTCTGAAAATAATTTTTCATACAGATTTTGAGTTAATTATTAACATATAAACTGATAATTCTTATCATGAATATGAATATATGAGTTTACTAATAAGATTCAAGGATTAAATGTCTGAGTACTTGAAAAGCTAAATTTATGTAAATCACATATGTATCGGGTGTTCATAACCCACCAACACTGAATGAGTATAAAATACGATATCAAACTTGAAATACTGTATTAAGTGATTACGATTCAAAAACCCAAACATGGAATTTAATCAAACATGTGGAGATCATGACTTAAAACATGGGAATACTTTTAAAAAAGAGGAAATAACATGATTACATGACTAAAATCATCAATCGGGGATTTATTCTGAATCAACTGAACATGATATGGGAACTACAACATTCAAAACATGTTGTAACGTATTCCTCTTGAAAACACTTATAATTTTAACTTGAAATTGAATTAACAAGAGATTCATGGTGATAGATCAACATAAACATGTAAAAGCTCTTAATTTAAAACCAAAAAGGGTTTTTGGGCTCCATGGGTGAAAGGAGACCCATGGTAAACTCCCACATACCTTTAACCCTTAATCTTTGAAGAGAAACACCAATATTGATGATTTCTTGAAGGTTCTTGGATTTGGGAACTTGAATTCTTGATTTCTTGGGAAAAAGGAATTGAATTTGTTCTTGGGGAAAGAAAAGGGTTTTCTTGAGAGGAAAATTGGAGAAGAAGACCAATAATGACCTAAAATATGCCCCAAATCATGTTATGAACATTTGGGTTGAGGGAAAAAGATTTAATTTCCCCTCAGGCAATTAAATTCACAACTGAACTGCGGGTTAAAGGGTCACCGTGATGTAGTCTTATCGCGGTGGCTTACTGGTTTTGACAAAAATGATCATAACTTTTCGCTCGGGTATCAGATTAAGGCGAAATTGGCATCGTTGGAAAGCTAATTCAATTTTCTATAATTTGGTGGGTCTTGAGATGAAAAATTAACTCTATGTAGAAAATTATACACGTTCAAAGTGGACCCTTGTAGAATCGAATACAAAAATTTTGACAAATCAAAGGCTCTCAGCTCAACTTTATTCTAAGTGATTTCTATAAACATTTTTCACCTCATGCCATTCACACACTAGGATAAAGATTATGACACATGCATTCAAATTATAAATCAAGAAATGGGGACAACACTCTCACCGCGATGTGGTATATGTGCCAACGGGAATAGTTCCACGATGCGGCGCTATTGCGGTGACCTCCTGGACTCATGATCTAAACATAACCCAAACCTTCTCCGAAAAATCTGAAACTCCCCCGAGACATACTTATTACATCCCTGAACATGAATTAACTCAAAAGCTAATGTCTCAAGGGTCGAGAAGACCAGAATAAGAATCTCAAAGTTTAGGGGTCTTGAAAATGGATAAGTCCCCAACACTTAGTAAGAATTTCAAGCCATAATCCCCTTAAGCATGTAACTAAGAGCTGAATGGAGCTAAGATTAGTACGGGTTATTACAATATCTCCCCTTTAGGAACATTCATCCTTGAATGAGACTGGTTAGACTGAGAGTACTGTACTAAGGTAACTGAGATCATATACTGAACATGCATAACTTGGAACATGATTGCATAACTTAGTCTGAAACATGATACATGAACTGAATATCATGAATTGGACTGATTTCTTAAATACATGCAATAAAATGAGGCTAGATATGATTTCATGAAGAAAAAATGAGAGGTTTAGGACATGAAAATTTGAGCTATTATAATATCTCCCTCTTGGGATCATTCGTCTCGCGAATGACACTGACTTTGCTGAAATACTAAGAAAAGACTAAGATAATGCACGGGACACTTACGAACTGAGTCATAATTGAATATCTAGAATCTGAGACTGATGCATGATGCATAAACAGACCTAAATTCGTAATTTGCATGGATGTGAATATTTTACCTTATGGAATAGCCATATTCATGAAGCTCCAACTAGTAAGACCAAATGGAAAAACATAGGAACTTGTCTGTCTGACTGCTAAACTAAATTGCTGTCCATACAGATTGAATTATACTGAAAGCATATACTCAACTGGAGTATTTCTTCAACACTCTTTCTAAGAAGTTCTAATAACAATAGGGAGCAAATAACATGGGCATAATTTGAATAAGATATATGAGTAAGGATTCTTAATATGGCTATAACTCCGTAACATGGAATGTAGGCCTATGAAACATAAACTGGAATTTGCTATGCCTTAGACAATGCAACTTCTACACTCAAGCTTAGACATTCTCCTCAAATACTCCCTCAACTATAGATTCTACTTCAATACCGCACTTCACTTGAGGCTACTATAAATATTCACATGGGCACTGATAACTCTATCTACTGAAGTCTGAGCTGCACTAAATTCTCTCACTATGTTCAAGCCTACTCGAATCTACAAAGTGCATCCACAACACTATAATACTAGTCGGAATCATGAATTCAATACACCCTGCGTTTTCAGAACTTCTCTTCTCATGAATAATTATTATTACCACTTCAACAACTACATTCAACCTCTTACTAGACATTTACTAACACACAATACATTCATCCACATATATAAAAACATGACATTCAAGCCTATTTTCTTAACCATATATGCACTTCTAAACAAATACCCATAAAATCATCTTTCTCATATCCTACAAACCTCTATCATTAACAACTTCCATGTGTTATTCTTAAGAAAATCACACATAAAATTTTGACTAACCATGACATATATCAAAAACATGGCCTCAATCTTACTTCACACTTATAACCTTAGATTAAATAAACATACAACAATCTTTCGTCAATAAGAAAAATTTACTCCCTCCCATCTAAACAACTATTCATCATCACTATCTTGACATAAAAAAAGGTCACCGAAAGGTTAGAACATGAGGACCTGAAACATAAAGGGATACTATGCATAACTTGACATTTTATCGAGGCCTAAGGAATAGAGTATCAATATTATGGATTTATTAAAGAGATCTAAACTGAGGGCATAAATGACGTAAACTGAATTTTGCTGATTATTAGGAGTGTAGCATGAGTACCTAGAATTGAACATACTGTAAAGTATGAGTACATGAGTCATGACCTGCATGACCTGAGTTTGAAGTTCATAAATTCATAGATTATGATTTGTATTGCTATGTAAACTAGAACTCCTTATACTAGGAATTGGAAGCGTACATGATTCTCTATTATGTGCATGAACATAAACTATGATCATAGAGCTAACATGTAAGGCATGAGTCCATATCGTTATGAATGAAGTATAGAATTGTACACAGAGATGAGAATGGGTTGGGAATCTTCCTCCCCTACTGGTGTTCTACAATACACTAACACCACCACTAGAATCTGAGAGCCTGACTTGGTTACTTGTTCTATCATCTCCCCTTTAGCTTTAAGCCATAATTCCAAGTCTGCGAAAGCCTTTAATAAACTCTAAACTGAACTGAAATCACCTTACTATAGAGTCCAAGATATCATAATACATATAAATAATAAACTCAACCTAAAAGACTATACCGGAAAGTATAAAACCCATTGCTAATACTTTCTTCTAAGATTCAACTGTTAGCTTTCTATAGCCCCTTGTCATCATATAATAACTTAAACACTAACTAACTTAGAACTTTCAAGAGTATCATCATACCATGATTTTACACCATCTAGAACTTCAACTCTTTTTTCTATTAGCTCAATCATTCCAGATTCAAACGTACATTCTAACACTTAACATACCCAATATCATAACATATAACTCATAACTTATAAGAACATCATATACTACATAGCCCCATTCACACTTAACAACTCAAGGGTACCATCTAAATATACACACTATTAAAAATTAGAAATAATACAATCCTATATCACCTTGGGTACACCTCTATGCCATACATACATCATCATACTTAATTTCAAATCAATAAACATAAATTCGTGCATACAAGATTTCAAACCTATTGATTCACCCTTCATACAACTATCCCCATGACTACATAATCTACTAAATCCAGATAAACACTATTCCCACTTTACTACTGCTATATTTTTAGGTTTATGCTTCTAACTCTAGGTCACATGCTATCATAGGATTCTAAGAAAGGATCTAAAAGTACATCTGACTTCGGCTTAATGCATAATTTTTCATGAACAAAAATGAACACTTTCAAAGTTTAAACTTAAGGGCACTGATGGGATAATTTTGAGACTACGTGCAATCCCATAACTGTCTGTAGGGACCTTGAGAAAACCCTATCTATAAGAATTTAAGCTGGCTATTTCTGTTGCCTTAAGAATAAGGCAGAGTTAGAATGAATGGATCAACATAAGATTCTTTATAAGTTCCTGAGGAAACACCTCTACTACATGATGTAAGACATGAAAGAAGGGAAATATTTCCTAAATGCCCTATAGCCTCTCAAAGAAAAGTACAAATGTCTCCATACCATTCCGTAAGACTCTACTAGACACGACTTCATAGACACCCTAGGACACTTGAACTTTGGGCTTTGATACCAAGTTTGTCAGGATCCAAGACTACCCCTTAGTCATAACACACTGCTTGGAACCATAACTTATCCCAAGCTAACTCACGAACAAGTATACTATTTAGCAACTAATTTAAAGTATATTAAATAGCTAGTTTTGTTGTGCGGAAATATAATCATGACAAAATCTAGGAAAAATATAATACTAATACAATTTACAATCTGATAAAAATTGAAGAATGAACTGAAATTGCTTGACTGACTCTACCTGACATCTATGAACCTTCTACTATACTGACTATAAATAGCTGGGACATGCCTCCAACTACCACAAATTAATACAAATGAATAATAAGGTAAAGTACATGAACAACATCTGACTAAAGTCCTTAAAATAGGAGAACTCATCACCTATTGTCTAAAAACTACAACTGTCTGATCATGTCGTGTGAACTATAACTGGTACCTAGATTATGAAATAATGTAGCCACATAGACATATATATGGATCAGTACTTCTGAAATGTACCGAGTAAGCATGGGTGAATGCAATAAGTAGAGCTGATTTCATATGTAATCTTAAAACATGTATGCTAAGTGTAAGTAGACTCACTGAGAGACTGAAATAAACTGAAAGCTAAATTATCTTAAAACATGCATAACAAATATAATCTAATAAGCTGGTGAATCGTTACACTAAATTCTTTACAACTTTACTTCTATAATATAAGTAGAACTGAAGCTGGAAAATAGTAAAACATGGGTACTGTATGAATACTGGGTCTAAAACTACGTGATAGAAACTATAATATGTGAGAATTCAAGACTAAGTGTATATCTGTTATGTTATAGAGATAAATCTAAAATCTGAAGAACTGAAAGCTGTAGAACTGAATATCTAAAAGTCTGTACACTTAGTTAATCAAACCTAAACTAAAAATACACTGAATATTCACTGAAACTTTGAGATTTATCATGTAACTAACATAAACTATGTGAGATATCATGGGGTCCATCATATGACCCATATTGAAGAGGGCTTTTCTATCCTTGCCATCAGAATAGAACCTGAACTGTAGTGATCACTAAGCTGATCTCTCGAAAGACTAGGGAGTCAAGTTTAAACTGACGGGTGACCCCTGAGAGGAAGTCAAGCCTAAACTGACGGGTGACCCCTAATATCTTACGGTGGCTATGAAGTTCTGGAACACAGGGACTGCTATTAATGACTCTACCTAACTGACGTGGAAGCCGCCATCCCTGTATTCGTTCGATGCCAAATCCTACTCCCAACTGAAAGACACTAAAATACTAATTGGTGCATGCACTGATAACTAATAACTAATAAGCTCAGGTCATGGTATTCAAAAAATAATAGTGCATACGGATTCTGGAATAATTATTAACATATAAACTGATAATGCTCATTATGAATATGAATATCTGAGTATACTGATAAGATTCATGGATGAACTTTTTGAGTACTTGAAAAGATAAATTTATGTAAATTACATAAGTATCGGGTGTTCATAACCCACCAACACTTACGGTTCAAAGACCCAAACATGGAATTTAATCAAACACATGGAGATCATGACTTTAAACTTAGGAATGCTTTTAAACATGAGGAAATAACATGACTACATGACTAAAATCATAAATTGGGGATTTATTCTGAATCAACAAAACATATATGGAAACTACAATATTCAAAATATGCTGTAACTCATTCTACGTGAAAACACTTATAATCATAACTTGAAATTGAATTAACAAGAGATTTATGAAAGTAGTTCAACATAAATATGTAAAAACTCATAGTTTAAAACCAAAAAGGGTTCTTGGGCTCCATATGTGAAAGGGGGCCCATAGATGAACTCCTACATACCTTAAACCCTTAATCTTGGAAGATAAACACTAATCTTGATGCTTTCTTGAAGGTTCTTGGATTTGGGAACTTGAATTATTGATTTCTTTGGGAAAAAGGAATTGAATTTGTTCTTGGGGAAAGAAAAGGGTTTACTTGATAGGAAAATTGGAGAAGAAGGTCAATAATGACCTAAAATATGCCCCAATTCATGTTATTAATGATTGGGTTAATGGTAAAAGATGTAATTGCCCATCAAAAAATTAATCTCGCAATTGAACTGTGGTTTAAAGGGTCACCGCGATGCGGTCTTATCACGGTGACTTACTGGTTCTGACAAAAATGATAATACCTTTTAACTCGGGAATCGAATGAAGGTAAAATTGGTATCGTCGGAAAGCTAATTCAATTTTCTACAATTTGGTGGGTCTTGATATGAAAAATTTAATATATGTAAAAAATTTATACACATTCAAAGTTGACCATTGTAGAATCGAATTCCAAAATTTGGACACTTCAAAGGCTCTAAGCTCAGTTTTGTTCAAAGTGATTTCCATGAAAAATTTTCACCTCATAAGAAATTCACACACTAGGATAAAGATTATGACACATACACTCAGATTATAAATTAAGAACTGGTCACTATACCCTCACCGCGATGCGGTATATGTGCCAATGGAAATAGCACCGCGATGCAGTGCTATCACGGTGACTTGCTGAATTTGTGACCCAAACATGATCTAAACTTTTTCCAAAAAAATCCAAAACTCCCCTGGGATATACTTATTACATCCCTGAACATGAATTAACTCAAAAACTAACGTCTCGAGGTTAGGAAGACTAGAATAAAAATCCTCGAAGTTTAGGGGTTATGAAAATGGCTAAGTCCCCAACACTTAGTGAAAATTTCAAGCCTTAAGCCCCTTAAACATGCAACTAAGTGCTAAATTGAGCTAAGATGGGCATTACAAATATCAACACTTAAAACTGTAGGATGGGAATCATGGTTCAAAAACCCAAAACATGAAGATCCCACTAAAACATGTAAGAATCATGAACTTGAACATAGAAATGTGTTAAACATGAGAAATCAACATGATTACTCGGCTAAATTCAAAATTTAGGGATTCAACATGAAATCAAAGGGGCTATGACATGGAAGTAAGTGAACTTTAAAAGGGGATCATATTTACATTTCTAAATACATGAGTTTAACAATTTGACTTGGTATTGACCAACCATGACTGTAAGTTTGGTGTTTGAATCAGATAGAACCATAATTCACATGATAAACCTAATAACATGGCTTGAATGTAAAATTAGTCAGGAAACATGGATATAAGTAAATCTTGATGCACTTAAAGCCTTTAATATCGTGGAAATATCACAATTCAAGAATATGGCCAATTGGGCATGAACCCTAATTGCGAATCATGAACTTTAATATTTACAGTAAGTTTTGGGCATAAGGATAAGAGAGGATCCTTGTTTATAAACCCCATATACCTTATTGAATGAATTCGTGAAGGAATATTGAAATTGAAGCTTGAATCCTTGAAGAAAAACTTTAATTTGGAGCTTGGATACTTGAATTCTTGGACAAAAATTTGAATATTTCATTCTTGGGAAGAGGATGGTTTTTTACGTGCGTTGATTTGAAGAAGATGGGAAAATAATGCCCTTCTGGGTGTTTTAATTCGTGCCTTGGATGACTAGGGCTGAGGGGAAAGGACCAAAGTTCCCCTTGACCCCTAAGAAGTTGAAATAGAGGGAGAATAAGCTCCGCATCATCTCCTATATTGCATGGAGAGAGAAATGCGTTGCGCCCCATAGCGTGTGGAGAGAGCAATGTGCCATGGCCAAATCGTAGACCCTTACTGCCTCTGACAATAAAAACCATAACTTTTCGCTCGGGTATTGAATTATGGGGAAATTTGTATAGTTAGAAAGCTACCTCAATTATCTATCAATTGGTGGGTCTTAAACAGAAGAATTCCACATATATAAAAAGTTATACACATTCAAATTAGACCCTTGTAGAATCAAATATAATGATTTGGCCAAATTAAAGACTCTTAGCACAACTTTGTTCTAAGTGATTCTTATGAATTTTTCACCTCTAAAGAACTTCACAAACTAGGATAATTATCATGAAACATGTATTCACATAGAAATCATGGGATTAAAGTTTACACATGTAGGAATGGAGATTCAAAGTATAGCCTAAAAGTTTAGGATGTTACAAATCTGATCCTCAATCTAGTGAAGGAAATGATCAGTCTCCTGAAGCTAACACCTCAATGTGAACAAGTCTCAGTGCAAGTTAACCCACTCCTCATAGGTCCAGTTGGAAGCATCAGTCATTATATCCTCTTGATAAGCTACTATTTCCTCTAAAACCAGGCATGCAGACCAAAAATAGAGCAAGGAATCCATGTGATTTCTCTCCATTTATGTCTCAAATTAAAACCAAAATTTTTAAAAAAATATTGAAGGATGAAGATTGGATCAATGAAATGCAAAAAGAGATACATCAATTTAAGAGAAATAAAGTGTGGAACCTAGTCCCATATCCCTCATATAGAAAAATTATAGGGACCAGTTAGGTCTATAAAAACAAAACTAATAAGCATGGAAACACCATCAGAAACAAAGTTAGGCTGGCGGTGCAAGGCTATAACCAGGAAGAAGGGATAGACTGTGTTGAAATATTTTCTCTAGTGACTAGAGTGGAGGCTATTCAAATTCTTATTATTTTTTCTTATCCACGAAGTTCAAATTGTTTCAAATGGATATGAAGAGTGCCTTTTTGAATGGTATTCTCAAGGAAGAGGTCTATGTGAAGCATCCCCCAGGCTTTGAAGATGTTGACTTTCATAACCATGTGTTCAAATTGGACAAAACCTTGTATTAATTGAAGCAGGCTCCCAGAGCTCGGTATGAGAGACTCTCAAAGTTGTTGCTAGAGAATGGCTTCAAAAGAGGAAAGATTGACAATACTTTATTCTTAAAAGCTAGAGAAAGAAACCTACTCATTGTTCAAGTTTAAGTTGATGACATCATATTGGGAGCTATAACCAGTTCCCTTTGAGATGAGTTTGCTATGTTAATGAGTAGTGAATTTAGAGAGCATTATAGGAGAAACTCAATTTCTTTCTTGGGCTGCAAATTAAGCATAGTTCAACTAGGACTATTGTATGTATATTAGCAGAAGTACATTCATGAATTGCTTAAAAGGTTCCATACAAAGGATGCAAGGCCTATTTATAATCCTAGTGGACTTTCTCAAAACTGGACTAGCATAAACCCGATCCCTCTGTCAGTAAAATTATGTACAAAGAAATCATTGGTTTACTCTATCTAATATCTAGTAGACTTGACATTATATGTAGTATTGGGATGTGTGCTAGATTTCAAGAAAGTCCAAAGTAATCTCATCTAAAATCTGCCAAAAATATTCTAAGATATCTTAAAGAAACCCTCAACCTGGTTCTATTCTATTCTGCTGGAGATAATTTTGACCTAGTTTGATATAATGATGATGATTATGCTGGGTACCTGGTTGATAGGAAGAGTACCTCAAGAATGGATCACTTTCTTGGATCAACCTTAAACTCTCAGGGTACTAAGGAACAAAACTCAATGGCTCTTTCAACTGTTGAAGCTGAATATGTTGCAGTTACTTCATGTTGTGCTCAATTACTATGGATCAAGCAGCAACTCAAAGATTTTGTTATTCTCTCAGATTGTGTTTTGTGATGACATAAATACTATCAACATGGCAAAAAATCCAATTTAGCATAAAAGGACAAAACACATTGATATCAAGCATTATTTCCTCAGATATAATGTGAATGCAAGGTTAATAAAAATGATGTTTTGCAGTACTAAAGAGAAAATTGATGACATATTTACCAAGGTTGTTGTTATGGAATAGTTTGAAAGGAACAGGACAAAGATGGGGTCAATGAGGCCAATTTGAATCCATGTTATTCCTCTTAATCCTCCAAATATGACTATGATTTGATGAATAAGTATCCAAGTTAGATGATGTCACACATGTCTAATTCAATCTCATATATTATATAGATGTACACCCATATCTAGGAGGAAAAGATAGAGGAGAATGAGTGTAATACCCCGTAAAATCTTAAATCTTAATTCAGTCCTTTAAACTTGTCAAGGGGTCCCAGACTTAGAAAATTTTAGCTAGGTTCCCAGAATTAGCCTATTATTGGCCTTCGTAAGTTGGAAATCTTATTTTGCCACCTTAACGTCCTTTAATGGTCCGTATTTTTATTAATTCATGATCAAGAAGGTCAATAGGTGTTCCCGAAAAAGTTTCGGATTTTTTGAAACATGTTTAGATCATGTTTGGAGTCCTAAAATAGTAGACCAACGCAATCATGGCGCTCCGCATCACAAATTGCATTGGTCAATATTTGTGCAAGCTTCCAGAACCAAAACTTCTGAGACTCAACGCTATCATGGCTCGACGCATCAAGTATCACATCGCAGCCATCAACACATCGCGTCGCTTGTAGCGTCGGCACCCAATTTTTAGTCATCAAATGACCACATCCTCAAGGGAAAAAAGGTCAATTTCACACCCCTATATAAGACTAAATCACGGAATTAAGCCCCAATTCAACCTAAATATACTTATCTCTCTCAAAATCCATCAAGAACAAGCTTAGGGTTTCAACTGAGGATCCAATTTCTAGAATTTCACCATTTGTTTTCAAGAATCTTCTATCCAAGGTATGCATAGTATTGATTTATGGATTCCTTTCATCCATAAATCTCAAGAACCCTATTTCAAAGTATAAATCATGATGTTTATGTTTTGGGTTATTTTGCAACCATGTTTATCTTGTTGTACGATTCCCAAGTTGGAAACATTACGTGTTTTTCATAAAACTACGTTAGCATGCAAGTTGAAATCCATGATTTGAGTTATTTATGATGTGTAATTTGATGATTACACCTATACCCTAAGTTGTGCATGTATGATGTTTGATAAAATGCCTAAGGGGATAGAAATTGTGTATTATAGCTCAATTGTGACCCATATGATAAATGTATGTTTTACCCTTATGTTCAAATGACTCCCATGCTATTGTGTTGCAGTGTAGATGTTTTTTGGAATGCTCATGATGTTAGAGTATGAAATAATGAAGTTGATTATATGCATTCCTACCATGTACAAGATTATGATAACCATGTACTTCATGATATCCCCAACTTATTGTATTATGGATTGTTGATGTTGGTCGTGTATTCAAGAATGTTATGCCTTCTTAGTTTCCTTCTATCAAGTCCTGGGGGTATTTGTACCCGATAATTCAGCTGTGTCTAGAGCCAGTGTCATGTTTTCATGATATCCTCAGTCAAGCCATGTTCGGTAGAATTCATTCAGTCATGTGACTCAGGAAAACTCAGTAAAATTAGTAATCCCAGTAATCTCAGAAAGCTCAGTACTTCAGTAATCTCAGTAGTATTCCGTCAGTCAACAAAACTCAATAAACTCAGTCCAGTTCAGTTCATTTAATCATGTTCAGTATCTATTTAGATGGGAGTAGGAATTAGCATCGAGTGAACCCAAGGATGAGGGCATACACTGACAGTTAAGGGTGTGATCCCTAGAAGCAATCCTTGCATTCCAGAACTATATAGCCAGCATAGGTTGAGATATCAACACTTTCAGTTGAGGGTTGATGAGGTGGATTAACACTACCAGATAAGGGTCCCACCGTTCTCTTTTGAGGATACTGCCAGATGAGGGTCACTCACAGCTTGTCCTTACTAGTGGTGCGGTATTGACACCCTTCTAATTGGGGTTACAAATTAGACCCCAACTCAGCTATAATAGCTTATTAGGGTAATGTCGGTTAAATGACTAATTCCCACAGTTACAGCTTCAGTCTTAGTCTCAGTAAAAGAACTTAAATACTTCTTCAAAATCCAGGACTGTCAGATACAATCAACTCAGAATAGTACGAAACTCAGTTAGTTCCATCAGAACCTAGACTATCAGATACAATCACTCAGTATCAGTTATATCTATTATTAGTGACTCATGTTATCAGTAATCAGACTCAACAGTTAGTGCCATCACGAATTCAGTCACATTCACTTATTCATGCATGTATTCTCACGTTTATGTTATATAGTCAGTTAGCATTGTTCATGCATTTGAAACCTTTACATTCAGCGTACCTCACATACATACCAGTACATTCCATTGTACTGACACATTTTCACTATGGTATTTTATACTATACCATAGGTTCAGAAGCATGAGCTCTAAAGCATTAGTAGCATTCCAGTTTTAGCAGTCAGAGTTAGAAGTGAGTCCTCATCCTTCGAGGAAATGATCACTACTTTATTTCTTCATTACTTAGATTATTTCCGTAGTTAGATTTAGTTAGGGACATGTCCCATCAACTCATTATTTAGACAGTTTAGAGGTTTCCAGACTACAGTGTTTTCAGACTAGATATTTTTACGCATTGTTTCAATTTTGGTATTGTCATACCACATTATTCAGATATGGTTTTATCAGATGTTTATCAGTTTTGAATCTTATGGAATGATTCAGCCTACTATTTCTGTATTTATACAATATATTATGCAGTGTTCAGGTATAGATATTAGTCATGGGTTAGTTTGTGGCCCTTCGAGGTCATGAGTACCGTATAGTATTCAAGGTATCAAATTTGGGGCATTACAAACTTGGTATCAGATCCTAAGGTTCAATAGAGTCTTAGAAAGTCTAAAAGCTATATCTAGTAGAGTATTGTACATAGGTCTGTTGCGCGCCACGTTTATATGCAGGAGGCTGTGAGATATTTTAGGAATAGTTTCCCTTCTTTCAGTATTTATGTCATGCCAGTGAGCGTTAGCTCAAATTTAACTCTCAGTCTAATTTGTTTCTCTCTTTCTTCTACAAAACATGCCTCCCAAAAGAAGAAATGGAAATCAGTTAGCCCCACAGCCCATTCAAGCAGATCCCTTGGACGAACACGTTTTTCATGCTGAGTTTAGAGATGCATTCACCACTCTTTATAATTTAGTTGTTGCTCAGAATGAATGACCAACTGTCATTCTGGCTATTCCAGTGGCCAATTCAGCTGCAGCCAGGATTTGGGACTTCACCCGAATAAATTCTCCATCCTTTTACGGGTCTAAGTTAGAAGAGGATCCTCAGGAGTTCCTAGACCAGGTTCAGAAGGTTACAGAAATCATGGGGGTTACTTCTAGTGAGAGTGCTAAGCTAGCTGCATATCTATTGCAGGATATTGCTCACACTTGGTTTAATCGTGGAAGTTAGAGAGGTTAGTTGATGCAGGGCCTATTGAGTGGGAGGAGTTTGCCACTACCTTCTTAGATAGATTCTTTCCCCTAGAGCTAAGAGAAGCTAAGGTGTTAGAGTTTATCAACCTCATATAGGGAAACAAGATGGTGAAAGAGTATTCTCTTAAGTTTACTCAATTATCCAGATATGCTCCTCATATGGTTGCAGATAGGAGGGCCAAGATAAGTAAGATTATTTCTAGGGTGAATGATAGTGTGGTCAATGAGTGCAGGTCCGCGATGTTGAACAGTGGCATGAACATAGCCAAGCTTATGAATCAAGATCAGCAGATAGAAGAGCAAAAGATTAAGATGAGAGAGAATCAAAATAAGAGAGTAAGGATAGGTAGTTTCAACTTTGCTCAGCCTAAGTCAGAGGGAGGAAACCGTTCTCAATTCTATCCTAAGTCATCCATTCCATCTCCTTTTTGAGTTAGTGCTCCATCTCCTAAGTTCAGGGATGGTAATAGAGATTGGGTGTCAGGCTCTAAGTCTCAGGGTAGTGTCAGCAATGCCCGAACTAATCCCCTTTGTCAGAATTGTGGTAAGAACCACAAGGGTACTTGCAGAGCTGGCAGTGATATATGTTTTGGATATGGAAAGCCAGGCAATAGAGCCAGATATTTTCCTTAGTTAGGTTATTAGGGTTAGTAAAATCATTCCTCAGCCCAGGTTGGTCGCCCAAATCAGCAGGGTGCCACTTCCATGCTACTAGTGGGAAATGCCCAAATAGACTTTATGTTTTCCAGTCCCGGAAAGATCAAGAAAATTTTCCTGATGTGGTTACTGGTACGCTACAAATATTTCACTTGTATGTTTACGCTTTTCTAGATCCAGGAGCTTCTTTGTCTTTTGTTACTCCTTATATAGAAGTTAATTTTGGAGTCAGTCTCAAAATTCTAGCAAGGCCCTTCTCAGTATCTACCCCAGTGGGTAAAACCATCATAGTCCGAAGGGTATACAGGAACTACCCGATTATGATATTTCATAAAGTCACCTCAGCAGACTTAGTTGAATTAGAGATGACTGATTTTAATATCATTCTTAGCATGGATTGGCTTCATTCCTTCTATGCCACAGTCGACTGCCGAAACAGAATAGTCCAGTTCCAGTTTTTGAATAAACCTATCCTAGAGTGGAGGGGTAGTACTTCAGCTTTCAAAGGTCAGCTTGTTTCCTACCTTCGGGCATGGAAAATGATATCTAACAAATGTGTCTAGTATTTTATTCATGTTACAAATTCTAGATCTGAGACTCCCAATCTTGAATCAGTCCCATTCATGAGTGAATATTTAGATGTCTTTGCTAAAGATCTTTTAGGAATTCCTCCCGAAAGGAAAATAGACTTCGACATTGATCTTCTTGCAGATACTCAGCCTATATCTATTCTGCCTTACAAAATGGCACCAACAGAACTCAGAGAATTGAAAGATCAGTTGAAGGATATCTTAGATAAGGGATTCATCAGACCAGTGTGTCCCCGTGGGGCGTACCAGTCTTATTTATGCGAAAGAAAGACGGTTCTCTCAGAATGTGCATTGATTACCGTCAACTTAATAAAGTCATGGTCAAGAACAAGTATCCACTTCCCAGGATCGATGATTTGTTTGACCAACTTTAGGGTAGCAGCTATTTCTCTAAGATATACCTCAGATCGGGCTATCATTACCTCAGAGTCAGAGAATGTGACATTCTAAAATTAGCTTTTCGTACTCGATATGGTCACTTTAAATTCCTAGTCATGTCCTTTGGTCTTACTAATGCCCCAACAACTTTCATGGACTTGATAAATCGTGTGTTCAATCAGTACTTGGACATGTTCATCATAATCTTCATAGATGATATCCTCGTTTATTCCCACAGTAAGCATGATCATGCAGAACATCTCAGAATAGTACTTTAGACTCTCAGAGATCATCAGCTGTTCGCCAAATTCAGTAAGTGCAAGGTTTGGCTAAGTTCAGTGGCATTCCTTGGTCATATCATTTTCGGTGATGGAATTAGAGTTGATCCTCAGAAGATTGAAGAAGTAAAAAACTATCCTCGCCCTATCTCTCCATCAGATATCAAAAGTTTCTTAGGTATGGTTGGCTATTACGGATGGTTTGTTGAGGGATTTTCATCTATAGCGTCCCCTATATCTAGGTTGACTCAGAATAAAGTCAAGTTTCAATGGTCAGATTACATGGTGTTCCATTATGTATTATCTCAGACAGAGGTACCCAGTTCACCTCTTATTTCTGGAAAGCATTCTAAAAGGGCCTTGGTACCCAAGTTCATCTCAGTACAACCTTTTATTGCCAGACAGATGGTCAAGCAGAAAGGACCATTTATACTTTAAAAGATATGCTAAGGGCGTGTGAAATTGATTTCAAGGGTAGTTGGGATAACCACTTGCCTTTGATTGAGTTTGCATACAATAATAGTTATCATTCCAGTATTCAGATGGCTCCATTCAAAGTTCTCTATGGTAGGAGGTGAAGATCTCTAGTCGGTTGGTTCGAAATTAGTGAGGACTTAGTCATAGGGACTAACTTAGTATTCGATGCCTTAGAAAAAGTCCAGTTGATCAGAGAAAGACTTTGGGCTGCTTAGAGATGATAGAAGTCTTATGCAGATATGCGCAGAAAGGATCTCAAATTTGAGATTGGTGGCTATTTCTATCTCAAGATCTCTCCCATGAAGGAAGTGAAAAGATTCAGCAAGAAAGGAAAGCTCTTTCCCCGTTATGTCGGTCCCTTCAAAATTCTCAGTCATTTCGGCAAGGTAGCATATAAGCTCGAGTTGCCCTCAGATCTAGCCTCAGTTCATCCAGTTTCCATGTCTCATTGCTCAAGAAGTGTATAGGTGACCCAACAGTTTTAGTCCCTTTTCAGAGCATAGATTTTCAGAATAGCCTCTCTTATGAGGAGATTCCAGTTGAAATCCTTGACAATCAGACTCGCAAAATGAGGAACAAAGAAGTCCCTCTAGTCAAAGTTCTTTGGCAAATTCAGTCCGTTGAGGGATCTACTTGGGAAGCAGAAGCGGACATGTGTACCAAGTATCCTCACCTCTTCTCCGCTAACTCAGACTCAACCCAAAGTAATAGTTCTGTTTAAGCTTTAAGTTTCATGTTTAGATTTCAGCCACAACTTGGTATCCAATTCATGATCAGAATTCCATTATAAACTCGGTATCAATTAAAATTGCATATTCAGTCATGCTTTCATGTATCATTATAGTCATATAATCATGCATCAGATATGCATTCTCATTGTGAGAAACTTAGTTCATCAGAACACTCAGTCATGCATTCATGAATCAATTAAACATGCATCAGATATGCATACTCAGTATGATGTATTAAGTTAACAGTCATGTCAGTCACGAAATCATGTTTCAGTTGTTCATGTTCAGTATGTACGTCAATTTATCTTTTCTCCCCTCTCAGTTAGTCTCATTCGAGGATGAATGTTCTCAAGGGGTAGATATTGTAAGACCCCATAAAATCCTAAAGTTTAATTTAGTCCTTTAAGTTTTTCAAGGGGTTCCAGACTAGAAAATTCTAGCTAGGTTCCCAGACATAGCCTATTATTGGCCTTCAAAAGTTGGAATTCTTATTTTTCCACCTTAACATCCTTTAATGGTCCATATTTTATTAATTCATTATCAGGAAGGTCAATAGGCATTCCCGAACAAGTTTTGGATTTTTTGGAACACGTTTAGATCATGTTTGGAGTCCCAAAATAGTGGACCAACGCGATCATGGTGCGCTGCGTCGCCAATCGCACTGGTCAACATTTCTACAGGCTACCAGAGATAAAAATTCAGAGACTCAATATGATCATGGCGCAATTCGTTGAGTATCGCGTAGTAGCCATAAACGCGCCATGTCGCTTGTAGCATCGGCGCCCAGTTTTTAGTCATTAAATGACCGTATCCTTAAGGGAAAAAGGGTTAATTTCACATCCCTATATAAGTCTAAATCACAGGATTAAGCCCTAATTCAACCTAAATACACTTATCTCTCTCAAAATCCATCAAGAACAAGCTTAGGGTTTTTAATTGAGGATCCAATTACCAGAATTTCACCATTTATTTTCAAGAATCTTCCATCCAACGTATGCATAGTGTTGATTTATGGATTTCTTTCATCCATAAATCTCAAGAACCCTATTTCAAATTATAAATCATGATGTTTATGTTGTGGGTTCTTTTACAACCATGTTTAACTTATTGTACGATTCCCAAGTTGGAATCTTTACGTGTTTTTCATGAAACTACGTTAGCATGAAAATTGAAATCCATGATTTGAGTTGTTTATGATGTTTAATTTGATGATTACACCTATGTCCTAAGTTGTGCATGTATGGTGTTTGATAAAATGCCTAAGAGGATAGAAATTATGTATTATAACTCAATTGTGACCCATATGATAAAGTATGTTTTACCCTTATGTTCAAATGACTCCCACGCTATTGTGGTGCAATGTAGGTGTTTGTTGGAATGCTCATGATGTTAGAGTATGAAATTATGATGTTGATTATATGCATTCCTACCATATACAAGATTATGATAACCATGTACTTCATGAAATTCCCAACTTATTGTATTATGGATTGTTGATATTGGTCGTGTATTCAAGAATATCATGCCTTGTCAGTTTCCTTCTATCGAGTCCTGGGGGTACTTGTAACCAAAAATTTAGCTCTGTTCCTAGAGCCAGTGTCATGTTTTCACGATATCCTCAGTCAAGCCATGTTTGGTAGAATTCATTCAGTCATGTGACTCAGGAAAATCAGTAATCCCAATAATCTCAGAAAGTTCAGTACTTCAGTAATCTCAGTAGTATTTTGTCAGTCAACGAAACTTAATGAACTCAATCCAGTTCAGTCTAGTTAATCATGTTCAGTGTCTATTCAGATGGGAGTAGGAATTAGCACCGAGTGAACCCAGGATGAGGGCACACACTGACAGTTGAGGGTGTGATCCTTAGAATCAATCCTTGCGTTCTAGAACTATGTAGCCATCATAGGTTGACACATCAACACTATCGGTTGAGGGTTAATGATGTGGATTAACACTATTAGATGAGGGTCCACCATTCTCTTTTGGGGATACTGTCAGATTAGGGTCACTCACAACTTATCCTTACTAGTGGTGCGGTATTGACACCCTTCTAATTAGGGTTATAGATTGGACCCCAACTCAGCTATAATAGCTTATTAGGGGCATGTCGGTTGAATGACTACTTCCCACAGTTACAGTCTTAGTCTAAGTCTTAGTAAAAGAACTCAGATCAAAATCCAGGACTGTCAGATACAGTCAACTCAGAATAGTACAAAACTCAGTTAGTTCTATTAGAACCTAGTCTGTCAGATACAATTGCTCAGTATCAGTTATATCCGTTATCAGTGACTCATGTTATCAGTAATCAGACTCAGTAGTCAGTGCCATCACGAATTCAGTCACAGTCACTTATTCATGCATGTATTCTCACGTTCATGTTATACAGTCTGTTAGCATTGTTCATATATTTGAACCCTTTGCATTCAGCCTACCTCCCATGCATACTAGTAGATTCTATTGTAGTGACATATTTTCACTATGGTGTTTTATTCTATATCATAGATCAGAAGCACGAGCTCCAGAGCATCAGTAACATTCTAGTTTCAGCAGTCAGAGTTAGCAGTGAGTCCTCATCCTTCGAGGACATGATCATTACTTTATTTATTCATTACTTAGTTTATTTCAGTAGTTGGAGTTAGTTGGGGACATGTCCCATCAACTCCTTATTCAGACAGTTTAGATGTTTTCAAACTACAGTGTTTTCAGACTAGATATTTTCAGACATTGTTTCAGTTTTGGTATTGTCGTACCACATTATTCAGATATGGTTTTATTGTATGTTTTTCAGTTTTGAACCTTATGGCATGATTCAACCTACTATTTCTGCATTTATACAGTATATTATGCAGTGTTCAGGTACAGATATCAGTCATGGGTTATCTTATGGTCCTTCGAGGTCATGAGCATCGCGTTGTGTTTCGGGTACCAGATTCGGGGTGTTACTGCTTTTAGCATATCCAATGAACACGTAGTCCATAGTCTTAGGTCTTATTTTTACCTTTTTAGGCATAGAAACTTCAACTTTCGCTAGACATTCCCATACTTTGAAATATTTCAAGTTGGATTTCCTTTCTTTCTAATTTTCATATGGAATCGAACGTGTCATACTATGGTTCACTCCATTAAGTATTAGTTTAGCTGTAAGGATATCTCCCCCCCTCAAGTTTTGTGATAAACCCAAACTTATGTGTAAGGAATTTATCATTTCCTTTAATATTTGATTTTTGCTTTCTGTAATCCCATTTTATTGAGGTGAATACAAGATAGTAGTTTTATGGATAATTCCATTTTCTACACATATCTGCCATGAATAGAGATTCAAATTCTCTACGCCTATCACTTCTTATTGTTTTGATCTTCTTATCCAAGTTATTTTAAACTTCTATTTTATATTGCTTAAATGCATCCATTTCCTCATCCTTACCATTTAGCAAATAAACATAACAATATCTAGTTAATAGTCAATAAAAGTTATAAAATACTTTTTTTCACCACGAGATGGTGCTTACTTCATAACACAAATGTTTGTATGGATTTAGTCTAGGAGATTGGAATTCCTTTCAATGGACTTATACAGATGCTTAACATATTTAGATTTCACACGTATTTGATACTTTGATTTATTACACTCAAAGTTAGGAAACACTTCCAAATAAATCAGTTTTCGCAAGGTTTTGTAATTGACATATCCTAAATGACTACGCCACAAATCATTTGACTCTAGCGAGTAAGAAGAAGCCTCAACTTTCTTTATTTCAGCAGCCATTACATCAAGTTTGAAAAGACCCTCATTGAGGTATCCCTTTCTTACATATATTTCATTATTGATTATTACAACTTTATCCGAAATAAACACATACTTAAACCTGATTTAAACATGAAGTGTTGTCGACTCTAACTTCTTCCTAATAGTAGAAACATAAAGAATATTATTGATAATTAACACCTTCCCAAAAGCTATTTTTAGGAATATCTTTCCACTTCCTTCAACCTTGGTTGTTGCATTATTTTCAAAGAAGATCACTTCTTTAGGACAAACGGTATTATAAGTAACAGAAGCTTCATTGTCTACACAAACATGTCAAGTACCTCCTGAACCAAACCACCATTCATTCAAATATCCAACTAGATTGCTTTCAGTGATCACAGGACACATATTTTCATTCTTTAGAGTTATTTCCAATATGTTTATCTCATCTCTTTTCTTGTTCTAATTCAAAAGATAATTATTTAAAGATTTGTGGCCAACATCACTACAATTGTAGCACTTGCCTTTGAATATTTTCTTGTTATGCTCTTTCTCTTTTCCAGAAAACTTCTTAATCTTCTTATTATTCGGAGCATCATCCTTAACATGATTTGCAACCATCATTGATGGTTTCTCATTCAACTCATTATCTTTTTCTATCTTGGGATGACTCATAAGATCTTTCAAACCAAACAAATGATTTTCAATCATTATTTTTTTGGAATATGAGGATCTATACTTGTGAACATTTGCATTTAAAGTTTGGTTGACCAAAATAACATCATTTGCTGCCATTCATTGAATTTCACACTATTTTTTTCCAATTTCTTTATTGTTTTCATTGCTAGAATAATATATGAACGACTTAATGACGCAATATTGGTTGCCGCTGGGACAACACCATTCTCAATCGAATTAATTATTGTTTAGTTTCATTCATCATTTTCTTGTTATTCTTTGACATACACTTTAGTATTTCATAGTACTAACAATAAGGATTTTAGTCTTTATCCAACTTGTTTCTAATCAATGATGAAATTTTTATATCTTTAAATCATCAATCGAATGAACTTTGAAATCTGACTAGTTTTTATGAGTTCAAATCAAAATCAAATTCAAAAAAAGTAAAAACCCATAGGTTTTAAACTCCAGAAACCAATACGAAGAGTTTGATGAGTCGATGAAGTTTTTATATTCTTCAAACCGAATTCCCACACTGAATTCTCAGTGAATTTTTTATATTCTTCTAACCGAGGGAGTTGAAATCAAAAGATTTTAGTCTCTACAAAATAAGACTCAATATAGATTAACCAAGTACTTGCTTTATAAATGGTGATAATTTTTTTTCTTTTCACTAAACAAGCACAAAAAAAATATTTTTTAATTATTTTCTTAAGATTGTTGTATTTTTTTGGGATTAGTAAAATTTGTATTTTGCAATAAAAACTTCAAACACATGTTCAAATAATCATATGAACAATTAAATGAAGTTTAAAATTTGTATTTATAACTTTGAACTTTTAACAATATGTTCAACCCAACTTATGAACATTAACAAAATGAAGTTCAAACTATTTTTTGAAAAATAGCAAAACCAAATGTTAAGAACTTCAACACAAGTTCAACCAACTTATGAGCTATCAAAATAAAGTTTCAAGAACTTCAAAAACAAGTTCAAACAGTTGAAGAACTATCAATATGAAGTTCAAATTATTTTTTGGAAAAATGGTAAAACCAACTTTAAGAAAAATAGATGAAACAAAAACATTCCAGTCCACCAAATTCACGGTGTGTCCTTAAGGAAATTATTTCCCTCAAGTACCTGAGGTTATGGAATATATCCTTCCAAGATAAAATGAATCACTTTGACATAATAGCGGTACCTCAAATTCTGTCGAACTATGAACGTACTCAACGACAACAAATCATGCTTGTGTTTTTTTCAAGAAAGTTGAGTGTTTTTCTTCAAAATTTCATATCGAGAAAAAATTTAGGTATTTATATCCATCAAGGTATTTTTTCATGAAGAGAAGCCATGATTTAGAAAGGTGCACCCCTTTATAAAGGTGCAACTCTTCGAAAAAGGTGCAACTCTTCTGAAAAGTCACAACCCTTTGGAGATATCATAACCATCCAATTCGAAAGGGTTCCTATTCAAGTTGCATTCTTTCTCTTGGTGTCTTTTAGAAAAAAACACCTATTCATTTTTCATTCACTCCTTTTAAAATCCCAACATTAATATGGTTCGGTCAATCGACCTGCACCTACAAAAGGAGATGAGCAATCACTATATAAAAGAGAGTACAAAATATCAAAAGAGATAATCTCACACATATTCACTCAAAATAAAAAGTGGCTCACATAAATGACATAGAAACACTTGTGTCTCACAAATTTTCCCTCCAAAAACTACTCCCAAAATCGTAGGACTACATTGTAGATACTACTAAACTAGAAGAAAGAAGAATGATAGAGATGGTAACCTTATCCTACAAAAACAAGGATTATCCAAATATAAAGGATCATGTTTTCCTTTTCCGTGATGGAAAACCCAGTAATGATAAGAAAATCACGGCAAATACAAAGCTCTTCTTTGTACATCACACTAATGTGAAGTAGCATGTGGAATAGGAAAGGTTTTTTGACTTTGCGCGAATCTAATAAAAAGTGATCTAATTCTTTGCTACATTTTCATATCTCAGTTAAACTAAAAATTAAATGAAAATAATATTATTTATGGAATTCTGTAATACCCCGAAAAATCCAAACCAATATTAGATACATGTACCAAGATCATGCATAGTACATCATGGTTATTTTATATTTTTATGAGTAAGTTAGATGTATATTAAGGCTTCAAATAACTCCAAGCTATCAGACGAATCAAAACATTCCTTACCGATTGAATTCTTAAGAAGGATATTGGTATAGTCAACTTAAAACGAGAATATCTCTCATTATACTTGTAATTTTTTATCTCATTAACTATAAAAATATATATAATTGAATTATATTTCCAACAATACCAATTTTGCCTAAATCCGATATTGGAGCAAAAAGTTATGCCTATTTTACTCCAGCATGTCAGGCTGGAAATAGTGTGACGACATTCGTGATAGCTTATCACATTTGTGATGCCCTATCACGAAGGTCGTCAGCCTTAGAAAGAAACCAGATCCTAAGTAACGACATTCATGATAGCTTATCATATTTGTGACACCCTATCACGAAGGTCGTAAGCCTTAGGAAGAAATCAGCCCCTAAGTGACGACATTCGTGATAGCTTATCACATTTGTGTCGCCCTATCACGAAGGTCATCAGCTATGATTTTCAGCAACTGGGAAATTATTTTATAAGGGTATTTTGGTATTTTCCTTCACCTTCCACGACTTATAATCCTAAAGAGGCGTAATTTTTCCCATTTTTCTTCAGTTAAGCATCTTAAAAATCCTCTCTTACACTCTCAACCACAAGATTAGGTTTTCCATCAAACTCATCTCTCAAAAGCAAGATTCAAGCCTTTTTTCAAGATAATCAAGAATTAAGTTTCCAAATCTAAGAACTCTCCATCAAATCATCAAGTTTTCCTTTCTAAGGTATGCGTGTGTTCATTCACAGACTCCTTTCGTCCATGAAGTTCAAGAACCCTTTTCTAAAACTATATTATGGTTTTCATGTTATGAATGGATTGTGATCATGTTTATGTGTTGAATGATGCCAAGATAGAATCTTTAAGTGTTAATATGAATCTATGACATCATATGAGTTGAAAACATATAAGTTTGATTATTTATGATGAGTAATTGTATGATTTACACCTATGCCTAAGTTGTGCATGTAAGGTGTTTGATAAAATACCTAAGCGACTAGAAATCATGCATTATAGCTAAATTGTGACTAAGTGAAGAATTCATGATAGGTCTATATGATTCAATGTCATCCATGTTGATAATGTGTCTTGTGAACACTGTGGGATTACTCATGAACTAGTCTTATGGAATTATGCTATGCTTACTTGCAAAACCCACTCATGTACAAGATGTAGAATACCCATGCACTTTATGAAATTTCCCAAGTTATGATATTATGAATTGTGGTTGTAATATGTAATGAGCATGATATTGAAAGCTATGCAAATATATGAATGTTGTATGAAAATATCTTCCATGAAATAGATTGTTGAGAACCATGCTTCGTATGAAATCCCTTATTTATGATATTATGGATTATGGACTCTACTCTTATGATCAAGTCAGTCATGTGTGTCAGTTTCCTTCCAGAGAGTCCTAGGGGTATTCGTACCCAAAAATTATAGTTGTCTGCCTAGAGCCATGTCATGTTATCACGATACTCAGTTAACCCATGATCTATAAAATTCAGTCAGTCATGTGTCTCAGTAAATCTCAGAAATCTCAGTAGTCCCAGTAGTTTAGTAATCTCAGTGATCTCAGTACTCAGTATGTAACTTCAGTATTCATAGTCAATCTCAGTAACTTTAGTACTCTCAATCAGTCCTCAGAACTCAGTACATTTTGTTAATCATTGGAATTCAGTAAACTCAGTTTAGTTCCGCTAAACAATACCACTAGTATCAGTTCAGCTAATTAGTTCAGTTCAGTTATTCAGTTCATCTCTGTTATTCAGTTTAGTGTATTTCAGATGGGAGTAGGATTCAGCACCGAGTGAACCTAGGGAAGGGGACTCACCCACTCGAATAGGACTGAGATTCCTAGAAGCAATCCCTAAGTTTTAGAACTAAATTGGTAGCGTAGGTACGAGGTGTCACCCATTAGATAGGACTGGCATACTCAGGGGTTACCTGTTAGCATATCTATATGTATAGGATTGATCCCAGGAGTCACCCGCTAGATTAGGACTGACTCCATAGTAGATGTCTTTACTGGTGGTGCGGTACTGACACTCTTCCAGTCAGGGCAGAGATTGGACTCCAGTCAGATTAGTTTGGGGCATGTCGGTTAGATGAACACATCCCACAGTTTCAGTTACAGATTCAGGAATGTCAGATATAGTCAATTCAGTTCAGTAGTACAGATTCAGTACTGTTAGAGACAATCAATCCTTATCATTATAAATAGATTTCAAGATCACCCATTAGACAGGAATGATCTCAACTATAGGTAAACAATATTAGAATCATCAGATTTAAAGATCACCCACTAGATAGGACTGATGTCAAATTCAGTTACTCCATATAAAATAGAACTCAAATAGTTCCATCAAAACATAGACTGTCATATACAGTCGCTCAGTATCAGTTACATAGGTTAGGCCAATCATCATAGTTATATTAGTTATATTAATTTTCTAAACTCATGTATCAGTCATATCGGTTATCAGAATTCATGATATCAATATTCAGCTTCAAGACTGTCAGACACAGTCAACCAAACCAGCTCTTCATAATTCGAACTGTCAGAAATAGTCATTCATCTATTTAGTATCTCAGTATCAGTACACTCATGTTGTCAGTATTCAGACTCAGTAGTTAGTATCTCCACGAGTTCAGTTACAGTTATCTATGCATGTATGTTTCTAACGTTCATATTAGTCAGCATTGTTCATGCATATAACCCTCTGCATTTAGCCTACCTCACTAATATACTCAGTACATTCAGACGTACTGATGAATTTATGCTATGGTTCTTTCTCTTATGTTACACCATAGGTTCAGAGGCACAAGCTTTAGATCAATAGTAGCATTCTAGTGTTCAGAGTTTGTAGCGAGTCCTTCTCATTCGAGGATAATATGATTATTTCTACATTTACTATCAGTTTCTAGATAGAGTTAGTTGGAGACATGTTCCTTCAACTTTTTATTCAGTTTAGTTAGAGGCTTTCTAACTAGATGTCAGATTAGATATTCAGATCTCATTATTTTCAGTATTTATGACTTGTTTTGGTATTGTTATACCTTTTTCAGATATTTTGTTATCAGACGTTTATATAGTTCGAACCTTATGGCCTTACATGTTCATGTTTCCGTATTTTATGATATATTATGCAGTATACAGGTACAGATATCAGTCATGGGTTAGCTTGTGGTCCTTGGGGTCATGAGCATCGTGTAGCATTCCGTTTCAAAAAATTAGGGTGTTACAAACTTGGTATCAGAGCCTAAGGTTCAATAGAGTCCTAGGAAGTTTGAAATTCGTATCTAGTAGAGTCTTGTACATGCGTGTGTTGTGCACAACACCTATGTGCAGGAGTTTATGAGATGTTTTAGGAATAGTTTCCCTTCTTTTAGTATTCATGTCGTGCCAGTGAGCAGTCAAATTTGTATAGCTTGTTTTATCATCCTTGTATCTATTCATGCTATCTAAAATCTTAGAGAATGTAACTATTTTAAGGTAGAACCTCCTAGTAGTTTCAAGTTTAGTTCATCTCATGCATCATGCATTAGTTTAAGACTCCCAAAGTTTAGTTATAATCTAGTTCGTAGATGCCCTGTGCATCACCCAGTATCTTCGTAAGGTAAGCATTCTTAGAGGTACATAGAGTCCCAAGGGATAGATACCCCACATTCTCTTAACGCTCTTATGTATTATATCTTTCAATTTCTCCTTGCATAATGAATTCAGTCTAGAATAGAGGGTACTCATAAGTTGACCTTCAAGTTAGACCTCAGCTGTAAGTCAAGTATTCAGAGGTTCAGTTCAGTTCATGATGTTTAGTCCATATGTCACATAGAAGAATCAGTCATGTTCTCATGTTTTAGTTCAATCTTAGTGCCTTTACCATTGCATGTTCAGTCGCATATTCGTGAGTCAGTTCAGTCATGTATTCACGCATTAGATATGCGTGGTCAGCTTATCAGTACTTTCAGTCATGAATTCATGTATCATGTCAATCATATAATCATGAATTAGATATTCATGGATTCAACTTATTATTTAAGCATCAGATATGCATTCTCAGTTTGAGAAACTCAATTTATCGAAACACTTAGTCCTACATTCATAAATCAGCTACCCATGCATCAGATATGCATGTACAGTATGATATGCTCAGTTTTTAGTCATGGCAGCCATGAAATCATGATCAGTCATTCATGCTATATATGCATTATTTTATCTTTTCTCTCCTCTTGAGCAGTCATCATTCGAGGACGAATGTTTCTAAGGGGGAGATATTATAATACCCCAAAAAATACAAACCAATATTAGAGCCATGTACCAAGCTCATGCATAGTACATTATGGTTCTTTTATAGTTTTATGAGTAAGTTATATGTATATTAAGGCTTCAAATAACTCATATCTATCAGACGAATCAAAATATTCCTTACCGATTGAATTCTTGAGAAGGATATTGGTATAGTCAAGTTCAAATGAGCATATCTCTCATTATACTTGGAATTTTTGAGTTCATGACCTATAAACAGATAGATAATTGAATTATCTTTCCAACTATACCAATTTAGCCTAAATCCAAAATCGGAGCAAAGAGTTATGCCTATTTTACTCCAGCATGTCAGGATGGAAATAGTATGACGACATTCGTGATAGCTTATCACATTTGTGACGCCCTATCACGAAGGTTGTCAGCCTTAGGCAAAAACCAGATCCTAAGTGATGACATTCATGATAGCTTATCACATTTGTGATGCCCTATCACGAAGGTCGTCAGCCTTAGGCAGAAACCAGCCCCTAAGTGACGACATTCGTGATAGCTTATCATATTTGTGACGCCCTATCACGAAGGTCGTCAGCTATAATTTTCAGCAACTGGAAAATTATTTCATAAGGGTATTTTGGTCTTTACCTTCACCTTCCACGACTTATAACCCTAAAGAGGCATAATTTTTCCTATTTTTATTCAGTTAAACACCTTAAAAACCCTCTCTTACACTCTCAACAACAAGATTAGGGTTTCCATCAAACTCATCTCTCAAAAGTAAGATTCAAGCCTTTTTCCAAGATAATTAAGAATTAAGTTTCCCAATCCAAGAACTCACCAGCAAATCATCAAGGTTTCCTTTCTAAGGTATGCGTGTGTTCATTCATGGACTCCTTTCGTCCATGAAGTTCAAGTACCCTTTTCTAAAACTATATATTATGGTTTTCATGTTATGAATGGATTGTTGATCATGTTTATGTGTTGAATGATGCCAAGATAGAATCTTTAGGTGTTAATATGAATCTATGACATCATATGAGTTGAAAACATGTAAGTTTGATTATTTATGATGAGTAATTGTATGATTTACACCTATGCCTAAGTTGTGCATGTAAGGTGTTTGATAAAATACCTAAGCGACTAGAAATCATGCATTATAGCTAAATTGTGACTAAGTGAAGGATTCATGATAGGCCTATATGATTCAATGTCATCCATGTTGATAATGTGTCTTGTGAACACTGTGGGATTACTCATGAACTAGTCTTATGGAATTATGCTATGCTTACTTGCAAAACCCACTCATGTACAAGATGTAGAATACCCATGTACTTCATGAAATTTCCCAAGTTATGATATTATGGATTATGGTTGTAATATGTAATGAGCATGATATTTAAAGCTATGCAAGTATATACATGTTGTATGAAATTTCCTTCCATGAAATAGATTGTTGAGAACCATGCTTAGTATGAAATCCCTTATTTATGATATTGTGGATTATGGACTCTACTCTTATGATCAAGTCATTCATGTGTGTCAGTTTCCTTTCATTGAGTCCTGGGGGTATTCGTACCCGAAAAATATAGCTGTGTGCCTAGAGCCATGTCATGTTATCATGATACTCAGTTAAGCCATGATCTATTGAATTCAGTCAGTCATGTGACTCAGGAAAACTCAGAAATCTCAGTTGTCTCAGTAGTTCAGTAATCTCTGTGATCTCAGTACTTAGTCTGTAACTTCAATATTCACAGTCAATCTCAGTAACTTTAGTACTCTCAATCAGTCCTCAGAACTCAGTACATGTTGTTGTTAGTCATCAGAATTCAGTAAACTCAGTTTAGCTCCGCTAAACAATACCACTAGTATTAGTTCAGCTAATCATTTCAGTTTAGTTATTCAGTTCATCTCTGTTATTCAGTTTAGTGTATTTTAGATGAGAGTAAGATTCAGCACCGAGTGAGCCTAGGGATGGGGACTCACCCACTAAAATAGGACTGAGATCCCTAGAAGCAATCCTTAAGTTCTAGAACTACGTTGCCAGCGTAGGTACGAGATGTCACCCGTTAGATAGGATTGAAATACTCAGGGGTCACCCGTTAGCATATTTATATGTATAGGACTGATCCCAGGAGTCACCCGCTAGATTAGGACTGTCTCCACAGTAGATATCTTTACTGGTGGCGCGGTTCTGACACCCTTCCAGTCAGGGCAGAGATTGGGCCCCAGTTAGCTTAGTTTAGGGACTGTTAGTTAGATTAACATATCCCACAGTTTCAGTTACAGATTCAGGACTGTCAGATACAGTCAACTCAGTTCAGTAGTACAGATTCAGTACCCTTATAGACAATCAAACCTTATCATTATAAATAGACTTCAAGATCACCCATTAGACATGAGTGATCTCAACTATAGTTAAATAGTATCAGAATCATCAGATTTAAAGATCACCCGCTAGATAGGACTGATCTCAAATTCAGTTACTCTATATAAAATAGAACTCAGATAGTTCTATCAGAACTTAGACTGTCAGATACAATTGCTCAGTATCAGTTACATCGGTTAGGATGATCATCATAGTTATATCAGTTTTATAAACTCATGTATCAGTCATATCAGTTATCAAAATTTATGATATCAGTATTTAGATTCAGGACTGTCAAACACAGTCAACCAGACCAGTTCTTCATAATTCAAACTATCAGAAATAGTCATTCATCTATTTAGTATCTCAGTATCAGTACACTCATGTTGTCAGTATCCAGACTCAGTAGTCAGTATATCTACGAGTTCAGTTACAGTTATGTATGCATGTATGTATTCTCACGTTCATATTAGTCAGCATTGTTCATGCATATAACCTTTTGCATTTAGCCTACCTCACTCGTATACTCAGTACATTCAGACGTACTGATGCATTTGCACTATGGTACTTTCTCTTATGTTACACCATAGGTTCAGAGGCACGAGCTCCAGATCAGCAGTAGCATTCTAGTGTTCAGAGTTTGTAGTGAGTCCTTATCATTCGAGAATGAAATGATTATTACTACATTTACAATTATGTTGCTAGATGGAGTTAGTTGGAGACATGTTCCTTCAACTCCTTATTTAGTTCAGTTAGAGGCTTTCAGACTAGATGTCAGATTAGATATTCAGATCTCATTATTTTCAGTATTTATGACTTGTTTTGGTATTATTATACCTTTTTTCAGACATTTTGTTATCAGACGTTTATTCAATTTGAGCCTTATGGCCTTACATGTTCATGTTTCTGCATTTTATGATATATTATGCAGTATACAGGTACAAATATCAGTCATGGGTTAGCTTGTGGTCCTTCAGGGTCATGAGCACCGTGTAGCATTCTGGTTCAAAAAATTGGGGTGTTACAAATTCTATGAATGTTGTTTACTTCCATTACTGGTAAGATCACCTATATTTTAGTTTATTTTTTCTCTGATGTTGTTACTGATTCCTTTTCCCTTTTTTCTCATGTAATAAACCGTGATTCCATTAGACTTTGTGATTTTCTTGCATCATTCATTATGTCAAGCCAAATCATCTTGAGTCCGCCTCAATCAAGTCTAACAAAGTCTTGATATACAAGTTTTGGAACCCAACATATAGGTGATATGTTATTGATATACAAGAAAATAAAAGTAAATATATAGAAATATACATGCAGTATATGACTGATATATAAGAACAAAAATTGTAACACCTCGAGTTTTTGGTCCTTGAAAAATTTCTAAAATTTTATCCTCACTGACCTGACAACGACTTCTCTGATGAGTTGTAGGGAGTCTTGAAGAGTCGTTAGACCAAATCGTAACCAAATAAGTAAGTATGTGACTAAGTTTTGCTCTAAGTACGAGTGGATCACAAAGATCCATAAGGACTCATTATGAGTTATTGGGTGAAAATCATACGATGCCTAGTGTTTACCCTAAATGGGTTCTGTTTTGACTATGAATGGACTCTACATGTCATAGGGTCCCATTACGAGTCATAACAGTTGATTCGTAGGGTCAAGTTTATGTATTACTTAAAGACTGTCTTGGCAGTATCTCATGGTGGCGAGTTATAATGAATCCCTACGAGTCGTATAACTGACGACTAAATTTCAATTTTTAAATTGAGGTAACTTTGGAAAATTTTGTTCTTACACAATTAAAATCCCACATTCATAAATCACTTAAGGTGGTTATTTCATAGATAACGTACTCTAACACTTCCAAAGCTTTCTTAAGTCCCTCAAGCAACTAGACTTAGGTTTTCTAAGAAGCAGGTCGTCCAAGTGCTCAAGGGTTGAATTCTTTTCGTTAAACTTGGTATTTAAAGCATGCTATTTTTTCCCTAAGTATTAATTTGCTAACAACATAGGTTTTAAAGTGTTTTTCATACGGTATTGATGTTGGTTTTGTTGATGGTTTTTGTATAACTATTGTTTATATAATGTTTCATGTTTGTTCCTGTATAGCTTATGTTTTAATATTGGTTTTAAAATTAAATTGATGCATGTGAATGGCGAATAACTTAAACAATTGTGATTTCCCAAAACTTGTGACTTTTGAGGTGGTTATAACCTGTCCTCAACCCCTATGTGGAATTAGTTTAGAAAATAAAAAGTACGTATACTGAACTACTCTTGAATTATTGCATAATGTGAAAGGTTCACAAAGTATAATGATATTAAATTGAACCTTATGGGGTTGTATAATTCCCCAAGGTAATGTATTAATTAAATTAAAGGGGATTGTGAATTCCCACAAGTGATGGTAATTGGTGTGACATGTTGATGTTAACTTGCAAGTATAGTTGGTATGACGATAGAAACAATGTATGGATAAATATGTATCATGTTTCAAGTAATGGGAATATGTGATAAATGATTTAATTGGGCATTAATAAGGGTTGTGTAGCTGAGTCGTAAATGTGGACGTCCCGAGAGACCAATACTGGAAATCGCAGTTGACAATGCAGGGGTCTATATGCCCAGGTGATTTGAGTCCCTAATATTATATTTCATGATTGGGTTCTTGTGTCACCTTGATATGCTGGGAGGTTGGAGTCCCCCATCGGCCACACATACTGGGGCCCTACAATCTGGAGAAGAATTGGGCCCATATAGATCGTGGGAGCCTGATAACGCTCAATCTACAGCTCTCGTAGGAGTGTAAAGTGGTTGTTTGTCAAATATAGAACCCAACCTGGGTTAGGTATCGATCCCTCAGGGAATAGCTTGGTCAACAAGTAAGCAACGATTACTAGACTTTTAGTGCAAGTCTCGTAAAAAGGGGGGAATTGTATTGTGAAAGTAATGTAACAAAAATAAGAGAGTAAAGCAGAAAATAGCAAAGTAAAAAGAACGAATGTTTAGTAGGTTGTGAAACAATGAGAATTGAGGAGTTGGGGTTATGTCCACCTTCTGAGTTATACGTCTCTATTGACTATGAGTGTATTGAATTCAAACATGCATGTGCTTATAGAGAATTGTATTCGATGGTAAATCCAGGCGTCTTTCGACCTATTCGAGGATTATTTCACTTTAACTCTTTCGAGCTTAAAGCATGTCTAACGGTACGAATTCTCCAAGAGGTTAATCCAGTTACGGCACTAACTTTTTAATAGGGGATGGGACCCTACTACCTTGACATTATCTCTTTTCCAGACAGATAACCTTTCTTTCGAACAAGTTAAATGTTATACTGGCGTATTCTTGCGTTTGCAACCACAAAGAAATTAGATTAAGATGAAGAGAATAATGATATAAGCAACATACGCGTCACGAACTCACAAACTCACAGCTATAGATAGTATCTCATTCGGCTTCCATACCCCCAACAGAGAAGTTTAGTTACCCATGAGTGCGAAGGAAATCACAATTAACATTGTTGTTATACCACAATAAAGATTTCACATTTGTAATGGTGTGGTAGGCGTTAGGCGTGAATCCCTTAGCAAAGTAACGTTTCTCTTGTTGTGGAATTTAAGAATAGATGAATAGAAGAAGAAAAATAGAATTAATGGAAGAATGATTATTTAGAACTAGAATGTCTTAGAAGTAGAATAGAATAGAATTGAATGTAAGAAGATGTCCCAAAATCTCTAGCAAGATAGGGTATTTATAATACCCATATCCTATTCCTACTAAGCTAATGAAATGCTTAATCAAATCCTACTAAGCTAATGAAATACTTAACCCAATTGTACTAGGTTAATGTATCATTATCCTAATCCTAACAAGCTAATGAAATACTTAACCCAATTGTACTAGGTTAATGTATCATTATCCTAATCCTAATAAATTACTGCTAGTCCCCAAAGTCTTCAGAAATGTTGTTTTAGCCCGGGACAGATTTTCCATGCGCCATCTTTAGTCCTTGGCGTCCCAGATTGGCTTTTCTCCTTTCGTGAAGCTTTCTTTGGCGTCAAGTTATCCATAAAATGCTGAATTCTGCATCATTTATACCTGAAACTTTGCTAATTATGTTCGTTAGCTCACTTACAGGAAAAAGGACTAAAAGTGCATGAAATATATAATTTGTTCTCAAAACTAGGCTAAAATATGGGCAAAATATAGTGCTATAGGCGTGTAAATTCTCCTATCATCAGAGCCTTCTTATGTTATGATAATTGAGCTACACAATCTAGGATAAAGTTTCAAAGTGCATGCTAAGCCTTGTTCCCTACCCCAGCACATGATGCATATTTATGTATTTTATATAATTATGTGTATTGCATTTTTGACTAGTTTTGAATTGATATTTGTGGCATTATTTTATCCTTGATCCCTGAGTTACATTCTAGTGCTCCAACCGTTACCAATCTCCAGACATTGTATCCCTATGGATATAGGTATCGTAGAAACCTATACTTTTCCTGCACATATGGATTTGATTAATTCGTCGATTCATTGTGGTGAAGTGGTGAGCTTCCATTCTTCGAAAGATTTAGAAATTTCATTAGTTATTATTATAGATTAGGATTGAGAGTTTTCTTTATCATTATCATTATCATTGTCATTGTCATCTGTCAGAGTCGGGGTCATGTCCCGGCCAAAACTGATTTTTGGTTCTTTATTAGAAGGCTTTGTTGGATTACTATAGACTCGAGCGATATTGGTCGATTGGTTTGGTAGGTTGCTAGTTTTCAGTTATAGACATACCTTTTATTATTTAAACTTTTCTTGTTATATATTTAGAATTCATCTGATGTTGGCATATTGTGTTATTTATCTAGGTGCAGGGTGGGTCTCTAATTCGCGGGGGACTTGAGATACCCATCATGGATAAGCCCTAGTTTGGGTCATGACAAAGATGATATCATATCCTTGGTTTGGTGTCATTGGGTGTCCAATAAAGCTGTGTCAAGTAAAGTCTCTTTTACGGATATTTAGTGCACCACATTTATAAAAGAGAGGCTATGAGACATTTAGGAATGTTTCCCTTTCTTGTTTGTTTTATTTCAAGCTATAGAGTCTAAGGTCTGAATCTCTTCTAACCCCCGTATGTTCACTTTTCAGATGATGCTTCCTAGAAGATCTGATATTTATGGAAACACTTCTGTCCCATCTAAGGACAATGTGGATGGAGATAGTCCTACTCTTGGAGTTCAAACACGGTCTAGGGGTTGCTTCTTCTGATTGGATTGATGGAGCTTTACCTGTTCCCCCTACAACTTCTCTAGTGCTTTTCTAAATTGAGTCTTTCCTCAGGAGTTGAGGGAGGAAAAAGCGAAGGAATTCATGAATTTAATGCAAGGTAGGATAATAGTAAAAGAGTATATCTTGAAGTTTCATCAGCTGTCGTATTATGCTCCTGAGTTAATGTCTAACATGAGGGATATAATGAGAATTTTTGCCTTTGATTTGTCCCGTGAGTTTATCTTAGAGAGAATGGTGGCCTTGTTGAAAAAGGATATGGACATTTCTAGATATGTAGTGCATATGCAACAAGTGGAAAAGGAAAAAAAAGTGAGTATAGATGAGTGAAAGGTAGAGTAAGAGGTTTCACTATTTGGATCACGGTAAAGGTCAACAACAAAGTGGTAGAGATAGTGGAAAATGGTCTAAGAAAAAGTGGGGCAATTTTGGTTCCTACTCTACAGCTAGTACTCCTTAGCCAATGCCATCGATTTATCATCGTTCTTAGTATGATAGTGGGTTTAAAGCACCAGGAGCCCAGCTTAGTCCAGTGGGGCTCAGTCAGCTCCATAATATTTCATCTATAGATTCTGTTGTCAAGTGCATCGTGGTGTTTATGATGAAGGGAGGAACAAATATTTTTAATGTGAGTCAATTGGTTATATGTAGAGGGATTTTCTTTTTAGGGCTGCTTCTAGGGAAAATAAGATTCTTGTTGCTGCTTCATTATCTCCTGCACAAAAGGGTGCTACATCTGCCTCTAGCTCCGACACTTGTTGGAACCATTTGTATGCTATTTCTACTCACCAAGACTCTAAGGAAACCCTTGATGTTGTTACTATTACACTCAAACTCTTCTCCCATGATATATATTTTCTACTCGATCTTGGGTCTACCCTCTCTTATGTGACCCCTTATATGGATATCCATTTTGTTTTTTTACCCAACGTGTATTTTGGAACCCTTTTCTCAACCCTGGTGAGTGACTCTATGGTGGCTAGAAAGGTCTATAGGAGTTGTGTGATGTCGGTCTATGGTAGAGAGACTTTGGTAGATCTGATAGAGTCTGACATATAAGACTTTGATGTGATTTTAGGGAAGGATTGGTTGCATTCATTCTATGCATATCTTGATTATTGGACCCAAAGGGTCAGTTTTTATTTCCCTAATGAGTCGGTGATCGAGTAGGAAGGTAGCTCCCTAGTACCTAAGGGAAGGTTCATTTCGTATCTTAGAGACCCAAAATTAGTTTCTAAAGGGTGCCTTTATCACTTAGTGTATGTTAAGGATTCTAGATTCGAAGGTCCTTTCTTGCAGACTATCCCTATGGTCTGTGAGTTTTATTAGGTGTTCCCTAATAATCTTCCTAGTATTCCTCCCTATAGGGAAATTGATTTTGGGATTGATCTTCTTTAAGAAACTCATCCTGTTTCTCTCTTTCTCTACGGAATAACTCCGGCTGACTTGAAAGAACTCAAGAAAAAGGTGAAAGATCTTCTGGATAAGGGTTTTATCTACCCTAGTGCATCTCCGTGGGGTGATCCTATTATTTTCGTGTGTAAGAAGGATGGTTTCCTTCGGTTATGTATTGATTACCACCAAATTAATAAGGTGACCGTGAAGAACAAGTATTCCCTTTCTAGGATTAATGATCTGTTTGATCAACTTTAGGGTGCTAAGTACTTTTCTAAGATTAATCTCCTATCTGGGTACCATTTGTTGAAAATTAAGGAGACAGATAGCCCTAAGACTACTTTCCAAACCTATTACGATCATTATGAGTTCTTGGTGATTGACTAATGCCCCGACAACATTTATGGATCTTATGAATCAGTTTTTTCTTCAGTTTCTAGATATATTTGTCATTGTCTTTCTTGATTATATTCTTGTGTATTCGAAGAGCAAGGCGGATCATACCCGATCACCTCCGCCTGGTGTTGCAAACCCTAAATAATCTATATTTATATGTTAAGTTCTCTATATATGAGTTTTGGTTGAATACTGTGACTTATCTGGGTTGTGTTGTTTCAAGTGAAGAGATCATGGTGGATTCCCAAAATGTTGCGATGGTTAAGAATTGGCCTATACCTATGACTTAAATTGATATTCGAAGCTTCTTGGATTTACTTGGTTATTATCGAAGGTTTGTGAAAAGTTTTTCTTCTATTGCTGCCCTATTGACTAAGTTAACTCAGAAGAAGGTAAATTTCTTATGGTATGAAGCTTGTTGGGTAGTTTTGAGAAGTTGAAGGATAAGTTAACTTCGACTCTGGTCTTGACTCTGCCCGAGGGCACTGATGGTTTTGTTATCTATTGTGATGCATCTCGAGTGGGATTGGGTTGTGTGTTGATGCAACATAGCAATATGGTTTCTTATGCATCTAGATAGTTGAAAGTTCATGAGAGAAATTACCCAATTCATGATTTAGAATTATTGGTTGTGGTGTTTGCATTGAAAAAATAACGACATTATTTATATGGGAACCATGCTGATATTTATTCTGACCATAAGATCCTGCAATAAATACTCACTCTAAAGGAGCTAAATCTCAGGCAAAGGGGATGGCTTTAGTTGCTTAAGCACTATGACATGAGCCTTCACTATCTTCCAGGTAAAGCTAATATGGTTTCGGTTAATCTATGAGTTCGTCTCTTACATTTTGAGGATGGTGGTGTAATTGTTTAAGAGGTGACGAAGTCATCTCTTGGTGTTGAGGTAAAGGAGAAACTGATGTTGGATCCTATCTTTATGCAAATCAAAAATTACGTAGGTAGGCAAAAGGTGATGGTTTTCAAGATTGGTGGTGATGGCATCTTGAGGTACCAAGGTAGATTATGTGTTTTTGATGTTGATAGGTTGCAGGAAAGAATTTTTGTCGAACCTCATGAGTTGTGTTACATAATTTATTCTGGTTCGATGAAAATATATCATAATCTTAAGGAGATTTATTGGTGGAATAATATGAAGCAAGATGTGGCCAATTTTGTGGTTAAGGGTATGGTGTCTCAGCAAGTGAAGGTGGATCACTTGAGCCCCAGTGGGTTGACTCAAGAGATTGAGCTATCGGTATAGAAATAGGAAATAATTAATATGAATTTTATAACCAGTCTTTCGCGGTCTCGCAAGCAATTTGATTAGATTTGGGTCATCATGGATAGGATGACTAAGTCTGCTCACTTTTTTCCAGTGAGAGCTAATTTCTCTTCTAAGGATTATGCTAAGTTGTTCATCCAGGAGATCTTAAAGTTGCATGGTGCTCCAGTTTCCATTATATATGATCAAGGTATAAAGTTCTCATCTTACTTTTGGTGGTTGTTTTAGAGAGGTTTGGGGACTAAGGTAATCGTTTGTACTGCTTTCCACCCATAAATAGATGGCCAAGAGAAAAGGACAATTTAGGGCTTGAAAGATATGCTTCGAGAATGTGTTTTTAATTTTTGTGGTACTAGGATTGACAACTTGCCTCTCATAGAATTTGCCTACAACAACATTTATCAGTCTAGCATTGGTATGGTTCCGTTTGAGTCCTTATATGTTATGAGGTATAGGACTCATGTTGGGTAGTTTGAGGTCGGTGAAAATAAGTTATTTGGCCTCGATTTGGTTCGCCAAGCATGGAGAAGGTGAAGGTAATTCGGGATAGAATTAAGGCCGCCCAATGTCTCTAAAAGTCCTACGCGGATGTAAGGTGAAGGGATTTAGAGTTCATTTTTGGTGATTGGGTTTTCTTGAAGGTGTCTCCCTTGAAGGAAGTGATGCAATTTGGTAAGAAGGGGAAACCCAATCCCTACAATTTTGGTCTATACTTGGTTTTGAAGAGAGTTGGTAGTGTTGCATATGAACTGGAGTTTTTTTCTAGTTTGAGTTCTATTCATTTAGTGTTTTATGTTTTGATGCTGAGAAAGTGCGTCAGTGATCCTTTGATGGTTGTTCCCTTGGAAAAGGTGGCATTTTAGATTCCTGTCCTATGAGGAAGTCCTAATCAAGATTTTAGATCAGTAAATCCGTCAGTTGTGGACTAGGGATCTATCTTTGGTACAGGTTATTTGGAGGATCCAAAAGGTTGAAGAAGTTACTTGGGAAGCCGAGGAGGATATATAGTCCAAATATCTATTTTTGTTTCCCGTTCTGGATGATCGAGCTTGAGCTATGTGTATTTCTAAACATTTTATTTACTTTGTTAAAGGGAATTATAATTTCCTTGGCATCTTTGTTTTCTGTCTTTGTTAAAGGTAAGTATGGTTATGTATAGGGTCAAATCATGCTAATAAATGCCTTGTCCTGTCATTCAAGGATGAATGATCCTGGGGTAGGTGGGTAGGGGAGTAGTAACACACCGGGTTTTTGGTCCTAGAAAAATTTCTAAAAATTTATCCTTATTATCCTGACTACGACTCCTCTGACGAGTCGTAAGGAGTCTTGACGAGTCGTTGGCCTAAATCATAACCAAATCAGTAAGTGTATGACTAAGTTCTGCTCTAAGTATGAGTGGTTCACTAAGAGCCATAATGAATCGTTATGAGTCGTTGGGTGCCAATCACAGGACGTTTAATGTTTACCCTAAATGGGTTCTGTGCTGACTATGACTGGACCCTTCAAGTATAGGGTTTAATTAAGAGTCATAGCAGTTGAGTCATAGGGTTAAGAGTGTGTGTGCCCTAAAGACTGTCTTGGCTAAGACTCGTGATGAGGAGTCGTAATGAATCCCTACGAGTTTTATAATGACCTACAGTAAATGACAACTAAATTTAAGTTTTTAAATTGAGAAAACTTTGGGCAATTCCCTTCTTACCCAATTAAACCCCACATTCATAAATCACTTAAGGGGGTTATTTCTTATTCATAACGTAGTCAAACACTTCCAAAGCACTCTCAAGTTTCTCAAGCTGTCATACTTAGGATTTCCAAGAAGTAGGTCGTTCAAGGGATCAAGGGTTCAATTATTTCCGTGAAATATGGTATTTCATGCATGTTTCTCTTTCCCTAAATGTTAATTTTCTAAAATCTTAAGTTTTAAAGTGTGGTTCATACGGTATTGATGTTAGTTTTGAAAACATGGTTTGAAGGATTTTGAATAATTGATGTTTATGTAATGTTTAATGTTCGTCCCTGCATGGCTTATGTTTTAATGTGTGGTTTTAAAATCAAATTTAAGAATGGAAATGGTGAATAAATTAAGGTATTGTTATTTCCCCAAACTTGTGACTTTTGAAGTGGTTATGACCCGACCTCAACCCACTATTATGGAATTCGATTTGAATATCAAAAGTTTGCACATTGGAATACTCTTGAACTATTGCATAATGTGAAAGGTTAATGAAGTATAATGATTTTGAATTGAACCTTATAGGATTGTATAATTCCCCAAGCTAAACTATAATTGAACCAAAAGGGATTGTAAATTTTCCCAAGTGATGGTAATTGGTGTGGCATATTGATGTTACCTTGCAAGTGTAGTTCGTATGACGATACCAACAGTGTATGCCTTAATGTGTATCGTGGTTCAACGAATGGGAATTTGTTATAAACAATTTAATTGGGCTTTAATGAGGGTTGTGTAGTTGAGTAATAAAAGTGGAGGTCCCGAGGGACCAATACTATTAACCGCAGTTTCCGATGCGGGGTCTATATAACCGAGTGTTTTGAGTCTCACTTATTATTATCATATGATTGGGAGGTTCGATTCCCCCATAATATATTTCATGATTGGCTGCTTGTGTCACCTTGATATACTGGGAGGTTGGAGTCTCCCATAGTGCATATATATACCCTCTAGTTCGTTCAACCACACATACTGGGGACCTACTAGCTGGGGGAGAGCTGGGCCCATATAGCCCCTGGGTGCCTTCTTATGTTATAACGATTGAGCTATACAATCCAGGCCAAGGTTTCAAAGTGCATGCTAAGCTTTGTTCCCTACCCCATCACGTGATGCATATTTATGTATTTGCATATGATTATGTGTATGGAATTTTAGACTGGTTTTGAATTGATATTCGTGGTATTATTTCATCCCCCTATCCTTAAGTTACATGCTAGCGCTCCAACTGCTAACCGTCTCCGGACGCTTTATCCCCCATGAAATGTAGGTACCGAAGATACCTCTACTTTTTCTGCGCAGAGTTAGGTGGAGCGACTCGATTCGTTGGTTCATTTTGGTGAAGTGGTGAGCTTCTATTCTCCAGAAAACGTAGAAATTTCATTAGTTATTGATATAGATTAGGATTGAGAGTTTTTATTATCATTTTCATTGTCATCTGTCAGACTCGTGCAAATCTCCTAACAAAGATTGTTTTTTGGTTCTTTGTTAGGAGGCTTTGTATGATTAGTGTGACCTTGGGTGATGTTGGCTGGTTGTTTTGGCTGGTCACTAGTTATCAGTTATAAACATACCCTTTATTCTTTAAACTTATCTTGTTGTATATTTGGAATTCATCCAACGTTGGGAATATTGTGTTATTCGGGTAGGTACAAGGGGCGGTCTTCGGTCCTCGGTGGACTTGAGATACCTGTCAGGGCCAAGCCCTGGTTTAGGTCGTGACAGAAATGGACGAAGAGAAGGTGAGCGCAAAGACCTTTCTAAAAAGGAAATGACACTCCATAGCTAGTTGGCCATAATAATGTCACTCATATTGCCATTATTAAGTTGGTGATTTTATGGTTAGTTGGCTATAACAATTTCATCCAATTGACCATTTTTAAATTTGGGTTATTTATCTCCTTTCTTTTTTAAATGCTTAGTGTCGCTTTTTTTTTTCTATAATTTTTTAATCTAAAAAAAATTGTGTTTCCTTTTTAAATAAATAAATATTAAATACACTTATATAAAAATTGTCTAGTTGTTTTATAAAATATGTATCTGTGTGTGTGTGTATATATATATATATAAGAGAGAAACTATATATTTGTTGTATATAATATGTTTCTAATTATAATATTTATATATATATATATATATATATATATATATATATATACACATATAAATCACATGAGATGTGCATAGAAATTTTATAATTTGTTGTTATGATATGTATAGAAAATGTATAATTATTGTATAGGATATGTATATAAATAGTTATTGCAGTTAATTATTATATAGAATATGTATAAAAACTGTTTAATTATTTAATAGAATATGTATCAGTATATAATATGTATATATACTCTTTTTATATTTAATTGTTAAAAATATATTTTTTTCCGATGGTATTGAAAAAATACACTCCTTTTGTCTTTAATTGATAAAAATGAGTGGCAATTATAATCTTATAAAATCATATTTAATTGTTAAAATAAAAGAAGAAAACTATGAATAATTTTGTTTTAAGAAAAGGACAACAGTGTTTTTGAAAGAAACTGACAAAGAAGAAGCAACGACAAATATGAAAGAAAGAAACAAGAGTAGCAGTGATTAAGAGGTCAAATGGCTAGAATATTGAAATATAATTTAATGGCTCTTTTTGGCAGGAAATTACATGCTATAGCCTCAATAGTAGGTGACTTTGAATTTTTGACACCAATAAGAAAAGTCTTTAAAGACTAGCCTTCTTTCCTTTTTAGTATAATTCAAGTACAATTTTACCCTCTACACCTCAAATATTTTTAAACTTTACATACTCATTTGTCTCTCAAATTCTATTTTTATTTTTATTATTTTCACTTTTTTATTTTTCCCTTTAATTTATTTTCATATTTTTATTCATTTGTCTAAACCTTTATTTTTTTATTTTTTCTCAAACATTATCTCTTTCTTCATTTTTTTATTTTGTTAATGCATTTGTATCAACCTTTATTTTTATTTTATTTTTGGTTTTTATCATTTCTCTTTGTTTTCTCTCATTTTTCTCAAACTTTATTTTTATTTTTTCCTCTCATTTTTATTTATCTCAATTTTTTTTAATTCTTCTCTTTTTTACTAATATTTATTTTTTTCTTTCCTTTTTTTTCAATTTTTTTTCCGTTTATTTCTCTATTTTATTTGATTGCTTTTTTCTTTTTTCTCAACTTTTATTATATTTTGCTAATAAAGAAAAAATTAGATAATTCGCAAAGAGATCTTCTTTTTTTGACATCAAAGCAAATTTAAGGGCATGAATTATTGTTAGAAAATTCTTTGGGATAAGTTTTGCCTCTAAGACAAAAATTATAGAACAACTCATAAATCAAGGCACAATGTGGTAGTGTCAACTCTTGCTTGTGGAACATAACTTGTTGTTTGAAAATCCTTAAGTTAAGTCTTGCTTCTAAGACAAGAGTGATATAACATATCATAAATCAAAAAAATAATGTGGTAGAACACTTGTTCATTGGGCGCAACTTGTTCTTTAGGGAGGTTCTTGTGCTAAGTTTTTTATTAAATGCAAGACTAATATAACATTACATATATCAAGACACAATATGATAGTGTCAACTCTTGTCCATAGGGCGTAACTTATTGGCTAAGTCTTGCCTCTAGGGAAAGAGTTATATAATATCTCATAAACCAAGACACAATGTGGTAGTATCAACACTAGCCCATGGGCGCGTAACTTGTTGCTGAAAGTCCTTGGACTAATTCGAGCGTCTAATGCAAGAGTTATAGAGCATCTCACAAATCAAGACATAATGTGGTAGTGTCAACTCTTACACTTAGGGCATAACTTGCTGTTTAAAAGCCCTTGATTTATAAAACATCTCATAAATCAAGACACAATGTAGTAGTGTCAAATCCTTTCCGTGGAGCGTAACTTGTTGTTTAAAAGTCCTTGGGCTAAGTCTTGTCTCTAAAAAAGAGTTATAGAAAATATCATAAATCAAAACATAATGTGATAGTGTCAACTCTTACTCATGGGACTTAACTTGTTATTTGACAGTCCTTGGGTTAAGTTTTACCTCTAAGGAAAAAGTTATAGAACATCTCAAAAATAAAAAAATAATATGGTAATGTTAACTTTAGCCCATGGGACATAACTTGTTACTTGAAAGTCTTTGGTCTATCTTGCCTCTAAGGGAAAAGTTATAAAAGATCTCATAAATCAATACACAATGTGGTGGTGTAAAATCTTGCTCGTGGGGCATAACATATTATTTGATGGTCCTTAGGCTGAGTTTTACCTCTAAGACAAGAGTTATAGAGCATTTCATAAGTTAAAAACACAATGTGTTAGTGTTGACTATTACCCAATATACGTAATTTATTTGAAAATTCTTGGGATAAGTCATGCCTCTAAGGCGAGAGTTGTAGAACATTTCATAAATAAAGACATAACGTGTTAGTGTGAACTCTTGCCCATGGGGTATAATTTATTATTTAAAAGTCGTTGAGTTAAGTTTTGCCTCTAGGACAAGAGTTGTAGAACATCTCATAAATAAAGAGATAATGTGGTAGTATCAATTCTTGCCCGTGGGGCATAATTTATAGTTTGAAAGTCCTTGAACTAGGTCTTGCCTCCAAGGCAATAGTAGTAGAATATTTCATAAATTAAAACATAACATGTTGATAATGTGGTAGTATCAACTCTTACCCGTGGGGCATAATTTATAGTTTGAAAGTCCTTGAACTAAGTCTTGCCTCTAAGGCAATAGTAGTAGAATATTTCATAAATTAAAACATAACATGTTAGAGTCAACTCTTGCCCATGGGGCATAATTTTATTTTTAAAATCCTTAAGCTAAGTCTTGCCTCTAAAGCAATAGTTGTAGAACATCTCATAAATGAAAACATAATGTGGTAGAGTCAACTCTTTCTATTGGGGCATAATTTTTAGTTTGAAAGTCCTTGAGTTAAGTCTTGCCGCTAAGTCAATAGTTGTAGAACATCTCATAAATGAAAATATAACGTGGTAGAGTCAACTCTTGCCCGTGGGGAATGATTTATAGTTTGAAAGTCCTTGAACTAAGTCTTACCTCTTAGGCAATAGTTGTAGAATATCTCATAAATGAATAAATAAAAACATAACGTGGTAGAGTCAACTCTTGCCATTGGGGAAACATTTATAGTTTGAAAGTTCTTGAACTAAGTCTTGCCTCTAAGGCAATAGTTATAGAATATCTCATAAATAAAAAGATAACGTGGTAGAGTCAACTCTTGCCCGTAGGGCAGAATTTGTTGTTTGAAAGTCCTTAAGCTAAGTCTTGCCTCTAGGCTAATAGTTGTAGAATATCTCATAAATGAAAACATAACGTGGTAGAGTCAACTCTCACTCGTGGGACATAATTTGCAGGTTGAGATTTCTTTAGCTAAGTCTTACCTCTAAGGCAATAGTTTTATAACATCTCATAAATGAAAATATAACGTGGTAGAGTCAACTCTTGCCCCAGGGGCATTATTTATTATTTGAAAGTCCCTAAGCTAAGTTATTCCTCTAAGGCAATAATTGTTGAACATCTCATAAATGAAAACATAATGTAATAGAGTCAATTCTTGCTTGTGGGACATAATTTGTTGTTTGAAAGTCCCTGTATTAAGTCTTATCTCTAAGGTAAGAGTTATAAAATAGTTCATAAATCAAAACACAATGTGGTAGTGCCAACTCTTGTCCATGAAACATAACTTGTTGTTTGTAAGTCATAAGTCGTTCCTCTACAATATGGTAATGTCAACTCTTGTCCATGAAACGTAGCTTGTTGTTTGAAAGTCATAAGTCTTTCCTTTATAATGTGATAGTGTCAACTCCTACTCATTAGATGTAACTTGAATGGAAGTAATCGAAGAAAAGAACAAAAAAAATTGCGGAAAGAGAAAAAAATGAAAAAAAATTTAGAAAAATAAATATTAAAGAAAATGTAGAAGTTGAGAGAGAATGGGAAAAAATAAAGGTTGATAAAAATAAAAAAAATATTAAATAAAAATAAAGATCGAGAAAATTAAAAAAAAAAGAAAAAAAAATCAAAGTTTTTTTTAAAAAAAATAAAAGTAGAGGTTGAGAGGTGTAAAGAAAAAAAGTAATGGTTAAAACAAAAAAGAACAAAAAAAGAGGAAAGAAAAAATAAAAAATCAAAGTAAAATAAAAATGAAAAAAAAAGAAGTTGAGAGGAAAAAAGGAAAAAAGTAAGGGTTGCAAAAAATAAAAAATAAAAAGAGAGAAGAAAAAATAAAAATCAAAGTAAAATTAAAAAGAGAAAAAAAATAAAAGTTGAAAGCTATAAATATGGAATTGTTATCCATTATGAGGATCATTTATTTAATTAATACCATTGGTCAGGGGTAATTTCGTCCAAAAAATATTAGTTTAATAGGTAAAAACTATTTTAAGAAAGCTTTTTTATTTGAGACTAAAATTTGAAAGTCACCCAAATTTGGGTCTATTCTTTAGATTTACCCTCTTTTTGGTGGTTATTGTTTGGTCGAGTGGCCCTTTTCATCCTTTCCCTTTTCAAAAATTCTAATAAGAATTTTTAAGGATTGGATCTAAGCAACCTAAACCCATTTTCTTTATCCTAGCTTAGCTTTTCTTACGATTCATGCTCAGGATATTACATTGTATAGCATTTATAGTGGGTGAATTTCTTTTTTATTTCTCTAAGAAAAGTCGTTAAAAAATAATCTTTCTTCCTTTCTATATATAGTACAAGTACTTTTTTGTCTCTCCATATACCATTATGTTTTTACACTTTTCATGTTCATTTATTTCTCAACTCCTACTTTTGTTTGTTATTCTTCTTTTCTTTCTTCTTTAGTTTTCCCTATTTTTGTTTTTCTTTTCTCTTTTTTTCTTCTTGTTTTAATTCATTTGTCTCAACTTTTTTTTTCTCAAACATTATCTATATCTGCATTTATCTTTTTTTTTTTAGTTTATTTGTCGCAACCTTTATTTTTCTTTTATTTATCATTTTTTTTCTCAAACTTTATTTTTATCTTTTCTTCTCATTTTTGTTTTTCTTAGTCTTTTTTTTTTATTCTTTACTTTTTTTTGAAGTTTCTCTCTCTCTCTCTCTCTCTCCCTTTAATGTTAACTTTTAACGTTAACTTTAGACGGTCTCTGACTGGTCCGGCGGACGCCGACGATTGCGTAGCAGCACCGAAAATAGGTGCAACTCCCTTCTCTCTCTCATCCTCTCTCTCTCTCTCTTTTCCAAATCCCTTCTCCTTCCTCTCCCCTCCTGTTGTTTTGTCATCTAGCCACTGCTATCGTCGGAGGACTAGTTTCTCCGCCGGCTCGACTCCGGCGATGGAGGATTGGTGAAGCACCGGTCAGATCTGGTTTAATTGAGGAGGTAAGATGTCAACCAGAGACCAGCTTCCGACAACACCAGGAAGAAACTCAGGTGACATTCCGGCGATGTGCAACCAATCGATTTTCGGCGACTTTACTCCGACAACCAATTTCGATATCAAAATTGTCGTGTCCAATATACGCAGGAGTATCCGAGTGACATCCAAAATTTACTACTTAGTTGTTTTACATTCTAGTTTCGTGTAATTTTATTCTCAGTTTCCTATTATTATTGCGTGCCTGGCCTGCTTATTGGCAGATATTGTTGTGTATTTTTGTGCGTGCCTGCTACTATTCTCCTACTATTTTCCCACTATCCCTTTGTTTTGGTGGAGGGTTGTTTTGTTTGTTTTTATTTTTACCACATATTGTCGGTATCTTCACTGCCGGGAATTTGTGATTGATTAAGCTGCCTGTTAATTTGGTGCCTACTATCTGTTGTTCGCATATTTTGGAGGTATTTTTGGTGCTTTGTGGGTGCCTTTTACTGCTGTTTTGTTGTGTACCGTTTTCTTGTTGTCCGGTTTTGAGTAGTGTCTTTGGGGGTAAATGGTGGAATAGGGTCATGTCCTGTGGGGTTGGGGGTGGGGGTGGGGTTCAGCGTTGGGGAGAGGTGTAAAGGCGGAGGTATTAGGGGAGGGGTTTCCAGAGAGGATATGTTGAGGGTAGGGTCATGGAATATAGGGACCCTTCAGGGTAAGTCGATAGAGCTGGTTAAGATCCTTAGGAAGAGAAAAATCAATATTTCGTGTGTTCAGGAGACTAAGTGGGTAGGTTCTAAGGCTAGGGATGTGGATGGGTACAAGTTGTGGTATTCGGGTAACGAGAGGCATAGGAATGGGGTAGGTATATTAGTGGATGAAGAGCTTAGAGAGCAGGTAGTGGAAGTTAATAGGGTTAGCGATAGGGTGATGACTATTAGTTAGTGATAGGGGGTTCACGGTGAACATCTGTAGTGCTTATGCGCCACAAAAGGGCCTGCACGAGGAGGAAAAGAGGAGATTTTGGGAAGTTTTGGACGAGGTGGTTAGTAGAGTGCCTAGCTCGGAGAAGTTTTTCTTAGGAGGGGACTTCAATGGGCACATTGAGGCTTTACCGGTTGGTTATGGGGAGGTGCATGGTGGCTTTGGCTTTGGGGATAGGAACGATGCTGGAGCCGCTCTTTTGGATTTTGCGAGAGCCTTTGAGTTGGTGGTAGGGAATTCCTTCTTCTCGAAGAAGGAGGTGCATCTGGTTACTTTTCGCAGTAGGTTAGCCAGGACTCAAATTGACTTTTTGTTGCTTAGGAAGGGGGATAGAGCTTTTTGTAAGGATTGTAAGGTCCTTCCGAGTGAGAACCTTTCGACCCAACATAGACTTCTGGTGATGGACTTGGTTATGAAGAAGGTAAATAAGAGAAAAGGTAGGGAGGGTCGATCTAGAGTAAGGTGGGGCGACCTGACCGCGGCTACTGCTTTGGAGATAGGGGAGAAGCTGGAGGGGATGAGGGCTTGGGAGTGTAGGAGGGATGTGGATAGTATGTGGGATACGGCAATGAGTTGTATCAAGGAGACAGCTAGGTAGGTTCTGAGTGCCTCGAGGGGCTGGTCTGGCCGGCATCGGGGGGATTGGTGATGGAATGAAGAAGTTAAGAAGAAAGTGGAGTCAAAAAAGGTGGCTTACGTAAAGTTGGTGCTGAGTAAGGATGATGAGGAGAGACGAATGAGCAGGGAGGAGTACAAGTTAGCTAGGAAGGAGGCTAAGTTAGCGGTCACCGCTGCTAAGACAACATCGTTTGAGAGATTGTATGAGGGACTTGAGGAAAAGGGCAGGGAGAAGAGGCTATTTAGGCTTGCAAAAGCCAGGAAGCGTAAGGGTCGGGATCTGGACCAGGTTAAGTGCATTAAGAGGGAGGATTGCAGAGTTTTGGTAAATGACGTTCTTATTATGAAAAGATGGCCGTTGTATTTTCATAAGCTCCTGAATGATGAGGGGGACAGAGGCATTGTATTAGGGGAGTTAGAGCACATCGAAGAATTTTGTGATTTTTGTTTTTGTCGGCGTTTTAAAGTGGAGGAGGTTAGTAAGGCTATTCGCAAGATGTGAAGAGGCAGGGCGATGGGGCTCGATGAGATTCCGGTGGATTTTTGGAAGTTTGCTAGAGGGACGGGGTTGAGGTGGTTGACCGACTTATTCAACAACATTTTCAAGTCCGCTAAGATGCCCGAGGCGTGGAGATGAAGCACGATGATTCCTCTTTATAAGAACAAGGGTGATATTCAGAGTTGTAAAAACTACCGAGGTATTAAGTTATCGAGTCACATGATGAAGATTTGGGAGCGGGTGATAGAGCAGAGGTTGAGGAGAATAGTGTCTAATTTGGAGAATCAGTTTGGTTTTATGCCTGGTCGCTCGACGACTGAGGCAATTCACCTAGTGCGGAGAATGGTTGAGCAGTATAGAGAGAGGAAGAGGGATCTTCACATGGTGTTTATTGACTTGGAAAAGACGTATGTCAAAGTTCCTTGGGAGGTTCTTTGGAGATGCTTGGAAGTGAGGGGGGTCCCTATGGCGTACATTCGTTCGATTAGGGACATGTACGAGGGGGCGAAGACTTGGGTAAGGACCGTGGAAGGAGATTCTGACCATTTTTTGGTCCTGACTGGATTGCACCAGGGATTGAATCTTAGTCTATTTTTATTCGTCGTGGTTATGGATGTGTTGACAAGGAGTATTCAAGGTGAGGTGCCATGGTGTATGCTTTTTGCGGATGATGTAGTTTTGATTGATGAGTCGCGTCGAGGTGTTAATGATAAGTTGGACGTTTGGAGACAAACCCTGGAAACTAAAGGTTTTAGGCTGAGTAGGACAAAGACGGAGTACTTGGAGTGTAAGTATAGTGACACGAGGCAAGAGGATGAGGTGGTAGTAAAGTTGGAGTCTCAGGTGTATATGAGAGAGATAGTTTTAAGTACCTTGGTTCTATGATTCAGTGGAATGGAGAGATTGACGAGGATGTCTCTCACCGTATTGGGGTAAGTTAGTTGAAATGGCGGCTCGCCTCAGGAATCCTTTGCGATAAGAAGGTGCCTCCTAAACTGAAAGACAAATTCTACAGAGTTGCAGTCCGACTGGCTATGTTGTATGGCGCGGAGTGCTGTCCAGTTAAGAACTCTAACATTCAGAAGTTGAAGGTGGTGGAAATAAGGATGTTGTGTTGGATGTGCGGTATCACGAGGGCTGACAGGGTTAGGAATGAGGCTATTCGGGACAAGGTGGGAGTGGCGTCGGTGGAGGATAAAATTTGGGAAAGGAGGTTGAGATAGTTTGGGCATGTGATGAGAAGTGGCACTGATGCTCCAGTTCGTAGGTGTGAGAGGTTGGCCTTGGATGGTTTCAAGCGGGGTAGGGGTAGACCGAAGAAATACTGGACAAAAGTAATTAAATGTGACATGGAGTAATTACGGCTCACTGAGGACATGACCCTTAATAGGAAGGTTTGGAGGAAGAGTATTAGGGTAGAGGGATAAGAGATGTGGTTAAGTCATAGGCTGGAGTTAGGAGAGTTTTGTGTAGCTTGGTTGGTAGGGCTAGGGTTGGGGGGAGGGGGTGCCTTTTGTTGGTTTATGTACTTATTTGAGATTGTTGTATCGTTGTTATTTTATCATATTGTATGCTTGCGATATTTGAACACGGTCTCGGTCCTTTTCTTGAGCTGAGGGTCTATCAGAAACAACCTCTCTACTTTTTCGGATGTAGTGGTATGGACTGCGTACATTCTACCCTCCCCAGACCCCACTATGTGGAAATATACTAGGTTTGTTGTTTTTGTATTCTTCTTTTTTTTCTTGACCTTTATTTTTTTCCTTCTTTTTTTCTTTTGTCTATTTTTTTCTTCTCTATTTTTTTCTTAAATTCTATTATATTTGGCTAATAAAGAGAAAGTAGGATAATTCATAATAAAATTTTCTTTTCTTTGACAACAAAGTAAATTAAAGGGAAGATTTGTTGTATGGAAGTCCTTTGGGATAAATCTTGCCTCTAAGGCAACAGGTTGAGTACATCAAATAAATCAAGACACAATATGGTAGTGTCAGCACTAGACCATTTGGTGTAACTTGTTTGATTAGGAAGTTGTTGGGCTAAGTATTGTCTTAGAGATAAGACTAATAGAGCATGTCATAAATCAAGACACAATCTGGTAGTGTCAACTCTTACTCATTGGGCATAACTTATGGGCTAAGTCTTGCCTCTAAGTCAAAAGTTATAGAGTATCTCATAGATCAAGACATGATATGGTAGTATCAACTCTTGCCCATGGGGCGTAACTTATTGTTTGAAAGTCCTTAAAATAAGTCCTGCCTCTAAGGCAAGAGCTATAAAATATCACATAAATCAAGACATAATGTGGTAGTTTCAAGTCTTTCCCAAGGGACATAACTTGTTCTTTGAAAGTTCTTGATTTATAAAACATTTCATAAATCAAGAAACAATGTGGTAGTCTCAACTCTTGCCCATGAGGCGCAACTTGTTTTTTAGTCCCTCGGCTAATTCTTGTTTCTAAGGTAAGAGTTATAAAAAATCTCATAAATTAAAAATAATGTGGTAGTGTCAGCTCTTATCCATGTGGCGTAACTTGTTTTCTGAAAGTCTTTGGCTTAGGTTATGTCTTGCCTCTAAGGTAAGAGTTATAAAACATCTCATAAATTAAAACACAATGTGGTAGTGTCAACTCTTGCCCATTGGGTATAACTTGCTGCTTCAAATATCTTGAATTAAGTCTTGCCTCTAAGAAAAGAGTTATATATAGAACATCTCATAAATTAATACATAATGTGGTAGTGTTAACTCTTGTCCATGGGGAAGAACTTGTTGTTTGATGATCCTTGGGCTATGTTTTGCCTCTAATGCAAGAGTTATAAGAATTTCATAAATAAAAATACAATGTGATAGTGTTGACTCTTGCCTAATATACGTAACTTCTTGTTAAAATCCTCGAGATAAGTCAAGCCTCTTAAGGCAAGAATTATAGAACATCTCATAAATCAAGACATAACATTGTAGTGTCAATTCTTGCCCATGGGACATAACTTATTGATTGAAAGTCCTTGGGCTAAGTATTGCCTCAAAGATAGGTGTTATAGAACATCTCATAAATCAAAACACAATATGGGAGTGTTAACTCTTACCTATGGAATGTAACTCTTTGTTTGAAAGTCCTAAGTGTTGGTTCTAAGGTAAGATTTATAGAAATATATCAAGATGTATATGGTACTGTTGACTCTTGCCCATGGGGCATAACATATCGATTGGAAGAAATTGAAGAAAAGAATTGAAAAGAAAATAATAAAATTGCAAAAAATTAAAAATATTAAAATAGAAAAAATAAAAAGTCAATTCATTTGGGACCCTTTACACCTGCCTGGCGCTAGCCAAAATAGAAGAAATCCATGAGGCACTCCCTATCTCTGAGAGAAAAAAATAAAAAAAAATATAAAGGCTGAGAGGAGAAAAGAAAAATAAATATTTGAGAAAAAACACAAAAGAAAAATAAAGGTGGAGAAATATTTAAAAAGAACAAAAATAGAAAAGAAAATGATAAACCAAAGAAAAATAAAAAAGCGAAAAAAATTTTAAAAAATAAAATTGAGAGGACAAAAGGTTATAAAGTAAGGGTTGTGAAAAACTAAAGAAAAAGAGAATAAAGAGAAAACAATTAAATTATAACCAAAAAAGAGTTGAGACGAAAAAAGAAAAAAAAGTACGAGTTGAGATTTTTTTTTTTAAAAAAGTTGAAATAAAAATCAAAGTGAAATAACAAAGAAAAAAAATAGAATTCAAAAGATAAAAAAGTATGAAGTTTTTTAGAAATATTTGAGAAATAGAGGGACAAATAGGTATTTATCTTGTACATAAAAAAGAAGAAAAATTAATTTTGTAGGACTTTTCTCAAGAAACACAAAAAAATGAAGCCACTCGAGGATTATTTGTGTGGTTTACCCATTCTTGTTTTATAATGTATTTGCTGATATTAACTCTTTTTAACATTAATCTAAACTAATTCTCTCTAAGTGGTCATTTAATCTAATCCCTATTTTCTTTGCTAATTATTTGAAGTTTCCTTAGCTTCATTTATTTGAACTTGCTTTAATAATCTCTTTAGAAAAAATCTTTTTTATTTTCAAATAACTAATAATAAGCTTTTGAAATGTCATGATTTTTCATTCAAAAATCTAAAGGATTTCTTCAATTTGTCAAAGGTTTCTTTGAACAATAAATTCCTTTTAGAGTTAATAACAAATGAAGTTCAACTCCCTTTATGTAAAATAAGTTGTCTTTTCTAGAAAAGAAAGTGATTACTTTTATAAATTAGATTTTTTAAAAATAACTTTAATTTATTTTAATAATAAAATCATTTACAAAGTTTGCCAATAATTAGTTTAAATTTTGGTGAACTACTTTGTGTATACATTTATATTTCTTAGAATCTTCTTAAAAATATTATTTGAATCCTTACCTAGTTTTCATATTTTAAAAGTTTTATTTCTATTCTCATGTTTGTTAAAATCCCTTTAAGGTTTCTTAATTTATTTATAAAAAAATAAGTGGGCTACTCTGTGTTTTTTTCAAATTATTTTAAAAATTTCTTTAAGTTTTTAGAATTATTAAATTCACTATTTTTCTCAAAACGGATAAAACATTCACTAATGATACTTTTGTGTATTCAAGGAGTGAGGAGGAGCATGGGCTATGTTTGAGGTTTGTTCTTCCAAAGTTACAGGATGAGTGGTTATATAGCAGTTTTTCAAAGTGTGAGTTTTTGTTTGATTTTGTGGTTTTCTTGAGGCATATAGTGTCCAAGGAGGGTATTATGATAGATCGGGTTATTGAGGCTATTTGATATTGGACTAGGCTTACATAATCTATCAAGATTCAGAATTTTATTTGTTTGACCAGCTACTACAGATGGTTTGTAGAGGTTTTCTCATTGATTTCAGCTCTTTGACTAGGTTGATTAGAAAAAAAAGATGTTTTTTAGTATTTCGACGAGTGTGTGGTGAGCTTTCAAAATCTCAAGGCTTTGTTGACTTCAAAATTTATCTTGTCCTTTCATATGGAAGATTAGGATTTTATCATCTATTATAATGATTTTGGAGTTGGCCTTAGAATTATTTTGGTGATGCGAGAGAAGGTGATAGCTTATGATTTGAGACTCTATGGGACTCCTGAAATGAATCACCCCACTCATGGCTTTAAAGTTTGCAGTGACAATATTTGCTTTGGAGTTGTGGAGGCACTAATTGTATTCATTATACTGTGAGGTATTCATTGATTATCATAACCTACAATAGATATTCAACCAAAAGGGCCTAAATTTGAGATAACATTAATGTTTAGAGTTATTGAAGGATTATGTCATGAACATTCTCTATCACTTGGAAAGGCAAACATTGTGACTTATGTTTAAGTAAGAAGGCAGTGAATATGGGTAGTCTTGCTTTATTGTTAGATGTGGAGAAAGCTTTTAGAATGGATGTTCAAAGTTTGACCAATAGCTTTGCAAGACTTAATATTTCTAAGCATGATAGAGCTTTTGGTTATGTTAAAGCACAACTATTATTGATGAAGCAGATTAACGATAGATACTTTAAGAGTGAGAAGTTGTGCATAATTTAAGACAAGGTGTTAAAAGGTTAAGGTATAGGAAAAATTGTTGATCAAGAGAGAATTTTGATGATCACGAGTCGTATTTGTGTTCTTTAGTGGCCGATAACTATGTAGATCATGGAAAAGACTCAATGTTTTAGGTATATTATTTATTTTAGTGAAGCCAAAATGTGTCATGATTTGAAATTTTTTTATTGGTGGTCTAGGATGAAGAGGGAAATTATGAAATTAGTGGCAGAGTGTTTGAATTATTAACAAGTGAAGTATGAGAACTAGAGATCAAGAGGTATGACATAGAGGATGCCTATACCTGAATAAAAGTGGAAAAGTATAACTATAGACTTTTGTGAATGGTTTACCTTAGGCATTAGGGATGTTTGATTCATTGAAAAATAGTGTATAGATTGACCAAATTAATACTTTTGTAGCAGTCAAGACTAACTACAATGCATATATGCTGACTTAGATCTATGTTTAAGAGATTTTTCAGTTCATGGTGTGTGTATTTCCATTATTTCGTATTAAGGCACTCAATTTTTGCATTTCTAAAGTTCTATATGCTGTAAGAGTTGGACACTCAGTTAGAGATGAGTACAACTTTCATCCCTAGACACATGGCCAGTTAGAGAGTCAGATATTAGAAGACAAGCTTCGTGCTTGTATGATTAACTTTTGTGGTCCCTAAGTTTAGTTCATGCCTTTGGCAGAGTTTTAATATTACGACGTTACCATACCAATGCCTACATGATACATTTGAGGCTTTCTCTAGATGAAGTGTCAATTGCTCATTTGTTGGTTTAATTGATCTAAAGTTATACCATGGGGTAAAGGCCTTTTGAGAGATTTAATGGCTATGGTATAGATGATTCAAGATAAAAATTTTATGGCTTAGAGTAGGCAAATGAGTTATTTTTATAAGAAAGTTTACAATATTAAGTTATGATTACTAGACATAACATAGAACAATTATAGCTTATAGAGGAGATGACCCTTCAAAGAATAGTGTGGAGGACGTGAATTAGGGTAGACAGTGAGTCGGTAGGAGTGCGTCCTCACTAGTAGGAAGAAGTTCTTTATTTGTAGTTGTGTCTGTAGTCATAGTGTTTGTAATGAACCTCAAGTTTAGTTTCTATACTCCGATTATTGTCATAGTTTAGAGCTTTTCTATAGCTGCCACAAGTCATATTTATGACTTGCTAAAACTGATAGTTCGATTAACAAGCAGTTCATTTGGTTCTTAGAGCCAATTCCCTATTTTGAAATCTTTGCTTGTTAGAAATAGCAACAAACAAAAAAATATTAAACAAACGACCTCGAATGCATATTCCAACAACTCCAACAGCTCCAGAACATCATTTTTGGCTGGGTGGACTCTTGGTTCAAGTATCGAGGCTTCTGGACTCATTTCGCACTGTTAAATAGAAGTTAAGAAAAATGGCACATGGGTGTGGAACAAACTTTTCCTTGAAATTACCTCATATGGAAATATTAATTGTGCCATTAAGTTTGGAACATCAACGATTAAGAATTAGCAAAGTTGTTTTGCATATACGGGATTCTAAATGAATCCTGAGGGATCAATGGAGATTTAGCTAGTGTTGGTGCATCGCTTGAGTGCCCATTGGGTCGCTTATGTGACCAATCAATCGTATAAGCGACCTTGCCTTGACCAACATGTATTGTTTAAGTTATCGTGTGCAGGTGTGACCAATATCGCTAAAACAATATTAGGTCGCTTAAGCGAGGACCGCTTAAGTGACCCAGTGTGTGGTTAAGCAACATCTGGTCACCTGGGAACACTATAAATTCTCCACTTATCTCGATTTCTTAACTTTTTCACCCATTTTCAAGTGTGTAGGACCCTAAAAAGTTCAAAACCTTAGGAGAACTATTAGTGGGTTATTTTGAAGTTTTTGTAAGCTTGATTAATGTGTTTCTTCTCTGAATCCTTGGTAAGTTTTCCATCTACTTCATGGAATATCTTTTCATAATTTCCCAAAATCCCTAGAATATTGGTGGGTTTATTATAGAACTAGTAGATATTGAAATTCACCCATTCTTAAGGGTAAATGTTCCTTGAGCATAGAGGAATGCACTGTCGGTGTCGAAAGTGCAATTTCGCAAGACAGGCCATAGATGATATTTTTATGTAATTTTGAACCCAAAGAACAATTGTGAAATATGGGAATTATTGTTCTTGTTTTGATATGTATATTATGATCTTGGTAGAGTGGCATCTTGCAGAAGCTTTTCAAGAGGAGAAATCATTGAGTTAGCAGATTCTTTAGGCTTTTCTTCGACATCAAGGTAGGCTATGTTTACCTTTTTCATAGATTGAGATAATTCATTATATAATAATAATATTATGTTAGATATGGGATGAAGTTTAGCTATTGGAGGTATGATTGATATAATTATGTCACAACCCAAACTAGGGCCTGGCCGTGATGGGCATCTCAAGTCCACCGAGTATTGAGACCACCCCCTTAACATATTCCGACGTAACCAATATATATAAAACAAGATAGGAAAAATAAACCCAAAAGTTTGTATGAGACCATTATCCGAAAAACCATCCACAATACCAAAACTAATATCGAACATCAACCATAATACCTATATCCACAGTAATCTGGAAAATCCTCTACAAAATCGAATACTAATAAAATGTTAACACATACCCCTGACCATAGACAAAATAAATCTAAATTAAAGTCCAAGACAAGGGAATAAAAATGTGAAATGAAGTCTTTCGAAGGATAGAAGCTCACTACTTCAAGTCAACTCTTGATCTAACCACAAACACCTGATCACTGTGCAGGAAAGATAGACTTGTGTTCGGACCCTACATCGCATGGGGATATAAGGTATGAAGACGGTTAGTGGTTGGAGCATTAGTATGTGACTCAGGGATAATGGAGTAAAGTAATGCCATAGTCTATAATATGAAAACCAGTAAAACCCAATGCACAACATCATATGCAATATATATATATATACATATATATATATATACATATATATATATATATACACATATACAAATACATACACACATATATATATATATATCATATTTTTGGAAAAGGGGAACAAGGCTTAACATGTATTTTTAAATCATTAATGTGGATTGTGTAGCTCTGCCCTCCTAAAGGCACCCATAGTCTATATGGGTTCAACTCTCCTTGATGAAAGGGTCCCACTGTGTGTTAGCCGCACGTACTGAATAAAACCTGAGAAGGCTAATGCAATCCCCAAAATGTAAATTATGTCTCATGCACACGATCACCATGACCAAACCTCATGTCGGCAAATGTGAGTTTCTAGTATCGGTCCCCTAGAACCTCTACCTTCCACGGCTTTGCTACACAACCCTCTTTAAGACGATATTAAAACTATTTAACCATTTCCAATTATTTACCAAGAAGTCTTTTAATTAGCATTTCCTGTTCATATAATCATACCAAAATTAGAGCTTGCAAGTCTATCCATTTATGCCATACAAAACCATTAAACCAAATTTGACTCCAAAGTTTAGAATTAAACCAAAACTGTGGCTACCAAGGCCTTACTGATAACGCTCAATCTACAGCTCTCGTCGGAGTGTAAAGCGGTCGTTTGTCAAATATAGAACCCAACTGGGATGGGTATCGATCCCACAGGCAATAGCTTGGTCAACAAGTAAGCAAATATTACTAGACTTTTAGTGCAAGTCTCGTAAAAAAGGGGGGAGTTTTGTTGTGCAAGTAATGTAACCAAACTATTAAAGTAAAAACGGAAAATATCAAAGCAAAAACAAATAATGTTTAGTAGGATGTAAAACAATGAGAATTGAGAAGTTGGGGTTATGTCCACCTTATGAGTTGTACGTCTCTATTGGCTATGAGTTGTGCGGAATTCAGACATGCGTGTGCTTATAGAGAATTGTATTCGATGGTAAATCCAAGCGTCTTTTGACCTAAACAAGGACTATTTCACTTTAACTCTTTCGAGCTTAAAGCGTATCTAGCGGTACAAATTCTCCAAGAGGTTAATCCAGTTACGACACTAACTTTTTAATAGGGGATGGGACCCTATTACCTTGACATTATCACTTTTCCAGACATATAACCTTTCTTTCGAACAAGTTAATGCTATACTGGCGTATTCTATGCGTCTGCAACCACAAGAATTTGCATTAAGATGAAGAGAATAATATATAAGCAACACACGTGTCACGAATTCACAAACTCATAGCAATAGATAGTATCTCATAAGGCTTCCATAACCCCAACAGAGAAGTTTAGTTACCCATGAGTGCGAAGGAAATCACAATAAACATTATTATTATACCACAATAAAGATCTCGTGTAGTAATGTGTGGTAGGCGTTAGACGTGACTTCTTTGCAAAGTAACGTTTCTCTTGTTGCGGAAATTAAGAATTGAATAGATGAATAGAAGAAGAATAAAAAGTAGAATTATTAGAATGGTTGGAAGAGTAGAGGAATCAATAATAGAAGAATGAATTAAAAGTAAAATGAGAATTATTAAAATCTCTAGCAAAATAGGGTATTTATAATACCCATATCCTATTCCTACTAAGCTAATGAATTACTTAACCCAATCCTACTAGGTTAAGGTATCATTATCCTAATCCTAATAAGTTACTGCTAGTCCCCAAAGTCTTCAGAATTGCTGTTTTTGTCCGGGACAGATTTTCCATGCGCCACTTTTGGTCCTTGGCGTCCAAGCTTTCCTTTCCTCCTTTCGTGAAGCTTTCTTTGGCGTCAAGTTATCCATAAAATGCTGAATTCTGCATCATTTATACCTGAAAACTTGCTAATCATATTCGTTAGCTCACTTACAGGAAAAAGGACTAAAAGTGCATGAATTATATATTTTGTCCGCAAAACATCGCTAAAATATGGGTAAAATATAGCACTTTAGGCGTGTAAATTCGCCTATCATTAACACCCCACACTTGAAGATTTGTTCATCCTCGAACAAAATATCATGTCCCTCTCAACATTTACTTAGGGTTTCACAGCAACAACACAAAATATTCGTCAAGACAAGCACAACAATTATCAACAAAGAGTAGTTTTCTGATCATTAGTAGAAACAATTCAGCCTCTAACATAGACTCGTGATGGTGGTTAATTCGTGTTAACAAGTTGAGGTACAAAGAATCATATACGACTACCCAAAACTCATCAACCATGTGTGTCTCACAGTATATTACCCATAATCTCTCACAAGTATAGTATATTTATCGAAACATGGGTATAAAATTATCCTTGCTCTCACTCTCACAAAGAATTCATATGCTACAACTGATGACCATAGGCTTGCCCTTAGTGTAGTGCTCTACTAAATATCAGAATGCTAAGCTTAGGATCAAATAGGTCTTTTTCTAGTTGTAATGTAGGTTAAGGGACGGGTAGGACTATTTTGGCCAGAAATAATGACTATGTTCCTAAGCGCTTTAATACATCACATTATATCATTAACACTTTTCTTTCAAACAACCTCTCTAATTTCTTTTAATCTACCACCCTTTTTCTCCTCTTTTGTTTTTCAATTTTAAACATAACCAACTTTTTAGTTTTCCTTTCCTTTTTCTTTTCATAACATACCTCTTATGATAGCACTTTTTTTTCATAATGAATTCAAGCACCCATATATTCTAAAGCATCATATTCACCCAATCTCCTCTTATTTTGTCATATGAATTTACACTTTAAAGCACTTAGGAATTTGGATCAAATTATGGTCTTAAAAAAATGGATTAGGCTTTCATATGAGGTTGTCAAAGAAAATAGGCTAAAGTCTTAAAAGGGGTTGACTAGGATAATGTCCATGGGTAGGTAAAAAGAAGGTAAATTATCATAGGTTGCCAAAGAAATGCCTAAATCATCTCCTAGACTTGCACTCTTTATTTTCGCTTTACATACATACCATGCAAGTTCTAGCATCAGCCAAAAGCACAGAATATACTATTATCTCACACACACAAGGCACATGGTCGACTTTATTGGGAGTAGTATAGACTCTTGACCCAACAGATGAAGGAATTAAACCAAACAATATCACATAGTGAGTCACAATTAGAGCCTAAACATCTCAATAGTCATGATTTTAGCACAAACTCTTGTCATAATCTCATGCTGCCTATTAGAATAATTTCATGCGAAGCTAAGTTAAAAAAAAAATAAAAAAAAAATTAACTACTGAAAAAAACAATTAACTACTAACAAAACAAACAAACATAAATAAATGCAAATGTGGATAGAGAAGTATAGCATGCAAATACCAGCACCCCACACTTAGACGGGACACACTGTCCTCAGTGGAAAATAAATAAGAAGAACCTGGTTAGTCGGACTCATCCTCTATGTCTGGGGTCATACCCCTTTTATCAGAATCATCATCAGAGTCGTCATCCTCAGAAGTTCCTCATAAGTATCCCACTTAATTCCAAGAGTGAGTCGAAGTATTTGCAGCGAGGAGGGTTCTCCTTGCTCTTTTCGGCCTCTTTTCTTACCTTTTTTTGAAGTGGTAGCCTTATCTTTGCCTTGTCTTGCTTTGGGTGCCATTGTACCTGAGACTTAAAACAATGTTCATGTTAGAATCATCTCGATGGATACAATCTATAAACAAGCAGTAGTGGCACCACCCCACACTTAGTTTGTTGGTACAGACTAGTGAAGTGAAAGTGGTCGATTACTCAGACTTCATCGACATACGTTTTAGGTGCTCTATTCTAACAATAAAATCAATGAAGTCATACTTCTTGTAATCTTGTCAATACTTGCATGTGTGAGATATCAAGACTACTACATAGAGATTGAATCAAGGTATAGCATCTAGAAATAATCACAACCTCCTATGTCGGTAGGCATCTATAATTCTTATCCCGATGAACAAGTCATTCCAACATGTAAGTATTCAAGTGACAAGATTATGCAATTTTTGTGACCATATCAATTCCGCAAAAGTAAGACAGTGCATCAAATTCAAGTTGGAAATAAGTTACGATCATCCTTACGTATTCATTCACTCACTTGGTTGTATCATAACAATTCAATCACATTCAAATCATCAATACTACTTCAAGATTTAGCAATTCATAATAGGCGTAGTAATGTAGTACTTACGGAATATAAATGAAGAACAAAGAAGCACTTACTTGATTGATGACTTTGGATGCTGTTTTTGTGAAGTAAGAGAGCAAAAGGAAAATTTTTAAGAGGATTTGGGGACTATAGGCGGCGCTTAATCTAGGTTTCCAATGTATTTTTGGTTCAAGACTAAGTCTCATATTCATAGGAGAAGGTTGGGTCGGGTTTTGACCCATTTAAAATCGGATTTGGAGACAAGAAGTGACCATAGGCGGCGCCTTTTGCTTTGCCTATGCTTGGCATAGGCGGCGCCTTTTGCAAAGCATTGTTTAGCATAGGCGGCGCCTATGCCATGGCATTACTAGGCATAGGCGGCGCCTTTCACTTAGCATATGAGATTCAGAGACAAAAGACATTAGCATAGGCGGCGCCTATGCTATGGCATACTTGGGCATGGGCGGCGCCTATGCTATGGCACACTAGATTCCGAGACTTTAGGCCATAGTATAGGCCTTGCCTTGTTCGTGGCCTAGTTTTACCTAGGCCTAGACTTGTTCGATGCCTATATTTTCATGATCAATGCTCAATCCATAGCCTTTTGCTTCTTCATTCCTAACTTACCACCTTTAACATGCAATACGTCTAAATCGAAATTTGAAACCAATCTCCTCGTTTTACACCTCTTGCACCTACATTTGCTCAAAAACAATAAAAACGATTAGAACGATGGGTTGCCTCCCATCAATAACCTTAGTTTTGGTCGTGGCACGACTCTTATTTTTGGATTTTTATTTATCAAAAGCAAACACGTAATAGAATGAAAGAAAAATAAAAAATGATAAACGATGGGTTGCCTCCCATCTAGCGCTTGATTTATTGTCGCGGCACGACATAGTTACCTCGAGTACTTACACTTCATCGAGATAGATGGTGGATCGTTTTCGGAATGGATTCAGACGATAATGAGGCTTACTTGTAGGCATGCAATCTTCTTCGAGATGACCCTTGTGCATGCCTATCCCAGGAGGGATACCAATTATATCATCAATAGTCCAACCCATAGCTCTCATGTATCTCTTCAGAGCAGAGATGGGAGCCTCTACGTGCTGTTTACTTAAATCATCTGCACTCACCAGAAGTATATTTATACTTTCCAAGAACACATACCTTAGATAATCGGGGAGCTCTTTTGATTCTAGCATTGGTGGCTCTTCAAGGGAAGTCTTCGCTGTTGGTGACGGTTGATTCTTAAGATCATGGTCCGGTTGCTTAGGAGTATGGGAATAGGACTCTATTTCTGTTAGAGCACCCATAAGTTCTTCATAATCTTCATCGTCCTCATGCTCAACATTCAGTGGCGCAGCAGACAATGGCTCAACAGTAAGCTGTTTCTCTACAGATAATGCTTTCTTATCCTCATGATGAACATCAGCTACAGAGAACACATTCATATCGCTAGGCTTCTTCATTGCTTTACATATATCAAAGCGGACCACTTCGTCATTCAACCGAAATAAAAGATCATTAGCTCTCATGTCAATAAGAACACTTCCCGTTGCAAGGAAAGGACGTCCCAAGATTATGGGTACTTCAGAATCTACCTCGCAATCCAAAATCACAAAGTCTACAGGAAAAATGAAGGTAGACACCTTCACCAACACATCATTCAAGATACCCACAGGTCGTTTTACTGACCTATCCGCCATAACGAGCCGCATATTGGTTGGTGTAGGGTCGCCCAACCCCAACTTTCTGTAGATGGATAGTGGCATCAAATTGATGCTAGCTCCCAAATCACACAATGCTTTGGCAAAATTCATAGATCCAACCGTGCAAGGAATAGTGAAAGCATTGGGGTCGGCCTTTTTATGAACGAGTGATCGGGTGGCAATAGCACCGCAATGATGAACAATATCTTTCAACTCATAGCTTGCTGCCCGCTTCTTTGTCAAAAGATCCTTCATAAATTTTGCATACCCAGGCATTTGTTCTAGTGCCTCCACCAACGGAACATTAATGGTCAACTGCTTTAACATAGTCATGAATTTGCCAAATTTTGCATCATCTGCATGCTTCTTCAATCTTTGAGGAAAAGGTGGTGGTGGATATGGAATTGTTTTCTCCACAGCTTTCTTCTCCTCTTGCTTCCAAATTTTGGTATTTTCAGGCTGCAACCTACTAGGGGTGACGTCATGTACGTCTTGGTCAGCTTCCATGGCGTTTTCTTCATTAGCCTTATCATCGTTGTCTGCTACATCGTCGACCACTTGTTTTCCCTTAGATGAAGTTTCCAGTTCCTTACCACTTCGAGTAGTAATAGCCATGCATGATCCATCATTCCTTGGATTTTGCACAGTGTCGCTAGGTAAAGTGCCAGCCTTTCTTTTATTGAGTGTTGCTGAAAGTTGGCTCAATTGCTGCTCTATTTGCTTGATTGAAGTGGAATGTGAATCAACTAATTTCTTCATGGCGGACAAATCATTTATTACCTCCGTTACTCCCGCGCTAGTTGCTTCCACTCCTTTCAATAGTTTAGCCATCATGTTTTCCATACTTCCAGAACTAGATGTGGTGGCATCACGTCTTCCAGGGGGAACATACAAACCACCACTGTCATTCTTGTTCTTCCAACTACCTTGGTCCATGTTTCCAGATTTACCATGATAGTTCCGACCTTGGTTTCCTTGGGCATTGCCTCGGAAACCCCCCTGATTGTTCAAGTAGTTGGCCTCTTCATCCGAATCAGATTTGTCTCTTCCTTTTGACGCAATGGCTTTGACTTTTTCGGTCTTCCCTGATAATAGATGCTTTGTAAGAAGATCCACTTGTGTCTTCATGTGCGCCATATCTTGATCACGTTCTTCTTCTCTTCTCTTTTGGTCTGCAGTCATGCCTATAGATAAAGTGGGGCTTGCTACCTCAGAATCCCTGGTATGCCAAGCTCTACTTTGCTTCATCATACGATCTAGCATATTGCTTGCCTGACCAAAGGTGAGATCCATAAATGATCCTTCAGCCGCATTATCCACAACTGGTTTAGTTATTGAATTCAAGGCTCTGTAAAGTATCTCCATTAGGTGAACATTAGTCATGTGATGGTTTGGGCACCTCATTAGCTTCGTCTTGAACCTCTCCCATGTTTCATGAAGGGCTTCAGTTGGAAGATGACGAAAGTTGCTGATTTCATATCTCAATTGTGCTCTTTTGGATGGCAGAAAGAATTTTTCTAGGAAAACGTCTCTCAATTGCCTCCAATTTGTAATAGAATCAGGAGTCAGCCCATTCAACCATAGAGTTGCCTCCCTAGACAGAGACAATGGAAATAAGCGTAATCGAATTACATTCTGACCAACACCAGGATTGTCAAACGACTTGCATGTAGAAATAAAGTTGATGAGATGCATATTCGGATCATTGCCTGCTAGTCCACCAAATAATCCCTTGAGTTGCAATAACTGAATCATAGTGCTTGTGATGTTGAACTTGGCTCCGGGTGCCAATAGTGGAGGAATAATGGCTCCTGTGGCTCCGGCTCCATCAAGATCATCATCATTATCGTCGAACAATATTTGCACAGCTCGGCGTTCGGGCCTATATCGCGCTTGACGATCTCTCCTCTGCATGGGTGCCGCCATCTCAGCAGTATGCCGTGGGTTTAGTAGCTCTTCATTGCCCAGGTCCTCATCATCAGGATTTCTTGCACGCCCTGGGTTATCAATATTCTGCTGATGCGCTTGAGCAGCCATCCTTTCAATTTCACGTTGTGCATCCATTGATGCACTGAACAAACCTGAATAAAACAAAAACAACAACTAAAAGTTAAAGTACGAGAATATTTGACTAAAGGGTCTAGTAACTATCACAAACTTAGTTGACAACTGTATTCCCCGGCAGCGGCGCCAATTTTTGATAACGCTCAATCTACAACTCTCGTCGGATTGTAAAACGGTCGTTTGTCAAATATAGAACCCAACTGGGTTGGGTATCGATCCCACAGGGAATAGCTTGGTCAACAAGTAAGCAAAGATTACTAGACTTTTAGTACAAGTCTCGTAAAAAAGGGGGGAGTTTTGTTGTGCAAGTAATGTAACCAAACTATTAAAGTAAAAACGGAAAATATCAAAGCAAAAAGAAAGAATGTTTAGTAGGATGTAAAACAATGAGAATTGAGAAGTTGGGGTTATGTCCACCTTATGAGTTGTACGTCTCTATTGGCTATGAGTTGTGCGTAATTCAGACATGCGTGTGCTTATAGAGAATTGTATTCAATGGTAAATCCAAGAGTCTTTCGACCTAAACAAGGACTATTTCACTTTAACTCTTTCGAGCTTAAAGCGTATCTAGCGGTACAAATTCTCCAAGAAGTTAATCCAGTTACGGCACTAACTTTTTAATAGGGGATGGGACCTTATTACCTTGACATTATCTCTTTTCCAGACATATAACCTTTCTTTCAAACAAGTTAATGCTATACTGGCATATTCTATGCGTCTGCAGCCACAAGAATTTGCATTAAGATGAAGAGAATAATGATATAATCAACACACGTGTCACGAATTCACAAACTCATAGCAATAGATAGTATATCATAAGGCTTCCATAACCCCAACAGAGAAGTTTAGTTACCCATGAGTGCGAAGGAAATCACAATAAACATTATTATTATACCACAATAAAGATCTCGTGTAGTAAGGTGTGGTAGGCGTTAGGCGTGACTTCTTTGCAAAGTAACGTTTCTCTTGTTGCGGAAATTAAGAATTGAATATATGAATAGAAGAAGAATAAAAAGTAGAATTATTAGAATGGTTGGAAGAGTAGAGGAATCAATAATAGAAGAATGAATTAAAAGTAGAATGAGAATTATTAAAATCTCTAGCAAAATAGGGTATTTATAATACCCATATCCTATTCCTACTAAGCTAATGAATTACTTAACCCAATCCTACTAGGTTAAGGTATCATTATCCTAATCCTAATAAGTTACTGCTAGTCCCCAAAGTCTTCAGAATTGTTGTTTTTGTCCGGGACAGATTTTCCATGCGCCACTTTTGGTCCTTGGCATCCAAGTTTTGCTTTCCTCCTTTCGTGAAGCTTTCTTTGGCATCAGGTTATCCATAAAATGCTGAATTCTACATCATTTATACCTGAAAACTTGCTAATCATATTCGTTAGCTCACTTACAGGAAAAAGGACTAAAAGTGCATGAATTATATATTTTGTCCTCAAAACATCGCTAAAATATGGGTAAAATATAGCACTTTAGGCGTGTAAATTCGCCTATCATTACTTACCAAAACCATTTAAAAACCAAACTAAACCAATTCATGTTCCATTCACCATTTATGTAATGCGAATATTCTAAGAATAGTCAAACTATGTGACAAAATTATATTCTTTGTCAATTTCACAATCGAGTTGAGGGCACATAATTTCCAAAACCATATATCAAGGCAAATAATCAAACATAGGGATTAACCATGACCCCTTTGTTTAATTACCATTCCCATACATCCCACAATGTTCAAAATCATAAATAAAACATAATTATTGCATCATAAACCATAGAAAAACATTTAAACCAATCACATTCACAATCCTCAACCCATAGTTCAAACCCATCATAAAACCATGAATAATAACCAAAGTCATGCCATTAATAAAATAAAAGTATAGGAAAAGAGATACATTACTTTATTGCCAAGCAATTCAAGGAAAACCACACCCTTAGGACCCTAGATGATTACTTCCTTGAACCCTAGCCTTGAGTTGAAAATGGGAATTTGAGAGAGGGTGTTGAGAGTAATTAGAATGACATTCTTTTATTAAAAAATAATAGAAATAGATCCTTATAGTGATTAAAAATCATTTATAGGTGAAAGGACCTCACTACCTCTCTTCTATTTTTAATTAAACAAAACAACCATAAATTAACATAATTACGTGGCACAGACCTTATTGGGGAGGTCAAGACTCCTTGTCATGAACCTTATCATAGAGGATAATCTTCATGAAATGAGACGTATCGCGGAGATTATCCTCCGTGACATGGGGCTATCACAATGGCTTACTGGCTTCGTGACCCAAACTATCCCCAACCCCATTCAAAAAAATCCAAAAATCTTTTGGGTTACCCTTTTAACATCTCTGAATATAATTTAAGTCAAAAATCAATATTTCAGGCATGGGAAAGACAAAAATAAAATGCTTAAAATTTTAAGGTTGTTACAAATTAGTATTATTTGGACTATTTAGCCTATTAAGGAATCATAATTTATGCGGAGTTGGGTTAGTTGCTCATGCTTTATGTAGATTTGATATCTTATGTCTAATTATTTCTTATTAAACCTCTATAAGTGAATTTAGCTATCATAGCCTAGTTAGAGTAGAATTTTCCTTAGAACAGAATTCAGACATTAGAAATGGGCCCCTTAGGCCAAGATTTGTGTTAGCTCTTGTAAATTTCTATACACATGTTATACCCTTTGAAATACTTGTTTTGGAGTTTGGGAAGATTGGATAAACAATATTATGTTGTTTTGTATTTTTAATTTGGTGCTAATTCCAGGCAAAATACGATGGTTTATTGATATTGAGTTTTAATTCAAGTATGGCAATTGATGATTATATTTGATGACATGAGTTTTGATTCAAGTCCACCAAATTATATTAATGGTGATGATGATATTTTGTTCTAATTTGAGTTTGACATCGAGAGTTTATTTATTACGTGATACGGTATGGATGGATTCATGGTTATGGTTTGAATTTCGGTGAATTTATGGAACTTTGGTTATTTAACTTTCTTGATTGTAACCTTCAAGCTTATGTAGGACCATATTAGGTTATTTAATTTTCTGCTCTTATTGCCTTATAGGGGTCAATCTTGTAGAATTAATATTGATTTCTTTCATATTATATCTTTTTAGGTTATTTATTTACAAGTGTTAGAGCACATTTCTAGGTTTGTCCTTTTACTTTGACTTATCTTTTTCATCTTGCATCTTATCATATTTATATAATGATTTAGCTTAGTCTACCAATGATGCCCATAAAGTACCATGGTTTAGGTACTTATACTACACTTTTGTACCTTTTTGGTGCGAATTCGAGTACTAGTGGCTACCACTGATGTGATGATCGTACTGAGTTTTGAGATAGGGTGAGCTCTCAGAGTTGGAGTTACCTCTTTTCCTTCGAATATCTATGTCTGGTCTTTTGCTATTCGAGACAAATTTGTGTTTGACTATTTTAGTACTTATTTTTCTTTTGTAATAGCTCTTGTGCCAATACTACTAGGTTTTAAGATAGTTGCAGATGTTTAATCAATCTTTTGGACTATTATTATAGCCTTATTATTATTATAAGTCTTAAATTATTGATTTTTTGCTTTTTACACTTTTTTCTACCAAATTAGCCCATGCTTATAGCTTCGAGCTTCGATTTGGCTTAGCTACTGGTTGGGAGAAATAGGTTCCATCATGACTCATAAATTGGGTGGTGACAAATTGTTATCAATTCCTAAGTTCACCAATATTACTTGTATAAGATCTAGTGTCCAATAAAGTCCCATAGATCAAAGAAATGACATTTATTTTTTTATCTTTGGGCACCTATAGGATTTTCTAAACAGTCATTTACTTCTTTTACTTTTTTCATAATAATATGAGTTAGTTTTTAAAGATTCCTTTGATTTTACTTTTTCACGGATGGCTAGGACATGAATTATCACTATATGAGATGAGGATCTCGATCCTGAGCTTAGGGATCCTTTTATTGTTTGTGGACCACCTAGAGGTCATCGATAGCCTAGAGATATGTCCCCAAATAGAGGCCAGGATAGGTGGCCTTTACCAGACTATATTTTTTCTTAGCCAATAATTCTTCCACCTTAGCCAAAGGTAGGCCAGGAACCAACCTAGGATCTACCAAGGTTTATTTCTTTGTTAGTACTTAGGGATGCATTGATTTAGCTCTTGGGTTTGATTGGTGATGCACCATGTGATGGTGCAAAGTCTGTAGATCAGAGTGGTACTATGGCAAGGCCGTAACCTATACTTCCATCTTTCAGAGTTAAGGTCTCTCCTACGTTGGTGGTTACTCAGTCATTAGTTGCCAAACGTGCTATGTCTATTGAGGTGCAAAGGATTTTGGGTAGATTCTTAAGGTTGGCTCTGCCTAGGTTTTTTAGTGCACCAGCCGAGGATGCATATTAGTTTCTTATTGCTTATGATGTTAGGTTCCATAATTTTGGCCTAGTTAAGACTCATGGTGTCGATTACACTACCTTTTAGTTGGACTTGGCAGCTTTACATTGGCAGAGAACTCATCTTGATTCTAGGTAAGCTAGATCCCCCGCATTGACATAGACCTAGTTCTCCAAGATATTCTTAGAGAAGTATATTCCTCATAGTCTTAAGAATCATTTGAGGGATCAATGCTTGAGGTTAGAGTAGAAATCCATGACTGTTGTGGAGTCTGAGGCTTAATTTTCATGAGTTGTCTAGGAATGCTACTTCTATTCTGACTAATGGGTATGGGAAGGGTTTTTTTCTTTATTATGGGATTAAGACTTCCTCTTTGCATGTTTACATAGAGTTTGGTTGCTACGAGTAGGTCTTTTGCTAAAGTTTCTAATCATGCTCAGGTTATAGAGGAGATGTATCATGAGGCCCAATAGGGAAATGATAAGAGACTGTGATATCAGGGTAGTTTTAGTGGAAGTCATGGTGTATCATAATTTAGAGGTAGTACTTCTCAAGGTAGAAATCCTCAGAGTTAACCATATCAACGTCAAGGTTAGTCTAGTAGGACTATTTATGCTGTACTTCAGATTACCAATGAAGGCCAGTCTAGCTACAGTAATCATCCTAAAAAAATTAGTGGTCTTACTTTGAAGGGTTTGCCTTTTGGTTATTCTAGCGGTGGTTGTTATTGTAGGTTAGTCAAATCTTTTGGTTTTGGTACAACGCCTGGGGCATGTTATGGTTGTGAGGACTTTGGACATCTCTCTAGAGAGTGCCCCATCATGGAGAGTTGGTTCCTTCAGCTCAAAGTGTTGCACAGATTTAGGCAATTTCCCCCAGCTATAGGTGGTATACATGGTCGTAGAGATGGTTCACAGGATACATATGGAAGTTCTTAGGCATGTAGGATAGGAGATCGATCAGGAGCCCAGCTAATTGGCAAGCTTGGTTAGTTGTATGCCGTACCTGCTGGACCCTAGGCTGAGTCTTTACACATTGTTATCATATGTACGATCTTAGTATGCCATCAGTTGGATTTTGCTTTATTTTATTAGGGATTTACTTATTCTTTTGTGTCTAATTATTATGACACGCTATTAGAGTTACATAAGGATTATAAAATCTCAATTCTATATAATTTAAGCAAGGCAAACATAGTAGTGGATGCCCCGAACTGGAAGGTGGTGAGTATGTATAATTTGTCTTCTATTCTAATTTCTCAAAGACTGTTGCCATGGTACATTTAATCCTTATCCAACTTGATAGTGAGACATTATATTTCAGACCCTAAGAGGATTCTTGTTAGTGTTGAGGTGAGGTCTTCAATATTTGTGTAAATTAAGAGTCATCAGTTTGAGGATATGAGACTTTGAATCATTTGTGATCAAGTGTTTAGTTCTGAGTTCAAGAGGGCTACCATATATTCTAAGGGTGTTATGAGATTTGATAGCCATATTTGTGTTTTGAGGGAGAAGACTGGATTTAGTTGATTTTGAGTGAGGCTCAAAACTCTAAATATTCTATTAACCCGTGTACAACTAGGATGTGTAAAGATTTTTGATAGCATTATTGGTAGAGTGTTATGAAGAGAGATATGGCGATCCTTATATCTCATTTTTGATGTTGTCAGCAGGTGAAGGTCGAGCATGAGAGACCTAGTAGTTTGATTCAAAGGTTGCCTATTCTCGAGTGGAAATAGGAATGTATTACCATGGACTTTGTTAGTTATTTTTCACCTACCTTCTGTAGTTTTAATGGTATTTAGGTCATGTTTGATTGGTTGACCAAGTCGGCACACTTTATTCCTATGTAGATATCCTTCAGTGCCCAAAGGTTAGCCCGTATTTGTGTTTGTGAGATAGTTTTTCTACATATTTTTCCTATATCTATCATTTTAGATTGGGGTTTAATGTTTACTTTGATCTTTTGGAGAGATTTTTAGGAGGAGTTGGTTACTCAATTGGATCTTAGTACAACATCCCATCCTTAGACCGATAGAAATTCGGAGTGGACTATTCAGCTCTTTGAGGATATACTCCTAGCTTGTGTTATCAATTTTAGAGGTTCATGGGAGCATGAATTAGCTTTGGAAGGGTTTGCATATAATGATAAATACCATTATAGTATTGAGATGGCACCATTTGAGGCTTTGCATGGTAGGCTGTGTCGTTCTTTGATTTGTTGGTTTAAGACCTGCGAGGTTAAACCCCATGGTAGTGACCTACTTCAGGAGTTATTGGATAGAGTCAAGGTGATTTAGGATAGGTTGAGGGTAGTTCAGAGTAGGAAGAAGGCTTATGCAGATCATAGAATTTGTGCCTTAAAATTTTGAGTTGGTGATCAGATACTCCTTTGAGTATCACCCCTGAAGGGTGTAATGAGGTTCAGGAAGATAGACAAGATCAGCCCAGATGTATTTGACCCTTTGAGATTCTTTGCTCTGTATGTAAGTTGGATTATGAGTTGGCCTTACCCCAAGATTTTGCTACTGTTCATTTATTTTTCCATATTTTATGTTACGATGATACATTTTTTATGTGTCTCATGTACTTATATGGAACTCAGTTTAGTTGGATGAGTAGTTGACCTTCTTGGAGGAGCTGTTGCTCATATTATCCAATAGTGTTAGGCGATTGCGCACTTGAGATATTCTAATATTTTTAAGGTTGAGAAGAGGAACCACCCAGTAAAATAGGCTAATTGGGAGATCTAGAAAAAGATACGAACCTAGTATCCTTACCTGTTCGAGGCTTCACGTATATCCTAATTCTTTACTTTTGTAGACGAAAGTTTTTTTAGTAGTGATATTGTAATGACCCTCCAAGTCATATTCTATATTTCCACTTTTCTCACTATTTAGAGCTTTTCTATAGCTGCTCAAGTCATTTATGACTTGCTAGAACTAATAGTTTGAGTACCAGGTAGATTGTTTGGCTTTAAGATCCAATTTCCTATTTTGAAGTCTTCGCGGGTTAGAAATGGCTGCCAGGCAAAAATTTAAGTCAAATGACCTCGTATGCAAATTTTGATAGTTCCAAAAGTTGTAAAACATTAATTTTAGGCTAAATGGACCCTTGGTTCAAGTCCAAAGGTTTCTAAATTCATTTTAGGCTATTGGCCGGATGTTAAGAAAAATTGCACATGGGTGTGGGACCCACTTTTCATTAAAACAACCTCAGATGGAAATTTTGAATGTGACAATGATTTGGAACACCAAATTTGATAGGGTAGCATAGTTTATTTTCATTTATGATATTTAAGATGAATCTCGAGGAGTTAGTGGAGATTTGGAAATAACCAAGTCTCAGCTAGTGCTGGTGTATCACTTAAGATCCCATTGGGTTGCTTAAACGAAGGCCACATAAGTAACCTCTCCTTGCCCAGTAGGTATCTCTTAACCGATGCCTTTGATTCTTAAGCGATGGACACTTAAGCTTCCAATGGTCACTTAAGCGATCATGTACAGGGGTGACCAATGTCACTAAAGCAACATTAGGTTACTTAAGCAATGTAATGACCCTCCAGTCCATTTTTCATATTTCTTCTTATTACCACAGTTAGAGCTTTTCTTTAGCATCCCCAAGTCATTTATGTCTTGCTGGGACTGACAGTTTGGTCACCGGGCATTTCAATTGGTTTTTAGAGCCAATTCCCTATTTAGCAGTCTTGACTGGTTCCAAATGGTCATCGAGCAAAAAATTTAGTAAAAGAATCTCGTATGAAAATTTTGACTGCACCAATAGATCTAAAATATTGTTTTTTTGCTCGGTCGACCTTTGGTTTGGGTCCTGAGGCACCTGGGCTCATTTCTAAAAATTAGTTGAAAAGTTAAGAATTTAGAATTATGGGTGTGGGACCCATAATTGGTCGAAACAACCTTGGATGGAAAATATGACTGTGCCATTGAGTTTGAAAGATTAAATTTGGAATGGTTCCATATTTCATTTGCATATATGGGATTTCAGATGAATCCCGAAGGCTTGTCATCTGGTGCAGCTGCAATCGCAAGCCAAAGGCTTCAATCGGAGTAACCTTGGTAGAGAAAGTAGTTCAATCGTGGAGGGCATGTGACTCTTGTAACTCTCTTGTGTATCCCCAAAGTGGTTCGATCAAATGTTTGGGTCTACGATAGCGGGATTCGAGAACTTGGTATAGGTATCAAAAGACCCCAAATGTCGCAAATTCAACCATTTCTCACCCTTTTCTTGAGAGAATAAACCCTAAATAGAGTGATAGCTTAAAATTGAGACTTTTGGGTGACTTAAGAGCTAGATTAACATTTATTTTTGTGATTATCTTCCAATTTGAGGTATGATTTCTCTCTTTTCTTGGTGAAATTTCTTGAATTATTACTCAAAACCCCAAAACCTTGAGGGCTTGATTTTATCCCCAATTTAGCTTAGTTTTCACCCATTTATGATGATAATGATTCCTCGATCTTGTAAGAGCTTTAGGTTGGTTTCGGATATGAAATTTTCATAAGTGGGACTCATATGGGGTTGTTATGTAATTTTCAGATTTGAAGTACAATGGTGCAGTATGTGTATTGTTATTCTCATATTGTTGAGTAGAATGTGTTTATGATAACTTGGCAACTTGAAGAGGCTTCTCGAAATAGAAAAATGGTGGTTTAGCAGTTCATTGAGCTTTGTTTGGTGTTGAGGTAAGCTAGGCTTATGCCCTATTAGATTGAGCTATGACACAATATCTTTATAATAACTTGTTAGATTTGGGATGGGTTTTAGGTGTTGGATTGATGAAATGTATGACTTGGGCTAGCTGGATTGTTTAGACTATTTTGATCTCGCAGAGTTGAAACACTTGGATTATTCCCTTATTCCTTAGACGAATGAGGCTTCATGTTTTATGTTTAGTATGAGGATGCTATAAATAACTGAATCTTGAGAAAAATGCTTTACACACCATTGGCCTTAATTCCTTCATTAAGGAAGGTTGCCTTAGTTACTATATTGTCTTAGTTGTTGTGTTTTAGAAGAAACTCTACCTTAGGGAAAATTATGGCTCTATATACATCTAAAAGTGTATTTAGATACCTTAGCCTAGTCTGAGGTAAAATTTAACTTAGAATGTATTTTGGAGATTTAGGAGTGGGCTCTTGACCCACCTTTAGTCAAGAGTGATGTTCCTAGTCTAGGGTAGAATTTAACTCAGAATGTATTTTGGAGATTTAGGAGTGGGCTCTTGACTCACCTTTAGTCAAGAGTGATGCTAGTTATCTTGAAACCTCTTTACATTGTTAAGCACCTAGCAGGTGCTTATTAGGGAAGTATTAGGGGACCATAGTAAATTATTATGGTGATAATGACATTACAAGTAATGATCATAGACTAATTGATTAGATTGTGGTTATCCTATGTTGAACTACAGATCATGTTATGGCAAGTTAGGGAAAATGCTATGAATTTCTTTATGAATGTGTTGTAGATCATAATTTGCTAACTATCAATGATTCAAATGCTAAACTAACTTTTATGCTATTGATAAGACTTTGAATATACTATTGGTAAGTCATTGGTCCTGATATTGCTTATGATTATGATCATGATAAGAAATTATACTAGTAACCATGCTAGAAAACATCCCTATTGATGATATTAGCATTGTTCTATGAATTATGTTAGAATTCTTGCTTACTGATTCTTTGTGAAATTCTATTTATTATGTTTGAAATCATTATGTTTAATTTTGTGATCACTTATGCTATTGATTTTGCCACCAACTATGATGATGTCGCTACCGATTCGAGTCCAGATATTATGATTGTATTATATTGATAACATGCAAGGCCGGAGGATGATTTGATAATATATTAATAACCAAAAAGGCCGTAGAATAATTATGATGATATACTAATGCCCGAAAAGGCCGGAGGATGATTATGATGATATATTGATACTCTGTAAGGATGGAGAATGTTTATGATGATGCATTGATACCCAACAAGGACAAAGGATAATTATATTGATGTGCCTATGTGTACATTTGCCGGTTCGAGTCCGTCTATGCCCTATGTAGGGCTATTACACACATACAGAGACACACCCATATATATATGTACTTATATGTAGTTGGGCATCCAATTGATATTAGCGAGGCCGGATATGACCCAAAAGTGGTAAATGATTAGAAGATGGTCTAATTGGTAATTAGTGATAATTGATGATAAGTGGTGAATGTTGTTTAAGTGATAAAATAATGACTAATTGATAATCGAGGATTAGTTGGTAAATGATGTTAAGTGATCAATGATGGTTATCTAATGAATGGTGATTACCGGATGTGTGTTAAATATCTGTTGATTGATGACCAGAAGTTATATGAGGCCTAGTTATTAAATTAATATAAGAGTTGGTTAGCCAATGAATGGTGGTTAGTGAACAATGATAATAAGGTTATTTAGTGATTATAACATTATGGGATATGGGTACATTGTCAAATGTTGGTAAATTGTGAAATATTGGTAATTAGCCGATTGATGAGATGTGGAATGATAGTTAAATGGTGATTAAGTTTAGTTATAATGTTGGTTTATTATTTTATCATATCCTTGGGTGTACTCTCCAGGCGTATGGGAGTCTGTGATAAGTTATTTTTTTCGCACAAATTACGGTATAGGAGCCAATTTTGTAGTTATGTTTGCTTATGTTGATGCTTTATGATATGTTATTATTTTGAATTATTTACTTATTATGAACCATGACATTGGCACGTGTTGATGCCTTATGTTATACTGTTTTCCAATTTAATTACTTATTATGTACAATAATGTTAAAGATGATTCAAGTTCGTTTCTGTTCCATGACTTAGTTATGATATCTTGCACTTTATCATACTTATATAGTGATTAAGCTCAGTCGTTTTATGATACCTATTGAGTACCAATTTTTTTTGGTACTCTTACTACACTTTTGTACCTTTTTGGTCCAGATCCGTTAATCGGTGATCGTGCTGTGTTGATTTTTCAGAGATAAGATGATCTCTTAGAGTCGGAGTCACCTATTTCCTTGTATCTTTTGATATTTAGTCTTTAGTTATCAGGAGAGATATTGTTGACTATTCTAAGTCATTGATTTTTACTATTATTAGATGCTCTTGTACTGGCTCTACCAGGTCGTGGGATCAAATCTTGTTTTTACTATTTTTATCTATTTTGAGCACTTTGCTTATTTTTAAATGTTTGTTTATTTTCTCCTATGATTGTGCATTTTCCCACCAAGTTAACCTATTGTGTATAAATCCAGGTTACAGTTTGGCTTACCTACTGGCGAGTTAGAGTTGGAGCCATCATGACTCATAAATTAGGTCGTGACAAGCAATGACTGCTTAAGCGATCCAGTGTCCTCTTAAGCGGCACCTAGTCACTTGGTAAAACTATAAATTCCCCACTTAACTCAATTTCTTCCATATTTCACCCATTTCATGTGTGTAAAACTCTAAAACGTGTGAATACGTGGAAGAACTATTAGTGGGTGATTTAAATGTGTTAATAAGCTCGAGTAACACATTTCTTCTCTGAATTCTTGGGAAGTTTCCATCAACTTCATGGGATTAAATTCTCATAATTTCCCAAAATCCCTAGAATATTGGTGGTTGATTGTATCACCAATAGAGCTAGGAATACACCCATTCTTGAGGGTAAATTTTCCTTGAGGATTGAGGGACGTATTGTCGATTTTGAAAATGCAATTTCTCCAGCGGGCCCCGTAGGGTTTATTACATAGTTTTTGATATGAAGCACAATGGTGCAATATCTGTATCCTTGTTCTTGTTTTGATGAGTAGATTATGATATTGGTAGTGTGACATCTTGCGGAAGCTTCTCGCAAGGAGAAATCATCAGTTTAGAAGATTTGTCGGGCTTTTCTTTGCTGTCCAGGTAGGCTAGGTTTACTCTTTTCATAGATTGAGCTAATTCATAGTATAATTATGATATTATGCAAGATATTGGATAAGTTTTAGTCATTGGAGGTATGATTGATATAATTAGTATTATTTGGACATTTTAGCCTTTTGAGGAACTGTAATTTTGGTGGATTTAGGTTAGTTGCTCATGCTTTTGGCAGATTTGTGACAAGACCCAATCCGGGTCCTTGTCGTAATAGGCATCACAAGTCCAACCAAGACAAGGGACCACCCTCGATACCCAACCCAACCTCCAAGCACATATCCTGAGTCAGATAAATTTTGAACATATAACAAGATGGCATTATGTACAACCCAAGACTTTGGGATAGGTTCATAACCATGAATAACCCAAGCAAGTATAACCATCCATTACCAACCATCCACCATAACATAAATTGATCCTTAGCAATATGAGTTCCAAATCATATATATAAGTCAAAAAAAATAGAGCAATCATAAATCAAATATAGTCCACCGGTATTATTCATATTACCAATACAATGCCAAGGCTGGCACCTATACCGACACCGCCCATACCAACCCATAGTAGTCCCACAAAGCCTCTAATCGAAAGTGGAACAATATCTGATCGGGACATGCCACCAACCATAGCCAAAACCATAGTCTATAAAATGACTAAAGTATGTAAAGATATCCATGACATGAAATGGAGCCATCCAAAACATGGAAGCTCACCACTTAAATCCAACACAAGATGATCACGAATTTGATCACTAAGCAAGAGGAGTATAATGTCCAGTTACTATATCGCATGGGGATACATTGCCCGAAGATGGATTAGCGGGTGAATGCTAGCATGCACTTAGGATAGGATAAAATAATGCCAACCTTTCAAACTAAGTAAACCACCATATGTATTCATATTCATACATGTATGTATATATAGGTATGCCGGGAAAAGAAACCGGGTTTAACATGCCTTTAAAACTGTTAACTTGGGTATGTGTAGATTAACCTTCCTAGAACCACCCATGGGCTATATGGGTCAGCGTTACCCCCTGAACGGGTCCCAATGTGTGTAGCCACATGAATCGGGGATCCATAGGAGTAGGGGATTGTCGTGTACCCTTCGTTCTCCATGATACATATATATAAGTGTAACTCAGGGGATTACCGTGTACCACATAAGTATCATATAGGATCGTCATGACGAATCCTCATGTTGGCAAACACGAGTTTCCAGTGTCTATCCATTGGATTCACACCTTCATGGTTATCTATCACACCCCACCATTGATGCCCAATTAAATACATTAACACACAACAAAACCACCGTTTCCATTTATTATTAACAAAGGCTATAAGTAGTGGTATCGTAATACCGACTATAGCTTGCAAGCAATGTCCTTAGCCAACCATTTTAAAGAAAAGGGATTCCCATGTACCCATATATTACATCATTAAGTTTGCTTGGTGGATTCCCGTGTACCCTACAAGATTTTCAATTATACCATAACCATGACCATCAAAACCTTACCATTTAATCATTTAAAACTATCCAAACCAATGAGGGTTCCATTACCAGGTTATACAATGCAATAGTTTCATTAAAAGTCCAACAATGTAATAAAAACATTCTCATAGGCATTTTAACAAACACATTGGGGGCATATAGTTTTCAAAACCAAAACCAAGCAACAATTACCTATTTCCATGCATCCACATGTTCAAACCACCATTAAAACATGAAAACCATAAGTAAAAGTCATGGGAAAACCATAAACAACCATTATAACCAAAATCCCCAACATATACTTAAAAACGCAAAACCATCCACAACTATGCCATTTAAACCATACATTAAATGATGCCTTTAGTTGAAATAACAATAAGAGAGGAGTAACTTGCCTTAGATTATGAAGATAATGGAGAAAAACCACCCTTGTAAGCCCCAAATTGATCTTATTGATGAAACTCTAGCCTTCCTTGACCCAAGAGCCTTGAGAGAATTTGAGAGAGTGTTATAGGTGTTTAAGCTTAGAATAACGGGGTAAATGATTTCCTAATAGAGTTATAAGTCGTGGGGCCTTAAGAGGTTAAGAGGAGAAATGCCCTGATTACCCCCAACTTAAACTGCATAAAATTCCCACAGGATGGTACCCCCTCTCTCCTCCATGCCGTACCCTAGTGTCCGAGTTGTACCCTTATCTCGTACCCTTGGCCTCCTATCGGACCCCAAAATTGTCCAACATACAACCACTATGTCCAAACCATACCCAACCATATGACCAGTACCCTAAATCCATATCTTAGGTAGAATAGAATCCTCTAGGTTAAACATAAGGCAACATATGATTAGCAACATACTGCTAGTACCCTAAGATATGACTAGTATGACCAAACCTTACCTTGGACAAAAACTAACAAACCTACACTGGTTACCATATGACCAAGACCAACCAAACCGTACCATATCATACGAGAAGTACCCCAAGTCGTATGATGGCCAGAAGCCAAAAACTGAGAAATTTTCTAAGGGTCAAAACCTAGGGTGTTTCAATTTTCCCCCACTTGGATCATTCATCCCCTAATGATGGACAAGGTAGTATAATCATGATTTACACCCAACACCTCCATTCTGACCTTTAACTAAGTTAGAAAACAAAGATGCAAGGAATCAATCTTTCCTTTAACAAAGTTTGAAAACAAAAGTATGATGAAGAATGCATACCTTCCGCTTGAATATTTAGAGAAAAAAACAAATGCGGATACATGGACTTTATGTCCCCTTCTGATTCCTATATAGCCTTTTTCACCTCTTGGTTCCTCTATAGAACCTTAATCGAAGCTATATACTTGGTTGACAATCGATAAACTTACCAATCCAAAATCTCAACCGAGATCTCTTTATAAGTTATGGAATTTAAGATACCCAATCCTTCCAAAGGAACAACCGATGAAGGATCACCTACATATTTTCTCAACATAGAGACATGGAACACCGAATGAATGGAGCTCAAACTAGAAGGCAACTCAAATTTATATGCAACATTGCCGACCCTTCTAAAAATTACATAAGGACTGACATACCGAGGTCTAAGCTTCCCCTTCTTCCCAAATCGCATTACTCCCTTCATGGGAGACACTTTTAGGAACACCCTATCCACAACCTCAAATTCCAAGTCGCTTTGCCCTACATCCGCATAGGACTTTTGGCGAGTTTGGGTAGCCTTAAGACTTTCCCGAATAACCTTCATCATCTTTATTTAAATGGTAAACTATATCGGGTCCAAACATACCTGCCTCACTAAGCTCAAATCACCCAATAGGAGATTTACACCTCCTACTATATAATGCCTTAAAAGGGGCCATACCAATACTAGAATGATAACTATTATGGTAAGCAAACGCTACAAGAGGTAGATGCTCAACCCATTTACTACCATAGTTAATCACATATGTATGAAATATATTCTCTAATATCTGAATAGTCCTCTCTTTATGCCCATCTATCTATGGGTGAAAAATAGTACTCAGACAAACCTTATTCCTTAACCCTTTCTAAAACGTCCACCATAAGTGAGATGAAAATAGCATCCCATGGTCAGAGATGAAAGAAATCAGTATCCCATGCATCTTCACAATCTCATGAAGATACAACCTCTCATAATCCTCATTCAAAAAGGTAGTCCTCACTGGAAAAAAGTGAGCTGAATTTTTCATCTTGTCAAAGATGACCTAAACCGATCAAACTAACTTCGAGATCGAGGAAGACTGGTAACAAAATCCATGTTGATCACTTTCTATTTGCTTTCAGGAAACTCAATCTCTTGATACAAGCCTCTAGGCCTCAGGTGCTCAACTTTTAATTGTTGATACACCATCACTTGGCCACAAAATCAGCCACATACCTCTTTATGCCATTCAACTAGTACATCTCCTTGAGGTCATGATACATTTTCATCAAACCGGAATGAACAACAGAGTGCGACTCATGCGCCTCAGCCAATATCCTTTCTCGCAAACCTTCAACGTTAGAAACACACAACCTCCCTTGATACCGTAGGGTACCATCACTACTAACCTAAAATACCATTACATTTTTCCCGCCATTATCACCCTTGATTTTCATCAAGAAAGGGTCTAACATTTATTTCTCCTTGATCTCTGCACCAAGAGATGACCGCACCACTTCCTGTATCAACACACCACCATTCTCAGAGTCCAAGAGGCAAACTCCAAGGTTAGACAAACAATGAATATCCTTCACAAACTCCCTCTTCTCCTTGTCAGCATGAGCTAAACTTCCGATAGATAACCTGCTAAGAGCATCAACAACTACATTAACTTTACATGGATGGTAATAAAGACCTATGTCATAGTCCTTGAGAAGCTCAAGCCATCTTCTCTGCCTGAGGTTAATCTCTTTCTGAGTAAACACATACTGCAACTTTTATTATCTGAGAAGATATCTACATGCACCCCATACAAATAGTGCTGCCAGATTTTCAATGCAAACACCACAGCTGACAGCTCCAAATCAAGAGCAGGATAAGTCCTATCATGCACCTTCAACTACCTAGAAGCATAGGATATCACCTTTTTATGTTGCATTAGAACACAACCAATTCCCACTCGGGATGTATCACAGTAAACCACAAACACCTCAGTGGCTTCAGGAAAATTCAAAATTGGAGCCAAAGTTAGCTTATCCTTCAGCTTCTCAAAACTACCCTCACACAATACAACCAAGAGAACTTCACCTTCTTCTAAGACAACTAAGTAAATGGGGTAGCTATAGTCGAAAAACTTTTTATAAACATTTTATAATACCCGACAAAACCTAAGAAGCTCTAAATATCGGTTAGAGTCGTGGGTCTAGGCCACTTTTTAATTGCTTCAACCTTTTGTGGATCCACCATGATCCCCTTAATAGAAATAATATGACCCAAAAAAGTGACAATGTTCAACTAGAATTCACATTCCAAAAACTTGGCATACAACTGCTGCTCCTTCAAGGTCTGCAATATATCACGGAGGTGATTTGCATGATCCACCTCACTCTTAGAATACACTAGGATGTCATCTATGAGCACAATGACTTATAGATCCAGGAACTGATGGTAGACCCTATTCATTAAATCCACGAATACCTCCGTGGCATTGGTCAAACCAAACGACAACACCAAGAACTCAAAATACCCATACTGAGTATGGAAAGCAGTCTTAGGGACTCCCTAATCTAAAGAAGATGATACCCAGACTGAAGATTAATCTATGAAAAGAATTTGCCACCTTGCAACTGATCAAACAAGTTATCTAAACATGGAAGAGGATAATTTTTCTTAACCATCACCTTATTCAACTACCGATAGTCAAGACACATCAGAAGGGAACCATCCTTCTTATGCACAAATAATACCTGTGCACACCACACGGACACACTAGGATGGATGAAACCCTTATCCAAAAGACTCTTAAATTGCTCCTTAAGCTCCTTCAACTCAGCCGGAGCCATTTTATAGGAGGGAATAAAAAATGGATGAGTGTCCGGAACAATATCAATCCTAAACTCAATCTCCCTGTACGTAGGAAAACCAGGAAGGTCATCAGGAAAGACCTCTGGAAAGTAGTTCACTATCAGAACCAAATGTAAAGAATGATCCTCTGAGTTAGAATCTTTAACCACACCCCTTGGAGATTAATCTTTGAGCTCTAAGATATGATATAAACCTCCCCCTGGGAGCTAGGGAACCACCCTCCCACTTAATAACTGATTCACAAGGTAACTTAAAGACAACCTTATGTGTTCGACAATTTAATTACGTATAGAACGAGTGCAACCAATCCCTGCCCAAAATAAGATCAAAATCCACCATATCCAGTTCATACAAATCCACCAAATTCTCCTTACTACCAACATCTACCACCCCTTATAGAATTTTCTATCAATCACAGAGTCACCTATCATGATAAAAATAGAAAAAGGGTCTAAAATAACCTCAGGACAAAAACCAAAATACACAGCCACAAATGGGTCATATAAGAGAAAGTGGACCCCGGATCAATTAAATAATACACGCCATGAGAAAAGAGTTGTAACCTACTAGTCACGACATTAGGTGAAGCCTCGAATCCCTTTGGGACGCAAGAGCATATAACCAATTTCAGCCCGTGCCAGTACCAGAAGCAAAAATAGATGAAGAAGCAATACCCTTTGGTTTAAGAGCAGATAAAGAGGCAACCAGAATCCTGTTCGCTCCCAAATCAACCTTACAAACTGGACAATTTCTAAGTATGTGGCCTGGCTGACCAGATTTGAAACACCTATCCCTTACCACATCACAAATACTCTGATGCAAACGACCATAGAACCTACAAAGAGGACACGATGAAGTTAATTACACCTCACTAGCCTGATATTAGGCACTCTATACCCTAAAGTTATCGCCATTATGCTGGCACCTGCCACCCGATGACTTTGGGTAAGGAGCACAAGCAGGGAAGAAGAAATCAAAACTCTCTGGTTTCTCGTTTGGCCACTAACCACCATCCCTACTACTTTGTTATTTCCCATCACCCTACTTAAAGAATCTAAACTTCTTTCCCTGCCTCTTCTCTATAAGTGTGGCACATTATATACCTTTAAAGAACCTCTACTCGACATGTCTTTGTGGACTCCAAAGTGATCATGAACCTAGGGCTTTGATACAAACTTGACACGACCCAAATTGGGGCCTTATAGTAATAAGCATTCCAAGTCCAACCAGGACCGGGGACCACCCCCAATACCTAACCCAGTCTCCAAGCACATATCCTAAGGTTGATGAATTCCGAAGATATATCCCGAGGTGGACTCCAAAGTGACCATGAACCTAGGGCTCTAAGACTTTGGGATAGGGCCATAACCCCGAACAACCCAAGCAAGTCTAACTATCCATTACCAACCAACCACCATTACATAAACCAATCCATAGCCATATGAGTTCCAAATTATATATATAATTCAAAACCAAATAGAATAATAATAAATCAAATCTAGTCCACCACTATCATCCATAATACCAATACCATTGCCAAGAATGATACCAATAGCAACATCACCCATATAAACCCATAGTAGTCCTACAAAGCCTCTAACTGAAAGTAAAATAATATCCAGTTAGGACATGCCCCCCACCGTAGCCAAAACGACAGTCTATAAAATGACTAGAGTATGTAAAGACATCCATGACAAGAAATGGAGCCTTCCAGGATGATAGCATTCCCTCATGATAAGGATAAAATAATTCCAACCTTTTAAAACAAAAAAACCACCATATGCATTCATAACCATACATGTATGTATATATAGGTATAATCCATGACGGGAAAGGAAACTGGGTTTAAAATGCCTTTAAAACTATTAACCTGGGTATGTGTAGCTTAACTTTCCTAGAACCACCCATGGGCTATGACATGCCTCGAACTTTGGGCCATGTCTTATCGGCACCTCAAGCACACATATGCTGGAGGTCCCTTGTAACCCAACCTAAACACCTCATGATATCGTAAGAGTCGAAGGAACTCCAATCCACAAGATAAGGTAGCAGAAACAACAACGACAAAACTCGTAGCTTAGATATGTCTATACATTTCATTAGGTTCATCAAATCTAAATAATATACCCAAGTCCACAACCATTCACAATGCCTATATATAAAACCGATGACAATAAAATATATTTTGGGACAAGCCCCCGAAAATAGCGAAACCAAGTCCAAAAGAGACTAAGTTTAAAGCTAAGAGACCAAGAGATGATGTTTTCTGAAGAATGGAAGCTCACCACTTTAAGTAAAAGCACGATCCACTTAGATCACTCAATCACTATGCGGGAAGAGAAGAAGAAGGTTTGAGCCTTACGTTACGTGGCGACGTAGCATCCATGGATAATTAGTGATTGGAACGCTAGCATGTAACTCAAGGATAATGATAAAATAGTGCATTTGTTCAAATCCATGTCAATCCATCATAGGCAATCACATTTACATAAGAAGAGGCATATTAAAGACACATGTACATATAGCGACACAACAAGTCAAATCATGAAACAAGTCGCAATATGCGTATGTGATACATTCATTCATGATACATGGGGTGAAGGACTACCAACCCTCTATCCTTATATTTTAATCGTATAAAATCCTTTATGCTATAATAGGCAAGGGGACATGATCCTCGAGCCGACATATCTTTATGGTAAGCAGACTTGGACCACAAACCAACATGCCTTTCATGGTAAGCAAACTTGGACCACTAACAACCATGCCTTATATGGAAAGTGGACTTGGACCACAAACAAACACGCCTTATATTGTAAGAAGACTTGAACCACAAACCAACACACCTTATATTGAAAGAAAACTAGGAACACAAACCAACACGCTTTGTATGGTAAGCAAACTTAGACCACAAACCTACACGCCTTATATGGTAAGCGAACTATTTCCACAAACCAACACACCTTATATTATAAGAGGACTTAAACCATAAACCAACATGTAACTACACACATACTAGCATCCATTCAATTCGCCACATAGAAACTCAACCCATCTCGAGGCATTCAAGCTATCAAGGTTTCACATCAACACCATAGATCATCACATGATCTCTACCGTCCTATTTGGCCATTGCTAAAATTTTTAGGCCCAAGGCCTTAGTTCATTACACAATGCAAGTTCATTCATGGTCATCAACAATACTACCAACAATCATTCATACTTATTAATTTTATATGCACCTTTTATTCAAACACAATTTGAGTTAATACTTTAGGTACTATGACTATTTAGTCAACCAATCTTCAAGGATACACATTTCTTCATCATGTGGCCAACAAGGCCTTTACCAATCACTTACCAATCATTCACATGAATTCAATTCCACACATAAGGGCTTTAACATACTTAACGTAATTCAACCATTTACATGATTATATGGCCTTCATTTCTCAACGATTTCAATAGGCCAATTCCTTAACTCATTTCGTCACACAATTTAAGTTATGGTCATCATGACCCACACAAGCTTTTCACCTTTCATTAGAAATGTTTAATCGCATTTTCACCCTACTTTGTTCAATACACACCTTAAGCTCATTATCTTGCCTAGGGTTTCATCTCTCATTAGCCATTAACAAACAAAGTTATGGATTTCATAATACATGACTCATAGTACTCTTAAAATATCATTCATACTTATTTAGGCCATTGCCCTAGCTTAACAGATTGTCAATCATATGATTAGTTCACTTAGACATTTTCACAAACACCTTGTGTTCATATCTTTGGCAAGGTCATTTTTATGGTAGAAATCATCAAGACTCAGGTTACTAAAGACCCTCATGTTAAACAACATACAACATAAACCCATATATATAATATATCATCAATAACATATATCAACACACATATAAGCAAGAATCATCATTATTCATTGTTAGGTAACAAAACCCTTTTCATTTGATTTAAAACATCCATGTACACTTACTAATCCAAGTGTGAAATACATTAATTTTAGAGATATTTAATAAGAGGAAGAGACACAAGCCTTTAACAAGATAACACACCAGCAATCTTTACTCCTTCTTGACACTAAATGAACACCCTTCAAACCCTAGCCTCCAATCTTGCTCTAAGAAGCTTTTTAGAGTATTTGGAATGCTTAAGTATCATAAATGAAGAATTAGGAGGATACTATGACTTATATAGTGAGAGGGATTAGGGTTTTTGGCATGGGAAATGACCAAAAGGTTCTTGGTTAAAATATGGAAAGTTCACTAGTGTAGGGGTATGACTCCCCCATACGGTTCACTTGGCAATCGTGACCTAGGGTATGAGTGGAACCTAAACTCGTACCCTAGACTTCTCCTAGGTCAACCACACTGGATAGCGTACGACTAAAAACCCTTGAGTCATATTCAAAGGGTACGACTCGTGACCTAACTCAAATTGAATACCCATAACCAAAATAGTTCACTTGGTCTGAGGTCTGTCTCTTCACGGTTGAGTTGCATACGTCACATATACATTGGTTACAATTAAGGGAAGGTCAAGTCGAATATAAACCAGTATACTACCTTAGTAGTCTATATAAGATATGAAAGGGGAGAAAGAGAGGGGTACAATTCGTGACCAAGGGTTTGATTAAAACCCTTGAACCGTACCTAGCCCAAAGACTCCAAAAGTTGTTATTCTTTCATGGGTTCAAGTATAGGTGCTTCAATTCTGCCACACTTTGACCATGTGTACTCGAATGAGGAGAGAGACAAGCATCAACACAAGTTAACACATCAATATGCATCAAGGAAACTTTTAAACAAGTTAGAAACAACTCGCAACAAGGATACAACACAATACATATCATGATCATCACCAATCAACCAAATTTTTTGCAAGGCCACATTCTTGGGTGTTTCATTCTCCCCTATTTAGGATCATTCGTACGTGAATGATGGTGAAGACAAGCCCATTCTCAAGTTAACATATTAGCATTCATCAAAAAAATCTTCACACAATTGAGGACAAGGCATACAACAAGGGTATAATTCAACCTATGTTATGGTCATTATTAATTAACCACTTCATTTCAATATCCTTGGGATTCTATCCCACCATTTATAAAAAACACCTAATCAATTTAAAGCTTAAGGGCTTGATCCCTTCACCAATCAAAGATATAAAGCAACTCAAACATTTGGGAACTCATATCCCTTGTTCATCAAAGGAATCAACCAATCGCAAACATTGGGTATTTAACCCATTGTCTGTCAAAGACATAAATCAAGTTAGGAATACCAATGCATATCTCAAACATGAGTTTCTGGAATAGGATATAATTGTGGATACTTGGGCTTCATGCCCTCTTCAGCTACCCTAGTATTTTCTCAGGCTATTGGTTCTTCCATAGAACCCTCACCGAAGCCACTCCTACCATTCAGAACTGATGAAATTACTGATTCAAGATCCTCACCGAGATATCTTCACAAGTCAAGGAACCCAAAACACCAACATCATCTAAGGAAACAACCATCCAAGAATCACCTACACATCATCGCACAAAAAGTCATGAATAATCGACGGAAATGAAGTTCAATCTAGAATGCAATTCCAACTCATAGACAACATTTCCATCTCCTTATTACGACTACATAGGGACAAACATAGTGGGGACTAAGTTCTCCCCTTACTGATTTGCATCACTCTCTCAATGGGAGACACAACATCATAGGTACGGAGCACTTCTAAGTAACCACCTAGGTCACAAATAAGACTCATCACCACACAACATACAAAAAGTGGAGTCCTTAGGTACAGATACAAAAAGACACACCACCGCATACCTTATGGGGAATCCACCATGATCCCTTTACTAGAGATAGATAACATGAACAAGAAAAGCCATGACTTTTAACAAAAACTCACCCTCAGAGAATTTGGCATTCCAACGATGATTCCTAAAAGTTCGCAACACCGCAAAGAGGTGATCTACATGACCTACCTCCCTCTTAGAATAAACTAAGATATCTTCAATGGAGAAAAAGACAAACATATCCAAGAATAGATGAAAAACCTTACTCATCAACCCAATGAATGCCGATGAGGCATTGGTCAATCTAAAGGACATGGCAAGAAACTCATTAACCACAGGAATGGGTTCTAGAGGAGGCCCTTCCACGTTAGAAACTTTAACTCAAACCAAATGATACAAACACCCCCTTTGAAATCACCTTTCAAGCTTTGAGATAAGAAATAAATCCTCTTTTAGGTACTAAAGAAAAAAAGAACCATCTTCCCATTCAATGACCAGCTTATTATGGAAATTAAACATTACCCTATGGGTCCGACACTTTAAGAAATCATAGAAAGAGTGCAACCAATCTATTTCGAGAATGATATCTAATTCGACCATATCCCACCCCATCAGTCTACAAGAGTATCTCTACCACCAACAAACATTACACACCTCTATAAACCTTTGTAATGATCACAGAGTCTCCCAACGGGGTAAAAATAGAAAAAGAACCAACAGACTCTTAGGACCACCTATATGAGTCCAGTTCTACCCCCTGAACGGGCCCCAATATGTTAGCCACACAAAATAGAGATACCATAGGAGTAGGGGATTCCTGAGTACCCTTTGCTCTCTTTGATAAATATATACAAAAGTAATGATACTACCTGACCCAGGACCTTATTGTAATGGGCATCCTAAGTCCAACCCGGACCGGAGATCACCCCCATTACCCTACCCAACCTACAACCACCTAACTTGAGTTGGCTAAATTTTGAGTGAATAACAAGATAACATAGTTGAAAAGAGGATGACTTTGGGATAAGTCTATTCCTAGATCGACCCGACTAAGTGTAACGCCCCGAGAATACACCCTGGGTGCTACACGGTGCTTATGATCACAAGTACCCACAAGCCAACCCATTGTGGTACGTGCTGCGAGCACTGAATAAAATAACAAGGAACATGTACAGAATCTAACTGAAAATGCCATAAGTTTTTTTAATACAAAAAACAATACTGAATTAAAATACGGTAACACTGTCTGCAAATAATACTATAAAACTATCAATATCAACTGATAGTTGAATAATTGACTAAATATGTCCGAAAGCCTCTACTAACTGACTGTGGAGCTGATGGGATAAGTACTTAACTAACTCTGAATGATTGCTAAAACTAAACATACTGAAGAAAAATAATGATCCTCAGAACATGAGAAATCACCACTGCTGCTGCTGCGGGTATGCCGGGATATCTAGGTATGGTCAGGAACCTAAACGTTTGAACCTTTGACATGAAGCATCATACCACAAGAAATGAGTATGCGGTCAGTACTTTGAATGTACTGGTATGCTAAATGAGGTTAGGGTGATATGCATGGGTTTATGTGCATGGGTAATAACTGACTGAATGTATAATATGAAGTACTAGGTAAGAAACCATGAAAACTGTAAATACTGAGAATGTATGACCTAACATATGACAAGTTCTGAAATTATCTATAAACTCAAATACTGAAATTTGATAACTGATAAATTGTATGCTATGGTCAAGTAAGACTGAACTAAATTCTGAACTGAATACTGGAACTGAAATTACGGGAGCTATCATCTTGACGGCATGCCCGAATATAGACTTATTTGGGGTCCAACCTATAACCCCAGTTGGAAGGGTGTTAGTACTATGACACGGGTTACTAACAATAGCTGGTTCAACCCTAATCTATAATGAAGACTTATGAGATGTATATATGAATGTCAACCCTAGACTACCAGGAAGAAATATTAACCTACGCTGGTTATGTAGTTCTGTAACTAAGGGACTGCTTCTAAGGGTCACACCCTAAACCGACAGGAATGCCCCCATCCATGGGTTCACTCAGTGCTAAATCCTACTCCCAACTGAACTGATGTTGATCACTAAACTGGACTAAGCTTGACTAAACTCGCACTGACCATTCTAACTGACCGAATACTACTACTCATGATACGACTTAAACCCTTCTATAACTACTGACAACTAAGTAAAATAGCTAAATTTTGGGTATCATAACCCCCAGGACTCGATAGCAATAATAGCAAGATCATGATAAAACTTTAAGGGAATGATATGTAAGCATTCATTCAAAACTCATTCTTGTAGGCATTTTATCAAACACTTTCAATTCATGGTTTAAGATAAACATGGGAATAATCTTAAGACTTGTAGTAATAGCATGATTTTACTACTAAAAACCACCAATTAAGGTTTAACTCAGCTAACAACACCATTCAAAGGTGTGGGGATTAATAATAACAACAATTACATGTAAACATGGTATAGAATCAAAATTCATGGGGATTCATGGTTAAAATACAATAACTTGTACAAAATTATTACTTTGAATTTGAAATTGGATTCTTGAACTCCATGGGTGAAAAGATCCCATGGTTGAACATCTAACATACCTTAATTAAAGGATTTGTGGAATTTCTTGGTGATTTTCTTAAGGATTAAGCTTAATCTTGAAGGGGCTAGTGCTTGTTCTTAAGAGAGAATGGATTGAATTTTGAGTGCATTGTGAAGAATGAGGCAATAATGTTGTTTTGGGAAATAAATTCATAACTGAAACCCAAGATTGACCTTTATCGCGATGCGCCAAGAATGTTATCACTATTCCACCGCATCGCGGTGCAATCTCGGTGACTTGATGGAATCTACCAATTGTTATTTTGAACTTCACCATGCCGCGGTGAATTGACCTCCGCTATAGCTACCACGATGCACCACAATTGCGGTGAGCTACTCTTTTTGAAATTCAAACGTGGTCCAAACCTTGTCCAAAAAATTCAAAACTTACCCGAGACATGCTACTCACAACCCTGAACATGAATCAACTTAGAAACTTACGTCTCGGGGTAGAGAAGGTCATTTTAAAAACTCAACGAAGTTAAAAGGTCAAAAATTAAACTAAGTCCCCAATACTTAGCCAAATATTTAGGTTCTAAGTCTCTTGTACATGTGCCACAGGCTGAATTGGGATAAGATAATTTCAGGGTATTGCAATATCTCCCCCTTAGGAACATTCATCCTCGAATGAGATTGATTAAGCTGTGAAATCCAGAGGTACTGAAGTTACATGCTAAGTATGAATAACCAAACACATGATTACATGACCGAGTATGAAAGATGGTGACTGGTTGAACTGATTCATGAATGCATGCTATGACATGAAGATGAAAACATGGTTGGGACTTAGAATAGAAAAGAGATAATCTAAGAAAAATTGTTACCATGAGCTGAGTCTAAGTTTGTAGAGAAAAGGTGAGGGCACTTGGTACGCATGTCTACTTCTTCTTCCTAAGTAGCTCCTTCAACGAACTGATTCCTCCAAAGAACTTTGACCAAGGGAACTTCTTTGTTCCTTATTCTGCGAATCTGATGATCTAAGATTCTAGTTGGGAGTTTTTCGTAAGAAAGACCGTTTAGAACATCTAAGCTTTCTAAATGAACAACTACAGATGGGTCACCAATACATTTCTTCAACAAGGTGATAGGAATACTAGGTGCACGAATGCTAAGTCTGCAACAACTCAAGCTCATAGGTTACCTTTCTAAAGCGGTTCAAAATTCTTTAAGGGCCAACATATCGGGGACTGAGCTTCCCCTTCTTGCCAAACCTCTTCACTCCCTTCTTGGGAGAGATCTTTAAATATACCAAATTTCCAACCTCAAACTCTAGATCTCTTTTTCTAATATCTGCATAGAATTTCTGACAACTTTGGGCTGTCTTAAGCCTCTCTCTAATCAACTGAACTTTCTCCATAGCATCAAACACCGAGTCTGGCCTTATCAACCTTGTCTCACCTACCTTAAACAACCAATGGGAGACCTATATCTACTCCCATAGAGAGATTTAAATAGATCCATCTGAATACTGGAATGATAACTATTATTGTATACAAACTTAATCAAGGGAAAGTGATCATCCTAACTACCCTTAAAGTAAATTAAAAAAGCTCTCAACATGTCCTATAAGGTCAGAATTGTCCTCTCTGCTTGACCATCTGTCTGAGGTTGAAAAGTTGTACTAAGACAAAGTTGGGTGCCAATACCCTTCTGAAAAGCTCTCCAAAAATGAGCGGTAAACTGAGTACCCCTATCTAAAATGATGGACAATGGGACTCCATGCAACCTAACTAACTCTCTAATATAAAGCTTGGCATAGTCCTCGTCTAAATACGAGGTGTGAACCTCTTTCCACTTCTAAGTAGGAATACTGAACTCCTGCATAGAACCACTAGGCTTTTGGTTCTCAACCTTGACCTGCTGACAATTAGAGAACTTAGCTACAAACTCTGCAATATCCCTCTTCATCCCACTCTACCAATAGATTTCCTGTAAATCATGGTATATATTAGTGGCCCTTGGATAAATAGAGTAACGTGTACCATGCACTTATGCAAGAATCCGCTACCTCAGGTCTTCTACACAAGGCACACATAGTCTACCCTGGCAACGCAACACACCATCTCCCCCTTAGGAGAAAACCCCTACTTTTTGATCTCTAATTGACTCCTTCAACCTAACTAGATTGGGATCCCTATGTTACTTTTCATTTACTTCAGCAACCAAAGAAGATTCTGAACTATTCTGAACCCATACACTTCCCTCAACTGAGTCAACTAAACGAATGTCTAATCTAGATAACTGATGAACCTCCTGAACTAACTTCTTTTTATCACCCTCAACATGATCCACACTACCCATGGATAATCTATTAAGGGCATCTGCCACTATATTGGCCTTGCTTGGATGATACAGAATGCTCATATCATAATCTTTCAACAATTCTAACCACCTTCTCTGATGAAAATTCAACTCTCTCTGCAAAAACACTAATGCAAACTCTTGTGATTCGTGAATACATAAACATAAACCTCATACAAATAATGTCTCCAAATTTTCAAGGCAAAAAAATAGCAGCTGCTAACTCAAGATCATGGGTGGATAATTTTTTCATGAGGTTTAAGCGACCTTAAGGCATAAGATATGACCTTACCTCTCTACATTAAAACACAACACAAAACAACTCAAGAAGCATCACAGTAAACAACAAATCCATTTGAACCATCTGGCAAGGTCAAAACTGAAGCTGAGGTGAGTTGAGTCTTCAACTCCTGAAAACTCTTCTCACAAAAATATGACCACTGAAACTTGACTTTCTTTTGAGTCGATTTGGAAATGGGGGATGCAATAAATGAAATAACTTTAATAAACCGTCTGTAATAGCAAGACAAACCCAGGAAACTTTTGATATCTGACAGAGAAATAGGTCTGGGCTAGTCTCTCACTACTTTGGTCTTTTGCGGGTCAACTCTAATTCCATCACCAGAAATAATATGGAGAAGGAAAGCTACTGAACTTATCCAAAACTCACACTTACTGAGTTTAGCGAACAACTGATGGGCTCTAAGAGTCTGCAATACAATTTTGAGATTATTTTCATGATCATTTTTATTACGGGAATAAAAAAGGATATCATCTATGAAGATTATGATGAACATGTCCAAGTACTGCTTAAAAAATAAGTTCATCAAGTCCATGAAAGCTATTGGGGCATTGGTAAGACCAAAAGAAATGATTAGAAACTCGAAGTGACCATACCAAGTTCTGAAAGCTGTTTTGGGAATGTCACATTCTCTGACTCTGAGTTGATGATAGTCGGATCTAAGGTCTATCTAAGAGAAGTAACTAGCACCCTGGAGTTAGTCAAATAAGTTATCGATTTTGGGGAGTGGGTACTTATTATTGATGGTGACTTTGTTCAACTAGCGGTAATAGATGAACATTATAAGAAAACCATCTTTTTTACGCATGAAAAGGACTGGAGTGCACCATGGGAAACACTGAGCCTAATTAATTCCTTATCTGGGAGGTCTATTAATTGCTCTTTCAACTCTTTGAGTTATGCTGGAGCCATTCTGTATGGAAGAATAGAGATAGGCTGGGTATATAGAAGTAGGTCTATTCTAAAGTCAATTTCTCTTTTGGGAGGAACTCCAAGAAGATCTTCAGGGAACATATTTAGAAATTCCCTTACTACTGAAATTGACTCAATATTTGGAGTCTTTGAGCTAGAGTCTTTAAATCGTACAAGATGGTAGACACACCCCATGGATATCATTTTTCTCGCTCTAAGGTATGAAATAAACTGACCCTTAAATGCTGAAGTACTACCCTTTCATTCAAAGACTTGTTCATTCAGAAACTAAAAATGAATAACTCTGTTTCTACAATCATCTGAAGCATAACATGAGTGGATCCAATCCATGTCGAGAATGCCATAAAAATAGTCATCTCTAACACCACAAGATCAACTGAAGTGACTTTCTAGGATATTGTGACCGGACAGTTCCTGTATACTTTTCTGTCTACAATGTAGACACCTACTGGGGTAGACACTAAGAAGGGTTTTGTTAAGGTTTTGGGACTAACTCCGAAGTTGACAGCTATGTAAGGGGTTACAAAGGAAAAATAAGATCCTAGATCTAGTAAAGCATAAACATGCAAATGAAAGACTTGCAATGCACAAGTAACCACATCAGGAGATCTTTCTTGATCCTTTCAGGATTGAAGTGCATAGTGCCTATTTAGGTGCTGCACACTGGTGGCACTGGAAGCGGTGCCCTACAGAGATAGGTGACAAGAATGATTTGGGGGATGATTGTGATGACTCTGTGAACCTACCTGCGGACATTCTCTAATTCTATGACCCAGCTTGGCACACACAAAGCATGCATCACTGCCAGCTCTACAAATACCTTGATGGTTTCTACCATATTTTTGCCAAAGAGGATTTGTCCAAGCACTGTTCACACTACCCTGAGACTTAGAGCCTAACGCCTTGTCCTCGTTGACATTTTTGAATTTTGCCACAGGTGCACTGCCAGAAGATGGAGCTGGGATAAAAGATTTCAGGAAAAACTGAGGACGATTCCCACTTTTTGATTTTAGCAGGGGGGGGGGAATTAAAGATGCTTATTCTAGCCTTCTTGTTCTCTTTCTCTCTCTTTAATATTTTCCTCCTCTATCTGCTAAGTATGGACCATCAAACTAGATAGGTCCATATTCTTTATCAACATTGCAGTCCTACACTCCTTGACCACTCTATAAGATACTCTTAATACGAACTTGATTATCCTCAACCCGTGATTAGCTACTACACGAGGAGTATACCACGCTAGCTGAGTAAACTTCAGGGAATACTCTTTCACACTCATGTTTCCCTATTTTATATTAATAAACTCTAATTAATACCTTAGCCTCCCTCAGCTCCAACGGAAAAAATCTATCTATGAAGCTAGTAGCAAACTCGTCCCATTCTATAGGCCCTGCATCTGTGCCTTTATCCCCTTTCCACTGTTTAAACCATGTGTGTTCTATATCCTGGAACTGGTAAGCAGCCAATTCAACACTCTAACTAGAATTCACCACCATAATGATGTTACCTTCTACACAATGTCGAGAAATTTCTATGGATCCTCTTCGGACTAGGATCCCAAAAATAAAGAAGAATTCATTCGGGTGAAGTCCCGAATCCTGGTTACGACAGTATTGGCCACTGGGTTTTCTGAACAATAGTTGGCCAAATATTTTGAGCTGCTACAGAATGAGCTATAGTGGTGAAGGCAACTCTAAACTCTACATGAGAAACATGCTCATTTAGGGGATCTCCCTGAATGGGAGAACGTGCTGGCTGGTTTCCATTTCTTCTTCCATTAGTTTTCCTGGGAGGCATATTATGTAAATATAAAGAAAAGCTTAATGAGGCAGAGAGTTTAACTTGATCTTATGCTCATTCGCACGATTTGAATACCGAAAGAGAGGAAACTCTTCCTAAAATGTCTTGTAGCCTCTTGCCCATAAGTGTGGCGTACTTCACACCTATGCATAACACTCTACGTAACACAACTTTCAGACTCCCTAGGAAACTTTAAAAACTTAGGCTCTGATACCAAGTTTATAACGCCCCGATAATACACTCTGGGCGCTACACAGTGCTTACGGTCATAAGTGACCATAAGCCGACCCATGCTGGTACCTATTGCGAGCACTGAATAAAATAACAAGGAACATGTTTGGAATCTAACTAAAAATTCCATAAGTTTTTTATACACGAAAAACAATACTGAATCAAAAATCAAAATACTGAAACACTATCTGAAAACAATAATGTAAGACTATCAATATCAACTCATAGCTGAATAACTAATAGAAAGTGTCTGAAATCCTCTACTAACTGACTGTTGAGTTCATGGGACCAGTTTCCAGCTAACACCGAATGACTACTAAAACTGAATATACTGAAGTAAACATAACGATCGTCGAAACATGAGAATTTACCACTACTGCTGCCGCGGGTACGCTGGGATATCTAGGTGCAGTCAGGAACCTGAACATCTGAACCTATGATATGAAATATTATAGTGAAAGAAACGAGTATGCGGTCAGTACTTTGAATTTACTGGTATGCTAAATGAAGTTAGGCTGATATGCATGGGTTCATGTGCATGAGTAATAACTGACTGAATATATAACATGAAGTACTAGGTAAGAATGCATGAAAAGTGTAAAGATAGAGAAGGCATGACCAAGCATAAGTCAAGTTCTAAAATAATCTGTAAACTCAAATACAATAATCTGATAACTGATAAACTGTATGCTATGGTAAAGAAAGACTAAACTGAATTCTGAATTAAATACTGGAGCTGAAACTGTGGAAGCTATCATCTAACCAACATGCCTCAATATAGACATATTTGGGGTCAAACTTGTATCCCAGTTGGAAGGGTGTTAGTACTGTGCCATGGGTAACTAACAATGGCTGGGTCAACCCTAATCTGGCAGGAAGACACATGAGATGTATATATGTATGTCAACCCTACACTGGCAGGAAAGCATATTAACCTGGACTATCTACATTGTTCTGTAACTCAAGGAATGCTACAAAGGGTCACACCCTAAGCTTGTAGGAATTACCCCATCCCTGGGTTCGCTCGATGCTGAATCCTACTCCAAACTGAATCAATGCTAATCACTAAACTGGTCTAAGCTTGACTAAACTGGCACTGACCATGCTAAATGACCGAATACTATTGCTCATGATATGACTGGGACCCTTCTATAACTACCAACAACTAAGTAAAATTGGTAAATTTCGGGTGTCATAACCCCCAGGAATCAATAGCAATAATAGCAAGATCATGCTAAAAATTTAAGGGCATAATATATAAGCATTGATTCAAAACTCATTCTTGTAGGCATTTTGTCAAACACTTTCATTCATGGTTTAAGATAAACATGGGAATAGTCTTAAGACTTGTAGTAATAGCATGATTTCACTGCTAAAAAACACCAGTTAAGGTTTAACTCAGTGAGCAATACCATTCAAACGTGTGGGGATTAATAACAACAACAATTACATGTAAACATGGTATAAAATAAAAATTCATTGGGATTCATGGTTAAAATCATAATAAATTGTAGAAAATCATAACTTTGAATTTGAAATTGGATTGTTGAGCTCCATCGGTGAAAAGGTCCCATCGATGAACATCTAACATACCTTAATTGAAGGATTTACGGAAGTTCTTGGTGATTTTCTTAAAGATTAAGCTTGAATCTTAAAGGTCTAGGGCTTGTTCTAGAGAGAGATTGGTTTGAATTTTGAGTGAATTATGAAGCATGAGGAAATAATGCTGTTTTGGGATCTAAATCCCGTGTTAAAGTATGGGGAAAAGATGAGACTACCCATAGGAAATTAAAATTTGTATCTGGAAACCGAAATTGACCTTCACCGCGACGGGCCAAGGATGTCATCATGAATCCACTGCAACGTGATGCAATTGCGGTGACTTGTTGGAATTTGACAATTTTCATTTTAAACTTCACCACGATGTGGAGAAGTGACCACCGCTATAGCCACCACGACGTGCCACAATAGCGGTGAGCTGCAGTTTTGGAAATCCAAATGTGGTCCAAACCTCATCCAAAAAATATGAAACTTACCTGAGATTGTCTACTTATACCCCTGAACATGAATCAACTTAAAAACTTATGTCTCGGGGTTGGGAAGGTCATATTTAAAAACTCAATGAAGCTAAGAGGATAAAAATAAAACTAAGTCCCCAACACTTAGCCAAATTTTCAGGTTCTAAGCCTCTTGTACACATACTACGAGTTGAATAGGGCTAAGATAATTTTAGGGTATTACACTAAGCCATCCCATCTTCCAAACCATGCCGACTAAACCAACCGAGGAAAACCTATACCAAATCACGTTCAATAAACCAGTTCATAACCAAATGGGTTCAAAGACATAATATCATTAATCCCAAAATAAAATACGATGGAACAATGAGAAATTAGGTCCAATGGTGTCAGCCCTAATACCAATGCCAATGCCAAGGCTTACACTACTACCGATACTGCCCATACCAACTCATAGTAGTTCCACATAACCTTTAATCAAATGAGTAATAAAATCCAGTTGGGACATGTGCCCACCTATAGCCAAAACCAAAATCCATAAGTAATCAAAAGTATGAAATAACATCTATGAAATGGATCCTTCAGAAAAGATGGAATCTAACCGCTTCAATCTAAAAGATGACCTCAAATATCTTAGTTCTAAGAAGAAGGAGTAGAACGGCTAGTTCCTACATCACGTGGGGATACAACCACCTGAAGACAGGTTAGCGAGTGAATGCTAGCATGAACTCAGGATAAGGATAAAATAATGCCAATTATAAAACCAAGTAAAACAATCCATATGCACACAAACTATACATATATTTAACACCATGCTGGGAAAGGGAACTAGGTTTAAAACCTTAACCTGGGCTTTGTAGCTTTTATCGTCGTAAAACCACCCATGAGCTATATGGGTTCAACTCCCCCTTCTGAAAGGTCCCCAGTGCATGAAACCGTACGACCAGAGGAAAAAACCTGGGATGACTAGTACAACCCCCAAAATATAAAGTGTGACATCATGTACACAGTCACTAGGACCAAATCTCACATCGAAAAATATGAATTTCCAATTTTGATCACCCCGGGACCTCCACCTTCCACGACTTTGATACACCCCATTCTTTAAGCCCAATTAAAACCATTATGAGACTATGAAACAATTATCCATTTATTATTAACCAAGTCCATTAGATGTGGTGTCGACATACCAACAATAACTTGCAAGTATTGTCCTTAGCCAAACCTTTTTTAGATCAAGGGATTCCCATGTACCCATATATCATATTATCCAATTAACTTAGGGGATTCCCATGTACCCCACACATATTTTTATTAAGACAAACCATTCCTAAACCATTTAAACCATTCATATAATTTAGGGTTCCATTTCCAAGTTTACACCATGCACACGTTCCATTTGAAAAACCAATATTATAGTAAAAGCATTGTTATAGGCATATTATCAAACACATTAGGGGCATAGTATTTCCAAAACCAAAGTCCATTACCAAAAACCCATTCCCATACAACAAATTTTCCTAAACCACCATCAATACGCATAAAAGCATAATTAAAACATGGAAAAACCATGGCAAAACATTTATAACCAAAATCCCCAAATCATATTTGAAAACCCAAAATCATAAAACAATAAAATCATGAAAACATTGTATAAAATTCATGCCTTTAGTTGGAACTAACAAAGGGAACAAAACATACCTTAAACCTAGATGATGATGGAATGAATTCACCAAGATAAGCCCCAATATACTCCTTTAGATGAAACCCTAGCTTCCCTTGCCCAAAACTCTAGAGAGGATTTAAGAGTGTTTTCTAAGTGTTTAAGAATAGAATAATATGGAAAATAACCTCCTAATAGAAATATAAGTCGTGGGACCTTATTAGAATAAGTGGGAAAATGTCCAGATTTCCCTCACTTAAACTGCATTTAATTTTGATCATAGGGTATGACTGACTCTTACGAGTCGTACCCATTCTGTACGAGTGGTACCATATCTCATACCCTAGGCTTTCCCCTTTGGACCCAACGTGTCCAAGGTACGACACACCAAAACCTAAGTCATATCAAAGTATACGACTAGTACCTATAAATTGTACCCCTTACAAAATAGAATCCAGAAGGATTGAACATCTACCACCATACGAGTCTTGGGTACAACTCGTACCCTGGCTTACATCTCATAGTGAGCCACTCATACTAAGGTCCAACCTAAGATATCAATTCTAAGGTTAAGTAAAATAACCAAAAAACCCATATCCATAGGTATGACTCGTACCACCAAAATCGCACCTATTTAAGTAACTATATCCATCCCACCAACCAACACTAGTCAGCATATGACTGGACCATATCAATCATACCCGAGTGTATGACTCGTACCCCGTAGTCGTATCATGACTAGAACCCAGAATTCCAAAAAAAATTCTAAGGATCAAAACCCAGGGTGTTATAGTCTCCGTACTTGGAACATTCATCACTGAATGACGGGCAAGGTAGGAGTAACCACACGCACGAGTCATTTTCATTATAAAATATATTCCCAATCTTTAACAAAGTTTGAAATCAAAGAAGCAAATATATTAATCTTTCCTTTAACAAACTCAGTAAATAAACTGTGTTGAAGCCACATAACATCTGCACGAATCACAGGTGCAGAAATTAGATGCGGATACTTGGACTTCATGTCCTCCTTCTCTTCCCATATAGATTTTTCCACCTTATTGTTCCTCTAAAGAACCTTAACTGAAGCCACATCCTTGGTCCACAATTGATGTACCTTCCTATCCAATATCTCCATCAGGATTTCTTTATAAGACAGAGGATCCACTACCCAACCCTTACAAAGAACAATCGAAGAAGGATTACCAACACAATTCCTCAATATGAAAACATAAAAGACGGGATGAACCAAGCACAAACTAGAAGGTAATTCTAGTTCATAAAGTATATTCCCTACTCTCTTCAGAACAACATAAGGACCAATGAATCGGGTACTGAGCTTTCCCTTCTTACAAAACCACATTACTCCCTTTATGGGACACACCTTATCCCCAACCTCAAACTTTAAGTCTCTACGCCTCACACCTGCAAAGGACTTTTGGCAACTTTAGGCAGCCTTAAGCCTATCCAGAACCACCTTCACCTTCTTCATAGCCTAATAAACAAAATTTGGACCAAACATATCCTCTTCACCAAGATCAAACCACCCAATAGGAGATCTACACCTCCTACTATACAATGCCTTAAAAAGGGCTATACCAATACTATAATGATAGTTATTGTTGTAAGAAAACTCAACTAAAGGTAGATGGTCAACCTAATTTCCACCATAATCAATCAAACATGCTCGAAGTATATCCTCTAATGTATGAATAGTCCTTTCTACTTGCCCATCCATCTGCGGGTGAAAAGCAGTACTCAGACTAACCTTCATACCCAACCCTTTCTAAAAAGACCGCTAGAAATGAGATGAAAGTTGTGTACCATAATAAAAAATAATCGAATCAGGTACCCCATGCAGCTTCACAATCTTTTGAAGAAATAATATAGCACATATTTCTCTGCCAAAAAAGTAGTCCTCACTAGCAAAGAGTTAGTAGACTTTGTTATCTTATTAACAATGACCCAAGCCGAATCAAATTAGTTTTGATACTAAGGAAATACATATTGCTCACCTCCTATTTCCATTTGGGAAACTCAATTTCTTGATACAATCTACTAGGCCTCATGTGCTCAACCTTAACCTGTTGACACACCAAGTACTTGGCCAAAAAATTAGCCAAACCCCTTTTCATACGATTCCACCAGTAGATCTCATTAAGAATCATGATACATCTTAGTATAACAAGGATGTACAATGTAGCACAATTCATGCAGCTCATCCCAAATCCTTTGTCGTAACCCATCGACATCAGGAACACACAACCTCATTTGGCACCATAAAGTACCATCACCACTGATATCAAACACCATTACTTTTTGCCCACTAACATCACTCTTGATTTTCATCATGATAGGATCTAGCACTTGCTTCTCCTTATGTCTTTACCAAGAAATCATCGAACCACTTCTTGAACCATCTTACCACCATCCTTGGAGTTAAAGAGAAAAACTTCAAGATTATCAATGCGGTGAATATCCTTCACCAATTCTCGCTCTTCTTTCTCCACATGAGACAAACTCCCCATGGATAACCTACTAAGAGCATCAACAACCACGTTAGCTTACCCGGGTGATACTAAAGGCTCATATCACAGTCCCTGAGAAGCTCCAACTATATCCTCTACCTGAGATTAATCTCCTTCTAAGTGAACAAATATTGTAGGCTCTTATGATCAGAAAAGATATTTATGTGTACCCCATATAGATAATGTCACCATATTTTCAAAGGAAAAACCACCACAAGAAGCTTCAAATCATGACTAGGATAGTTCCTATCATGTACCTTGAATTGACTAGAAGTATAGGCAATTACCTTTTCATGGCACATTAAGATGCAACCAAGACCTACCCGAGATACATCATAATAAATCATAAACCCCTCACTTTTTAAATTAATTTTAAGACCGGAGCCAAAGTTAACTTATCCTTCAGCTTCTTGAAACACCCCTAACAAGAATCCGACAAATAAAACTTTACCTTTTATCAGAGTCAACTTAGTCAAAGGAGCAACTATCATTGAAAAGATTTCCATAAATTGTCGATAATATATATCCAAACCCAAGAAGCTCCAAATATCGCTTGGAGTCATGGGTCTAGGCCACCTTCTAACCATAACCATCTTTTGAGTATCCACCATGATCCCCTCACTAGAAATAATAAGACCAAGAAAAGTCATAGCGTTCACCAAAAACTCACACTTAGAGAACTTGGCATATAACCGTTGTTCCTTCCTGATGTGTAATACCACACAAAGATAATTAGCATAATCCACCTCACTCTTAGAATAAACCAGAATGTCATCAATACACACTTGATAAAGAGATCTAAGAATAGCCTAAAAACCCTATTCATCAAATTCATAAATTCTACTGGAGCATTTTTCAAACCAAATGACATCACTATGAATTCAAAGTGCCCATACCAAGTGCAAAAAGTCGTCTTAGAGATGTCCACCTCCCTAATATTAAGCTAATGATACCTAGACCGAAGATCTATCTTAGAGAAGAATTTGGCACCTTAAAATTGATCAAACAAGTCATTATCCTTGGTAGAGGATACTTGTTCTTGACCGTTACCTTATTCAACTGTCGATAGTCAATGCATATCGAAAGGGAACCATCCTTCTTGTGCATGAACAACACCGGTGCACCCCATAGAGATACACTAGGATGAATAAACCCCTTATCTAGAAGATCCATAAGTTTCTCCGTAACTTTCCTTAGCTTAGTCGAAGACATTCTATAAGGAGGAATTGATTTTGGACGGTTATCATAAAGCAAATCAATACCAAACTCTATTTCCCTATCCGGAAGAACACTAGAAAGATCACCATGAAAGACCTCTTGAAACTCATTAATTACCAAAACTAACAATAAAGAAGGACCTTCTGAGTTAGAATCTTTAATCCAGACCAAATTATAAGGACACCCTCCAGAGATTAACCTTTGAGCTTTAGGATAAGAAGTAAACCTCCCCCTTTGAGATAGAGAACCACCCTCCCATTCTATAAACAGTTCACCAGGGAAGCTAAAGACAACCTTATGGGTCCGATAATACAAGGATGCATAACAAGAGTGTAACCAATCCATCACCAGAATGACGTCAAAGTCTACCATATCCAGTTCAAATAAATTCACCAAAGTCTGCCTACCATCAACAGATACCACAGACCCCTTATAAACTCTTTCAGTAATAACCAAGTCTAACTACATAATAAAAGCATTCTCACAAGAATTTTAATAAATACATTGGGGGCATATAGTTTCCAAAACCAAAAACAAGTACCAATTACTCATTACCATGCAACCAAATATTCAAACCACCACAAAAACATAAAAACCATAAGTAAAGGGCATAGGGAAACCATAACCAACGATTATAACCAAACCCCCAAAATATACTTAAAAACCTAAAAACACACCATAATTATGCCATGCAAACCTTACATTAAATCATGACTTTAGTTGAACTAACAATGAGGGCGGAGTAACATTCCTTAAATTATGAAGATGATGGAGAGAAACCACCCTTGTAAGCCCTAAATTGATCCTATTGATGAAACCCTATCCTTTCTTGACCTAAGAGACTTGAGAGAATTTAAAAGAGTGTTATAAGTGTTTAAGATTAGAATAATAGGGTAAATAATATCCCAATAGAGTTCTAAGTCATAGGGCCTTAAGAGGTTAAGAGGAGAAATATCCAGATTACCCCCAACTTAAACTGTATAAAATTCCCAAAAAATGGTATGACCACCCCCCCAAACTGTACCCTAGTGTATGAGTGGTACCCTTATCTCGCACCCTACGCCTCTTTTTAGATCCTAATACTATCAAATATGACCACCATGGACAAACCATACTCAAAAATACGACCAGTACCCTAAATCTGTATCTTAGGCAGAATAGAATCCTCTAGGTTAAACATAGGGCAACATACTATTGGCAACATACTATTAGTACACCAAAATATGACTAGTATGACCTAATCATACCTTAGATATAAACCAAACAACCCACATTAGTTACCATGTGACCAAGACGAACAAAACCATACCACATCATATGAGAAGTACCCATAGTCGTATGATGTCTAGAATCCCAAAACCGAGAAATTATCTAAGGGTCAAATCCAGGTTATTTCAATCCAATATCTTTGGTCTAATTTTGTATTATTTTACATCTAGAAGTGAATTTAGATACTTTAGGCTAGTCTGTGGTAGAATTTACCTTAGAACAGATTTCGAGGATTAGAAGGGGGCCTCTCCGACCCACCTTAAACCAATATTTATGTTAGCACTTATAGAATTCTATTCATATCCTATACCTTTTAAAATACTTATTTTGTAGTTTGGGATATTGTATAAATTATATCTATTTTGGTTTGGTATTTGGGAGTTGGTGCTAATTTTGGGCAAAACTCGATAGTTTGTTGATATTGAGTCCAGTTCAAGTCCGACAAATAATGATAATATTCATGACATGAGTTTTGATTCAAGTCTGGTAAATGATGTTAATGATAATGGTGATAGTGAGTTTCGATTTGAGTCCAACTTTTAGAGTTTATTTATAATATGATACAACATGGTCAGATTCATATATATTGCTTGATATTTAGTGAATTTATGGAACTTCAATTATTTACTTTCCTTGATTGTGCCCTCTGGGCTTATGGGTGTCATCATTGGGTTATTTACTTTTCAGTACTTACTGGCTTATGAGGAATAGTCTTGTAGTATTAATATTGTATTTTAATATTAAATATATTTCCGTTATTTATTTACAAGTGTTAGAGCTCATTTCTAGGTTTGTCCTTTTACTTTGACTTAGCTTATTTATCATACATCTTATAATATTTATATTATGATTTAGATTAGTTAGCCGATGATGACTACTGAGTATCCGTGGTTTGGATACTCATACTACACTTCTGTTCCTTTTGATGTATTTTTGAGTTCTAGTGGCCACTGCTGACATGATGATCATTTTAATTTAATTTTTGAGATAGGGTTAGCTTTTAAAGTCAGAGATCCCCTTTTTATACTATTATCTATGTCTAGTCTTTCGCTATTCAAGGAGGATTTGTATTTCACTATTTTAGTATTTCTGTTTCCTTTGTAGTTGCTTTTGTATCGACACTACTAGGTTGTGGGCTAATTGTTGATTGTTTATTTATCTTTTAGACTATTATTATTCCTTATTGTTATTATGAGTCTTAAATTGTTCTTTTTTGGCTTTTTACACCTTTTCCTACAAAATTAGTCCATTGCTTATAGCTTTGGGATACGTTTTGGCTTACTTACTAGTGGGAAAAGTAGGTTCTTATTTGTAAATTAGTTTGATATAGTGTTATACATGTCTCTTGTAGTTTCTTGTTCGTGGTGTTTTTGTGATATTTTTTATTTGGATCGATAGTTCATGGTATTAGTCTATAGGTATCTCATTTTTATTATTATTTAGTTGTGTGTTATCCCATTCTATTATTTGTTTTTATGTTTTTATGTTTTTATGTTTGTTATACTATTATTTGTCCTAAGATGGTGGCTTACTGGAAATAACCCCTCTACTTTATCTGAAGTAGTGGTATGACTGCGTACACTTTGCGCACCCTAGACCCCACTTTGTGAGAATGCACTGGGTATGTTGGTGTTGATGTTGATAGGTGATGTGATTCTTTTTAGAGTATCACCAACGAAGTATGTGATATGGTTAGTAATGAAGGAAAAATTTAGCTTAAGGTTTATTGGTCTTTTTGAGATTCTTCAGGGCACTAGGAAGGAGGAAAAATAGTTGGCCTTACCTATGGATCTTTTAGTTATATACCAATTTTCCATGTCTCGATATTAAGGAAATATTATTCTAATTATTCTTAAGTGATTTCATGGGATTTGATAGATTTGGGTCAGAATCTAACATCTGAGGTAGAGTGTCATGAAACAAATCATGGATCATGTGGGCATCTGCCCAACTCTAGATTAGATAGGAGAACCTTTAACATACAACCTTTAATCGCTATAGAAAACACTTATAAACCCCTAAACATTAATAAATAACAAATCATTCATCAAATATAGAATTTATTACGAATAACATTGTGGAATTTAACTATATAACTCCACAGAACCTAGTCTATGTATGCACAAGAGAATAAAACAAATGAAGGCCGATTTAGAATGATAAGAGCTGCTGAAAAATAATCACTGCTACATTCGTAGAAACTCCTACTAACTTGAAATATGGTGATATCTTTGAAAAAATATATAGTAAGTGTATTATTAGTACAACTACACATACTGGTAGGTATCATCGACAAACCATGGTTAGAAAACAAAATATAATATATAGGCATCAAGGAGAGATGATGAGAATAATAAATAATTAATAACTGAATATTACCAACTCCCTCAAGCATTCTTTAACTATTAATCTTACCACCTTATGTTTTTATGATAGAAATATTGATCTATCCTTAGGGAAACTAGGTAACCACAATCCTATAGTACTACCTAGACCATATCTCTACACAACTACTTTCTTTAAATAACATCTATTATATCTCACTTACGACAATTCAGGCTCGCCACTCTATTCTCTACTTTTCGCTGATAGTACCACCACTCCAACCGTTAATATAAACAAAAATATATTTGTAAGAAAAATAATACAACATTCTCAAATATATAAATATACACACAATAACTAAGATCCATGTATAGCCAAGATGTACCTTATATCTAAGTATTTATACCCATCACTTATTCTTAGGCCATTTAGTCAATAATATTCAAATATAACTATATATGCTAATTAAATGGTGATTCATGCATAAAATGTGTACATATATACTAGTGTCGGTAGAGACTCTTAGTTATGTCCTGTAGGGGACAAGTTGTTATACCCCACAAGTTAAATGCTTTTAATTTTAATATCTCCCATGTTTTTTGATGTGATTTTTATGTTTATTGATGATAAGGAAAGGTGACATAACCATTATAAAGTTTTTTAATTTTTTTAGAATGAGTTTTAAGACCAAGCACAACCCCAAAAAAGTAAGAGTTTGCATTGGGTCATGCCATGGAGGCATGGACAAACCAGATGTGAAAACCAGTAATTTGGTACAATATCAGCATACCATGGTAGTTGGATACTGTGATATCTATGTTACTTGCCACTAGTTTGGCTCGATAAGGTCTTTCCACACCAGTGGTCACAGTGATGTTAAAACTCTATTCACTTTTGGTTTATTGAGGGGCACACTAGTAATTTTAATCCTAAATGACATTATAACTGATACAAAGTAGTTTACCTCATTCTAAAACACAATAACAATGATTTTCATCCTATTTAACACTCAAGAACTCTCAAGTAAGTGTTTCTCTCCAAAATTCAACTTCAAGGCTTCAAACTCAAGGTTTCGTCAATGAAATTATTCAGGTATGTGGTGTTTTAATAGTGGTTTCCTTTTATCCTTGTGACCAAGAACTTTGTTTTTATAAGTGATTTTGATGAATTTTACAAATAGGGTTCTTATCTATTTTTCATGATTTTAAATAATTATACTCCTTTATGAATTGAATTGCATATTATCCCAAGAATTCATGGTTTACATATGCTTTTACTCATTTAATTGATCTTGTGAATTGATTTTTAGAATGATTTCTTTAGTTTATAAGAAATTTTGACTTATTATCGCAGGTTCAAAATGAAATTCACATATGTACTCATGAATATGAATTAGAAACAAAAACATATTTTTCTTTCAAATTAAAAACTCATATGTTTATTTTTAAGGTGAATATTATATATGTTATGAGAAGTAGTATGATTTTATGAGTAGCATAAAGAACCGAGGGGCAAGGTCTTAGTGTATCCTAGCTTCAAAAACTATGTTCCACCTAGGTATGATATAATGTTTTCCCAAGAGGGCCTATGCATGATCACGCAAAAATCATGAATTTATACCCTGGCAAGGTATATTGTTGCCTTCCAACGAGGCATGTATTGGAATCCATATTGCTCATGCGTATTATTTTGATTAAGAGAATCTCCCCCAAACTTTTATTTTTGAAACTACGTGTAACGACTCACTAATTTTATTTCATTATGCTTTACTACGTTACATTTTCTGACATATCATCTTTTTTTTTTACCTATGACATATGGTTATTATGCATACACTTGATATACATATTTTGCATTCTATGATATATACCACTTTTACACATTGCATACATCCCCATATACTCAGTATATTCCAAAATTACTGACCACATACTCTTTATGCCCTGTATTCTATTATGATGTTGGTTTTATTGTTTGTCCTCAACATCATAATTAGTCGTGATTACCTTTGCCTACTGTTTGTCAGTTTGTAAGTCCTCATGTTCTGAGCACCTAGATCGATGGTTTGCTTTTTAGTAGTTCAATTTATGCTATTTCAGACTTCATGGAGTTTGGGTCAGATGGGGCCTAAATTAGTGATCATGGAGTGTATGACTGTTATGCTAGCCATAATAATTGACTTTTGTTATCATTAGATTTTGGAGAATTCATATTTTTTATTGAAGTTATTAAGATTGTTGGTCTATTTTAGTTGAAAATTGTGAACCTACAATTTTCGCTTATGGTTTGGTATGTTTAGAGCACGCTTTTAGTGATATGTTAGACACTACAGGTTAATTTGGGCTACTTTTTGGCCTATACACTATGTAATGTCTAGGTGGTAGTCTTGATTCATTATAAATTTAGTTTAGAGTCTAAGGTTTAATGAGTCGAAAAGAGTTTGATAAGTCATATTATGTAGAGTCTTGTTCATGGGTGTAAAACACGCCACAATTATGAGTACGAGAATGTTTTCCATGCCTAAGGGCTGATTTTTAGGTGTTGGAGTAGGCTATTAATATACAAGTTAATCAGATACTAGAGGTTCCAATCCAACAGAATGGAAACTTAGTTGCCGCTAGAGTTTCTAAATTCTTTGGTTTCAATATGAGTAAGGATCCTCAGTTTATTATTGAAGAGGTGAAAAAGATTAATTAGATTATACATTTTACTTAGATAGAGAGTGTGGAGTTGGCATCATATCAGTTGAAGAATACTGCTCTTGATTGGGTAATTCTATAGAAAAAGAGTAAGGGAGAGAATGCTGCACTTGTGGGATAAAGAGTGTTTGAGGTAACTTTCATTGATAGGTTATTTCCTTAAGAGATGAGAGAGGCTAAGGTGGAAGAATTTATGAATATCAAATAAGGCTCTATTTTAGAGAAGGAATACTCTCTTAAGTTTACCCAAGTTTCAAAGTATGTTCTAGAGATGGTCGCTAATTCAAGGGATCGTATGAATAAGTTTATTACTGGTGTATCTTTATTAGTGATAAAGGAGTGTATGACTGTTATGCTAATTATTACATGAATATTTCTCTATTGATTACCTATGTCAAAATGATTGAATTTCTTTTTGAAAAGTTTAGAACGGGAAACTCAGAAGTATAAGATCGGCACAAGTCTGGAGAGGGATGTCATTCACAATTTCAAAATTATTTGTCATCTGTTTCACCCTCTTTGGAGAGTTGTCCCATCTAAAAATATATGATCAATGAGGTAGGGCACCCTTTATTAGATCTCAACATAGTATTATTGGGGGGTGTACCTTCCTAGCTTGCAGGAAATATGGAAAGAATAATATGGGCAAATATTTTTATTGAAAGGAAAGTTGTTTTTAATGTGGAAAACCAAGTCCAAAGGTGAGGGGTTTTCCATTAATTAGACAGGGAAACATGGATGCTCACCCCTAGGCTCAGTTCTCTCCTTCAGCAACTCAGTTAGGCCACCCAACTTTTTAGTAGGGCATATCTTCTAGTTCCAATAGTTATTAGCATTAAAACAAATTTTATGCTTTATCTTTACTACTGGATCAATAGATCACCCTAGATATTATCACTGGTACGCTTCATATATTTTATGATGATGGTTATGTGTTGATATCTTCACTCTAGGATAAATAGAGCACCCTAGAGGACTCCAAGCTTCCACACGTAGATTCAAACAATTCTTATTAGGTATGGGACTTTAGCCACATTCACATATCATTTAAACGAAGTACTTTAACCATAAACACACTCATTAAGCGAGGGACTCTAACCATATACACATCCATTTAAGAAAGGGACTCTAACCACACATGCAACTTTTTTTAGGCAAGGGACTCTGGCATCATGCAAAAACATTGGGTAAAGGACTCTAACCTTTTGGCGTATTAGATAAGGGAATCTAACCCAAGACATTCCATTTGGAAAATCACTTCCACCTCAAGAGATCTCATTGTGCAAGGGACTTTAACTTCAAACGATTTCATTAGGCAAGGGAATTTAACCTCAAGCCTTTTCATTAGTAAAGGGACTTTAACCTCAAGACATTATGACTGTCATTCATCGAAATTAGGAAATCAACCTTTTTTTGATTCATCATCATCTATTCAATTCATACTAAGGACTTTAACCCATTTAGACATTCAATACTATGCATGACCATATGGTCCTCATGGGAGCCTTTGTTTCTCAACCATTTCAATAGTCCAATGACTTAATTTCATTTATCATACAATTTAATTTATGGCCATCAATATCTTCACAAATATTCACATTTCATTAGCAATCTTATACCACATTCATACCACACTTTAGTTCAACACACAATTCAAGCTCATTTTCATGTTTAGGGACTTTAACCCCTCATTAACCATCAACCAACAAGGTCATTAGTTTCTCCATACATGGATCACAATACCTTTACAATATCATTTAAAATCTATTCATACTTATTGGGCCATTTCCCTATCAAAAAATATCATCAATATAAAACTAGACAATTCATTTAGACATTATCACAAACATCTTTTGTGCATGCCTTTACCAGGGCCATTTCCATGGTGGAAATCATCAAAATTAGATTAAATAAAGACTCACATGTTATACCACATACAATAAGAACTTCCATGTGCAAATCATCATCAATAATATGTATAAACATAAGTCTAAGCAAAAGTCAACATTATTCATCATTAGGCAACAAAACCCTTTTTATTTTATTTCAAAATCACCATGTACACTTACTAATCCAAGTGTAAAATACATGTTTTTAGATTTATTTATTAGGATTAAGATTTGCATGCCTTATACAACTTGATTCACCAAGAGTTCTGACTTTACTTTGCCTCTTGAAGATCACACTTGAACTATAGCCTCCAATTCTTCAAATTTGAGTTTGAGAGAGTGTTTAGGGTATTTGATCTCTCAAAATGGATATTTAGGAGGCTAAAAAAACTTATATACTAAGGGGAATTAGTGTTTTATTCATAGGAATTTACCTCAAGTCCTTTTGATAAAAGTTGGAAAATAGACCCATCCAAGGGTACGACTTACTAAAAGAATCGTACCCTAGGGTATGAGTGGTACCCTAACTCATAAACTAGGCTTATAATAGGTCACCTACATTGTTATAGGAATAATCACACACCCTTGAGTAGTATCCAAAGGGTATGACTCAACCCCTAACTCATATGCTTCAACCGTATCAAAAATATTCCACTCAAAGTTCAAGTCAAAACATTGTACGACTCACTTGGTAAGACTCGTACCCTTTGGTACGATTAAGGAGGAGGTCACTCGAACCTAGGAAAGTGAGTAACCCTTACCACTATGCCTAGGATACTATATGGGAGGGTAAGAAGGATACGACCTGTATCCAAGGGGTACGACTCATGACCCTAGTCATACCCAACTCAGAGAAACCCAATGAAAAAGTTCTTCTCATGGTTCAAAAACTTAGGTGTTTTAACAAGTATCCCATTTCAAAAATCAATGACCTATTTACAAACTTCAGGGTGCTTGTTTCTTTTCCAAAATTAATTTTTGAAGATGATATCATCAACTAAAATTCACGAAGAGTGACATTTCAAAGTCTGCTTTTAAAACCTTGTATGTTCACTATGAGTTTGTAGTTATGTTTTTTGGGTTAAAAAATGCTCATAAAACTTTCAAGTATTCGATGAACAAGGTTTTCAATCAATATTTGTATGTGTTTATTTTTGTCTTCATTGATGACGTACTTGTATATTCTCAAATAAAGGAGGAATATACAGACTATTTAAGAATAGTATTGAAGATCCTCTAGGATAGTAGTTCTTCTATAAATTTAGTAAGTGTGAACTTTTGTTAGAGTCTATACCCTTTTTAGGCCATGTGATTTTAGGTGAAGGTATTCATGTAGACCCTAAAAGAATTGATGCAGTGAGATAATAGACTAGGCCTATTACTCTATCTGACATTAGGAGCTTTCTATTCTTAGTTGATTATTACAAGAGATTTGTAGGAGGTTTTCTTCTATACCTACACTATTGACTAAGTTGACACAAAAAAAGATGATGTTTTAATGGTCAGACAAGAGTGAGTGAAGTTTTTAAGTGTTTAAAGAATAGACTGACTTTAAGACTAGTATTAGGTTTTATAGATAGGTTAGAGAGGTTTGTAGTGCTTTTGATACCTCTAGTGTTGGTTTAGGATGTGTTTCAATGAAAATGGGAGACTAATAGCACACGCCTCCAGAAAACTCAAGGATAACGAAAAAAATTATCCTACCAATGACTTGGAGTTGGCAATAGTGGTGTTTGCTCTAAAAATTTGGATACATTATCTGTGTGTCATGCATGTAGGTGTTTTCACTAACCATAAGAGTCTCTTATTTTTATTTAGTCAGAAGGATTTGAATCTTCAGTAGAGAAGGTGGTTGAAGTCATTAAAGAACTATGACATGAATGTGCTACACAATTTGGGTAAAGTAAATCTAGAGGCAGATGCTCTGAATTGACAACCTATGGGTAGTGTAGACCATGTTTCATATGAGAATAAAGAGTTTGCTAAAGAGGTTCATAGATTATCTCATTGGGGAGTTCATTTACTTGATGCAGATTATAAGGGTTTGATGGTGCAAGAAAGTTTAGAGTCGTCTCTAGTGTAAAGGTCAAACAAAAGCAGTATAATGACCCTACTTTTAGTAAGTTGATTAATACGGTCCACCAATAGAAGGTGGAGATTTTCTCCCAAAGGGTTGATGGTGTTCTTAGCTATTGGGGTTATTTGTATGCTCACAATATCGAAGAGCTGAGACATAAGGTGTTAGTAGAGGCTTATAGTTCCAAGTATTCGATTCACCTAGGTGCCACCAAGGTAAAGAATGATCTGTGGGAAGTCTACTAGTGGAATGGTAAAAAAAGAGACATAACAGAGTTTGTGGCTAAGTGTTACCATTATCCATGAGGGAAAGTTGTGTATCAAAGATTAAGAGGTATGCTTACAGATATTAGCTTACCTATTTTGAAGTGGGATTTTATAAATATGGATTTTATTGTGGGACTTCTAAGTACTAAGCGCTACCATGATTCAATTAGGGTCATTATAGATCAAATGATTAAGTCATTCCATCAAACATCTTTGCTCTAATTCATGACTAATTAAAAAAAGACCTAGATCTTAAGAAAAACTAGTTTCGAAAAAGGGCAATAAAGAACTTACATAACGATGCCAATTACGAGCGAAAACGACAAAAATCTTCTCCTGAACATCATTGTTTGTAACTTCTTCTCTTCAGTAGCCTTCAGGCACAGGAGAGGGAGGATTTGCGGGAACATAAAAAATCGTCAATTTAAATTCATCAACAACTTTTCTATCCACCCTATTGAACTAAGAAAATGGAAAATACCAATTTCAGTAACCAATAATACAAAAAGAGCCTAAAAACATTGCTTAAAGGTTGTAAGCAACTCACAATTTCTGGGGTGATGTATTTATTAGTTGTGCCATTGGAGCTATAGTTCTCTGAATTAGAGACTTATCCTTACAATGCATGTCAGGAGGTACCTCTTTCCGTGCTTGCATTGTAACTACAAAATCCACACAACTTATTTGGTAAAGAAGCAATTTAACTATATTCTGTTGGAAACATTTAATATGATGGCATTTCACAACCAATGCATCCTCAATAATTGATATGTTTACCTTATTATACTTTTCCATAGCAGGTGCAGCCTCAAAAATTGCTGGGTAGACTTAATCAAATCATCAATTTTGAATAATTTAATCGAACGTTATACATCATGCAGGCAACAATATAACAAATAGTACTCTTTATCTATTTGAATTTTTTCTACAAGAATCATATCATTCTCAAAACCTTAAATCAACAACTACTTGACGTGCTCTTAATTACAATCCACAGTCTCTATACTCAATGAATTTCCAGTTGAACAACTGTTAAAAAACATAAATTCCAACTTACAAAGCACTATAACACAATCACATCATGATAAGGCATGAAATAATCAACTACTAAAAAGTAGCAATATTTATAGCTAACCACAATCAAATTAGGGTTGAACAACGAACCAGAACAAAACTACCATACCTGATGAAATTGGAGTCGCCGAGAAGATCATGGTGGCCGACAAGTATTATTCTGACAACTATTGAGCTGCCACAGTTTCAAATCACCTAGAACTGCCACCGGCCAGATTTCAAATCATAATTTTTGGGGTTCTAATAGAAGAAGAAGAATAAAAGAGCTCCTAGCATTTCAAATTATAAATTGAGCTGACAAACAAAAGCACAAATTGACAAATTTTGTAAGCATTCTCCTTAAGATTGTGGTAAATAGAAGAAAAAACAGAATCATTCTATTTTCAAGGTGCAAGCAGTGGGTTGCAGAACTCAAAAATTAAAAATTATTAAACAAATTATGCACTGGGAAATTTATACGATGCTGGTGATGAAAAACTAAAAATATCAAGGCAAAAGAAAAAAGCAAAACCAATAATCTACAAAAATTAACCTTCTGAGAGAAGAAAATCTTCAACGTCATTTATTATCAGAAGAACCACTATCTAATCGAGGTTTTGGATCATCTTGTGATTGTCGTTTCATCATTATCAAAAGTTGATAAGAAAATTGTAGTCGAATCATTTTAGGAAAAATAAGTGACCCAAAAAGCTGTAGCATATGGACTTGCGACAAATTGAGCCGACAAATATCAGAAGAAAAGGGTTTTAATTTGGGGGACTTGTCAAATTTGGGAGGAAGAAGGTTTAATTTGGAGGACTTGTGAATTTTTTTGTGGAGAAACTAAAAGACCCGATGTAATAGGTATGTTTTTACACATCAAGTGTTGCCATAGGTATTTTATGGCAATGGTTTTCATAACCATTGCTATAGGTCTACCTTTTGCAACAATTAGTCTTTAATAGTAATAGTTATAAAGGTTCATCATAGATATTATAACAATTATTTTCTTTGCAACGGTTGAAACAGTTGTGATAGACATCCTATAGAAACGCTTTAACATTCCTTGTGAAAAAGTCCATTCCTATAGGGGTAATTTCCAGTAGTGATAGGTGTAGGTGTAGGTCTCGTATTGGGTTGTTTGGGGTTGGTGAGGCTTTCTTAATTGGACTAAATTCCATTATAAAAGATATGGAGAAGATTTAATTAATTCAGGAGAAATTATGAACCGCTTAAATCCATCAGAAGCTGTATACAGATATAAGGAGAGAGCTAAAGTTTATTATCAGTTATTGGGTATTCTTGAAAGTATCACCCATGAATGGGGTGATGAGGTTAAAAAAAAGAAGGATAGTCCTTGGAACATTGGTCTATATGTGTCACGACCCAATTTTTTAGTCATAATGGCACCTATTTTATCCCACCAGTTGGTAAGACAAACCGTAGCCTGAAACTACAAGTAATGGGCTAATTGATGGAAAATACATAAGTGCTGAAAAAGTGAAAGTAAAGGAATAAAAAGCCATAAATCATAGAATAATAATACAACAAAAGACAAATAAAGAGAAATAACAACATATCACGATCTAATAATGTCGGTACAGGAGCCTCTATTCAAAAAGAATACAAGTACTATCAAGTCAATATACAATAGTCTAAAAAATGGAAAGACTAGCAAAACCAAAAAAAATATGAGAAAAGGTCAACTCCAACTCCAAGACATCACCCTGTCTACAAACTCTGACTGACACAAATCTCAACAAAAATAAGGAACTGAAGTATAGTACGAGTACCAAACCCATGGGTACTTAGTAGGCATTATTAGCAGACTTACCTAAATCATAATATAAATATAATAGCTTGCGAGTTAAATAAACTAAGTCAAGAGAAAAGGGAAAACTTTGAATAACACTCCAAATGCTGAAAGTAAAAAACCATAATAATAATAATAAAGAAAATCATAACTATCTCTACAAAACTTGCCCGCATAAGCTAGAAGGTCCGAATAAGATAAATAACCCAATGCAGGCCCCCATAAGCCCGGACGGTCCTATCAAGCAGAAATAATAGCCTGAATAACACTAATTAATCAAATTTCAAAATCATAAATGTGGAACCTTCCATACCATAAAAAAAAGACTCAAACCAGTTAGATAATTATCATAAATATCCTCTCAAATTTGGACTCGAATCAAAACTCATATAATGAATAACGCCGGAGTCAAATCGGTCTTAATCTTATAAATTTCCAGACTTGAACTAAAGCTAATACCATTTTGGTCTCTAATTGAAGATATTGTAACATCTCTATTGAGTCTACAAGAAGCTAATAGTAGTTTTGACCTAAGGCTACCCGAAGGGGTCTACTTTTAACCCCGAAATCCAGTATAAAGCAAATTCTATCCCACACTATACTAAGGTATCTTATTTCACTACTAGACATTAAATTATCCACAATAGAGTTATGAGATAGCAATTTTACCTAAATGGTTAGTGGTTAGCTCAATTATGCCTAATTAAGGTTCCTTAATCGGTTAAATAATTCAAATCATACTAAATATACCTCCAAGACCTAATTCCCATCCCAAAAATAGCATAATATCATATTCATACAGGAATTAAGTTTAATCTTACAAAAAGGTAAGCCTAGCCTATTAGGTATTGAAGAAAGACTGGTGAAGTCAACTAAATCAATGGTTTCCCTTTTCAAGAAGTTCCCGCATGATGCCACACTATCAAAATGGTAACCTAATCATCAATACATGAATAACGGTACCCATATTGTATTTTTATGCTACGGGTAAAAAGTTACATCAAAATCCATGTGGGGATCTCTTACAGAATCACACTTTCGAAACCATCAATGCATCCATCTATGATCAAGGATCATTTTTCCTCAAGAATGGGTAAATTTTGAGCTTAAATGACACTAAAATCAACCCAACAAGAATCTAGAGATTTTGAAAATAAATTGAAGAATTAACCAAAAAATTAATGGAATCTTACCAAGATTTCAATGAAGAAATGATTAATCCAAGATCACGGTTACTCAACATCTCAAAATAATTACTCTCATAATTTCCCACACTCTCTAGAGCTTTAACTCTTGAGTCTTGTGAGAAAAATATGAGAAAATTGGGTAAAAAGGGCACTTTTTAGCATCCAGATGCTTCTTAAGCTACCACTTGACCGCTTAAGTGGTATTTGCTGAGGCCTGATTGTTCCACTAAAGCGGACAAACAGTCATGTAAGGGGCCTCCAATTTAGCGGACTTGGATCTACATAAGTGGCCCAGTAGGAAAGCTTGGTCGCTTGAACAACTGGCTGGCCGGTAAAGTGGCCTCCACTAAAAATACCCAACTGCCGCTTTAGTTATGCACAAGCTAAATCTTAAGAAATTTAAAATTTCCAGCAACCCCTTTGGATTCATTCGAAATCCTATAAATGCAAACAAACTATGTAACCCTATCAAATTGTCATTTCAGACTCAATGACCCGATAAAAATTTCCATATGAGGTCATTTTGACAAACTGTGCACCCTACACCCATGGACTATTTTTTTCAATTCCTGGCCAATTATTCAAAATGAGCCTGAAAGCCTTGGGACCTAACCAAAGGTTGTCCTAGCCTAAAATCTAAATTTTGGAATTGTTAGAACTGTCAGAATTAGCTTAAAAGGTTGTCAAATAAGAGTTTACGCCTGATGGATAGTCCTTACCAATAAAGACTTCAAAATAGAAAATTAGATCTAAAAACCAAACTGATTGCCGGATAACTGAATTGTCAGCTACAACAAGTCATAAATGACTTGGGGAAGCTATAGGAAAGATCTAAAAGGAATTTTTTTAAATAAAGAAAATGACCTGGAGGGTCATTACTATATCCACTACTAGCAAAACTTACTACAAAAGTCAAGGGCTAGGATGTACCTGAAGGCTTGAATTAGCGAGGATACTGGGCTTGTAACTCGCTCTCAATCTCTTAAGCATCTCCTCTACTGGGAGGTGTCTCTATTTAACCTTAACCACTGGAATCTCTCTAGAGATCTACCGTCGGACATTCCTGACTAATATGAACACTAGTTCCTTTGTGAAGGTCAATCTCTCATCCAACTGAATTGAGTCCCAATGAAGTATATGAGAAACATGGGGAATGTAGCGCTGTAAAATAAAAATATGGAAAAATAGATGAAAAATAACAAAATTTGGGGGCAAGGCTAACTCATAAGCAACCTATCCGACTATGCAAAGTATCTCAAAAGGTCCAATAAATCTGAGACTAAGATTGACCTTATTCCCAAACCTCATCACAACCTTGATGGGAGATACTCAGAGGAATACCTTATCTCTATCTCCAAATATGAAGGCACAAAGTCTATGATCTGCATAAGCCTTCTGCCTAGTTCTATCCAAGGACTCTTAAAGCAAGTCAACATTATATGGTGAAATCACGAAGGTATCAAACCATACGATTGGATATCAATATTATCTACCATATAGTTCCACAAATGGTCTCATCTCAATACTCCAATGGTAGTTATTATTATATGTGAACTCTGCCAATTGTAAGTGTTGTTCCTATTAACCTTCAAAATTAATAACATAGGCTTAGAACATGTCTTTAAGAATCTGAAATGTCCTCTTTGACTACCCATTGATATGAGGGTAGAAAATGGAGCCAAGAACCACCTAAGTGGCCAAATCAACCTAAAAATAAAATAGAAGTTGTAAGTGAAAATTGAGCCCTGGTTTGAAATTATAAATATAGGCACTCCAGGTAGGAGAACTATCTTATACACATAAATACGGTCTAATATCTAAGAACTTAAAGATATTTTATTAGGAATGAAATGTTCCAATTTGGTAAATCATCTAAAATGACCTAAATATCATCGAAACAACAAGATATATGAAACACCCTGGGTTTGGACCCTTATAAAATTTCTTGGATTTCTTGGTTTTAGACATCATACAACTTGTGGTTACAAGGTATATGATGTGGTAAAGTTGGTATACTCTTGGTTGTATTCTAAGTAATGGTGGTTGGTTGGTTGAATTGGTTTCTGGAATGGGTACGACTTGGTCGGTACAAGTCATATGGTTGGTGATGGGTCGTATGGTTTGGGGTTTTTCTTCACTTAATCTGAGACTTAGTAACTTAAATTGGATCATATTATAGTGGCTCACCATGAGACGTAAGATATTGTACAAGTCATACAATTGACTCGTATGGTAGACAATGTTCAAACTTCCTTTGGTTTTATTCTGCCAAAGATACGGTTTAGGGGTAATAATCGTATGGTTGGGTACAACTTGGTTTGGGTAAGTCATATGGTGGATAGTTTTGGGTCCAAGTGTGATATTAGAGGGTACAAATAGTATGGGTGAGTCATACCATCTGACAGAAATTTTAAGCAGTTTAAGTTGGGGATAATATGATCATTTCCCCACTTAACATCTTATGTCCCCATAACTTATAACTCTATTGGGATATTATTTACCCTATTATTCTAATCTAAAACACTTAGAAACACTCTCTAATTCTTACTAAGGCTCTTGGGTAAATAAAGGATAAGGTTTTATCTTAAGGATCAATTTAAGAATTGTTAGTTCTAACTAAAGACATATTTTGTATGGTTTTGGGGTTTTGGTATTAAAGGCTCTGTTATGGTTTTCCCATGTTTTAATTATGTTTTTACATATCTTTAATAGTTGTTTGGACAATTGGCTGGATGGGAATGGTTAATTGGTAATTGGATTTGGTTTGGAAACACTACGCCCCCAATATGTTTGATAAAATTCCTATGATAATGCTTTTTCTATGTTATTTGACTTTTAACGGAACTATTGCATGGTATGGTTTGGTAATGGAACCTTAAATGGCATAAATGGTTTAAATTGTTTTGAATGGTTAAATCATAGGGTTGGGTGGTCATGTTTATGGTTAATTAAACCTCCTTGTTGGGTACAAGGGAATCCCCCAAGTAAACATGTAAATGAATAACTTATGGGGTTCACTAGGCCAATAAAAAAATAGAATACTTGTGGGGTACCCGATATTCACCCAAGTTAACCTGATATTGTAATCTATGGGTACATGGGAATCCCTTTAAATAAAAAGGTTGACTAAGGATATTTCTTGCAAGCTATAGTCGGTATAATGATACCACTACTCATAGCCTTAGTTAATAATAATGGATTAATGGTTTGGTTAGATGGTAATAGTTTTAATTAGGAAACAATGATGGGCTTTGATATCTAACTGTGAAGGTGAGAGTCTGATGGATGGACACTTCAAACTCATGTTTGCTGATATGATGGTTGGTCATAGTAACCATATATGATACCATGAGGTACATGGAAATCCTCTAAGTACACTGTACATATGTATCATGAAGAGCTAAGGGTACTTGGGAATCCCCTACTCTTATGGTATCTCTGGTTTGTGTGGCTACATGCACCAGAGCTCGTTCAAGGGGTTATAATGGACCCATATAGACAATGGGTGGTTCTAGGATGCTTAAGCTATATATACCCAGGTTAATGGTTTTAAATTCATACTAAACCCGGATACCTTTCCGGTATGGTTATATATATATGTATGGTTGGTATACATATGGATGGTTTACATAGTTTTACTGGACGACATTATTTTATGCTTATCCTTAGTTTGTGTTAGTGTTCATCGACTAACCTATCTTCAGGTGTCTATATCCCCACACGATGTAGGAATCAACCATTCTACTTCTCCTACTTAATGATCAGATTTGAGATCAGCTATGGGATTTAAGTGGCGAGTTTCCATATTTCAAAAGGTTCTATTTCATATCATGGATGTCTTTACATACTTTTGTTATTTTATGAATATTGGTTGTAGGTATTGATGAGTGGTGAGTTTACCACTCATTCTCACTTAACATTCGTGTACATTACCTTATTTTGAATGAATAAATGAGACATATTTGTGAGTAAATGCACTAATATCCACTCTTTGCTGGCATAGAGTTAAAGAGATCAAAAGATATGGATTGGAGATAAAAATGATAACAAGGAATCTAAGAAGAGTGCCGCTGAAGACCTGAATTACATCAGCCATGGTTACCGCAACCGCGATCCTCAAACCACAGTTGTGGTTAGTCAAGATGGTTAGAGCAACGCAGTTGTAACAAACAATTGCAGTCGTATAGTCGCAGAAATAGAGATCCATGCGCGATCGTGGTTCAGTGGTAATATGCCCAGGGGCAGATCTATAAAAGAACTTAGAAGCATCAAAAGCCATATTTAAGCAAAAACCATTTCTTCTTTAGGGATTACTTTCCTCATAAGATATATTTGAATTCTAGACTTGAAACCCTAATAGGGAAAGTGTGTAATTAACTTTAGATGTAAATTTCTTAGGATTTTTATGAAAAATGAATGTTTTAGATAATACCTATGGTATATCTCTCTTTACTTTCTGCATGAGTAGCTAAAGAATTTAGTCTTGGGATTACGTTGAACTAGAGTGTAATTTGTGTGTGGGTATTATTGTGTTTGCATGATTGTTAGTTGTTGAGTAAGGATTTCACTATTTATTGAGCTTATGAGATTTAATTTGATGGTGAAAGCCCCAAATATACAATTAAGTTTGATGGGTGAAAACCCCAAACTCTAGAAACCCTTTAGCATGATTGAAATAGGGATGGAGTGAACATGAGGTAACCCATAACATCATTGAAAGAGGGTTATAGGGGGATAAGACAATGGTGGAAAATTAAGCCTATGGATTTCTCCCTCTTGCAATCTTAGAAATAAGTGTATTAGGAGTGAAAAACATGTCAAGAGCATCATCTTAGAAATTGGGATGCTTGATTGAGGTTTTGGGTGATTATGAATTTCACACTTGTTAGGTGGTCGAAAGAGCCAACGGGTGAAATCATTGTGGTTTTATCGAAAGATTGACCAAAATGACCTTCGACCTAGCCTATCCTTTAGTTAACAACTAAATTTCATGATGGACCAACATCAACCCATACGTACTACCTATAGGTAGACATAATCCCAATATTTCCTTGAAATCTTGAATTCTAAGTAAATGTTTCATTCACCAAGTGCTTGTTAAAGTTTTTTGTAAAGAGTTTCAAAACAAATCTCCCCATTTAATTTTACATTTTATTTTTTTAGCATTCTCAAATCTTGTGGTAATTTGAGCATCCATAAGAATTGAAGTCTATAATTCACTCCATGAGATTTGGCCCCAATTCAAATTGGGTTACTTGACAACAACTGCCCCACCCCTTGATTTTGGGAGTGAGTTGATCATTTTCAAAATGGCACCATTGCCGGGGAGTGAAATATAGATTTCGCTTATGTGTTGTCATTCTTACTTGGGAATACCCGGAGTGGTGTAATGTACTTTATTTGTTATTTTTGAACCTTTTGTAGGTGATCAAAGTATAAATAGAGCAATGAGAGATAATTTAAGAAATATGGGCCCCCTCAATGCCCCTCTTGATATTGAAGGCCAATTAAATGAGGCGGAACAAACATGTGCAATTTGTATTCTGCCAACAAATGGGAATGGAGTATTTCATATGATAAGTATTATTCTTCGCATGTTTCAAATGAAAGGATTGTATGAGGGTCAAGCATATGAGGACCCGAATGTCTATTTGAAGAACTTTGTGAAAGTTTGTGCGCCATTTAATATACCACATATTACACACGAATCCATCCGTCTTTGACTTTTCCCATTTTCACTAACAAGTGAGTCGATTTTATGGCTTCTCTCACTTTCACCCGAATCAATTACATTATGGGAAGATCTTACTATGGTGTTTCTTAATACATACTCCCCACCATAAAAAATACTTCAAAAGCGGGATGAGATTATGAACTTCTGATAAATGAATGGAGAGCCGTTATTTGAAACTTGGGAGAGGTTTATAGTAAAGTTAGCCCAATGCCCAAATCATGAGGTTCTAGAAAAGATGCTCCTCAAAATTTTCTGTAGTGATCTTGATCCAATAAACCAAACGGTGGTGGATAATGCGGCGGGCGATTCTATAGTGATATTGTATTATCTTACGGCCTTCCGATTAATAGAAGAAGTATCAAAACAAATCAGGGTTGGCATACCCGAGACACCAAAGCTTCAAAAACCCCTTCTACTAAATCCGTGAAGACTAATGAACAAAGAAAATGAGAAGTAGAAAAGGAGGAGAACATGGAAAAAATGATGACCCAACTTGAGATCTTGACGAAGCATGTTATGGGTGCACTCGCGAAAGAGGTAAATGCCATAGAATCAAAATCTTATGAAGAGGATAAAGAGGCAATGAAGTTGGATCGAGAAATCCGGTACTTGGAAAACTACTTGGGGGATTCCCATCCCGCATATCAAAGGTAAGGTGGGAACCAAGGTTGGATGGAACGTGAGTGGGATCGTGAATGTGACTATGACCATTATGTTCCTCCTTATAATCCAGATAAAGCCAAGGAATCTAGTGCCATTTACCTTGAGAAGTTAAAGACCAAAGATATGTTAGCAAGGATCTTGAATAGAGTAGAAGGCACATAACAGATGGTTCGTGAGTTGAAGGGTTATTTCTTCCAACTCTCTAAAATGGTGGTGTCTCACTCTGCCTCTATCAAGCAATTGGAAACCCAAGTGGGGCAAGTATTGATGAAATTAAATACTAGACCTAGTGGTGGACTTTCGAGCAACACAATTGCTAACCCAAAATACGACGTCCAAGTCCTAGCAATCATCACAAGGAGTGGAAGAACACTTGAGGAACCTTTTAGAGGAGACATACATGAGAATATGCCCAAGGCCAAAGCAAATGAGGTGACACCTCAAAGAAGAGAGGTAAATAATGAGAAAGAGGTCAATGAAAGAAATGAGGAGGTGGTTAAAGTTGAAAGGCCACAAGAGGAAGAAATATCAACCATCCAAGTTCCTCCCCCGTTTCCTTAACGTTTGCATAAAAAAGAGAAAAATGAAAAATTAATGAAGTTCATGGCCAAACTTAGCAACTTATCAATAAACATTCTATTGCTTGAAGCTATCCAAGAGATCCCGAGATACACTAAGTTGATGTCCAAGAAAAAACTCGTTGAAGGAGATACTATTGACATCACTCATAGATGTAGCTCTATCATAGATAGCAAAGTTGCGGAAAAGAAAGATGACCCCAGAGCATTCACTATTCTTTGAGCAATTGGGATGCATTAATTTGAAAAAGCTCTATGTGACCTTGATGCGAGCATCAACTTAATGCCTTTTTTCATTTACAAGAAACTTGGTCTGGATACCCTAACGCCAACCTCCATGAGACTTGTGATGGCAGACCGGTCTATAAAAACTCCAGTAGGTATATTGTTTGATGTCCTTGTGAAAGTGGACAAGTTTATTCTCCTAGTGTATTTTGTCGTATTGGATTGTGAAATGGACTAAGAGGTGATAAAAATTCTTGGTCATCCTTTCTTAGCCACTGGGAGAGCCATTTTTGATCTATAGCTAGGAGCGATGAAATTTAAAGTGCAAGAGAATGAGGTCTCTTTCAAAATTTTCAAGTCATAGAAACAAACCACAAAGTTGCAAGTAGTATCCGTGGTTGATATTTAAAATGAGAAGATGAATGAAGAGGAATTTGAGGACCCACCTTGAGAATAAAGGAAGGAAGACATCATGCCAGGATGATAACTAAGGTGCTTGGTGGGAGGGAACCCACAAATTCCATAAGAGAGGCTCGTATCCTTTTTTGTGTTTTTTGGTTATGTTTTTGTAGGACAGATGTTATATTTTGCATATGAATAACACATGCATTTGTGGAACTATGGAGTGCTTCAAATAAGTTGAATAGGGGAGAAGTGTGGCAAAATTGAGTAAAATGCTAAACAGGGGAAAATAGGAGTGAAGAATTGGTCTGGGTTACTGTAATTGCGGTCCCCCAATGCTATCGAGGTCACACGGGTGTCTGCAATCACAATCCCTTGATCGTAGTCGTGACCACTTCTGCCAAGTAACACCTAGTTGCCCTTATTTCCCTCACACTCCCTTTTAAGATTGTACTATCAAATTTAGGCTAATTTCTGGTCAAGTTTGTGCACTCAAACAATATCCTTGCATTTGGTTGCATCAAACTCCCGTAGGTGACATGAATTCATGATTTTACTTATAAAAATAGGCCATAGAATACATGATTAAGTAGGGCATAAAATTTTGATTGTTATGCTTTCCATGTTGTTATATTTGGTATTGGTGTGATGTTGGCTATTTGATTAACGTGAGCACACAAGTGGGGGAAATCACGAGTACCCAAATTGTGTGTAAAATAGTTAAACCAATGAGATATGAATACCCTGTGTTTTATAAAATGCTCTAATGAACTTTTAATACTTATATTTGCTTTCTGAAGGGCATTCACACACTTTTTAGCATTGTTCCAATGATCTTCATATGCTTCCACATTGTAGAACATACTATTAGCCTAAATTTGAAAGAAATCTGTACATGGAGAGCTGAAACAGGACTAGCCTCAGGTAGCGTGACCGCGGTAACTGAGGACAGCTCCCTGCCATTCCAAAAATCTTGCATTTCCAATTTTTAGTCTAGAAACACCAAGCACCTAGTCCAATGAACTCTTATGATCAATGTAGCACATTTTGAATTATTAAAATGCCATCGAAAGATATAATATATGCTTAGTGATTTTAGGATAACCTCATGGATAAGTATAATCACATCCAATTCATGGCACCCGAGTGCCACACTCTTTACTACAGGGATCTTCCATGGAAAAAGCTGCTCTCAAAGAGAGGAATTATCTTGGATAATATGCAAGAGAAATATTAGAACTTCATGAAAAACTTAAATCCATAGGGTGGCGGTGCTTCGCCTCGGATCCATGCATTGCAAATGAGCAATGGGTCTATGAATTCTATGCAAGCATTGGTGAAGTCTCTTTTATTGACCCACTCAATGTGTCTGTCAAGATTTAGGAAAAGCCGATGAATTTTGGGGCTAAACAAATAAATGGTGTTTATGGGATCAAGCTGGCAGATATAGGTGAATTCAAAGTGTAGGGGTGTAAATTGGGGAATTGGTTGGCCCAACGGCTATGCTCCGAAAGGGATGTCTCGTGGACAAAAAATAAAAACAATATTACCATGAATGACTTTACCTCCTAGGCTTGGATATGGTTGTACATCATTTGTAGCTGAGTTTCTCCTTGCACCCATATGACAACAGTCCTAAAATTGTGTGCTAGGATGGTTGTGTGCATTTTAGAAGGCATCCTTCTAGATGTTGGTCAACTCGTGGTTAATGAAATAGATCATTTCAAGAACCAATATGGTATGCATCTCTTCTTCCCCTTTTAAATAATTGAGCTTTGCAGGAAAGCAGGGGTGGATGAGTATGCTAGTGATATATGGGTGTTCCCCAATTCCCCCATTTACCCCATGAGGATTAGAGGAAAGGGCGCTCTCGGCAAAAGCAAAAAAAGAAAGATCGACTTGGAAAAGTTGGCATGCAGTGAACTTGAGTCTTATAGGACAACCACTATGGGACCCTTTGAGGATATTAGAGTAAATATTTCAACCATCAAATAACTTGTGTCTAGTTTGCTCCAAGGACTAGGAGAGCCTTCCACCACTCATCATTCTTATGTACATGTACCGATTTTGAGAATTACAAGGAGGACCAAAATAAGCAATAAGCTAGCATTGATAATATTTAAAAGGACTACTCTTCTTTGGTGGAGTCATATCGAGACCTCCGAATCGACATAAAAAAATTGTTACATGGGAGAAGAAGAGGGATGAATTCTTTTTCAGGAAATGGAAGGGCATAAAGGGCCTATAAAAGGTTCTAAGTCCAGGAGATAGACTTCTTTCTTCTAGGGTGGACAGTGACTATGAGACCCCAACCGAGTGGTCCAATTTTAAGGACAAGAGTGGTGATGCAGAGTCCAACAGTGATAGAAACCCTTGATGTGGTTTTAGGGAGCACCCTTATCTTTTTTTCCTTTGATTATTTCTGTAGTGGGGACACTACTACCTTTGAAGTTGGGGGTATCTCCTTAGTCTTATTCTTTTAATTCGGGCCAGTATTATTGATATTTCTGCATATTTTTCTGCTCTTCTGTATAATTTGTATCTTTATGTTTATTTGGGTTTGTAATAATTGGGCATTCGAATGGTATCCACATTTGCATGGATTAGTTTGTTCTAGGTTTGTCATCTTATTTTAGTTCCCTTATAATTGAGTTTCTAACCATGAACTTAAGGGAAGTCTGAGTTTCTATAGCATTGATAATCTGGGATTGCATTGTTATCCATGGGTGAAGTCTTAGTAACCATATGGTGAGTCTCCCGTACTATGATTTGTAAAGTGAGACAACAGTTTGGGTGGTTTCCATGATTAGCAAATTGTGTGTGGTGCGATACAAAAGCAAACAGCCCCATCCGTCCGAAATTTTTGCAAAATTCAAAGGCATGGACGTGAGCAACTTTGTGAGAATTTTTTTTTCCTCTTTTTATTACTCCAAAAGTTGACATTGAAAAAAAAGTAAATACTCCATTTTTATCTCGAGATGGTAGAACAATTGAACACACTGACAAAGTTCTCATGTCATGAGTGTCAGGTTAATTGTCATCGTCTCATATGTACTTGTACCATCTAGAACATGCTCCATTAGTCTTTCAAGGTTAAAATTTGATTTTTCTTTGTTGGTAAAATGATCATTAGCCATCTTGTGATTTTAGAAGCCCATTTAGCCTAAAAAGTGTACCCATTAATAATTATCCTTAGTACCAACTTAGAGCATTTTGACCTTTCTTTGGAAAACTCATTACAACCTGTGACTCTTCTTTTTTATCTCTCTTGTGACCCAAACCCTCCTTGAACTAAAAAATATAACTTGAGGCTAAAAGCCTAAGTTGGGGGTGGTAAAGGTTGATGGAAGAAAGTGTAAGGCCCCAAAGTTGTTAGAGAAATTCCTCGTGAGCTTGAACAAAAATAAATGGAAAATTAAATCAAAGAAATGAAGTGAACGTAAGTTGCAAGAAAAATAAATCACAGAAAATTAGTTCACAAAGAATGCTATTTGTAGGCGTAGGAAAAGAAAGAAATTAAAGAAGACTGGCCCTTAACAAAAAAAAAGATTGAAAAAGTGTGATGTGAATGTTCAAGAAGGGGTGTAGCCATGTTATTCTGAAATGATATCCTACCCCAAACCCTAAATATACACTACAAGCACAAAAATTCCTTTGTAATTCCCAACCAAGTGTGGTCATTGTAGTGATGATTAAAAATAGGGGAAATCTTATGGCATGGTACTTGTCAACATGAAGAATTTCTTAAGAGAGTGTGTGGTTGCACTTAAAATTCCTTTTTACATGCTTGGTACTAGGTGTGTGAATTTTCTCTTTCTTGTGAGAAGGCATATGCATATTTGGGGTGGATAATTTTGTGATCTTCCGCACAATGAGATAATTAGAAGTATTACATGATTGTAGTCAACATGTGAGTTATTTTTAGAGTGTTAATAATTACTACATATCTTCTCCCCAAAGTCTATGGCATCCTTTGCTAGTTTATTTTATGATGAGAGGAGTCGTTAAAAGCCTATTTTCCCGTGTGTGAAAAGCTTTTGGTGGTAGAAATCAAGTTTAAGTCATCATGATCATTGAGCGATAGATTGAGGGCATACATATAAAATTGTCTCATAATAAGGGGTAGTATTGATTGAGGACAAACAAGGTCTTAAGTTGGGGATGTTTATAATTGGTGATTTTACCACTCATTCTCGCTCAACATTCGTGTACATTACCTTATTTTGAATGAATAAATGAGACATATTCATGAGTAAATGCACTAATATCCACTCTTTCCAAACATAGAGTTGAGGAGATCAAAATATGTGGATTAGAGTTGAAAATGATAAAAAGAAAGCAATTAAGAGTGTAATTGAAGACCTAGACTGCGTCAGGCTCAGATATCGTGACCGCACTCCTTAAGCCATAGTTGTGGTCAGTCAAGACGGTCAGAGTAATGCGATCGCAAAACACAACCGTGGTTGCTTGGTCGCGGTCACAGAAAACCATGCGCAATCGTGGTTCAGCATGAATATGCCCAAAGGTAGATCTGTAAAAGCACTTAGACGCATCCTGATCCATATTTAAGTAAAAACCCTTTATTATTTAAGGATAACTTACCTCATAAGATATCTTTGAATTCTAGACTTGAAACCCTAATTGGGCAAGTTTATAATTAGCTTTGGAGGATAAATTTCTTAGAAATTTTGAGAAAAATGAATGCTTTGGATAATCCTTATGGTATATTTCTCTTTACTTTCTTCATGAGAAGCTAAAGAATTTAGTCTTGGGATTATGTTGAACTAGACTGTAATTTGTGTGTGGGTATTGTTGTGTTTGCATGATTGTTAGTTGTTGAGTAAAGATTTCACAATTTCTTGAGCTTATGAGTTAGAATTTGATTGGGTAATGCCCCAAATATTCAAATAGGCTTGATGGGTAAAAACCCAAACTCTAGAAACCCTTTATAATCCTTGAAAGAGGGATGAAAGTGAACATGTGGTAACCCGTAACATCCTTGAAAAAGGGTTATAGGGGCACAAGGCAATGGTGGAGAATTAAGCCTATGGTTTGATCCATGTTGCAATCTTATAAATAAGTGTATTAGAAGTGGAAAACATGTCAAGAGCATCATCCTAGAAATAGGGATGCTTGATTGAGGGTTAGGGTGATTATGAATTTCACACTTGTTAGGTGCTCGAAAGAGCCAACGGGTGAAATCATTGTGGTTATATCGAAAGATTGACAAAAATGAACTTCGACTTAGCCTATCCTTTAGTTAACAACTAAATTTCATGATGGACAACCATCAACCTACATGCATTACCTCTAGGTAGACATAATCCCAAAATTTCCCTCAAATCTTGAATTCTAAGTAAAAGTTTCATTCACCAAGTGATTGTTAAAGTTTGATGTGAAGACTTTTAAAACAAATCCCCCATTTTATTTTACTTATCATTTTTATTAGCATTTCGGGTAATCTTGTATTAATTTGAGCATCCATAAAAATTAAAGTCTACAATTCACTCCTTGAGATTCAACCCCAATTCAAATCGGGTTACTTGACAATGACGAACTCACCCCTTGATTTTGGGAGTGAGTTAAGAATTATCAAGTATGGTTGGGGGATTCCCCAACTAGACATTATTCTTATTTTGTTTAGAGGCTTTGTTGAACTACTATGGGTGGGAATGGGCGGTGTTGGTATTGGTGTCGGCCTTAGTATTGGTATTGGGGCTTATGCCTTTGGACTAAATTTATGATTGTTCCATCCTTTTATGTTATGTTATGGACAAGAACATGGTTTATATATTGGTTGATGGTTGGCAATGAATGGTTGGACTTGTTTGGGTTAGGCACAATTATAGAACTATCCAGACTCTTAGATTATACTTATACTCAATCTTGTTATATGGTCAGAATTCTTCCGACTTAAGGTATGCATATTTGGAGGTTAGGTTGGGTAACAAGAGTAGTCCCCAATCCTGGTTGTACTAGGGAAGACCATTACGATAAGACCCAAGTTCAGGTCGTGTCAATATGGTATTAGAGCTTTAGTCTCATGGGCTATTTAGAGTCGATAAAGCCATGTCGAATAGAGTCTTTTTTAATGGTGTGTAGCGCTCCATACTCATAAGAGAATGACTACAAGACATTTAGGAAATGTTTCACTTTCTTGGTATTCTATTTTTAAGATTGGAGTCTAAGTCCTGGAATCTTCTCTAATCTTGGTTTATTCACTTTTTAGATTATGCCTCAATGATCTGAGATGCAAGGTAACTTTTCTGTCCCAACTAGGAATAATGTTGATATGACATAATATTCTTAGTGGATGCATACTGGTCTAGGGGTCCAGTCCCTGATATTTCTGGAGTTCCACCGATTGCTACTAGTCCTCCTAAGGATGAGGTGACAAATGCAGAATTTTGTCAATTGATTCATGTTATTACTTAGTTTGCTACTTCTCAGGCTGAGCGGGGTGCATCTGTTTTTTCATTTGGTGAGGCCACAAGGATTGACCAGTTTGTGAATATGAATCCTCCTACTTTTATTGGTGTAAAGGTAAAGGAGGATCCTCAGGGTTTCTTGGATAAAATGGATAAAATCATTAGGGTGATGTAGGCCAGTAATGTAGAAGGGGTGAATTTTGCTGCTTATCAGCTTAAGGATGTGGTGTACAAATAGTAAGAGTAGTGGGATAAGGTAAGAGTTCATAATGAGGAATCAACTTTGTAATACACTTTCTCTAATACTTTTATGGATTGCTTCTTTCCATAGGAGTTTAGGGAAGCAAAGGCAAAGGAATTAGTCAATCTGAGACAAAAAAAATATCTGTCAAGTAACATGCCTTGAAATTTTGTCATCTATGAAGGTATGATCCGAAATTAGTGTTTGATATAAGGGAAAGAAAGAGAAAGTTCACTTTTGGACAGTTACGTGATTTGACCTTAAAAGTAAGATTGGATTACTGATCAAGGATATGGATATTTGTAGGTTGGTAATTCATATAAAACAGGCGGAGGAGGAAAAAAGGAAGCTGATGGAGTTTGGGGAAAGGCATAGTAGAAAGTTTAGGTCTTCTAAACAAGGTGGTGGGCAATAGCATAGTAGTAGGAATGATAGTAAGTTGCCAAAGAAGAAGTGGTGGAGTACTGGTTTCTTCTCTATAGCTAGTGCTCCTTACCCAAAGAAGTCGAGTGATATATGTCAGAAAGGTGGCAATAATTTTTTGGCACATGGTGTCTAATCTCAAGAAAGTGGGGATTAGTCGGCCTCATTGTGTCCTCCTTGATGGTTCTATGGTAGGTTGAATAAAGGTTTCTGTGGCGAGGGGAGGAACTGGTATTTCAAATGTGGTCAACTAGGCCATATGCTTACAAACTATCTGGTTGTTAAGGGTGCTTCTTGAGCAAGTAAGGATCCGGTTGTTTCATCTTCAACTACGGTACCAAAGGGTTCTACTTCTGCATTAATTTATGTTTTTTATTACCGGTGTAGGTCGTAATAGGGTATATGATCTTGCTATTCGGCAGGAATCTGAGGCATCACCTGATAACATGACAGGTATGTTACAACTCTTTTCTTGTGATGTGTATTATTTGTTTAATACAGGGTCCACTCTCTCTTATGTGACCCCATTTATGGCTATTCTTGATTACGAGGTTATTTTAGATTATTTTTCTATTTTTACCACGGTAGGTGACTCTATGATTGCTAAGAGAGTCTATAGGGGGTGTGGTATCTTTTTGTAGTAGGCAGATTTTGGTGGATTTTTTTGAACTTTATATGGTGTATTTTGATGTTTTTCTTGGGATGGTTTGGTTACACTCTTGTATTGTCGGACCTGTAAGGTTGTCTTTAAGTTCCCTAGTGAACCGGTTATTGAGTGGGTGGGTGGTTCCTTAGCTTTTAGGGGGAGGTTCATTTGTTATCTTAGATCTCATATACTATTCTCTAAAGTGTGTCTCTATCACTTGGTCCAAGTTAAAGATTCTAACACGAAAGGTCCTTCTTTATGTTTAATTTTGGTGGTAAATAATTTTCCTGAGGTGTTTTCGGATGATCTTCCTTTAGATTGGGAGATTGAGTTTGGTTTTGATTTGGTTTTAGACATTTGTCCAATATCTATTCCTCCTTATAGAATGGCTCTGGCAGAGTAGAGGGAACTTATGAAGCAACTTAAGGATCTTTTGAATAAGGGTTTCATCCGTCCTAGTATATCCTCGTAGGGTGCACCAGTTTTATTCATGCAAAATAAAGATGGTTCCATTCGGATATGCATTGACTATCGACAGTTGAATAAGGTGACAGTTAAAAAAAATATCCTCTTTCGAGGATAAATGACTTGTTTGATCAGTTGCAAGGTGCTAAATTCTTTTTTAAGATAGATCTTTGGTTTGGGTATTATCAGCTTAAGATTAGGGAGGTATATATCCCTAAGAATTCTTTATAAACTCAGTATGGGCACTTTAAGTTTTTGGTTATGTCATTAGGTTTGACTAATGCCCTGATAATATTTATGGATTTGATGAACAGAGTTTTCAAGTAGTTTCTGGATATTTTTATCATTCTGTTCACAGATGACATCCATGTATATTGTAAGAGTGAGGTGAATCTTTCCAATCACCTTCGTGTGGTGTTGCAGACCATAAAAAAACAGCAGTTGTATGACAAATTCTCCAAGTGTGAGTTTTGGTTGAACATTGTAACTTTTCTTAGTCATATTATTTCTAGTGAGGGGATCATGGCAGATCAACAAAAGGTGGTGGTGGCTAAAAGGTGGCCAAGACCCATGACTCAAAATGACATTCGGAGCTTCTTGGGTTTGGATGGGTATTATAGGAAGTTCGTGGAAAGGTTCTCAATGATACCTGCCCCATTGACTAAGTTGACTCAAAAGAAGTTAAAGTTTTCTTGGTTGGATGCTTGTTAGGGGAGTTTCGAGAAACTAAAGGAAAAGTTAACTTTAATTTTGGTTTTGACATTACTTGAAGAAAATGAGGGATTTGTAGTTTATCCTGATGCATCTTGGGTGGGACTTGTTGTGTTTTGATGTGACATAGAAAGGTAATTTCCTATTCTTCCAGGTAGTTAAAGGTACATGAGAAGAATTATCCTACTCATGACTTGAAGCTTTTAGCGGTTTTTTTTAATTTAAAAATCTGGTGGCATTTTTTGTATGGAGTGCACATGAACATCTTTTTTTTTATCATAAGAGTCTACAATATGTGTTCACTCAGAAGGAGCTAAATCTCAGTCAGGCGAGATAGTTAGAGTTTCTCAAGGACTATAATATGAGTATTCACTACCATCTAGGTAAAGCTAACGTGGTTGCTGATGCTCTTAGCAGATTGTCCATGTGAGTTTGTCCCAAGTGGATAAGGAGAAGTGGGAATTGGTAAAAGATATTCATCGCTTGGCTAATGTCGAACTTCACCTCTTGGACTCTGACAAAGGTGGTATAATGGTATAAGAAGTGGTTCGGTCATCTCTTGGTGCAAAAATAAAGGAGAAGCAAATTCTACATCCTATCTTTATGAAAATCAAGAGTGATGTTGACACGCACAAAATGATGGTATTTTAGATCAGTGGTGATGGTACCTTGAGGTACAAAGATAGGTTATGTTTTCTTAATGTATATTTTTTGAGGCGAAGGATTTTGGCTGAGCTGCATGAATCGAGCTGTGTGGTACATCCCGATTCGACAAAAATATATCATGATCACAAGGAGATGTACTGGTTGAATGGTATTAAAAATGATGTGGTTGATTTTTTGGCCAAGTGTTTAGTGTGTCAACAAGTGAAAGATGAACAAATTAGGCCTGGGGGCATGTATCAGGAGATAGATTTTCTTGAATGGAAATAAGTGGTAATGAATGTGGATTTCATTATCGGTCTTCATCGGTCTTAAAACCAATTTGATTCAATTTGGGTCATCGTGGATAGGATGATAAAGTCTGCTCACTTTTTACTGATGTGGACTAACTTTTTGGCTAAAGACTATACACTGTTGTATCTTCATAGGAATTTAAAGCTGGATGGGGTACCTATTTTGATTATCTCATATTGTGGTACATATTTTTTTATCTTATTTTTAGAAGTCTTTTCAGAAAGGGTTGGGGACTAAGGGTAGTTAGAGTACTACTTTTCACCTGCAGATGGAAAGGCAAGCAAAAAGGACTATTCATACATCGGAGGTCATGCTGTGTGTGTGTGTGATTGGTTATGGTGGAAATTGGGTTGAGTATCTACCTTTGGTAGAGTTTGCTAACAACAACGACTATCATTCTAGTATTGGGATTGAAACTCCCTGGGTTTTTGGAACCGTAGATATTTCCTAGATTTTTTGTTTCTAGATAAGATACAACTCGTGGGTACCAGTTGTATTGGTGAATACGACCAGTATGGGATGTTCATACCCTATGGTGGGGATTTTGTGCATTTTAGATGGGGGTATTGGTGGATACGACCGGTATGGGATGGTCATACCCTGTGGGTTGTATTGGTGGATACAACCAGTATGGGATGGTCATACCCTATGGGGGGATTTTATGCATTTTAAATAGGGGTAATCTGAACATTTCCCTACTTAACCTATTAAGGCCCCACGACTTATATCATACTTGGGAGGTTATTTACCATATTATTCTAATCTTAAACACTTAGAAACTCACTCAAATTTTCTCTAAGGCTCTTGGGAAAAGAAAGGCTAGGGATTCATCTAGAGTAGAAATTTCGGGTTTGTACGAGTTATTTCTCTCCATCATCTTCATAATCTAAGGCATGTAATCCTCCCTCATTGTTAGTTCCAACTAAAGGCATATTTTATATAATATTTTCATGGCCTAATTTTTGTATGTTTTTGGGGTTTTCAAATATATATTCGGTTTTGGTATTAGATGCTTGATTATGGTTTTCCCATGTTTTAATTATATTTTTACATGCTTTAATCATGATTTGGACAATTGATTACATGAGAATGGTTAATTAGTAATCAGAATTAGTTTTGGAAACACTATGGCCCCAATATGTTTGATAAAATGCTTATGATAATGCTCTTACTATATTATGGGACTTTAAATGTAACTATTGCATGGTATGGTTTGGTAATGGAACCCTAAATGGTATAACTTTCTTAAATAGTTTGGAATGGTTAAATGTAATGGTTTCGTGGTCATTATTATGGTTAATTAAACATCCTAGTGGGGTACATGGGATTCCCCCAAGCAAACTTAATAATGGAACACTTGTGGGGTACATGGAAATCCTCTAATTTAACTTGATAATTTAATCAATGGGTACATGGGAATCCTTTTACACAAAAAGGTTCGCTAAGGACTTTGCTTGCTAGCTATAGTTGGTATGACGACACCACTACTCATAGCGTTGGTTAATAATAAGGGTAAGGTGGTTTGGTTAGATAGAAATGGTTTTAATTGAGCAATAATGGCGGAGTGTGATAGCTAACTGTTAAGGTACGAGTCCAATGGACGGACACTAGAAATTCATATTTGCGAACATAAGGGTTGGTCATAGAGACCATATGTGATACTATGAGGTATATAGGAATCCTCTAATTGCACTGTACATATGTATTATGAAGAGCAAAGGGTACTTGGGAATCCCCTACTCTTCTAGTATCTCCAGTTCATGTGGTGTTGTACTTTGATGCACGTTCAGGGAGTTAAACTGGACCCATATAGTCCGTGGGTAGTTTTAATACGGTTAAGCCACACATACCCAGGTTAATAGTTCTTAAGACATGCTAAACTCGATTCTCTTTATGAGCATAATTATATATATTAAAGTATGGTTATGTGCATATGGTTGGTTTAATTGGTTTTACAGGTTGGCATTATCTTATCCTTATCATGAATTCATGCAAGCATTCACCCGCTAACCCATCTTTTGGTGGCTGTATCCCTATGCAATGCAGGAATTGGCCATTCTACTTCTCCTGCTTAGTGATCAAATTTGGGATCAACTATAGGATTACAGTGTTGATGCCAAAAGGCTCCATTTCATATTATGGATATCTTTTTATACTTTGGTATATTTATGGATATTGGTTTTCGCTATGGTTGGGGGCATGTCCTAATCATATATTGTTTTTCTTTTGATAAGTGGCTTTATTGAACTACTATGGGTTGGAATGGGAAATGTCGGTATTGGTGTCAACCTTAGCATTGATAGTGTAATTGGGGCTGACACTGGTTGACTATATTGTTGATTGTTCCATCTATTTATGTTTTGTTATATACATGAACTTGGTTTTTATATTGGTCCGGTCATGGTTGAGAGTTGGGTTTCAGATGATTGGACTTGTTAGGGTCGGTCACGATCTTTGACCTATCCAAGAGTCTGGGTTTTTGCAAATACTTTATCTTGTCAATTGTTCAAAACTCATCTAACTTAGGGTATGCATTTAGAGGTTGGGTTGGGTAACGAGGGTGGTCCCCAGTCCTGGTTGGACTTAGGATGCCCATTACGGCAAGGCCCTAGTTCGAGTTATGTCAATTTGGTATCAGAGCTTTAGGTTCATAGTGAATTTGAAGCCCACAAAACCGTGTTGAGTAGAGTCTCTTTTAAGGGTGTGTAGCATGCCATACTCAAAAGGAAGAGATAACAAGGCATTTTGAAATATTTTACTTTTTTGGTATTCTATTTTCAAGCTTATAGTCTAAGTCTTTAAATCTTCTCTAATCTGAGTTTGTTTGCTTTTCAGATAATGCCTCAAAAATTTGAGATGCAAGGAGACTCTTCTATCCAATAAGGGACAAGGTTAATGGGACACACACTACCTAGGGGTTCCATACTCGATCTAGGAGTCCAGTTCCTGATATTTCTAGAGTTCCACCAGGTGCTACTAGAACTCCTCAGTTTGAGCTGTTGAATGCGAAATTTCATTAATCAATTCATGTTATTACTCAGATAGTTTCTACTCAAGTTGAGCGGGATGCATATATTATTTTATCTGCTAAAAAAACAGGGTTTGGACTATATAAAAAGATGAATCCTTCTACTTTTACTAGTGTAAAGGTGGAAGAAGATCCTCAAAGTTTCTTGGATAAAATAACAAATATTTTTTGGGTAATATATTCCATGAATATGAAAGAGGGATAGGGTATAAGCTGATATTAAGGAGTCAACATTGTGGGAGACTTTCTCTAATACTTTTCTAGATAGCTTTTTTCCTCAGGAGTTGAGGGAAGTGAATGCAGTGGAATTCATTCATATGAGACAAGGGAAAATGTCTGTCAAGGAATATTTCTTGAAATTTCATCAGCTGTCAAGGTATGCTTCGGAATTGGTGTCTGATATGATGTCAAGGATGAGAAAGTTCACTTCTAATCTATCTTAGGATTTGGTCCATGATGCAAGGAAGCATTACTGATCAAAGATATGGATAGATGGTGGTTTTTATGCAACTGATGGAGAAAGAAAAGAGGAAATAGGCTGAGTTTGGGGAAACAAAGGGTAAGAAGTTTAGCTCTTCTGAACAGGGTGGTGCTCAATAACAAGGTATTTGGGATGGTGGTAAGTGGCCAAAGAAGAAGTGGGAGAGTTCTAGTTCCTTCTCTACAAGTAGTGCTCCTTACTCGAAGTAGTCGAGTGATATGCGACAAGAGTGTGGTGATAATTTTCAGGAATATGGTGCCTAATCTGAGGTGAGTGGGGAACAATTAACTTCATCCTACCTTTCTTGTCAGTTTTGTGGTAGGTTGTATTGGGTCTTCTGTGATGAAGGGAGGGGCTGGTATTTCAAATATTGTTAGCCAAGCCAAATATTGAGAAATTATTTGGATGGTAAGGGTTCTTCGGGAGCGAGTAAGGCACCGGTTGCTTCAGCTTCTGCTCCTGGACCAAAGGCTGCGGCTTCTGTGTCTGTTTCTGCTCCTGGAACCAATACTGGTCAGAATAGGCTATATGCTCTTGTTACTTGAAATGAGTCTAAGGCATCACCTGATGTCATGATTGGTACGTTACAATAGTTTTATTCAATGATGATATTTTTGTGTATTCTAAGAGTGAGGTGGATCATGCTAATCACCACTGTGTGGTGTTGTAGACCTTGAAGGACCAACAGTTGTATGCCAAATTCACCAACTGTGATTATTAGTTGAATGTTGTGACTTTTCTTGGTCATATTATTCCTAGTGAGGGGATCATGGTAGCTATGGAAAAGGTGGTTGTGGTTAAAAGTTGGCCTAGACCCACGACTCAAATTGATATTCGGAGCTTCTTAGGTTTGATGGGTATTATAGGTGGTTCGTGGAAAGTTTCTCGATGATAGCTACTCCATTGACTAAGTTGACTCAGAAGAAGGTAATGTTTTCTTGATTCGATGCTTGTGAGGGGAATTTCGAAAAGGTTAAGAATAATGCAAATTTAGCTTTGGTTTTGACATTGCCTGGAGATAATGAGGGGTTTCTAGTTTATGGTGATGTTTCCCTGGTAGGACTTGGTTGTATTTTGATGCAGCATAGGAAGGTGATTGCCTATGCTTCCAGGCAGTTGAAGATACATGAGAGGAATTATCCTATTCATGATTTGGATCTTTTAGCAGTGGTTTTTTCTTTGAAAATTTGTTGGCATTATTTGTATGGAGTGCATGCAGACATATTTTCCGATCATAAGAGTCTACAGTATGTGTTACCTCAGAAGGATTTAAATCTTAGGTAGAGGATATGGTTAGATCCTCAAAATCACTATGATATAAGTCTTCACTACCACCCAGGTAAAGTTAATGTGGTTGTAGATGCTCTTAGAAGATTATCCATAGGGAGTTTGGCTTATGTGGATTAGAAGAAGCGAGAATTATTGAAGGATATTCACCGCTTGGCTAATCTTGGAGTTTGTCTCTTGGACTCCAACAAAGGTGGCGTGATGGTACAAGAAGTGGTTCGGTCATCTCTTGATTCAGAGATCAAGGAAAAGAAAATGCTAGACCCCATCTTAATGAAAATTAAGAGTGAGGTTGGTGGGCAAAGAGAGGTTATGTGTTCTTGATGTCGATGGTTTGCGACAAAGGATTTTGGCTGAGGAGCATGAATCGCGCTACGTTATTCATCCCGATTTGACAAAAATGTATTATAATAGCAAGGAGATATATTAGTCAAATGGAATAAAAAAGGATGTGGCTGATTTTGTGGCAAAGTGTATGGTGTTCCAACACGTTAAAGTTGAGAACATGAGGCCTGGAGGGTTGTATCAGGAAATTGAGTTGCCTGAATATAAATGGTAGGTAATCAATATGAATTTAATTACCGGTTTTCCTCAGTGTTAGAATTAATTTGATTCTATTTGGGTCATCATGGATAGGATTACAAAGTCTGCTCACTTTTTGTCGGTGCAAACTATCTTTTCAGCTGAGGACTATGCACAACTGTATCTTCATGAGATCATAAAGCTTCATGGGGTTCATGTTTCGATTATCTCTAATCATAGTACATAGTTTTCATCTCATTTTTGGAAGTCTTTTCAGAAAGGGTTGGGGACTAATGTTAGTCTTAGTGCTTCTTTTCATCTGCATATGGATGGACAGGCAGAGAGAACTATTCAAACATTAGAGAACACGCTCCGAGCATGTGTGATTTATTATGGTGGAAATTGGGTTTAGAATCTACCTTTGCTAGAGTTTGCTTACAATAATAACTATCATTCTAGCATTAGGATGGCCCCTTTTGAGGTATCTTATGGTAGGAGGTGTAGGTCTCTTATTGGATAGTTTGAGTTCGATGAAGCAGATATGTTAGGTATGGATTTGGTTTATCAGACTATTGAGAAGGTAATGGTGATTTGGGATATACTTAAGGCTTCCTAAAGTCACTAAAAGTCCTATGCATATATAAGGTATAGATATTTGGAGTTTTAGGTTAGGGTTAAGGTGTTCCTAAAGCTATATCCCATGAAGGGAGTGATGCGGTTTGGTAAAAAAGGGAAACTCAGCCCACAATATATTGGTCCTTATGCGGTTTTGCAGAGGGTTGGTAATATGGCTTATGAGTTGTAGTTTTGTTCTAGTTTGAGCTCCATTCATCTGGTATTTTATGTCTCTATGTTGAGAAAGTGTCTTGGTGATCATTCTTCGATAGTTCCTAAGGAAGTATTGGGTATCTACGATTCTGTCTTATGAAGAAGTCTCGATTGAAATATTGGATCGACAGGTTTGTTGGTTACAGACTAATGATGTGGCCTCATTTAAGGTTTCATTTTGGAACCACAAGGTATAAAAGACTACATGGGAAGCGGAAGCAGACATGAATTCAAAATATCTGTATTTATTTCCTCCTTCGGATATTCATGCAGAACGTATATGTTTTTGATCAAATCTTTATATTCTAACTTATTTAAGGGTTAGAATAGATCCTTGCACCTTTGTTTTCTAACTTGGTTAAACGTTAGATTAATGTTTGATAATGTAAATGAATCGTGCTTGTGATTTACCTACCTTGTTTGACATTCGGGGATGAATGATCCTATTGGGGGAGACTGAAACACCCTGGGTTTTGGAACCTTAGAAAATATCTTGGATTTATGGTTTCTGAGCAATAATGACTTGTGGGTATCAGTCGTATTGGTGGATACGACCGCTATGGATGGTCGTAAATTATGGTGGGGATTTTATGCAGTTTAAGTGGCGATAATCTGGACATTTCCTTACTTAACCTATTAAGGCCCCATGACTTATATCTCACTTGGTAGGTTATTTACCATATTATTCTAATCTTAAACACGTTGAAAATCTCTCTAATTCTCTCTAAGGCTCTTGGGAAAATAAAGGCTAAGGTTTCATCTAGAGGAGAAATTTGGGGCTTGTACGAGTGATTTCTCTCCATCATCTTCGTAATCTAAGGCATGTAATCCTCCCTCATTGTTAGTTCCAACTAAAGACATGTTTTATACAATGTTTTCATGGCATGATTTTTGTATGGTTTTGGGGTTTTCAAATATATGTTGGGGTTTTGGTATTAGATGCTTGATTATGGTTTTCCTATGTTTTAATTATATTTTTTATATACTTTAATGGTGGTTTAGACAATTGGTTGCACGGGAATGGTTAATTGGTAATTGGAATTGATTTTGGAAACACAATGCCCCCAACATGTTTGATAAAATTCTTATGATAATTCTTTTACTATATTATGGGACTTTAAATGAAACTATTGCATGGTATGGTTTTGCATTGGAACCCTAAAAGGTATAACTTACTTAAATGGTTTGGAATGGTTAAATAGAATGGTTTGGTGGTTATGATTATGGTTAATTAAACTTTCTTATGGTGTACATGGGATTCCTCCATGAAAACTTATTAATGGAACACTTGTGGGGTACATGGGAATCCTCCAAGTTAACTTGATAATGTAATCTATGGGTTCATGGGAATCCCTTTGCCCAGAAATTTTGGCTAAGGACATTGCTTGCAATCTGTATTCAGTATGACGATACCGCAACTCATAGCCTTGGTTAATAATAATGGTATGATGGTTTAGTTTATTGGAAATAGTTTTAATTGGGAAATAATGGCGGGGTGTGATATCTAACCATAATGGTTTGAGTCCAATGGACGAACACTGTAAACTCATGTTTGCCGACATGAGGGTTGGTCATCGCGACCATATATGTTACCATTAGGTACATGGGAATCCTCTAAGTATACTGTACATATATGTCATAGAGAGAGATGGGTACTTGTGAATCCCCTACTCTTTTGGTATATCCAGTCTATGCGGCTACATGCATCAGGTCCTGTTCAGAGGCTACACTGGACCCATATAGCCCATGGGTGGTTTTAGGATGCTTAAGCTACACATACCCAGGTAAAAGGTTTTAAAGGAATGCTAAACCCGATTCCCTTTCTAAGCTTGATTATATATTTATGTATGGTTAGGTGCATATTATTGGTTTAATCTATTTTACTGGTTGGCATTATTATATACTTATCATGAGTTTATGCTAGCGATCATCCGCTAATCCATCTTTGGGAGGCTGTATCTCTATACGATACATGATTCGGCCATTCTAGTCCTCCTACTTGGTGATTAAATTCGGGATCAACTATTGGATTGAAGTGGTAAGCTTACATATTTTAGAAGTCTCCATTTCATATCATGGATATCCTTGCATACTTATGTTTATTTATGGATATTTGTTCTGGCTATAGTTTTGGGCATGTCCTAACCAGATATTGTTTTTCTTTTGGTTAGAGGCTTTGTGGAACTACTGTAGGTTGGAATGAGTGGTGTCGGTATTTTCATCATCGTTAGTATTGACATTTGTATTAGGGCTAACACCGCTTAACTATATTGTTGGTTATTCCATCCTCTTATGTTATTTTATGGACAACAACTTCATTTTTATATTGTTCTGGTTGTAGTTGATAGTTGGGTTTCGAACGGTTGGACTCTTTTGGGTCCTTCATAGACATAGACCTATGGTTTGGATTTATTAAAATGCGCTATTTTGCTATATATTTAGAATTTATCTGACTCAGGGTATGCATTTGGATGTTGGGATGGGTAATGGGGGTGGTCCCTTATCTTTGTTGGACTTAGGATGCCCAATACGTCAAGGCCCTGGTTTTGGTCGTGTCAGGGATGACCTCTTTTGATGCACTGTATGGAAGGAGGTGTAGGTCTCCTATTGGATGGTTTGAGCTTAGTAAGACTGATAAGTTTGGCTCAAATTTGGTTTATCAGACTATGAAGAAAGTATGTGTGATTCAGGATAGGCTTAAGGCTACCCAAAGTTGCCAAAAGTTCTATGCGGATGTAAGGTGTAGTGACTTGGAGTTTCAGATTTGGGATAATGTCTTCCTAAAGGTATCCCCCATGAAGGAAGAGATGCAGTTTGATAAAAAGGGGAAGCTCAATCCTCAGTATGTTTGTCCTTGTGCGGTTTTGCGGAGAGTTAGTAATGTGACTTATGAATTGGAGTTACCTTCTAGTTTGAGCTTCATTCATCCGGTATTTCATGTCTCCATATTGAGAAAGTGTCTTGGTGAACCTTCTTTAGTGTTTTCTTTGGAAGGATTAGGTATCTCAGATTCTCTGTCTTATGAAGAGGCCTCGATTGAGATATTGGATCGGCTGGTTCATCGATTATGGACCAAGGATGTTTCCTCAGTTAAGGTTCTATGGAGGAACCACAAGGTGGAAGATGCTACAATGGAAGGGGAAGCGGACATGAAGTTCAAATATCAACATTTATTTGCTACTCTAAAAATTCATGTAGAAGGTTTGTGTTCTTTTTCATTTTTTTTTTCTAACTTGGTTAAAGGATGGATTGAGATTTAATAATGCAAATGAATCGTGCTTGTGTTTGACCTAACTTGTTCGTTAATCGGGGATAAATGATCCTAGTGAGGGAGACTGAATCTCTCTAGGTTTTGATCCTTAGTAAATTTCTAAGATTTAAGGTTTCTAGACATCATACGATTTGTGGGTATTAGTCATATAATGGGGTATGATTGGTATTCTATTTGTTGCATGCTAACAAGTGTTGGTTGGTTGAATTGGTTTCTGGAATGGGTACGACTTGGGGGTACGAGTCATATGGTTGGTGATGGGTTGTATGGTTGGTCTTTTCCTTCACTTAATCTGAGACTTAGTAACTTAACTTTGATCGGTGTATGAGTGTCTCACCATGAGTCATAAGATTGGGTACTAGTCGTACCATTGACTCGTATGGTAGACAATGCTAAAACTTCCTTTGGTACTGTTCTGCCAGGGATACAGTTTAGGGGTACTAATCCTATGATTAGGTACGATTTGGTTTGGGTAAGTTTTATGGTGGACATTATTGCGTACAAGGGGGAGGCCTGGGGTATGAATGGTAGGTACCACTCGTATTGGAGGGTACGACTGGTATGAGGGAGTCATACCATCTGACGAGAATTTTAAGAAGCTTAAGTTGGGGCAATTTGGACATTTTCCCACTTAACCTCTTAAGGCCCCACGACTTATTACTCCATTGGGACATCATTTACCCAATTATTCTAATCTAAAATACTTAGAAAGACTCCCTAATTCTCTGTAAGGCACTAGGGTAAAAGAAGGCTAAGGTTTAATCTAGAGGATCAATTTGGGGCTTGTACATGTGATTTCTCTCCATCATCTTCGTAATCTAAGGTCTGTAATCCTACCTCATTGTTAGTTAAAACTAAAGGCATGTTTTGTACAATGTTTTCATGGCATTATTATTTTATGGTTTTAGGGTTTTCCAACATATGGTGTTGTTTTGATATTAAATGCTTGGTTATGGTTTTCAAATATTTTAATTATGCTTTTACATGCTTTAATGGCGGTTTGGGCAATTGGTTGCACGGGAATGGTTAATTGGTATTTGGATTTGGTTTGGAAACACTACACCCCTATCATGTTTGATAAAATTTCTATGATAATGCTTTTACTATGTTATTAGACTTTTAATGGAACTATTGTATGGTATGGTTTGGTAATGGAACCCTACATGGCATAAATGGTTTAAATGGTTTAAATGGTTTGGAATGGTTAAATGGTAAGGTTGGGTGGTCATGGTTATGGTTAATTAAACTTCCTTGTGGGGTACAAGGGAATCCCTTAAGTAAACATGTAAATGAACATCTTGTGGGGTACATGGTATTCCCCTAAGCCAACATAATAATGGAAAACTTTTGGGCTACATGGGATTCCCCTAATTTAACTGTATAATGTAATATATGGCTACATAGGAATCCATTTAGATAAAAGGTTGAATAAGGACATTTCTTGCATGCTATAGTCGGTATGACGATACCACTACTCATAGCCTTGGTTAATAATAATGGATTAATGGTTTGGTTTGATGGTAATGGTTTTAATTGTACAATAATGACGCTGTGTTATAGCTAACTATAAACGCGCGAGTCCAATAGAAGGACACTAGAAATTAATGTTTGCGGACATTAGGGTTGGTCATCGCAGCCATATATTATACTATGAGGTACATGGGAATCCTCTAAATACACTGTACATATGTAACATGGAGACCGAAGGGTACTTGGGAATCCCTTACTCTTACGGTACCTCCAGTTTGTGCTACTACATGTATTAGACCTATTCAGGGGACACTGGTCCTATAGAGCTTGTGGGTGGTTCGAGGACATTTAGGCTACACATACCCAAGTTAAAGGTTTCAAATGCATGCTAAACCTGATTCCCTTTCTCGACATAGTTATATATATATATGGTCTATATGTATATGGATGGTTTACTTGGTTTTACTGGATGACATTATTTTATCTTTATCCTGAGTTCATGCTAGCTTTCACCCGCTGTAACCCCACGTGATGCAGGAACTAATTATTCTACTCCTTCTTTGTGATTAGATTCGAGATCATCTATGCGATTGAAATGGTGATCTTCCATATTCTGGAGGGCTCCATTTCATATCATGGATGTCTTTACATACTTAGGTTATTTTATGGATATTGGTTTTGGATATGGTTGGGGGCATGTCCCAACTGGATATTGTTTTTATTTTGGTTAGAGGCTTTGTGGAACTACTCTGTGTTGGAATGGGTGGTGTCGGTATTGGTGTCAGCCTTAGTATTGGCATTGGTATTGGGGCTGATACCGTTGGACTAAATTTATGATTGTTCCATCCTTTTATGTAATGTTATGGACAAGAAATTGGTTTATATGTTGGTTTGGTTATGATTGATGGTTGGTAATAAATGGTTGGACTAGTTTGGCTTGGTCACAATTATTTACCTATCCCACAGTCTTAGGTTACACTTATACGCTATTTTGTCATGTGGTCGGAATTTATCCGACTAAGGGTTGTGTATTTGGAAGTTGGGTTAGGTAACGGGGGTGGTCCCCGGTCCTGGTTGGTCTTGGGATACCTATTATGATAAAGCCCTGGTTCAGGTTATGTCAATATGTGAGGTAAACCACTAACAAAATCCATGGAGAACCACTCCCAATTCCACTCTAGAGCAGGCAATCTCTGAATCAAGCCACCAGGCCTGTGATGCTCGGTCTTCACCTGCTAACAACATAGGCAACGAGCTACAAAATCCAACATATCTCTCTTCATGCTGCTCCACCAATAGTGCTACCTCAAATCTCTGTACATCTTTGTTGTACCACGGTGAATAGAATATCTGGAGCTGTGAGCCTCATGCAATATCGACTAAATCAAGTCGCCAACCCTCGGAACACAAATGCAACCACCAAACCTTAGAACACCCTAAAAGTCTATGGTATCCCTCCTAGACTCACCACTCAACACCTGATCATGGAAGATACAAAGTCCCATATACTTGAATGAACGACTCTGAATCTGCTCAAGTAAGGTAGACCTAACTTAACACTAGTAAGAATTCTCCTAGGGTAAGATATATCAAGTCTCACCATCAAATTGGATAAGGACTGGATGTACAGTGCCAATGACCTCTTGAAAAGTAGATAGAAGACGAGCTACTATACTCACCACCTTTCAACTCAAGGCGTCTGCTACTACATTTGTCTTGCCCTGATTGTGTAAAGTAGATATGTCATAATCCTTAAGAATCTCCATGTAACTATACGACCTAGAATATCTCTCTTTCTGGGACATAAGATGCTAAAGACTATGATGATCAGTGAAAATCTCACAATGCATGCCATATAGATAATGCCTCCAAATCTCATGCGCAAAAACTACCAATGCCAACTCCAAATCATGAGGGGGGTAATTGCGCTTGTGTACCTATATCTTTATCTATGCATAAGCAATAACCCAACTCTTCTACTTTAATACACAAGCCAAACCAACACCAAAAGAATCAAAATACACTTTGAATTAGCCAATATATGAGATAAAGTGAGAAAACCATTGATCTTCTAAAATCTCAACTCACACTTCTCGAACCACTGGAAAGGAACCTCCTTCTAGGAAAATCTATTAATTAGAGATGCAATGGTAGAAAAACACTCAATAAATGCCTTTAGTAACCTGCCAAACCAATGATGTTGTAAACCTCAAACAAAGATATAGGTCTGTACCAATCTAGTATCAATCTTCACTGGGTCTATCATAATCTTATCCTCAGACACTACATATCCTAGGAATATCACCGAGTTGAGGCAGAATTTGCACTTTGATAATTTTGGAAAAAGCCAATGATCTCTCAAAATATGGAGCACCATATATAAATGCTGCAAATTCTTCTCCCTACTTCTAAAAAATACAAGATGGCATTTATGAACACAATCATGAAGGAATCCAAATGAGGTATGAACAAACGGTTCATCAAATACATGATCACTACTGGGGAATTGGTCAACCCAAAAGACATCACCCAGAACCCACAATGACTATAACGAGTCCTGAAGGCAGTCATTAGGATCTCCTCAGCATGAATTTTCAACTGATGGTAATCAGACCTCAAGTCAATCTTAGAGAACATCGTTGCTCCCTACACATAATATCATAGACAAATAATCCCAAGAAAACTCTAATCTTGGTGCTTAATAAGAAAACACATAAGAATAATTAGATCTTAGATAACATAAAGCAAGAGTCGACTAATGGTACATTGCAATCATACCTATATAAAAGCATCCAAAGACTCTACCTTCAATATACCAGGTAAAAGATATAAATGACCTCGCCTGCTACTCGGCTAGGTACTTGACCGATCTCTTTTCCTATGTGAGGACCTCTATGAGATTCCTAGGAACCACCCTAATAACCCTATATACCATCTTTAGTTAGGGAAGGACTTCTCTAATCAGTTGAACACTCTGAGCTACAAGACAACTACCTCATTCTTGGGATATTATCTAGAGAAATAGACAAAGTCCCCACAATCATAACACGCCCCAGGTGTTGTACTATACCCAAAGGATTCGACTGACTTAGAATAACCACCTCAACTAGAATACCCAAAAGATAAACCTCTCAAAGGCTAACCACAACTCTAACTAGGATGATCATTTGAGCTAGATTGGCCTCCATTAATAGTCTAATGTGGGATATGAACAAGGTTTCTAAAATGACATTATTTGTTGATAGGACTAACATGAAGGGTACCTACCTTGAGAACCACTGCCTCTAAACCATGATCCACTCTTGCTTCCACTAAAACAACCTTGATATTGTGGCCTCATATTGATGCCCCCTTGTGCCTCGTGATGTATCTCCTCCATAATATTATCATGATCAGAAACCTTCATAAAAGATATACTAGTGACAATCAAACTCTACATGTCCATATAAAGAGAAAGTATCAATCCCTACACAAAATACCAAATTTTCTCAAACACGGTTGGTGAAAGAGAAGTATCATGCCTAGTTGACACATAAAATCAAGCCTCATACTCTGAAATAATCATAGAACCATGATCCAACCTAGAGAACTAGTTTCTCAAACAATCTCTAAGGCTATGAGGCATATACTTCTGTAAGAAGACTTTAAAGAATAAAGCCCATGTTAATGAGGGAGATCCAATTGGCTTGGAAACAAGATAACCTCTCCACTAGTGTCGATCCACCAAATCCAATTAGAATGTGGTGCATTCAACAACACGAGTCTCAACTAAGAACAAATCATGGAGCATAGTCTAGCAAGCAGCTAAAAACACATAAGCATCTTGACTTGGTACCCAAAAAAATCTAGGAGGAGTAAACTTAAGAATCTACCCAATATCTTCTACTCCTCAACAGACATAGTAGGATGGGTGACCACCAGCTGAGCAACTATAGATGCTAGAGAAATATCAACTCTAGGAGATGCAACTACATGCTATGCTCCTGCATCAGTACCACCCTAGTCTACAGAATGAGCACAATCAGAGGTGCACCGCTAACTAATCCCAAAAGTTGAACCAATGTATCCTTAAGTAGTGATGATCAAATAAACCCTAGTGGGGCCTAGGTTTTCCCATGGCCCACCACTAGTTGGGGTGGAGGAATCTCTGGAGAGAGATCTGGAATAGGGTATTATGAAGGTTAGAAATCCTTATATCTAGCTGAGGCTTCACCTCTCAGTTTTCCTCGACCTCTAGGTAATCCCGTTCTCTAATAAGATCCCTAGTCATGATCTTGGGGTCCTTGTTTCTACTAGTAATAGCATGCGTCCGAACTATTAATAAAAAAGTGAAAACAAATAAATCATAGACACCAACTCAGAATCATAGCACAAAAAGAGAGTAGAAAGTGAAAATCTCCTAAGAATTTTGTATAGCCTCTCATATATAAGAAATGATTGTTACAAGATGCTACTAGACACTTGATCTCGTACCAATAATACTAAAGAACCTAACACTCTAATACAAATTTGTCATGACCCAATTTCTTAGTCATGATGGAACCTACTTTAAACCCAGTAGGTACACCAAATGTATCCCAAAATTTATGTAATTTGTCACTGTAGTGATGAATTTATCACTATGCAGCGACGTCACTATAGCGACATTATTGTAGTTATGGATTAACCATTTCAAAAAAGGGAAGTGGGTTAATTTGTTTCTAATTCTTAACTTCTAAATTCTCTTAAACTCTCTTATATCTAGAAATCCTCTTCCTTACATCAATTTTAAGGTAATTGTTCTTCCCTTCTATGTTCTGAAGCATTTATCATCATAGAATTATAGAAACTAGGATGAACATTTGATTTTTCTTTTTATTTTGGTGAAGCTTTGGGAAATTTGAGTATCTACTAATTTAAATGGATTCACAAAGCATGATAGTCTATTTTACATTCTCAACTCTACTATAATATTCTAGGCATAACATGCAAGACCTTCATTGTAAGTTTTTGTCTTGAAATGAGTAAAAAAGGAATATTAGTCTAACCCAAGATTTTTGAGCTATTGGTCCTGTATTGGGTGTTAACCACACCTAAATTATTGTAAAAAAGTTCAATAGTACTAAACCAAGCCCGATCTATGTTAAAACTCAAAATTTAAAGTTAATTTGAGAATCCTCCATAAGAGGGAGAGAACTATTTAAGAATGATGGCATCACTGTAGTATTGGATCCATTACTACAATTACACTACTATGGAAATGACTTATCATGTAGCAACACCGTTGAAGTGACAAAAGCACCACTACTGCGGTGGTCTGGCAGTAGCCTACCAAGAATTTTTTAAAATAGTTTTTTGATATCTTTTTCCTTTCTTATCTTCCCTGGTTAATTTATTATTATTTTAATGTGAAACTTTTAGTAATACTTACTATAGATAACCCAAATGCCAATTGATAATGCTGAAAGACATTGTAAAAAGGATATAGGTCATCGTTATGTAATATATTAAACAACTATTGTTTTGAGGTCGATCCCTTAGGGAACAAAGGAGATAGGTTAAACTTTCAGTAGTAAGTCACCAAACATATGCTTGTAATATGTAAAACACATTTAATATAAAATAGGAGTTTTGTTTTGAACATTTTAGTATATAATTTATCAATTGTGAGCTTGTTTTGAAAAAATGAGTACTACAAATTTATAATCCAAGGTTAAGGTCACTTGGGGTTATTCCCTTATGGTGTGAGTAAATGCAAGGGTGAATGAAAATTTTCCAAATTTCAACTAATTTTTATGGATAAGCTAGGACTTAGGTCATAATGAAAATTTTAAATAAAATATTAAATTTCACACATGGGATTTTTTGAACACCACAGGTGTTTCTTCATAACCAGCGTAAAACCTCAATTTGATAGTCTTATGTCTAAGATATACCAATAAATGATAAAAATTAAGTAATTGTTAACCACTACCCCTTACCTTATCCCTTTTGTCAAGGATGATAAGAGGTCTAGGCTAAACTAGATTTGCAACCTCCAATTTAGGATGCTGATATAGAGTAAAGGTCAAACCATAACAATTAGCTAATTCAAAAGGAAAATAAACACTACTAAGAATAATCACTACTTAATCATGCTTAAACTGAACTTGGGTGATTTAACTACCCATGGTAAGAGAAAAATGAATTATACCCATACTCTCATTGAAGTCTTCTGTTGAATCAAAATATTCACAAGTGAAAGTCAAATACAAAGAAAATAACAAATAATAAACATAATTCCAACGTTAGGGTTTCGACTACAAGCTTCTAGATCTTAAAATTGACAAAAAACTTAAGGCTACAAGCTGCCAAAAAACATTTATATTTGAAGCAACAAAAGAGGCCAGGAATTTATGAATATTACACCATGCGTACTTCAAAAATAGGACATTGATATCGCTAAATTCCATGATGATACACCGAGTTATTCTTGATCACATGACTGGCTTGGACTTAGAGCTTTAATGATATGCATTTTGTGACTTTGGCAATGGAATCATGCTTCACCAAACTTCTCCTCTTCACTACTAATTTTATTATTTTCAAACTTAGAACATCTATTGACTCAGGTGATGGTACCTTAACTTAGGTGATATGTTGTTCACTTTTGTGATACACCAAACTTCATGGGTGATCCATTTTTGCATTTTTTGATCGATTTCTCAATACATTTTCTTTGTATTACTATATCAATTACTTTTTTTCTTTATCCATGAAAATCAATAATAATAACATTAAACCTAACTCTAAGTGGAATTGAAAACTTGATTTCTTACCTTTTCTTAGGCTAATTGAGTCGCTAATTGTTGGCTCATCAACATCCCCAACTTATACCATTGCTCGTACTTGAGGAAACCAATCCATACATAGTAAAATAAACATCTCCTACAAATGGTAATACTTGGGAGATTTGGCACATGCTTATTTTGTGAAAACACTTTGCCCTCATGATTTTGAAGATAATGGCACACGTCACCTATCAAACACTCAATTAATGAACAACAAGACTTAAATATTGAATAACTATTACCAAATCAAGAACATGCTCATATACCTCAATTATGTTAATGATTGTGCTCAAGTACCCTCAAAATAAAGAAGTCTTTTCTCTCAGGAAAAGATAAGTATTTTAAATAAGGGAATAACAATAAAGTATTGGGACATGTCCCAACGTTAGTAAAAAAAGTATCCAATAGTCTATAACTCAAAAAAAAATAATCCTAAAATTGAGCCTTTTGAAACATGGAAGCTCATCGCTTCAAGTCTGCTCTCGATCAATCCATAATCATTGAGCAGAAGAAGTAGGGGTATGGAGAACTCATCCATCTCTTGGGGATACAATATTTGTAGATGGCTAGCAGGGTGAATGATTACATGTAACTTATGGATAAAGATAAAATAATGCCATGACCATCAGTTTCAAATTGTTCAAATCCAATACAAATAATCAAATGCATATACGTATAATCATAACATGTCAGGAGAAGGAATATGGCTTAACATGCAATTTGAAACTTTAACCTTGATTGTGTGGATCAAGTATCATATAATAGTACCCACGGGATATATTGTCCCTAGCTCTCACCCCCTGGTCGGGCCATAGTGTGTGTATCAACATGAACTAGAGAAAGATTGTATATATATATGCACGGGGGACTCGAACCCTTCGATCATATACTAAGGTGACTTAAGTACCAGAGATTGTAATGTGATATGGGGGAATCAAACCCTCCAATCATAATATTAAGAATAAGGTGGACTCAAACCACCTAGTCATAAGAAAAGGGACTCAAACCCTTAAGCTATAACGACCCCTGCATTAACTAGAGCGATATCTAGTATTGGTCACTTGGACCACCAATTTCATTACGTAATAACACAACAATCTTTTAAAGCCCAATTAAAATTTTTTATCATACATTCCCATTCATTGAACCATATTTCACATTAAAGTATACTTGTTGGTATCGTCATACCAACTTAAAACACACCAAACTTTGGCCCTTACAAATTAATTAAGATTTTAACCTTTTGGTCATCATACAACCCACACTATACTAGTTGTATAATATGGTAATTGTTTTAGGACCCTAGTCATAAATTGGTCAGTGTGATATTGGCCAAGTTTTGTCCTAGGTATGAGAAAAATCTATATGAGTTGAATGATCAAGTGATAAGAGGTAGGGTCCAAATAGTATATTATCCATTGTGTATCCTTTAATGTTCTACCTAGGGTACGACTCATACCTTACTAGTAATATAGTGACGATATGAGTTGAGCAAGAATGTCATATGTTGGACAAATTATGGTGTCAAAATTTCTGATCAAGTGATAGTTTGAGGGTACCACTGATACTATGTGGTTATAAGTTGAAGGGTCCAATCGTACCCACCGGCATTCTGTTTGCAACTTTTAAGCTAAGGGTATTTTGGACAATTCCCCCCCTAAGCCCTTAAGACTCCTCATTTTGTACCACTTATTTGGCTTTTATTCTACACTTTAGAATAATGAAACACTCTCTAAGCACTCTCTAAAAACCAATAAAAAAGATTTTTCTAGGGTTTTATCATGGTGGTCATCTAGAGGATTAAGTATCAAAATCTCTTCGTGAATCTTTGTAACTCAGGCATGTGAATCTTCCCTCATTGTTAGTTCACTAAAATCATATGTTTTAAACATTGTTTATGAATCATTAATGGTGATTTTGAAAACCATGGTTGAGGATTTGAATGCATAAGGTTGAGTATTGTTTTCTCATGTCTTAAATTATGATTATACATGTTTTGATAATGGTTTTGAACATTTGTGTGCATGCAAATTATGATTTAAACTAAAAGGTTATGATTAACCCTATACTTGATAGTTTTGGGTTGAATAATGGTTTGGTAATAAATGCCCTCAACCTATTTGTGATAATATCAATAAGAAGAATCTTGTCACATGTGAATTGTGTTTTGAACTAAGGCATTGGCCTATGATTATTGATGATCTATAAGAGGTTTTATAAAGGCCTTCTTCACCATAAATTGATTTGAATCATCACCTTAGTGGTTTAATTAGATCTATGGGTTCGAGTCCTTAAATATTGAATTGAATTGATGTCTTTATTTGGATAATGGGATCGAGTCCCAAAGTTAATAAATAATTGTTATGGTATGTTGTAAGATTGCAAGTGGGGTTGTTATAATGATACCAACAAGATGCCTTTGGTAAGTAATTAGAATAATGGTTGTGTATCTGCAATGAATGTTGTAATTGGGCTTTGAAGCGAGATTCAGAGTTTCGCCATGAAAGTGGAGTCTAAAGGACTAACATTGGAAACCACACTAGTTGTGAGGGTGTTTATATGACAGGGAGGCTTAAGTCCCCCGAATGTATGTATGAAGAGGAGGTCCTAGTCCCCCATATTGTATATATTATTTCTTAAGTCAACTTGATTATACTAGGAGGTTCGAGTCCCCCATAAAAGCATATACAGATATGGATATTCTCTTGTTCATAGACTACACAAAACTGGGGACCTTTAATCAATGTGAGAGCCGGGCCCATATAGCTACGGGTGCCTTGTTATATAAAGATTATGCTATATATCCCAGTTTAAGGTTATAAAAGTTCATGTTAAACCTTGTTCCCTATCTCGATGATATATATATATATATACTATGTATATGATTGTATATGGTGATTTGGCATGGTTTTGAATAATTTCATTATTTTATTTCTCTATCCTTGAGTTATATGTTAACTCTCCAATCGCTAACCTTCTCCTGATGCTATATCCCAACGCTATGCAGTTATTAGAACTTCTTCTACTTTACCTGCGTAGTGATCAGGTATTTGAGTGGTTTGTGAATTTATATTAAAGTGGTAAGCTTCCATACTTTAGAAGAGATTATTTCATAGTCTTTATATTCTATGCCTTAAACCTTTTTAGACTTTGGTTTTGGCTATTTCCGGAGGCATGTCCTATTATTTTATTGACTTCATATTTGTTGAGGCTTAGTTTGATTACTGTGGACTTGGGTTTGTTGTTTGGTGGATTCATTTAAAAATATCATGAGTTATCTTTAGTCTTATTTTTGCACTATCTTTGTATATGTGAAGAATTTATCTGACACATAAGGTTGTTGAGTTGACTAGGTTAGGTAAAGGTGTGATATCTGGTCTATGTGGGGCTAGATATATCCTTCATGTCCAGGCCCTAGTTTAGGTCATGAAATAGTTGGTATCAGAGACTAGGTTTAAGGTCAATTGGGTGTCCATAAAGTCGTGTCAAATAAAGTCTATTCTATGGGTTTGTAGCACGCTACACTTATAAGAGAGAGGCTAATAATTAGGAATGTTTCCCTTTCTTGTTGTCTTACTTCGAGCTATAGAGTCTATGGTCTTGGATTTCTCTAATTCCTCATTTGCTTGATTTTTTAGATCATGTCTCCCAGATGATTTGAAGCTCGTGAAGACTCCTCTATTCCACTTGGAGATACTTTTGATGGGACATGCCCTACTTACGGGGTGCAAACTCGGTCTAAGGGCTAAGTTCCTAATTGTCCTCCTAGAGTTCCACCCGTTCCCTCTAGACCTCCTTAAGATTCTAAGAAAGATTTGACTAATGCTAAGTTTTGTCAATCTATTAATATGTTTTCTCAGCTGGTGGCTTCTCAGTCTAAGTGTGGAACTTTTGTTACTCCATCTTCTGAGGCCACAAGTGTTGGGAAATTCATGAGGTTAAGTCCTCCAACTTTAACTAGTATAAGGGTCAAGGAGTATCCTCAAGCTTTTATTTATGAGTTGGAGAAGATCTTTTGGATTATGCATGCTTCTAATATTGAAGGTGTGGAGTTTTCTACCTAGCAATTAAAGGTTGTGGTGTACCCGAGGTAAGAAGAGTTGGAATAGTCTAGGGGAAGTGATGCTAACTTTGTGTTATGGGATAACTTTTCTAATGCAGTTTTGGAATGTTTGTTTCCTCAAGAGCTGAGGAAGGCAAAAGAGAAGAAATTTGTTAACTTGAAGAAAGGAAGAATGACAGTCAAAGAGTATGATTTGATATCCCATCAGTTATCCAAGTATGCTCCCGAGTTGGTGTCTAGCATCAGAGCTAGGATGCATAAGTTTACTTTTGGATTATCCCGTGAGTTTATACTGGAGAGTAAAGCTGGCTTATTGAATAAGGATATGGATATTTCTTTACTTATGATGTACATGCAATAGGTTGTGGAAGAAAAGAGAAGGCAGGATGAGATTGGTGAGAGGTAGAGTAAGAATTTCAGATTTTATACTAGGGTGGAGGCCTGAAACAAAGTGGTATAAATGATGGAATGTGTCCTAAGAAGAAGTGGGGGAATTTTAGTTCTTTCTCTACGGCTAGTACTCCTTACCTAAAGTAGTCAGATAATCATTTTTCTCAGCATGGTAAAGCGTATAGGGCATAGGGTTCCCAACCTCAGATTGGTGGGGGTCATTCTACTCCATTATATCCACCTTGCAAATTCTATGGTAAGATGCACCGTTGTTAGTGTGACAAAGGGAGAAACTGATTTTTTAGTTATGGTTAAATTTTCCATATGTAGCATAGTTGTCCTTCTATGGTTACTTCTAGGGCCAATAAGGTTCCTGTTTCCTATTCATCATCTCCTTCACCAAAGGATGTTGCTTCTTCTTCTAGTACCGACACTAGACAAAATAACTTATATGCCCTTTCTTTTCGTTAAGACTCTGAGGGATCTCCCGATGTCATTACTGGTATGTTAAAACTCTTTTCCCGTGATGTGTATTGTTTACTTGATCCGCGGTCTACTCTTTTTTATGTGACCTTATTTGTGGATGTACATATTGGTTATGGTGCCAAGTGTATTTCAAACCCTTTATCTATGTCTACCCTAATGGGTGACTCTGTGGTTTCTAGAATAGTCTCTAGGAGATGTGTGGTATCTGTTTATGGTCAAATATCTTTGGTAGATTTGTTTGAATTAGAATGGTTGATTTCAATGTCATATTGGGGGTAGACTGGTTGCACTCGTGTTATGCTTCATTAGACTGTCGGACTCATAAGGTCATCTTTAAATTCCCTAATGAGATGATTATTTACTGTGAGGGTTATTCCCTAGCTCATAAAGAGTGGTTCATATCATATCTTAGAGCTCGAAGATTGATCTCCAAGGGATGTCTCTATCATCTGGTTTGGGTTAAAGATTCTAACTTAGAGGGTCCTTTATATTCTATCCTGATGGTGAATGAATTTCCCAAGGTCTTTCGTGATGACCTTCTTGTTATTCCACCCGATAAGGAGATTTATTTTGGGATAGATCTTATTTCAGACACTCGTCTCATATCAATTCGCCTGTATAGGATGGCTCCAGCTGAGTTAAATGAGCTTAAGGAATAATTAAGGGATCTTTTAGATAAGGGTTTCATTCGTCTTAGTGTGTCTTCATGAGGTGAAATGGTGTTATTTATGCATAAGAAGGATGGCTCCCTTATGATATGTATTAATTATCAACAGAGAAATAAGGTGATAGTAAAGAATAAGTATCCTCTTCTGGGGATAGATTATTTGTTTGATCAGCTCCAGGGTTCTAAGTTCTTCTCTAAGATTGATCTTTGATTCGGGTGTCATTGGTTAAATAATAGGGAGATGGATATCCCTAAGACAACTTTCCGTAACCGATATAGGTATTTTGAGTTCTAGTGATGTTGTTTGGTTTGACCAATGCCCCTGCGACATTCATGGATTTAATGAATAGGATCTTCTATTAGTTTATATATTTGTTTTTTATTGTCTTCCATGATGATATTTTTGTTTACTGTAAGAGTGTAGAGGATTATGCCAATCACCTTCCATTGTTTTGTAGATGTTGAAAGATCAGAAGTTGTATGCTGAGTTCTCTAATGTAAATTTTAGTTGAACGCTGTAACATTTTTGTGTCATGTAGTGTCTAGTGAAGGTTGTGGTGGTTAAGAGGGTCCCTAGACCCACGACTCCAACCGATATTTGGAATATCTTGCGTTTAGCCAGTTATTATAGGAGGTATATGTAGAATTTTTCTTCTATTGCTTTTCCATTGACCAAGTTAACTCATAACAAGGTAAAGTTCTTATGGTCTGATGGTTGTGAGGGTAGTTTTGAAAAGCTAAAAGATAAATTAACTACAACCCCGATATTTACTCTAATAGAGGGTACCGAGGGTTTTGTCATCTATTGTGATGCATCCGGGGTTGGTTTGGGTCGTGTGTTGATGTAGCATGCTAAGGTGTTTACTTTTGCCTCTAGGTAGTTGAAGGTTCGTAAGAAGAATTATCCGACACATGAATTGGAGCTTTTGGCTGTGGTGTTTGCATTGAAAAATTTGTAGTTATTATCTGTATGGAGTGCATGTTGAGATTTATTCTGATCATAAGCGTCTAAAATATGTGTTCACCCAGAAAGACCTTAATCTCAGGCAAAAGAGGTAGCTTGAGTGGATAAAGGACTACGATATGAGTCTTTACAACCATCTAAGTAAGGCTATTGTAGTTGCTGATGCTCTTAGCACGTTATCCATGGGAAGTATAGCTCATGTGGATAAGGATAAGAAGGAGTTGGAGAAGGATATTCACCATTTGGCTAACATAGGAGTTCATCTTTTTAACCCTAAGGATGGTGGTGTGTTTGAGAAATAGGTGGTGCAATCATCTCTTGGTTAAAAAATAAAGGAGAAGCAGGTGTTAGATCCTCTATTGATGATCATCAAGGATTATATGGGTAAGTAGATGGTGATGGCTTTGGATATCAGCGATTATGGTCTCTTGAGGTACCAAGAGAGGTTGTGTGTTCCTTATGTTGATGGATTACGAGGCAGTTTTTGGGCCAAGGACCAAGAGTCGCGGTATACGGTTCATCCTGTTTGACAAATATTTATCATGACCTCAAGAATATGCATTGTTGTAATCATATGGAATGTGAAATATATAACTTTGTGGCTAAGTGTATGGTGTGTCATCTCTAAAGGCAGAGCAGATGACTAAGTCTGCAATCGCGGAATCAATGTGACAATATTTGGATCATCGGGGATAGGATGACTAAGTCCGCTCACTTCTGGCTAGTGAGGACTGACTTTTTTGCTGAGGACTATGTGAAGTTGTTCCTTTAGGAAGTTGTAATGTTTCTTGGTGCGCCTATTTTGATTATTTTGTAATTTGGTACATAGTTTTCATTGCAGTTTTAGCGCTTGTTCTAGCGTTATTTGGGGTCTAAAGTGAGTCTTAGTACAACCATTCACCCAAAGTCGGATGGGCAAGCTAAAAGGACTATTAAGACCTTAGAAGATATGTTGCGATCCTGTATGATCGTCTATGGTGGTAGTTGGTTCAACTATTTTATTTTGATTGAGTTTTCTTATAACAATAGTTACCATTCTAACATTGGTAGGGCCTCGTTTGGGGATTTGTATGGTTGGATGTGTAGATCTCCTATTGGGTGGTTTGAGGTAGGTGAAGCAGATATGTTTGGCCTGAATTTTGTTGACCAAGCGATGAAGAAGGTAAAAGTGATTCGTGTTAGGCTTAAGACCTCCCAAAGTCCCCAAAAGTCCTATGTGGACATGAGGCAAAATGATTTGGAGTTTGAGGTTGGAGATTAGGTGTTCTTGAAGGTGTCTCCAATAAAGGGAGTAATGCGGTTTGGAAAGAACGGGAAGCTCAGTCCCCGATATGTTGTCCCGTATGTAGTTTTGATAAGGGTTGAAAATGTCACATAAGAGTTGGATTTTCCCTCTAGCATGAGTTCAATTTATTCGGTGTTCCATGTTTCTATGTTGCGAAAATTTGTGGTTGATCCTTAATTGGTTGTTCCCTTGGAGAACATTGGTATTTTAGATTTTTTTTCCTTGATGAGATCTTTTGGACTTTTTTTTCTCCATTTGGAAAATTTAAAGCCCTAAACATAATTTTTGCTGCTAATATGAAGTGAGTAGGGGATAGGGGATCCCCTTGTTTAATACCTCTTGAAAAGTTGAAAAGTCCTGGTGTGGATCTTGGAATGACAAGTTTGTTTGTTGCAAACAAAAGAAGTTGCTTCGACGAAGGTTCTATGGCAGAACCAAAAGTCTAAGGAAGATACCTGGGAAGCTGAGGAGGATTTGAAGTCCAAGTATCCATTCCTATTTCCGAGTCCAGAAATTTATGCTTGAGGTATATGTTGCTCTTAACCTATTTCTTTTCTATCTTTGTTGATGGTGTATTATGAATTCCTTTGCATGGTGTTTTCTGTCTTAAAGGTAAGATTAGAGACATTTGTGGGTTTAATCGTGTTTGTATTTCATCGTCCCATCATTCATGGACGGATGATCCTAATTAGGGGAGACTGAAACACCCCAAACTTTTGCACTTGCAAATTTCTTTAGGTTTGAACCTTTTGGTTATCATATGATTCAAGCCATACTAGTCATATGATATGGTTACGATTTTAGGACCATAGTCATATGTTGGTCAGTGTGATATTGGCCAAGTTTTGTCCTATGTACAAGAAAACTCCATACGAGTCGTATGTTTAAGTGACGACAGGTAGGGTCCAAACCATATGTTGTCAAGTGTCTAACCTTTGATGTTCTACCTAAAGTACAACACATACCATACTAGTTGTATCTTCTGATCAAGTGACGATTTGACGGTACCACTTGTATGATGTGGTTATGAGTTGAAGGGTCCAATCGTACCCACCCACGTTCTATTTGCTCCTTTTAAGCTGGGGGTATTTTGGACAATTACCAACTCAATTCCTTAAGACCCCACGTCTTATAACACTTATTTGGCTTTCATTCTATAATTTAGAAGATTGAAACACTCTCTAAATACCTCTCAAGAAGATTGGGCAAGGGTGTCTTCAAAGTGGTCATCTAGAGGCTTAAGGATCAAAATCTCTCCATGAATTTTCGTAACTCAGGAATGTGACTCTTACCTCATTGTTGGTTCACAAAAATCATGTGTTTTAAACATTGTTTATGAATCATTAATGGTCGTTTTGAAAACCATGGTTGAGTGTTTGAATGCATAATGTTGAGTATTGTTTTCTCATGTCTTAAAATATGATTATACATTCTTTGTTAATGGTTTTTCACATGTGGGTTCTTTGGAATTGTGATTTAAACTAAGGGGTCATGGCTAACCCTAGATTTAATGGTTTTGGCTTGAATAATGGTTTTATAATTGTATGTCCTCAACCTGTTTGTGGCAAACTCAATAAGAAGAATCTTGTTAGATATGAAATGTGTTTTGAACAAGGCATTGGCCTATGACTGTTGATGATTGGTAAGTGGTTTTATGAGGGACTGGTTGGCCATAAATTGATTTGAATCATAACCTTGGTGGTTTAATAGGCTAAATGGGTTTGAATTTCTGAATGTTAAATTGAATTGATGTCTTTTTTTGGATAATGAGTTCGAGTCCTAAAGTTGATTAATAATGGTTATGTCATATTGTACGCTTACAAGTGGGGTTGGTATGATGATACCAACGGGATGCCTTTGGTAAGTAATTGGAATAATGGTTGTGCATATGTAATGAATGTTTTAACTAGGCTTTAAAGAAAGATATTAGTCGGGTCGTGAAAGTGGAGTCCAAAGGACTAACATTGGAAAACGCACTACCGATGCGAGTGTCTATATAACCGGGAGGTGTGAGTCCATCAAATGGATATATTAATGGGAGGTTCGAGTCCCCCATATTGCATACATTGGTTCTTAAGTCACCCTAATTATGCCAGGAGGTTTGAGTCCCCCATAAAGGAATATATAGATACGAACATTCTCTGGTTCGTGCGGCTACACGAACTGGGGCCCTTCTATCTAGGGGAGAGCTGGTCCTATATATCCAGTGGGTTCCTTGTTATACGAATCAGCAATTGACTCATAACCACTCCATACAAATCGTCACCATGAGTCATAAACAAGACAATGTCTAGGACTCGCACATATTGTTGACCATATGACTCGACTGGTATCACTCGTAATGAGACCCTACGAGTCATAGTCAACATAGAAACCAATTGGGTAAGCACTAGAAATCCTACAGTTTGCACCCAATGACCCGTAACAAGTCCTTACGACTCATAGAGAGCCACTCGTACTTAGAGAAGAACATAGCCACTTAATTACTGATTTGGTTACGATTCAATCCCAACGACCCGTGATGAGTCTTTATGACTCGTGTCCCCAAGTCGTACCCAAGACAAAAATTCAAGTATTATTCACTAGACACCTTACGACTAGGGTCACCTGACTCATCAAGAAACCCTACGACTCGTAGGGTGAGTTGTAGTCAAGGTAGTGAGCTCAAAGCTCAAAATTATTTCAAGTTCCAAAGGCCAAGGTGTTTTAATTCTCCGCCACTTAGATCATTTCTCCTCGAATGATGGTTCAAGGCAATTACAAGGAAGATTTTAACACAATAAAAAACCATAGTTCCGTTTAACAAAGTCAGAAAACAATGATTTTAAGAAATACACATACCTTAAGCATGATTACCCATAATAGAAAACAAGAACGAATACTTGGACTTTTTGTCTTCTTAGTCTTCCCATGTAGCTTCCTCATCCTTTTGGTTCCTCGAAAGAACCATTACCGATTCCACATCCTTGGTATACAATCGACAGACTTTCCTATCAAAATATCAATCGGGACCTCCTTATTGGACAAGGAATCGGAACTACCTACCTCCTCAAAAGGAACAACCATCGAAGGATCACCCACACACTTCCTCAACATCAAAACAAAAAACACAAGATTAATAGAGGTCAAACAAGAAGGTAACTCCAATTCATAGGCAACATTAACAATATTTTTTAAAACCAAATACGAATTGACATACCGGGGACAAAACATCCCTATCATCCCAAACAGCATCACTCCCTTCATGGGAGATACCTTCAGGAACATCCAATTACCAAAATCCAACTCTAACTCCCTACACCTCATATCCGCATAGGACTTTTGGCGACTTTGGGAGATCTTAAGTCTATCCTATATCACCTTCACCTTCTCCATGTATTTCTAAAAAAAATTAGGGGGAAATATCTTGGCCTCACGAACCTCGAACCCCCCCCCAGTATGAGATCTACACCTCCTATAATACAACGCCTCAAACGGAACCATCCCAATACTAAAGTGGTAGCTATTATTATATGGAATCTATATATGAGGCAAATGATCAATCCAACTACAACCATAGTCAATCACGTAAGCTCAAACCTTATCTCTTAATCCCTGAATAGTTTTTTCTGCTTGCCCATCTGACTATGGATTGAAAGCAGTACTAAAGATAACCATAGTTCCCAAACCTCTCTTAAAAAAATTCTAAAAGAGTGATGAGAACTGAGTACCATGATCTGAGATGATAGAAATAGGCATCCCATGTAACTTCTTAATATCTTGGATGAACAACTTCGCATAATCCTCTGCTGAATAATTAGTCCTCACTGGGTAAGAAGTGAGATGACTTAGTCATACTATCCACAATAATCCAAATTGAATCAAACTAATTCTAAAACCAAGGAACAATAGTAATGAAATCCATATTAATATCTTCCCACTTCAACACAGGTAACTCAATTTCTTTAAACAACGCTCCTGGCCGCAAGTGCTCAAACTTCACTTGTTTCTCCTTCATTTCAGCAATAAGAGATGACTTCACCACCTCTTGCACAAACACACCACCATCCTTAAAGTCCATGAGACGAACTTAAAGGTTAGACAGATGGTGAAAATCTTTCACCAACTCCCACTTATCCTAATCCATATGAGGTAGACAAGTTACGGATAACTTGCTAAGAGCGTCAACAACCACATTAGCTTTACCTGGGTGGTAGTGGAGACTCATGTCATAGTCTTTCAATAACTCAAGCCACCTTCTCTGCCTTAGATTAAACTCCTTCTGGGTGAACACATATTGCAGGCTCTTATGATTAGAAAAGATATTGAAATGGAATCCATACAAATAGTGATACCAAATCTTCAATTAAAAAACCGCAGCCAATAACTCAAAGTCATGAGTCAGATAATTCCTCTCATGGAACTTTCACTTCCTAGAAGCATAGTCCACCACCCTACTATGATGCATCAACACACAACTAAGTCCCACAAAGGTCGCCTCGCACTAAACAACAAATCCATCAGTACCCTCGGGCAGGGTCAAAACTAGAGTTGAAGTCAACTTATCTTTTAGTTTCTCAAAAATAACTTCACAAGCATCAGACCATAAGAACTTCACCTTCTTCTTGGTCAACATAGTTAGCAGGGAGGCTATAGTCGAGAAACTCTCTACATTTCTCCTATATTAATCTTCTAAACTTAAGAAGCTCCGAATACCGATTGGAGTTGTGGGCCTAGGCGACTTCTTAACCACTACAACTTTTTGTGGATCAACCATGATCCTAGCGCTATAAATGACATGACCCAAAAAAGTAACAACTTTCAGCCAGAACTCTTGCATTGAAAACTTAGCATACAAATGTTGATCGTTTAAGGTTTGCAACACATTATGGAGGTGATCAGCATGATCTGCCTTGGTCTTGGAATGATCCAGAATATCATCTATAAACATGATGAAAAATAAATCTAGAAACTAATGTAATACACTATTCATTAAGTCTATGGTGCCGCAGGGGTATTAGTTAAACCAAAAGACATAACTAAGAACTCATATTGACCATGCTGAGTTCAAAAGGCAGTCTTAGGGATATCCAACTCCCTAATCTTTAGCAAATGATAACTAGATCTAATATCAATCTTAGAGAAAAATCTAGAACCCTAAAGTTAGTCTAACAAATCATCAATCCAAGGAAGACGATACTTATTCTTCACTGTAACCTTATACAACTGACGGTAATCGATGCATATTCGTAGGGAACCATTCTTTCTACGCATGAACAAAATAGAAGCACCACTGTGAAACACATTAGGATGGATAAACCCTTGTCAATAGGGTCTTTTAACAGCTCCTTGAGCACTTTTAACTCAGACAAAGCTATTTTATTCGGAGGGATAGAGATAGGACGAGTGTTCAGAACAAGGTCAATCCTAAAGTCGATTTCCCTATCGATAGGGACACTAGGAAGATCATTAGGGAAGACCTTAGGTAGTTCATTAACCACAGGAAAAGATTGTAAGGAAGGACCCTTCGAGTTAGAATCTTTAATCTGGATAAAATTACAAAGATATCCCTTGGTAATAAACTTCTGAGCACTATGATATGATGTGAATCTTCCCTTAGGCACTAGAGAAACCCTTTCCCACACAATGACTGGCTCATTAGGGGATTTAAACATGACATTGCGAGTTTGACAATCTAAGAAGGCATAGCATGAGTCCAACCAGTCTATCCCTAATATGATATCAAAATCAACCATGTCTAACCCTCTAAGATCTACTAGAGTTTCTCTATAAAAAATACATACCACAAAACCCCTATAGACTATTCTAGCAAACACCAAGTCACCTACCAGGTTAAAAATAAAAAAAGGTATTAGGAATACACTCGAGATCAAAACCAAAATGTACGATCACAAATGGGGTAACCTAAGAAAGGGTATAACCTGGATCAAGAAAGAAATACACATGACAATAAAAGAGTCACAACATGCTTGTGACGACATCGGGAGATGCCTCAGAGTCCTGGCATGTTGTAAAGGTATACAAGTAATTTCAGCCAGTGCCTGTACCAGAAACAGAAGCAGCACTCCTTGGTGCGAGAGCTGATGAAGTGGCAACATGAATATTATTTTCCCCAACAACAACCTTAGAAGGAAAATCCCTATTCAAATGACCAATCTGACCATAATTAAATCACATGTTCCTTCTTTCTTCATAAAAACAACAGTGCACTTGCCCACAGAATCTTTAAGGAAGTTATGATGGAGCTGACAGAGCCCTACCAGCCGAAGATTGGTCACCTTATGCTCTAGACTCACTATCATACTGAGAAGGGCGATCACCCGATGGCTTCAAATGAGGAACATTAGTCGTAGAGTAGGAACCAGAACTCCCTCACTATTTCTTAGACCATTTTGCACCAACTCTACCACTCTAATGTTGACCTCTACCCCAATCAAAAAATCTAAACTTCTTACTCTAACATTCACTATCTTTACTACATATACACAACCAATCTGGAGATGTCCATATCCTTGTAAAATAAGGTAGCCTTACTCTCTAGAATCAAATCACTAGAAAATCGAGAAGCAAATTTTCTCATTCTATCCCTCATGCTAGATACTAATTTAGGAGCATATTGGGACAACTAATGGAATTTCAAGGCATACTCCTTGATCGTCTTTCTGCTTTTCTTCAGATAAACTATCTCTTTCACTTTTACCTTTCTTAACTCATGAGGAATGAAATGGTCAAGAAAAGCGCTAGAGAAATTATCCCACGGCATGGATTCGACATTATCTCCCCTAGACTATTCCCACTTCTCATACCATTGGTATGTTACATCCTTCAGTTGATAGGTAGCAAATTCTACACCATCAAAATTTGAAGCGTGCATAACCCAGAAGATCTTCTCCATTTCATATATAAAACCTTGAGTATTCTTCACAACCTTAATGCTTGTAAAAGTTGAAGGACTCAACCTCATAAGATATCCAACCCATGTGGACTCAGAAGATGAAGTAACTGAATCTACAAGTTCAAACTGAGAAGCTACCAACTGAGACAACATATGAATTGATTGACAAAATTCCATATTTGGAGCCTGAGGAGGACTAGCGGGGACCGGTGGAACTCCAGAATGGAAAATAGGTATTAAACCCCTAGGACGGGTCTGTACCCCATAAGAAGGGTGTGTCTATCAGCATTGTCCTCAAGTGGGATGAGGATTTTCCATTAACTTCAGATTCTCTGGGAGGCAGGACACGAAAAGCATACAAATTAGAATTAGTGAAGATTTCAAGACCTTAGACTCTATAACTTAAACTAAGACAAGAAGAATGGGAAACATTCCTAAATGACTTGTACCCTCTCCCTTATTAGTGTGGGACACTACATACCCATAAAAGTGACTCTACTCGATGCGTCTTTATGGACACCCAATTGACCATAAACCTAGGCTCTGATACCACTTGACATGATTCAAACTAGGGTTTGGTCATGACGAGTATCTAAAGTCCAACAAGGACTAGAAACCAATCCAAACACCCAAACTATAGACCACTTTACACCCATGTCGGATGAATTCCAAACATATAATAAAATTAGTGAACTTTAAACTAAAGATATTATGGTATGTGTGTTACCAAACCAACTAACAACCAAACTATACCAAGACCACGGTAGTCCAATAAAGCCTCTACCAGACTAAATATAAATAAAGTGTTGGGACATGCCCCCGACTATAGCCAACAAAATAGTTTCCAATAGTCTATAACTCAAAAGAAAAATATAATCCTGAAATGGAGCCTTTTGAAGCTTCAAGTCATCAGGGATGTGAACGCTAGCATGTAACTCAGGGATAAAGATAAAATAATGACATGGTCATCAGTTTCTAATCATTTAAATTCAATGCACATAATCAAATACAGATATGTATACTCATAACATATCAGGACAGGGGTTAAGGTTTAACATGCACTTAAAAACTTTAACCTTGACTGTGTGGATTGACCATCATATAATAGTACCCACGGGGTATATGGGCCCAATCTCTCACCCCATAGTAAGGTCCTAGTGTGTATAGCTGCACGAACCAGAGAAAGATCATCTATATATATGCATGGGGGGCTACAACTCTCTAATAATATACTAAGGTGACTTAAGCACCCAATCATGAAATGAGATATAGGGTACTCGAATGCTCTAATCATAATAATAACAATAAGGTGGATTCAAACCACCTGGTCACAAGCAAGGGGACTCAAGCCTTAAAGCCATAACGACCCCCGCACTAGCTAGTGCAATTAATAGTATTGCTCACTTATACCTCTATTTTCACAACTCAGCTACACAATCCTCTTTTGAATAATAATTAAAAATATTTATCATACATTCCTATTAATTGAGCCATATTTCACATTAAGGAATACATTATTGTTATCGTCATACCAACTACAATTGCAAGGTAACAACAACATGCCCAAAAAATTACATCACTTAGGGGATTCACAACCCCTTTGGTTCAATTAGGCCATAACTTGTGAAAACATAATTTCATAAGGTTCAATTCAATATTCTGATGCAATAGTTCAAGGACAGTTCAATTCCCACATTCCTCATAACAAAATTAATTTAACAATTTGGGGTTGAGGTCATAACCCCTTCAAAAGTTATAAGTTTGGGGACAATCACAATTCCTAGTTCATTTACCATACCCATTGATAACTTTCAACTCACTCCTATGAATAATGGGTGAGGAGATTGTTTTCAAATAACCCAACTGGAGTTGGGTTCGAATCCACAAGGTGTGAATTATAGGCTTCAAATCTTATGGGTGTCCTATTTACAACAAGTTTACCCGAAATAATAATAATCAAGACATGTAAAATAATATAGGGGGAAATTGATTTGGAGAATAGCTTATCAACTAACAATTAATGGGTATACCACTTTTGATTTAAGATTAAGATTAGAGAAGGGTCTTGGGATCATGCCTAACTAAAGGTAAAGTGTGTAAGTTAATGACGGTTTGGCATGACTTCTAGTTGTTAATCAAAGGATAGGATAGGTCAAAAGTCATTGTAGTAAATCTTTCAATAAAACTACAATGATTTCACCCATTGGCTCTTTCAAGCACCTAACAAGTGTGCAATTCATAATAACCCAAAACCTCAATAAGACATCCCTATTTCTAGGATGATGTTCTTGACATGGCTTACACTTTAATCACACTTATTTCTAAGATTGCAAAAGGTAGTAGACTATAAACTTAATTTTACACCATTACTTTATCCTCTATAACCCTTTTTCTAGGATGTTATGGGTTACCTCAAGTTTACCTTAATCACTATTTTATGGATGACAAAGGATTTCTAGAGTTTGGGGTTTCCACCCACAAAACCCATTTAGTGATTTGGGGTTTTCACCCATCAAATTCAAACTAGTAAAATCAAGCAAAGGTGGAATCCATGCTTAACAACTAAACATCATGGAAGCACACCCACACCCATACACAATTACACTTTAATTTAGCATAATCCCAACATTAAATTACTTGGCTACTCGTGAAGAAAATAAAGAGAAATATACCATGGAGATTTACCAAAACATACATTCTTCACAAAATTACTAAGAAATGAAGCCTCTAAGAGTAGTTACACTCTTTCCATATTAGGGTTTCCTTATTTCAAATAAAAAATAGTTATTAGGTAAGAAATACCCAAAGAATAAAGGGTTTATTATTATATATGGGTTGGAATTCTTCTATGTACTTTTACAGATATGCCATTGGGCTTATTCCCGCTAAACCGCGATTGCACGTGACTATCCGCAACTGCGTCCACGCAACTACGATTATATGTTGTGACCTCATTGTGTTTACCTTCTTAACATACTACGATCATGGATTGAGGACCGCGGTTGCGATAACTAAAACTGATGTAGTCCAGGTCTTCAACTGCACTCTTCTTTACTCCTTTTTTATCATTTTCAGCTCCAATCCCCATCTTTTGATCTCCTCAACTGTACGCCTATAAAGAGTGGATATTAGTGAATATTATCTCAAATATGTCTCATTAATTTATTTAAAACAAGGTAATGTGCACAAATGTTTTGTGAGAATGAGTGGAAAAATCACCCCTCATCAATACCCCAAACTTAAGACCTTGTTTGTCCTCAAGTAACACTACCTCTTATTATGAGACTACTAATATGTATGCCCTCATTCTATCACTCAATGGTTATGGTGAATCAAAGTTGATCTCTACCACCAAAAGCTCTTCACACATAGGAAAATAGGCTTTTAACGACTCCCCTTATCATAAGATAAAATAGCAAAGGATGCAATAGAATTTGGGGAGTAACCATGTAACAACCACTAACACTCTACAAATGATTCATATGTTTACTATAATAATGCAATACTTATGTTTATCTCATTATGCGGAAGATGACAAAATCACCCACCCCAATAAGTTCACATGCCTCCTCATAAGAAAGGAAAAATTCACACACCTAGTTACCAAACATGTAGTAAAGAATTTTAAGTGAAAACACTCACTCTCTAAAGAAATTCACCATGTTAACAAGTACCATGCTGTAACACCCCATACTTTTACCTAGCTTAAATTCATCCCAAAAATGTTAAAGACCTTCTTTAAAGATGAATACACTTTTATACATATGGAATTTTCAAGATTTTGACTTTTCATTATGTGCGAAATTGTATAAGCTTTCCATCAATATAAAATTCTCCCAAATTGACACCCAAACAAAGAGTTATGGCCATTTTAGTAAGACAGTGTACCACCTGAGCCATCAGCGCATCACAGAGCCAACCAAAATAGCAATTGTAAAAAACTAGTGAGCCTCCGCTATATTGGCACTTCGATCCAAGGCTTAATTTAGAATTGTCTTTTTCTAGTATTCCAACGTGATACCACCACGTCATGGTAAACATCCAGGTGGCAACCAAGGTGGAAACACGATTCCACCGCATTGCACCACCATGCAATTTCCCAGTTGTCATTTTTGTAGTGGCTTGGCGTGATAGTGGTGCATGCTATGGGTCCAGATCAGAAAAATTTCACGAAAACTTAAAATTGCGCCCAGGGTTAAATCTTTCATTCCCCATGATTTTAATTCCTTCAGATATGGGATTTAATCACTAAAAATGTTTAAACCCTTCATTATTCACTTTTCTCCTAAATCAAAAGATTAGTCTCTCTCTAGAAAATAAACTCTAGCTCTCAAAAATCAAGGTCAATCTCAAGAATTTCTCCAAAAACTCCAAGAAACTGTCAAATTAAGGTATGTTAGGTGTTCATCTATGGGTTCCTTTAAACCATAGAGTCCAAGAATCCCTTTTTAAATATACAAGATCTCAGATTTATGATTTCCATGTTTGAATTAGATTGAATTCATGTTCATGATGTTGTTTGAGTTTTAATCCATAATTTAGATTACAAGTTACAAGAATTGATTCTAGTATGCGTTGAATTATATGATATTTAGGATAAACCCTTCAATTTGCAAGTTGATTGTTGTAACCATGTTAACCCTAAATGTTTATGATTTAATGAACCAAGTATGCTTCTTCTGTGTTTGATAAATTATCTATAAGAATGAAATAATGCCATTATAGCATGCTAACATGTATTCCCCATCCATGTACAAGTTAATGCATTACAAGTGTTTGATTAAATGTCTCTATAAATGAATTATGACCAAGTGAACATTGTTATGTTATTTAAGATGATGCTTTGCTTTACTTTGTATGCTATCGAGTCCTGGAGGTATTTAATACCCAATAATTTAGTTATTTACCTAGAGAAAGTTTCAGTGATAGGATAGTATCAGTCATGACACAATCAGTAGTACTCTCAGTCTGTTACAGAACACAGTCAGTTACAGAACTTAGGAAAACTAAGTAATCTCTGTATCAGTCCAGTCTAGTTTAGTATAATCAATTTAGTGTCCTTCAGTTGGGAGTAGGATTCATCATCGAGTGAACCTATGGATGGGGGAATTCCTGTTAGTATAGGGTTTGACCCTTAGTAGTAATCCCTGAGTTATAGAACTACGTAGCCCGTATAGGTTGAGATTACTTCCTGCTAGGTAAGGGTTAAAATATCTCTCATGAGTTTTCCTGTTAGTGAGGATTGACAAAATGTCTTTCTGCTGGTGAGGGTTAACTCACAGCCAATGTTAGAACTCATGGGATGGTATTAGTACCCTTCCAACTGGGGTTACAGGTTGGACCCCAATCTATTCGGAGAGGGGCTTGTCGGTTAGATGATTACCTCCCATAATTTTTGTTTCAGTGTCCAGTTTAGAACTCAGTTAAGTATTACAGAATCAAGACTGTCAGACACAGTAAATCAGTATTAGTAAATCAGTTATCACTAACTCCAGATATCAGTTTCTCAGTTATCAAAACTCAGTACTTAGCTTCAGAAAAGCTCAGTTATAGTATACATATATGTACAGTATTACATACTTAATATTTACAGTAGTTTTAGTTATCTATGTACTCTCATATTTAGTTACTCTATATCATTTAGTCAGTTACTGTTCATGCATATGAACCCTTGCATTCAGACTTACCTCATCTAGCATACCAGTACATTCTCATGTACCGACGCATACTTTCCTGTGCTATGATATTTCATATCATAGGTTCGGCCGCTCAGGTTCTCGACCACGCATAGTAGATTCAGATTCAACCAACAGCAGTAGATTTAGCAGTGAGTCCTCATCATTCGAGGATATTCTATTATTTTATATTTTCAGTAGATGTAGTATTTTAGTCGATGGAGTTAGTTGGGGGATTGTCCCATCAACTCCACTTCTGACAAATTTAGTTAGAGGATTTTCAGACTAGATTTTCAAACAGTATTCATTTTTACAGATGTTATATTTTATCAGTATTTCAGATGTTTTGAACCTTATGACATTTCAGCCCATTTCCATATTAATTATAATATTATTATTCAGTGCTCACAATAGATATCATTCATTGGTTAGCTTGTGGTCCTTCGGGGTCATAAGCACCGTGTGATGACTAGGGGGTAGTCTTGGGTCGTTACATATGCTATAGGCTTGCCCTTATTTTCAATCACCACTACAACGACCATAATTGGTTGGGACTCACAAAGGCCTTTTTGTGCTTATAATGTAGGCTTAGGTTTGGGGTAGGATATCATTTGGGAAAAACATGGCTACACCTCTCCTTGAACATTCACATCACTCCTTTTCAATACTTCTTTTTGGATAAGGACCTCTTAAGTTTAATTTCTTTATTTTCCCATGCCTATAAATAGCTTTCTTTGTGCACCACTTTTCTTTCATTTTTTTTCTTACAACTTATGCGCACTTCATTCCTTTGATGGACTTATTCTTTTTTTATTTATTTATTTTCATAGTTCAAGATCATGATGCATTTCACTAATAGCTTTGAAACGCCTCTAGTTTGTACCCCGAATGATACACGGTGCTCATAATCTTGAAGGACGACAAGCTAACCCATGACTGGTACCTGCTGCATTAACTAAATGATAATACTGTAATATGCAAAAATTAGGCAGAAAATATGCCTTAAGGTTCAATACTGAAATAAAACTAAATATGGCATAACAATACCAAAATTAAAATATCTGTCTGAAAATAACCTAGTCTGAAAAAGCCTCTAAACTGTCTGAAATATAGAGTTGATGGGAAAAGTCCCCAACTAACTCTAAACTACTGAAATAAGCTAAACTACTGAAATAATCATCATGTCCTCGAACTAAGAGGACTCACAACTAACTTTATCAGCTGAATATCCAAATTAAAATGTATGATCGGGAGCCAGCACATCTGAACCTATGATATAAGACATCATAGCGCAAGAGAAAAGTATGTATCAATACTTTGAATGTACTGGTATGCTAAGTGAGGTAGGCTAAAATGCATGGGTTCATATGCATGAAAAACACTGACTGAATGATATGAATATAACTGAATAAGAGTACATGCATGAATACATAAACTGTAACTGAGATCGTGATAACATCGGATACTGAGTTTCTAAATTACTGATTTACTGATATCTGAGTTTACTGATACTGTGTAGTTGATAACTGAGTGACTATATCTGACAGTGTTAATCTTGTGGAACTATACTGAGTTCCATACTGAACTGAGTAACTGTGTCTGACAGTCTTGAATCTGTAGAACTAAACTGAGTTCTATTCTGCAACTGGAACTGAAACTGAGATAGGTAGATAGCATAAATTATAAAACATGGCACAATTCTTGAAATATGATAAATAACTACTAGATCATCATTCATTCATTGGAATATTCTAGCAAACGTTTGCATGACATGAACTTGAATACTTGCTAACATGATATACTTTCATTATTTAATTATCATGAACAACTCATCAAACACTTGGAAAGCATTGTATATGCACATAGTACAAATCAACACATGAACATCACAATTTCAAGGCTTTAACATGAATTCACATGATATTACATACATAATAGTTGTTTTACATAAATCTTGCACTTATCATGGAATAGAAATATAATCAACATTATAATTATGAAAACACTTGAATCCAAATCATGGAAAGAATGAAATAAAGTTACTTGAATTTTAAAAGAGTTTCTTGGACTCAAGGGGTGGAAGGAACTCTTGGATGAACACTTGTCATACCTTAGTTGCTAAACTCTTGAAAATTAATGATGCAATCTTGACTCTTGAATTTGAAATTCAATCACCTAGGGTTTTTGTTCTTGAGAAATTTGTGAAATAATGAGTGTATGTGGCCAATAGAAGGTTAAATTTTGTGTTTTTGGGGGCTGAAGGACGTGGGAAAAGATCCAAATACCCTTAAGAATGCAGCTTTTTAATTACCGAATACAAAACTATCAATGCGCAGACCTACGAGCCGCGTCATTGGCATCGATGTGATAGACAACCCACCACATCGAGTCTGTGTCAGTTCACTGGAAATCACCATAGGAGCCAAGGAAAAATATTTATTGACACAATAGCCACCGCGCCGCGTCGAGATTGCGTCGATGAACTATTTTGGATTCCCAAACGTGGTTCAAACGAGGTCCATTAATCCAAAACTCATCCAGGAAAACCTACTGACATTCCTTATCATGAATCAATCTAAATATCAGTACTTTAAGGTCATAAGAGTCGTGAAATAGAGTTGCCAACTTATGAAGGCCAAAATAACACTATAATTAGCTATAATTTTCTAAGTGTGGGACCCCTTAGCAAGCTTAAAAGAATGAGTTGAGCTTAGAATTTTGTGGGGTATTACAATATCTCCCCCTTGGGAACATTCATCCTTGAATGAGAATGATTAAACTGAGACTACTGATTGACTAGATTTAGACATTGGACATGCACAACTGAAGCATGATTTCATGACTAAAATTGTTGATTACAAAACTATCATACTGAACATGTATATCTGATTCATGAGTACATAGCAGAATATGATTAATGAATGGATGACTAGGATTACTGTTAAGATGAGTTTATATACTAAACATGCATTTCTAATGTATGTGTACATGACTGAACTAATTTGTGAATACATGACTGAGTATGCAACGTTAATTGATACCAACTTGGTAGCTATATCTGAACATAAGATTGAGTAAATTCAAAGGAAAACTGTTACCTTAGGATGAGTCTGAGTTTGTGGAGAAAAGGTGAGGATACATGGTTCACATATATTCTTTTTCTTTCCAAGTAGCTCTCTCAATGGACTGATTCCGCCAAAGTACTTTTACTAGAGGAACTTTTTTGTTCCTCAGTCTGCGAATCTGATAATCAAGGATTTTGACTGGAATCTCTTCGTAAGAAAGGTTGTTCTGAATATATAGGCCCTCTATAGGGAGTACGATTGTTGGGTCACCTATGCATTTCTTAAGAAAGGAGATATGGAACACTGGATGCACTAAAGCTAAGTCTGAAGGCAACTCAAGCTCGTAAGCTACCTTAGCGAAATGACTGAGAATTTGGTAAGGATCGATACATCGGGGACTGAGTTTCCCCTTCCCTCAAAACCCCTTCACTCCTTTCATAGGAGATATTTTGAAATACATAAAGTCACCAATCTTGAACTCGAGATCCTTTCTGCGTTCATCTGCGTACAATTTCTATCGGCTCTGAGTTGTCTTAATCCTTTCCCTGATCAACTGAACTTTCTCTAAGGTATCAAATACCAAGTCAGGCCCTACCACTGAAACTTAACCCATATTAAACCAAACAATGGTAGATCTATACCTCCTTCCATAAAGCACCTCAAACGGAGCCATCTGATTGCTGGAATAATAGTTGTTGTTATATGCGAATTCAATCAAAGGCAAGTGGTCAACCCAACTACCTTTAAAGTCTACAACATATCTTCTAAAGTATGAATGTTCCTTTCTTCTTGACATATGTCTGAGGATGAAAGGTTGTACTGAGGTGAAATCGGGTACCTAGACCCTTTTGGAATGGCTTCCAGAAATGAGAGGTAAACTGCATACCTCTATCTGAGATAATGGATAGCGAAACACTATGCAATCTGACCAACTCCCTGATATAGAGTTTGGCGTAATCCTCGACTGAAGAAGAGGTATGGACTGGTAGGAAATGAGCTGATTTGGTCATCCTATATATGATGATCTAAACTGAATCATGCTGACGACAGGTACGATGTAAACCGATCACAAAGTTCATGTTCACTTCTTCCGATTTCCAAGGGGGAATGCTGAACTCCTGAATGGATCCACTAAGATTCTGATGCTCAATCCTAACCAACTGATATGTGGAGAACTTAGCCAAAAACTTTGCAATATCTCTCTTCATCCCACTTTACCAATTGATCTCCCAAAAATTGAAGTATATCTTAGTGGACCCTGGATGAATAGAGTAGCGTAAACCATGCTCTTCTGCAAGAAATTTCTGCCTCAAGTCATCTACACCTGGGACACATAGCCGTCCCTGGAAGTGCAACACACCATCTCCTCCTTGGGAGAAAACCTCTACTTTCTAATCTCTGACTGATTCCTTTAACTTAACTAGACTGGGATCCCTATCATGCTTTTCCTTCACCTAGATTGGGATCCCTATCATGCTTTTCCTTCACCTTGAAAACTAGGGATAATTCTGAACAACTCTACACCCATACTCTACCTTCTGATGAATCGACTAAAAGAAAACCTAGTCGAGCAAGCCGATGAACTTCCTGAACTAACTTCTTCTTACGATCCTCCACATGAGAAACACTACCCATAGATATCCTACTGAGATCATCATCCACAACATTGGCTTTACCTGGATGATACAGGACACTCATGTCATAGTCTTTCAACAACTCCAACCACCTTCTCTAATGGAGGTTTAGGTCTTTCTAAGAGAACACATACTATAGGCTCTTATGGTCTGTAAACACATCAACGCGCAAACCATAAAAATAGTGCCTCCAAATATTTCAGGCAAATACTACTACTGCTAACTCAAGATCATGAGTAGGATAGTTCTTTTCATGGGGCTTAAGTTGTCTAAAGGTGTAGGCTATGACCTTACCTCTCTACATCAAAACACACCCCAAACCGACTCTGGAGGCATAAAAATATACCACAAACCCATCTGAACTATCTGGTAGGGTCAAAACTAGAGTTGTAGTGAGTCGAGTCTTCAACTCCTGAAAACTCTTTTCATAAGAATCTGACCACTTGAATTTAACTTTCTTCTTAGTCAATCCTGACATAGGGGATGGAATAGATGAAAATCCATCTACAAACCATCAGTAATAGCCAATCAATCCCAAGAAACTCCTGATATCTGATGGAGAGATGGGTCTAAGATATTTTCTCACTGCTTCGGTCATTTAGGGATCAACTCTAATGCCATCACCAAAAAATGATATTGCTAAGGAAGGCTACCGACCTTAGCCAAAATTTGCACTTGCTGAATTTGGTGAATAGCTTATGGTTTCAGAGAGTCTGCAATACTTTTATGAGATAGTCTGCATGATCATACTCATTGCGGGAGTAGACAAGAATATCTCTATGAAGACTGATGAACATGCCCAAGTACTGCTTGAACACACGGTTCATCAAGTCCATGAAGGTTGCAAGGGAATTGGTAAGTACAAAGGATATGACTGAGAATTCAAAGTGACCATACCGAGTTCTAAAGGTTGTCATTGGGATGTCACATTGTCTGACTCTGAGCTGATGATAGCTTGATCTGAGCTCTATCTTTGAGAAGTAACTGTCCTCCTAAAGTTGGTCAAATAAGTCATCGATTTTGGGAATTGGATACTTGTTCTTGATCGTGACTTTATTTAGCTAACGGTAATCAATACACATTCTGAGAGAATCATCTTTCCTATGCATGAATAAAATTAGTGTGCCCCACGGGAACATACTGGGTCTAATAAATCCCTTATCTAGAAGATCTTTGAACTGTTATTTTAATTCTCTGACTTCTATTAGATCCATTATGTATGGCAGAATAGATATGGGTTGAGTATCTGGAAGAAGGTCTATTCCGAAGTTGATTTCCCTTTTGAGAGGAACTCTAGGAAGATCTTTGGGAAACACATTTGGGAATTCATATGCTACTGACACTGATTCAAGAGTAGGGGTTTCTGAACTAGAGTCCTAGACTCAAATGATATGGTAGACACATCCATTAGATATCATTTTTCTCTCTCGAAGGTAAGAAATAAGCTAACCCCTAAGTGTTGAAGTAATACCCCTCCATTCTAGGACAATCTCATTTAAAAACTGAAATTGGACATTCTATTTCTGTAGTAGACTAAGGCATAGCAGGAATAAAGCCAATCCATGCCGAGAATGACATCAAAATCAATCATCTCAAATTTGACTAAGTCTACAAAAGTGACCTTCTGAGATATCATAATCGGATAGTTCCTATATACCCATCGGGCTATGATAGACTTACCCACTAGGGTAGATACTGAGAAAGGCTCTTCTAGAATTTCGAGACTAACTCTGAAATCACTGTCTATATATAGAGTAACAAAGGACAACGAAGCTCTTGGATCTAGAAAAGAATAAACATATAAATGGAAAACTTGTAATGTACAAGTGACCATGTCAACAGAACTTTCCTGATCTTTTCGTGACTGATAAGCATAGAGTCTATTTGGGCACTCCATACTGGTGGATCTAGATGTGGTACCCTATTGATTCAGGTGACTAGACTGAGCTGGAGGACGGTATAATATATGACTCTCTGGCCTAGCTTGCCATACCTGAAACACACATCACTTCTCGCTCTGCTGATATCCTGGTAGTTTATACCAAATTTTTGACAAAGGGGATTGGATCGGGCAATGCTAACACTACCCTGGGGTTTAGGGACAGAAACCCTATCTTTGTTGTCGTCTATAAATTTCACACAGGAGCATTGTATGAGAATAAAGCTGGCACTGAGGATTTCAGGCAGAATTGAGAACGATTCCCACCCTCTGACTTTGGCTGAGCGAAGTTGAAACTACCTATTCTCGATCTTTTTTTCTCCCTCTCCTTCTCCCTATTCTTATCCTTCTCTATCTATTGAGCATGGACCATGAGCCTGGATATGTCCATCTCCTTAATCAACATTACGGTCCTATACTTCTTGACCATAATATTAGACATGCCAGATATATACTTACTAATCTTAGATCTGTTATCTGCTACCACATGAGGAGCGTATTTGGCTAATTGAGTAAACTTGAGAGAATACTGTTTCACTGTCATGTTTCCCTGCTCAAGTTTATAAACACCAAAAACTTCACTTCCCTCAACTCCAATAGGAAGAACCTATCCAGAAAAGCAGTGGCAAACTCCTCCCATTCTATAGGCCCTGCATCTGTGGCCCTTTCTACTTTTAGCTATTTCAACCATGAGTGTTCCATATCCTGTAACTAATATGTGTCCAACTCAATGATCTCAACATACATCACTCCCATAATGTCTGCAACTTTCTTCACCGGATCAAGAAACTCTTGAGGGTCCCTATCTGACTTAGACCCAGTAAAAGATGGAGGGTTCATTCGGGTGAAATCCCGAATCCTGCATGCAGCAGTATTGGCCACTGGGTTGGCCGGAATAGCAGTTAGAAATTTATTTTAGGATGCCACAGAATGTGCTAGGGGGTAAAAGCTGCTCTAAATTCAGCATGAGAGATGTGTTCGTCCAGAGGATCTGGCTAGATGGGCTAGGGTTATGGATAGTCTCCCATTCCTCATCTCTTAGTCCTCTTTGGAGGCATATTTTGTAAATGAAAGATAAATTTGGATTAGATAGGGATTTTAACTAGAACTCATGCTCAATTGCACAACATGAATACTGAAAGAAGGGAAACTTTTCCTAAAACACCTCTCAGCCTCCTGTCCATAAGTGTGGCGTGCTATACATCCATTCACAAGATTCTACTAGATGCAGCTTTCAAACTTCCTAGGACTTTTTGAACCTAAGGCTCTAATACCATGTTTGTAACACCCCGAGTCTGTACCCCGGATGCTACACATTTCTCATAATCCCGAAGGACCACAAGCTAACCCATGACTGGTACCTACTACATTAACTGAATGATAATTTTGTAATATGCAAAAATTAGGCGTAAAACATGCCTTAAGGTTCAATATTGAAATAAAACTGAATAGGGTATAATAATACCAAAATTAAAACATCTGTCTAAAAATACTCTTGCCTGAAAAAGCATCTAAACTATCTGAAATATGGAGTTGATGGGACAAATCCCCAAATAACTCCAAATTACTAAAATAAACTGAACTAGAAAAATAATCATCATGTCCTTAAACTAAGAGGACTCACCACTAACTTTGTCAGCTGAATATTCAAACTACTAAGTATGATCGGGAGCCCGCGTGTCTGAACTTATGATATAAGACATCATAGCGCAAGAGAAAAGTATGCGTCAGTACTTTGAATGTACTGGTATGCTAAGTGAGGTAGTCTAAAATGCATGGGTTCATATGCATGATCAACACTGACTGAATGACATGAATATAACTGAATAAGAGTACATGCATAAATATGTAAACTATAACTGAGATAGTGATAACATTGGATACTGAGTTTCTGAATTACTGATTACTGATATTTAAGTTTACTAATACTGTGTAGCTGATAACTGAAAGACTGTATCTGAAAGTATTAATCCTTTTAAACTATACTGAGTTCCATACTGAACTGAGTGATTGTGTCTGACAGTCCTGAATCTGTAAAATTGAACTGAGTTCTAATCTGAGACTGAAAGTGAAACTAAGACAGTGGGAATTAATCATCTAACTAACATTCCCCTCTCTACACTTATTGGGGTCTAACCTACAACCCAAATAGGAAGGGGGTCAGTACCTTGCCACGAGTAAAGACAAGTTGAGTCACCCTCATCTTACAGGTGCTTTGAACGAGAACGGTGGTACCCTCAACTGGCAGGAAGATCGCCTCATCAACCCTCAATTGGCAGGTTGATGTCTCAACCTATGCTTGCTACATAGTTCTAGAATACAAGGACTGCCTATAAGGATCACACCCTCTACTGGCTGGTGAGTCCCCATCCATGGGTTAACTCGGTGCTGAATCCTACTCCCAACTGAATAGACGCTAAACTAATTTCTAGTTCATACTAGGCTTGATTGAGCTGTTACTGATTATAATGTCTAAATGAACTAAACTGAGTTCACTGAGTTCTGTTGACTGATGGAATACTACTAAATTTTGTTAACTAGATGAATTTACTGAGGTCTAAACTAAATACTTAACTGGACTGGACTGATACTGAGTCTACTGAGTTTTTCCAGATTTTTGTAACTGACTGAGAGTACTACTGATCGTGACATAACTGATATTATCTTAAGACTGACCATGGCTCTAGGTAATCAACTAAATTATCGGGTATTAAATACCCCCAAGACTCGATAGCACAAATTATAAGACATGGTACGATTCTTGAAACATGATAAATAACTACAAGATCATCATTCATTCATTAGGACATTCTAGCAAATACTTGCATGACATAAACTTGAATACATGCTAACATGATATAATTTCATTATTTAATTCTTATGAACAACTAATCAAACTCTTAGAAAGCATTGTATATGCACATAGTACAAATAAATGCATGAAAATACACATGATACTACATACATAATGGTTGTTTTTACATAAATCTTGCACTTAATCATGGAATAGAAATCCAATAAATATTATAATCATGAGTACTCTTGAATCCAAATCATGGAAAGCATGAAATAAAGTTACTTGAATTTTAAAAGAGTTTCTTGGAATCCAAGGGTGGAAGGAACCGTGGGATGAAAATTTGGCATACCTTGGTTGCTAAATTCTTAAAAATTAATGGTGGAATCTTGGGCCCTGAATTTGAAATTCAATCATCTAGGTTATTTCTTCTTGAGAAATTTGTGAAATAATTAGGGTATCTTGCCAATAGAATGTTAAATTTCGTGTTTTTGGGGGGCTGAAGGATGTGGGAAAAGACCCAAATACCCCTAAGGATGTGGCTTTTTAATGACTGAAAACCAAAATATCAACGCGCAGACCCACGCACCATGTCATTGGCATTGACACAATGTCCAATGCACCGTGTAAAGTCCGCATTGGTTTACTAGAAATTTCCATTGGAGCCAAGGAAAAAATATTGATCGACGCAACAGCCACCGTGCCGCTCCGAGATTGCGTCGATGTACTAATTTGGATTCCTAAACGTGGTTCAAATGAGGTATGAAAAATACAATACTCATCCGGGAACACCTACTGGCATTACTGATCATGAATCAATCTAAAGATCGATACTTTAAGGTCATAAAAGTCATGAAATAGAGTTTCCAACTTACGAAGGCCAAAATTAGACAAAGTCTGAATACTTAGCTAGAATTTTCTAAGTCTAGGACCCCTTTGCAAGCTTAAAAGGCTGAGTTGAGCTTAGGATTTTGTGGGGTCTTGCAAGGTATATGGCCATACACTTTATTCCATCAACCTTTACCACCCCCAAATAAGAATTTTAGCCTCAAGTTACATTTTCAAGTTCAAGGAGTGTTTGATTCAAGAGAGATAAAAAAGATGTGTAACGGGTCATAATTAATTTTCCAAAGAAAGGTTCAAAGGATCAAAGTAGGTACTAAGGATAATTATGCATGGGTAGGCCTTTTAGGCTAGATTGAGCTTCCAAAATCACAAGATGGCCTATCATAATATTACCAACAAAGCACAATCAATATTTAGCTTTGAAAGACTAATAGAGCAAGTTCTAAATGGTAGAAGTATACATGAGATGAATATAATTAACCTCACAAATATGGCATGTAAATGTTGTCAGGGGGTTTAATTATTCGACCCACTCGAGACAAATATAGAGTATTCACTATTTTATAAAAGTCAACTTTCGAAGTCATAGAAAGAGAGAAAATTTTCATCACAAAGTTGCTCACGTCCATGCCTTCGAATTTTGCAAAAAATTCAGAAGGAGGGGATTGTTTACTTATGTATTCGTAAAACACATAAATTTCTAATCATGGAAACCACCCAAGCTATCGTCTCACATTGCAAATGATAGTACGGGAGACCCATCAAATGGTTACTTAGACTTCATCAATGGATAATAATATACTCCCAAATTATCAATGCTACAGATAGTCAGACTTCCCTTGCATTCTATGGCCTCGGTGCCATGGGTACTCAGAATTTTCCTGCAACCATGGTTAGAAACCCAATCTCAGCCGAACTAAAATAAAGTAACAAAACCAGAACAAAATAGCTAATCATGCAAATGTGGGCACCATAAGAGTTCCCGATTATTACAACACAAATAAAAATAAAGATAAGAATTATCTAAAATAGCATACAAGTATGCAGAAATATCAATAATACAGGCCCAAATTAAAGGAATAAGAACAAGTATACACCCCAACTAAAAAGATTGTACTGCCCCTACTACATAAATAACCAATGATAAAAGAGATAATGGTGCTCCCTGAAATAGCATAAAAGGCTACTATCACTATTAGACTCTGCATCACCTCTCTCTTTCTCAATATTGGACCACTCGGCTGGGGCCTCATTGTCACTGTCCACCTTAGAAGAAGAATGTCTATCTCGGGGACTTAGAACTTTCCATAGGCCCTTAACTCCCTTTCATATCCTGATAAAGAATTCGTCCCTTTTTTTTTTCACTTATAAATATATTTCTATGTGAAATTCAGAGGTCTTGATATGACTCCACCAAAGATGAGTAGGACTTTTCAAGATTATCAATGGTAGCTTCTTTCTACTTTTGGTCCTCTTTATACTTCTCATAATCGGTTCGTGACACTTAAGAATGATGAGTGGTGGATAGTTCTTCAAGTCCTTGGGGAAAACTAGACACAAGCTATTTGGTAATTGAAATATTTACTGCAATCTCCTCAAAAGGACCCATAGTGGTTGGCCTATAAGACTCAGGCTCACTGCATGTTGGTTTTTCCAAGTTGATCTTTCTTTTCTTAATTTTTTTGGGTGCGCCCTCACCTCTAATATTTAAGGGGTAAATGGGGGAATTAGGGTGCACCCATGTACCACTAGCATACTCTTCCACCCTGCTCTTTTTCATATATCTGTAATCAAGAAGGGGAAGAATAGATGTGTACCACATTGGTTATTGAAATGATCTATCTCATTAACCACGAGTTGACCAACATCTCTAGGGATACCATCTAGAATACATGCAACCTTCCTAGCACGTAATTCGGAGACTGTTGTCATGTGGCTGCAATGAAAAACTTGGCTATAGATAATGTGAAACCATATTGGATCCTCATAAGTAAAGTCGTTCATGGAAATATTTCTTTTAGTGTTTGTCCAAGAGACTTTATTTTCGGTGCATAGACCTTGTGCTAAAAAAACTCCACGTTTTACACCCCTTTTCTTTGAATTCCCTTATGTCAGTATACTTGAGCCCATAAACATCATTGATTTGTTTATCCCAAACTTTCACCGGCTTTTCTCGAATCTTAACAGTCACATTAAGTTGGTTTGAAAAAGAGACTTCACCAATGTTTGCATAAAATTTATAGACCCATTGCTCATTTGCAATTAATGGTTCCGGGGCAAAGCACCTTCACCCTATGGCTTCAAGTTTGTCATGAAGTGTCGATAGTTTCTCTGGCAGATTTTCAAAGAAAATTCCTCTCTCTGAGTGCATCTTTGACCTCGAAAAATCCTTGTAGTAATGAGTGTGGCCCTCGGGTTCCATAAATCAGAAGTGATCATACCTTTCTATGATTTTGTCCTGAAAACAATAAGCACACATTATATCATTTGATGATATTTTAATCATGCAAGCTGTGCTATATTTTTCACTAGAGTTCATTCGACTAGGTGCTTGGTGTTGTTTGACTAAAAATTAGAAATGAAGGATTTTTGGCCTGATAGGAAACTACCCTCAGTTACCACGATCACGAGTCAGGACCACGTTCACATTTTCATGATCACGATCTATGACCACAGTCGCGATACCTCATGGTGGTTTTGTTTTCATCTCTGCATGCTAAGATTTCTTCTAATTTTAGGCTAATATCATGTTCTACAATATGGATGCATATGAAAATTATTTTAACAATGCTAAAAGGTTGATGGATGTTCCCTTTAGAAAAAAAATATTATTAGTGCAAGTTTATTTGGGCAAATCATCAAACACTTTCTATGCACATCTCATTTGTCATCATTTTCCAAACATCCTTAGGTACTCAAGACTTCCCACTTGTATGCACACCTGTTCAAGCAACCAACATCTTACCAATATCAAGTAAGACAACTTGAAAAACATAACAATCAAATCTTTAAGCCCTCTCTTAATTATGCATTCTAGAGATTATTCTTATAAATAAAAGCACAAATTCATGACACTTACTAGAGTTGTGAAGCTGGAGGGATGTAAGGATGCTTTTTGAGAGCTCACAAACTTAGCCAGGAATCATCCCAAATTATAGAGTACAATATTTAAAGAGAGTGTAAGGTAAATAAGGGAAACTAGGGGTTAAATGGAAGAAGTGGCTGCGACCTCGGTCAAGGGACTGAGATCGCGGACACCCGTATGACCGTAATTGCACTTGGGGACCGTGATCGCGGTAAGTGAGAGTAATTCTACTCCCCTATTTTCCCTTGTTTAACATTTTACACAATTTTAAAACATTTCTCCCCTATTCATCTTAACCAATGCACTCCATAGTACCACAAATTTATGGGTTATTCATACGCAAAAGGTAACATATACCTTACAAAAACATAACAAAAAAATCATACGAGCCACTCTCATGGCATTTATGGGTTTCCTCTTAATTATCACCTTAGGTATTATCGTGGCACGACGTCTTCCTTCCTTCTTTATTAGGGTGGGTCTTTGAAATCCTCTTCATTCATTTTCTCATTTTCAACATATACTATGGATACTACTTGCAACTCCGCGGTTAGCTTTTTGGACTTGCAAATTTTTAAAAAGACCTCATACTCTTGTACTCTAAATTTTATCTCCCCTATCTCTAGATCAACAATTTCTCTCCCGGTGGCCATGAAATGATGACAAAGAATGATAGGAACCTCTTGGTCTATTTCACAATCCAATACAACAAAATCTATTGGGAGAATGAATTTGTCCACTTTCACAAGGACATCAAATAATATACCCACCGGCCTTTTTATAAACAGGCACACCATCAAGAGTCACATAGAGGTTGGTATCGGGGTATCCAAATAAAGATTCTTGTATATGACAAAAGGCATTAAGTGGATGCTCTAACCAAGGTCACATAGAGCTTTTGCAAATTTATGCTTCCTAATTGTGCAAGGAATGGTGAATGCTCTGGGGTAATCTTTATTTTCCACAACCTTGCTATCCATGATAGCGCTAAACACATGAGTGACTTCAATAGTATAACCTTCAATAAGTTTCTTCTTGGACATCAACTTTTTCATCAACTTAGCGTATCCCAGGATCTCTTGGATAACTTTAAGCAATGGGATATTTATTGATAGGTTGCTAAGTTTTGCGATAAACTTTCTCAATTTGTCACCTTCCTCTTTTTTATACAATTAGTGAGGGAGTAGGGGATGAACTTGGATGGTTTGCCCTGCATCACCTAGTGGCTTCCTAACTTCTACCACTTCTTTATCACTTTCCTCGATCTCTTTATCATCATTTACTTCTTTTGTTTGGGGCATCACTTCCTTTTCTTTAACCTTGAGTAAATTCTCACTCAAGTCTCCTCTAGCAGGCTCATCAATTACCTTCCCACTCCTTGTGACAATTGATAGAACATGGGCATTATTCTTTGGATTAGCAAATATGTCACTAGGGAGACCACCTCTAGTCCTAGCATTTAGTTGTATGGAGATTTTCCTGACTTGGGTCTCCAATTTCTTGATAGAGGCAAAGTGAGACACCACTATTTGAGATAGTTGGGAAAAATCACCCTTTAATTCAAGGACCATTTTGTCCATACCCTCCACTCTACTCAAGATCCTTGCCAACAAATCCTCGATCTTGAATTTTTTGGGGTCGACAATATTTGACTCTTTTGCTTTTCCAAATCATAAGGTGGAACATGATTCCCGATCTCTTCAATCGATATGCCTCTCATGATCCATCCAACCTTGATTTCCACCTTACCTTTGATAAGAGGGGTGGGAACTCCCTGAGTAGTTAGCAAAATAGAGGATTTCCTCATCCAACTTTTCCTCTTTATTATCTTCATAAAATTTTCATGTTATGGCGTTGACCGCTTTCGTGGGTACGACCATAATATGCATAGTAAAGAGTTCGAGTTGTGTCATTATTTTTTCTATGATCTTCTCCTATTCTTCATTCCTCTCTCATGGTTCATTATCGACCATGGAAGTAGTAGAAGGAATCTTTGGAGCTTCGTTTTCTCGGTTAGACCAACCCTGATTTTGTTTTGACACTTCTACAATCAATAAAATGGCCGCGTGGTGGTGCAACTTTACTAGGGAACCTTATGCTGCATTATCTACCACCATTTTATTTAATGGATCAAGTGTAAGATAGAAGATCTTGAGAAGCATTTTCTCTGGGACTTCATGATTTGGTCATTGAGCAATCTTATCGTTAAACCTCTCCCAAGCTTTAAACAACGATTCTCTATTCATTTGCCAAAAATTGAAAATCGCATCCCGCTTTTGAAGAATTTTGTATGGCGCAAAATATATATCAAGAAACACCTTAGTAAGATTATCCCTAGATGTAATTAAGACGGGTGGAAGTGAGTGAAGCCATGAAATCACCTCGCCCATTAATGAGAACTAGAAAAGGCAAAGCCGAATGGACTCTTGAGTAATGCGATATATATTGAACGATTTATAAACTTCTATAAAATTCTTTAAATGGACATTTGGGTCCTCAGAGGCTTGACTTCCATACAATATTTGTAACATGTGAAGCATAATGCTAGTCACATGGAAGACTCTGCTCCCATTTGTTGTTGGGATGCGGATTGTTCTTGTTTTCCCCGCTTACATTAGTGGGACCTCATCATCTATAGGGGAATCAAAGGGGGCCATGGTTATTGCACTATCACTCATTGTTCCGTGAACACTCCGATAACCTAAAACAAGAATTAAAAACAACAAATAAAGAAAATAATAACACTTTGGGTATTCTCGAGTAAGAATAACACAACAAAAGTGAAATCTATGTTTCACTCTTCGGTAACAGCTCCATTTTGATAAATCTCAACTCACTCCCATGATTAAGGGGTGAGGCGGTCATTGTCAAACAACCCAACTAAAGTTGAGGTCGAATCCACAAAGAGTAAATAATAGGCTTCACATCTTATGGTTGTCCTAGTTACAGCAAGTTTACTTAGAATGATAATAAAAAAGACATGTAAAATAATATAGGGGGAAATTTATTTGGAGAATAGCTTATCAACTTACAATGCACAATTATACCACTTTAGAGTTAAGATTAAGATTAGAGAAGGGTCTTGGGATCATGTTTCCCTAAAGGTAAAGTGCATGGGTTAATGACAATTTAGCATGAGTTCTAGTGGTTGATCAAAGGATAAGCTAGGTCTAAAGTCATTGTAGTAAATCTTTAAATAAAACTACAATGATTTCACCCATTGGCTCATTCGAGCACCTAAAAACTGTGCAATTTAAAATCACCCAAAACCTCAATCAGACATCCCTATTTCTAGGATGATACTCTAGACATGGCTTACACTCCAATCACACTTATTTCTAAGATTGCAAAATTTAGCAGACCATAGACATAACTGTCCACTATTACTTCATCCCCCTATAACCCTATTTTAAGGATGTTATGGGTTACCTCAAGTTTACCTTAGTCCCTCATTCAAGGATGACAAAGGATTTCTAGATTTGGGCATTTTCACACATCAAACCCATTTGGAGATTTGGGGTTTTCACCCATCAAATTCTAACTAATAAGCTCAAGCAATGGTGGAATCCATGCTTAATAACTAAAAATCATGTAAACACAACAACACCCATATATAATTACACTATAGTTCAACATAATCTCGAGACTAAATTACATAGCTACTCATGAAGAAAGTAAAGTGAACTATACCATACGGATTTCCCTAAACATCCATTCTTCACAAAACTACTTAGAAATTAATCCTCTAAGAGTAGTTACATACTTTTCTAATTAGGTTTCCTTCTTTCAAATCAAAAATAGTTATGAGGTAAGCAATAACCAAAGAAGAAAGGGTTTTCCCTTATATATGGTTTGAAATTCTTCTAAGTACTTTTACAGATCTGCACCTGGGCATATTCCCGTCGAACCATGATTATGCGTGACTATCTGCGACCGTGTCCACATGATCATAGTTGTGTGCTGCGACCGCATTATGTTGACCATCTTGACTGGTCCCAATTGTGGATTGAGGATCATGGTAGTGGTAACTGAGACTGATGTAGTCTAGGTATTCCGCTATACTCTTCTTTGATGCTTTTTTATCATTTTTAGCTCCAATCAATATCTTTCGATCTCCTCAACTCTATGCCTGTAAAGAGTGGATATTAGTGCATATTATCACCAATGTGTATCATTTATTTATTTAAAACAAGTTAATATGCAAAAATGTTTAGTGAGAATGAGTTGAAAAATTTCCCCTCATCACCCATGCACCTATATGTTCAAAACCATAATTAAAGATTGAAAATCACATATAAACCATAAGAAACATTGTTCAATTCATAAACATTTTAAACCCCTAACTTTTGTTTTGAAAACTTCATAAACATCTAATGAAAAGTACTTTAAAACATTTTTCTTTAATAAATTAACAATGAAAGAAGAGTAACATACTTAAAATAGTAGGATGTATAGACAAAAAGCACCCTTGAAAGCCCTAATTTATCAACCTCTTAAAATATCTATGTGTTTTTTACCTTGAGGAATTTGAGAGTATTGAGAAGTTACTTTGATTTAGTTTTTGAGTTCTAATAACACCCTAAAGGGGCTATAACACATGGGTTTAAAGTTGGGTAAGAAGGGAAATGTTCAAAATACCCTTAATTTAAAAGTTTGAAAAGTTTCGTATTTTACTAGTAGTTAATTATTGATTCATAACCACTCTTTACTACTCATCATCATGATTCATATAAAAGACAGTCTCTAGGACCCCCACACACTGTTGACCGTACAACTTGATTGGTACCACACATAAAGAGATTCTATGACTCATAGAGTCCAGTCATAGTCTACACAAAACCCAATTGGGAAAACATTGAATATCCTATGATTTGTACCTAATAACCCGTAACAAGTTCATATGACTTATTGAGAGCCAGAGTATGAACTTAGCCACTTAATTTTTTATTTGGTTATGATTTAATCCCAACAATTCGTCATAAGTGTTTATGACTCATATCCCCAAGTTGAACCCTTGAAAAAATCTCAAGCATTATTCAAAGGACACCATACGACAAGGGTCACCTGACCGGTTAAGAAACCTTATGACTAGTAGGGTTAGTCTTCATCAAGCCAGTAAGCTAAAATCTCAAGAATTTTTCAGAGGACAAAATCTAGGGTGTTCCAACTAAATTGATCTATGAAAGATAAAGGGAAGGTACTTCCAAGCTCTGAGTTTCAATAAATATTAAGTAGAAATAACTAATTCCTCACTTGGAAATCACTCTAAGGATGTTCTCTACTCAAAAGTAGTGCAAAAATGTATTCTAAAGCTTTAAAGATGGAAAATAGTTGTTGGAAATGCTAGGTATTGATCGTTCATGCATTGGGATCGAATGACATTAAATTCCATCACTGCCCCTGAAATTATGCTCGATGATTGATTAAGTAATTCTTTTGGTTTTGTACCTGTGTTTTGTGGCTGACTCTTATTCTCTTAGGCAACTCAACCGATCGTTTATGCAATTTCTTTGTCTATATTGGTCAGTATCTTACACGATGTGTGTAGTCTGTTATATGATACCTTTGACTTTTTTATGATGTCACCTACACAAGCCATATGGTCGCTTATGCAACTTCTTCCATTGTCTTGATCAATCTCATATAAGATCTTCATATTGTTTAAGTAGTATTTAGGGCTCATTTTCGAAAGTCTATTTTCTTGGTCTTTATGCGATCCTCAAACCGCTAAAGAAGTATGTAAGGGTTTTTCTAAGATACATCTTAATGCTTTTTCTAGTTCAACTCCTTTCTTTTTATTTCTTTACTTTGACTTCACATTTTTTTCACTAGATTTCATGGAAAACTTTCAAATACAAAAAATTAGTCCCTTTTACAAGGTAATAAACCTTATATCATAACTTTAACCACAATAACTCATAAGAAAAAATATATTTATTAGTGGAAAAATAGCCACTCATCATATTATCCGTGAGTTCATGGATGTTTTCCCTATGGATTTGCCTGGTATACCTCTGAGTCATGATATTGACTTTTATGTTGATGTTAAGTTTGACACCAAGACTATTTCTATTCCTCCTTATAGGATGGACCCAATTTATGGTAATAAAGGATGAGTGGCACTATTTCTTAGATATGTGATTTATCCTGCCTAGCGTATCACCTTTGGGTGTGCTTGTCTTATTTATGAAAAAAAGGATGGGTCTATGCGTATGTGTATTGATTATTAATAGTTGAACAATGTGATAGTTGTTAGATCAGATTTACGTTACTTTAGTATTTTTGAGAATTTATTTGAGTTTCAACTAGCACTAGTTGAAGATTAGAGATTTGGATGTTATAAAGACCCAATTTCGGTACGATCATTATGAGTTATTAGTTATGTCCTTTAATTTTACCAATTCCCTAGTTGTGTTCATAGATTTGATGAACTGGGTGTTTCTACTGTATCTTGACTCTGTTGTCATTATATGTATCAATAATATCTTGGTTTATTCTATGAGTGAGGCTGAACTTGAGGAACATTTATGGATTTTTCTTCAGATATTGAGGAATGTGAAGTTGTATGCTAAGTTCTCTAAGTGTGAGTTTTTGTTGGAGTCTATCTCTTTCTTAGGTCATGTGGTGGCCAAGGATGGCATATGGTCGAACTAGCAAGATTACATCAGTTTGTGATTGGTCTAGTCCTACTTCTTCTACTGAAATTTGGAGATTTATAGGTTTAGTATACTACTATTGGTGCTCCATTGAGGATTTTCATCTATTATAGCTCCATTTACCAAGTTAACTTAGAAGAAAATTTCCTTATTGTGGTATATTATGTTTTAGGCAAGCATTCAAAAGATCAAGGATTTGTTGACTTTAACTCCTATCACGTCTTTACCCAAGGAGGGTGTGAATTTTACAATCTTTTGTAATGATTTTGGTGTTATGTTAGGTGTTGTGCTAATGTTGGAGGGTAAGGTAATTACATATTCTTCTTGTCAGTTGAAGCTCCATGAGAGGAATTACCCTACCCATGATTTTGAGTTGTGTGTAATTGTTTATGCTTTGAAGTTGTGGAGGCACTACTTGTATAGAGTCCATTGTGAGATTTTTTTGGATTATTCAAGCCTTTAGTATTTCTTCATCCAGCGAGATCTTAATATGAGATTGTGCCATTGGTTTATTTGCTTAAGGATTATGATCTTACTATTCTCTATCATCTAGGCAAGTCTAATATAGTTGCAGGTACCTTGAGCTGGAAGTCGACTAGTTTGGACATAGAGGTTTAGTTTTTTGCTCTCCAAATGGTTAGGCTTGATATTTTGACACCTAGGTGTATTTTTTTATTTGTTGCGGATAGGTATTTCTTGATGGAGTAGATTCAAGCTCATCAGTTTAATGATGTTAGGTTGAGAATAATTTGAGATAAACTATTGAGTGAATATTCAAAGATAGCCTCACTTAATTCAAATGGTAATTTTAGAATTGGTGGCCAAGTGTGCGCATATAGAGTGGGTAATTGGATTAGATTTAGTTTTGAAGAGGCTCATTATTCTATATATTCTATCCAATTAGAAGAGGCTAAGATGTATTATGATTTGAGAAAACATTATTAGTGGGGTGGTATGAGAAAAGATATAGCAGATTTAGTAGCTCATTGCCCATGTTGCCAAAAGGTGAAGGTGAAATATTTGAGGCCTAGTGGTTTGTTTTAGAGGTTACCTATTCTTGATTGGAAATTGAAATGTATCCCAAAGGACTTTGAGACTAGGTTTATTCGTTCTCCTCATGGTTTTGATAGTGTTTGGGCCATCGTGGATTGATAGTCCAAATCTTCTTATTTTGTTATGGTTAAAGTTTTTTCCATGCTGAGAGGTTGGCCCATATCTGTATTCGATAGATAGTTTGACTTCATGGTATTCCAGTATCTATCATCTTAGATTGACGTCCAATGTTCACATATCACTTTTGGATGACTTTTAGGCACTAGGGATGATCTTAGCACAACTTTTCACCATATACCAAAGGTTAGTAGAAGCGGACTATTCATGTTTTGGAGGATATGCTTCACTCTTGTGTGATGGACTTTGGTGGTCAACGGGAGCAACATTTATCTTTAGCAAAGTTTGTGTATAATAATAACTAACATTCAAGTATTGAGATGTCTACTTTTGAGGCATTTATGGAAGGCATTTTCACTCTCTAGTTGGTTGGTTTAAGGTTTTTATGATCAGACCTCAAGGTGCAAACTTCCTTTATGAGTTTTTTGATAGAGTCCAAATAATCTAGAATATAATTTGAGTAGCTTAGAGTAGGCAAAAGTGCTATGCAGATCATAGACTTTGTGCCTTGATATTTAGTATTAGTGATCATGTCTTCCTTCATGTGTCTCTTATTAAGGGTGTGATGAGGTTTGGGAAAAGGGGCAAGCTTAGACACAGGTATATTTGACCTTTTGAGATTCTTGGACTATTGGGGATGTGGGTTATGAGTTAGTACTCCCTATATATTTATCAGTTATTTATATAGTCTTTCATGTTTCCATGCTTTGGTGTTACATTTTGGATGAGTCTTAAGTAATTCGTCAGGATTCTATCCAGTTAGATGAGAGATTGTCTTTTGTTGATAAGCCAATCTCTATTCTAGTTGGGGATGTGAGATGCTAACGTTCTAGAGATATTTCGGTGGATAAGGTCCATTGGAGACATCAACCTATAGGTGAGTCTACTTGGGAGGTTGAGTCTGATATGCCTGATTGTTATCCCTAACTTTTTGCTGATTAAGGTATTTCTCTTGCCTTTAGTTTTAGGAAGAACCAAATTCTTAGTGGTGGATGATGTAATGACCTAATATTTTGTGATTTGTGTGAATTGTGCATTTCTGCATGATTTGACCATTTTACCATTCCCTATGGTTGGATTGAGGTATTTTTGGGTTATGTGTATTGGTGTGGTTCCCATTGTATTTTGGTGGTATTTGTGCTACAATGTATTTTTGTGGTTTTAAAGACTTTATAGTTGACTTCAGTCAACATATATTGATCTATGCATCATATGGGAAAATAAACTGTGCCAATAGAGCCAAATATCAATTTTAGGTTCGCAACATAGTTGGTGTGGTTTTGAGGCCATTCTATTTCATTTCGACCCTCAATTTGGTAAGTTATAAAATTGGGTTTTGAGAGACAACTTTTTGAGAACAATATTTTTAAAAAAAATTGATATTTTTCCTTGGGTTTAGAACATAAAATTTGATAGGTTAGCTTAGTTAATTTTCATTCTCAAGAATCCGGATGAATCGTAGGGTTCCGTGGAGGCTTGGAATATTTCAAGTCTCCACAGCTGGTGCATCATTCAGCTGGTGAAGTCAATAAAGCGCCAACCACACTGGTTAGGGTACGATGATGAATCCTTAAGTCATATACAAAGGGTACTACTCATGACTAAACCGGTATAGACCACCCGTAACCAAAACAGCCCAATCCAGGTTAGGTTTCACTCCATATGGTTGGGCAGCTTACGACTCATGATCTTGGTTAAGACCAAGGAGTAACCTTTTCATATAGAGAACAATACATTACCTTATCTTACTATCTAGGGTACATAAAGGGAGGAGGATAAGGCTACAAGTCATGACTAAGGGTATGACTAAAGCCTTAAAATTGTATCTACCCCAACGACACCAAAAAGAGTTGTCTCTTAATGGTTCATGTCTAGGTGCTTAAATTCTTCCCCACTTGGGATAATTTATCCATGAAAGATGGGTAAAGCAAGAATATACATGAGTTGACACATCAACATGCATCATGGCAACCTTTACACAAGTTAAAACCAACACAAAACAAGGATACAACATAAAACATACATGACAATCGCCATTCAACCAAAAAATTTTGCAAGGTCACATTCTTGGGTGTTTCAATTAAGGTAGTTCATTTCTTAGGTAGAGGTGTTTCACATAGTCACAGGGGTTGTTATCAGGCAACTCGAGGTGGTACTCATGTAGGCAGAAAGGAGGTCAGTCAGGTGCCCATCCAGGTGGTGGGTGGGGTCAGTTATATGCAGTGTCTGCTATACCTGAGGTTGATACTTTGTATATGTAGTTAGAGGTAGGATTTTGGTGTACCGCAAGTTGGCTCCTGCTTTGTTTAATCCAGGATCTACTTATTCATATTTATCTTCTTATTAGGTACAACTATTGGATTTGACTAGTGATTTATTATCTATGCAATTATGCATATATTCTACCGTAAGTGATTCATAAGTAGTGGATCGAGTATTCAGATCATGTGTTACGACAGTTAGTGATGTTGACACTAACGATGATCTTATCATTCTGGATATGCTAAATTTTAATGTGATTATGGGCATGGACTGGTTATCATACTATCTTACAGTCATGGATTGTTTTGCAAAGATCACTCCCTTGGCCATGCCCGGCATTCCCCCAGTACTGTGGCAGGGAGCGGTTAGCCGCTAATCAATAGGGATTATTTCTAATGTTTGTGATAGTTTATTTATATTGAGGGACTGGGAGTCTTATCTCTCTTATATATATTATACTCATGTAGAGAATTTGTCACTTGACTCTGCTCCTATTGTTTTTTAGTTTTCTGATATGTTCCCTACCTACTTGACTATTATTCCTCCTCGCCATGGGATTGCATTTTCTATTGATCTAGAGACTGACACCTAACCTATTTTAATGGCACCTTACCATATGGATCTTACCGAGAATAAGGAGATAAATTCTCAGCTTCAGGATCCCCTTGGTAAAGGTTTCATTAGAACAAGTATGTCCCTATGGGGAATTTTTATTTCATTTTTGAACAATAAAGACAATTCCATGCATATGTGTATTGATTATAGGTAGCTTAACAAGGTGACAGGGATGAACTGTTATTTTATGTCCCGTATTGATGATTTTTTTTACCATCTTCACGGTGCAGATTTATTCTCTAAGATTGATTTGAGATCCGGTTACCATTAGCTGAGGATTTAGGTTGAGTATATCCCAAAGACAGTTTCAAGACTCGTTATAGTCATTATGAGTTCTTGGTGATGTTTTTTGGGTTGACTAATGCCCCAATCACATACATGGATTTAATGAACCATCTGTCCAGACCCTATCTAGACTTATTTGTTATTGTGTTCATTGATGACATCCTTGTGTATTCATGGATTAGTGAGAAGAACGCATTTTTCTTGAGAATTATGCTCCAGACCTTGTGAGATCATGTGCTTTTCTCTAAGTTATCCAAGTGTGAGTTTTGACTTGAGTCGGTGACTTTCCACGGACATGTGGTGTCTAAAGACGGTATCATGGTAGACCCAACTACGATTGAGGCATTTCATGATTGGACTAGTCCTATGTCTCCTATAAAGGTCCATAGTTTTATTAGTTTGGGTGGATATTACAGATGTTTTGTTGAAAGCTTTGCAATTATTTAAACCCCAATGATTAGATTGACTCGGAAGGAAATTCTATTCTAATTGTCTGAGGAGTGTGAGTTGAGCTTTGGAAAGATCAAGGATTATCTTATTTCAGCTCCAATGATAGTTCTTCCAGTTGAGAATGAGGAATTAACCCTAATTTGTGACACTTCTAGTGTTGGTCTTGGTTATGTTTTGATGCAGTAGAGTTATGTCACTACCAATGCTTCTTGACAACTTAAGGTGCATAAGTGCAACTACTCCACCCACTAATTGGAATTAGCGATGGTAATTCTTTCATTCAAGATTTGGAGGCATTATTTGTATGGGGCACATCTTATGTCCTAACGAGAGTTTAATGCTCGATAACATAGAAGGATAGAGTTGCTAAAGGACTATGATGTTTCTATCTTGTACCATTCGAGTAAGGAAAATATGGTAGATGATACCTTTAATTGCACGGCAGTGAGTATGGATAGCTTGGCTGCCATACTGTCTCTTAGAAGCCTATGGCACAAGATATTCAGTCCTTAGCAAGTTTGATGGTTTGTCTTGATATTTCAGATTCTGGAAGTATTTTGGCTTTTATGGAGGCAAGATACTCTATATTGAGTAGGTTCGTGATTATCAATATGAGGATGGAAAGTTGTGTCTCCTTTGTGATCTAGTGTGGATGTGATAAGTCCAAGATGTACACTGTTGATTCTGAAGGTATTTTGGCATTTCAAGGTCATATTTGTGTTCCCTAATTTGATGACTTGATTTAGTTGATTCTTCATGAGGCTCATAGCTCTAGATATTCTATTTTTTAATGTACAACCAAGATGTATAGAGAGTTGAGACAACATTACTGGTGTGATGGCATGAAAAGAGATGTGGCAGACTTTGTGACTTGTTGATTGTGTTGAGAAATGGTTAAGGCCATGCATCAGCATCCTGGAGTATTGACTCAGAGGTTGTCTATTCTCGTATTGAAATGGGAATAGATGACTCTAGACTTTATTAGTGGGTTTCCTCGTACTTCCCGTGGTTTGGATAGTATTTAGGTCATTGTAGATCGTTTGACCAAGTCAGCAAATTTCATGATGACCTTCAACACTGAGAGATTATCCCATATTTATGTTCGGAAGAAAGTCTTTTTTCTTGGGGTGCCAATTTATATCATATCATATCGTGGTTTTGTATTTAATTTATGGACTTGGAGAGAATATCTGTAGAATTTAGGTACTCGAGTAGATTTGAGGATGACATTTTATTTGCAAACTGATGGTCATTACGAATGGACTTTTTAGTTGCTTGAGGATATACTCTAAGCATGTGTTATAAATTTTGGAAGGAAGTGGGATCAACACTTTGCATTAGCAGAAATTGCATACAACCACAACTTCATTCGACTATTAAGATGGTGCCATATGAGGTTTTGACTATTGAGATGGTCCCATATGAGGTTTTGTATTGAAATAGATGTCGTTCTATAATTGGATGGTTTGATACTTTCATGGTGAGACCTCGTGGTAGGAATTTGCTTTAAGATTTGTTGGAGAGAGTCAGGATGATTTCGGATCGGCTGAGAGTAGCCTAAAGTTTGTAGAAGGCCTATTCCGATTGTAGTCTCTGTGCCTTAAAATTTGCAGTTGGTTACCATATTTTTCTTTATGTTTCGCTTAAGAGAGGTGTGAAGAAAGGGTAAGTTTGGACCTCGCTATTTTTGTCCTTTCGTGATTCCTATGTATAGTTGGTGAGATGGCCTATGAATTAGCCTTAACTCTAAATTTTGCTGTTGTTCATCCAGTTTTTCATATCTCTATTATATGGAAGTATATTCTGGACCCGTCTAATGTACGTAGGTGGGTCTCTATCAAATTAGATGAGCAATTGACCTTTATAGTGGAGCATGTGCTTATCTTGGCTAGTGATGTGAGGCGGTGGAGTACCAGTAAAATTCTTATAGTTAAGGTTCAATGGAGCCATTGCCTAGTATAGGAGGACACTTAGGATATTGAAGGCGAGATGCGTTCCCAATATCCTCTCCTATTTGAGGCTTCAGGAATTCTCATTATCTTTAACTTTCGGGGATGAAAATTCCTTAGTAGCGGATGTTGTAATGACCTTTCAGGTCATTTTTCATAATCCTGCTTCTTTGCCATTAGAGCTCTCCCATAGTTGCACTAAGTCATTTATAAATGACTGGAATTGATAGTTTAGTTATCGGGTAATTCATTTGGCTTTTAGAGCCTTTTCCTTATTTAGTAGTCTTTGTTAGTTCCAAATGGTCATCGAGCTAAAACCTTAGTAAAATGATCTTGTATGTGAATTCCACTTTTGCCAGAAGCTTTAAAATATCAATTTTAGGCTAGGTAGACCTTTGGTTTGGGTCCCATTGCACCTGAGCTCATTTTGGCCTATCAATTAGAAAGTTGGTAAATCAGAAAAATTGGGTCTGGGTCTCATATTTGGTTGAAACGACCTTGGATGGAAACTTTTCCTACACATATGCAACATCAAAATTAATATGGTTACATATATGCTTTGCTCATATTGTATTCTTGATGCATCCCGAGGTATTGGCTGAATCTTGAAAACATTCCTAGTTTCAGCTGTCATCTAATGCAGTAGAAGGTAGCACAATTGTGCAAGGATCATTGCGATTGTGGCGTTGCAATTGCATCCTGCATGCATGCAATCGTGGGAACTGTGTACCTGGGAGGGGGTATTTATATGCCATTTTATCAAGAATTTTCCTTTTTCCAATTCTATTGAGTCCTATAGACCTTAATAGAGTATGCAATCTATAAATTTAGTCTTAGGTGTTGATTGGGAGCTTAAATAACTTGTATACTTGTGATTAACAAAAGATTTAAGGTATAAATCCACATATATAGTGTTGATTTCTTGATTATTTGACTAAAACCCCAATAAATTTTAGGGCATGATTTAAGCCCAAATAGGTATGATTTTCTCCTGATCATTGAGGTTTATGATTCCCTAATGGTATTTGAACATTGGGTTGATCTCGAAAACTTGTTTTTCATATGTGGGACCCATTTGGGTGTTTTGGTGTCGTTCATGGACTCGAAGCACAATGGTGCAATATGGGTATCGATATTCCCATAATAATGTGTAGATTGTGTTTTTGATAGCTTGGCACCATGAAGAAGCTTCTCGAAAGAGAAAAGCTAAGGTTTAGTGGTTCATGTGCTTTATCAGATTTGAGATTTGTTAGGCTTACTCATTGTTCGATTGAGCTTTATTATAGTATAATTTTGATATCCTATTGATATTGGGAGGGGTTTTAGGTGTTCGAATGATAACGGGCAACCCTTGGGATTAGATGAACCATTTAGTCCATTTGATCATAATATTGGATATTTGACTTGTAATTTAGAACCTTGGTTTATTGGACATGTTATCTCATGGATAGCATGAGAATTCTCTTTCTGTTCTAACAAGATGGGAGTGACCTTGTCACTCATTTTAAGAGTAAATAGACCTAGTTGTGTATAGTTGTTAAATTGCCTTTGTTGCTTTGGATGCGTTAAGGGAGATTCTTGAGGACGGACTATACCATAGAACTATTGTGGATTGGTAAACCTCTATGAAATGATTTATATAACTTTGCTTAGTCTAAGGTAGAATTTAGCCTGAAGTAAAATATGGGATACTAGAAGTTAAACTTAACCCACCTTGAGCTTGGATTTTTTAGTATCATTACAGACTTAGGTGCTTGTTAAATTCCTAGAATATGCCTTTGGTAGTATAATGGCTAACACCGGTAAATGAATTATCCATGATGTTGGTATTGGAAATAATCTCTAGGTTAAATATTAAATCATTGTAAGTTCTTGGATAAAAATGGGATGTCTTATAAATTGAGCCAATGAATGTGTTATCAATCGAATCATTTGGTCTTAGGGTTATGTTATTATTCATATTATGTTCAAGTTTAGTGTCTAAATGAGTGTTTGTGCGAAAAATCCCCGATGTACTAATATTGTGAGACATAATGATAAAAGGGCTCTAGTATGTATATCCTCGTCTTTATAAGTAGCAATTCTATTAATTATATTGAACCCGGTAATGCATTAAATGTCTATGCCATTTAGATATAACCATACATCTATTGATAGATTATTTTTTACAATGAATGATGGGATAAGAAGTTATGGTCCCCCTTACTTCTCCTTTACTCTAGCCCTTGTGGGGCATTCCATGTATTGTTGACATGATTAAATATATATATATGTGTGTGTGTGAGTGTGTGTTGGTATTATTGATTCTCGATTCGAGTCTGGAGGATATGTTGATATTATTGATACCCAGTTTGAGTCCGGAGGATATGTTTATATTATTGATGCCCAGTTGGAGTTCGGAGGATGTTCGATATTATTGATACCTGATCATATGATGGTGATATTAAAACCTGATTTGAGATAATGATGCTAGAAATGGTAAGTACTTATATATATGTGGTTATGCATTTTATGATATATCTGTATATACATTAAGGGTATGGTGTTGTCCTTAATATTCCGAATATAGCTCACTAATGCTAACCACATGCTAAGTGAAGTAGTTCATGTTATTACTAACTAGCATGTAGAGATGGAACATGCTGAATAATGAATTGAGACTAGTAGATGAGATGGGGATTTTTTTATATATTTTGGATCAACGTAGTAAATATTTCTAGTATTAAACAATGGTTGATTAAGAATGATGTTAATTGAAATAGGCCTAGTGGTGAGTAGTTTCCTATTAGATAATAATCTTACCCGAAGAATAGAGAACCAATAGACTAGTTAATGACACATGCCTAGCTAAAATATTGTAATTAGAAAATGTGGTTGATGCGTAGCTAATCGAAAGGATGATATAGAATAACGATCCATTGGTGATGTTAGTTTCAAAGAGAAATTTGGAAAGATTTCCAATTGATGATAAATGCAGAATATGGTTGGATAATGTTTGAGATTTGGATATGTTGGTAGATATACCTTGTTATTATCTCCTTTGGTGTACTCTCTAGCAGTATAGGATGTCGCGATGGGTTCATTTACTTTATTCTTTAGTTGGTGTATGGGCATCAACTTTGTATTTAAGTAGTTGGGATTGTATTGATGTTGCTTTATGCTTTGGTTCTGTTACTTCTTACATATGATAGTATTCAATGTGTATTGATGCGATTAGTTTAATTGTTGTTCTGGTTTGATTACTTATTATATACAGTGACACGGAAGAGGATACAGGTTCGATTCTGTACCCTGACTTAAATATATTTTCTTGCATTATATCATCTTTATATAATGATTTAGCAAAGTCGATCGATGAAGCCTACTAATTTCCCATTGTTTTGTTACTCATACTACACATATGTACCTTTTTGGTATAGATCCGTTTACTAGTTGTCTTCATTAAGCTATGTTCATCCGGTGTTGATCTTTTAGAGATAGGATGAGCTCTTGGAGTTTTGAGTCACTCGTTTCCCTCTATCTTTAGTTCAATCTATTGTGTTCAAGACAGATGTATTGAAAATTTTTGAATTTTATTTTTTATTTCCTACTATCATACTTATATGCTCTTGTACTGGTATTACTAGGTCATTGGGTTTGGTATCCGTGTTTGATTATTCCTTTTATGTTGGCACATTATTTGATTATGACTTATGTTCATATATTTTGGCTCAGTTTGCCACTTCTACTAAAGTAAACCATTGTTTTACCTCCGGGTTAACGTGTTGGCTTACCTGTTGGTGGGATTTGGTAGGTGCCATCATGACTTATAAATCGGATCGTGACACAAACTCCTCAAGGACATGGTCCTAGTAGAACTCATCTCAGAAGGTCAAACTGGAGGCACAAATCCACTCACCCCCTAGAGAATCGAACTTCACCTTTGGAGACTGGAGTCCAACCAAGAGCTCAAGCCATAAATCTCATGGCATTCTCAACGCCTTTCCCCAAATTGATCCAAAAATGTGAAGAACAAGTTGAGGTTGGGATTGATTAAAATTACTTGACCTACGAGATGAATCAATTTTTTTCTCCGTAAAATTTGCTATGATGAAGAGATAGATATCCATGGTACAGTAGGTTCATGTTGGTCTAACTCAATACCATACCTTTGTAGGTATAAACCTATGGGAAAAACTTTTGGAAGAAAACAGTTGAGGCATACACAAATTGAGGATTCACTCAAGAAAGAGACGGACCTGGTCCCATCTCTCAGGTTAGTACCAAAATAGTGTTTTTTAAAAATCATATAATTCTATTTAAAAAGTCACGTGTCTTTTCTTGTCTAAGTAAAAGTTGTCAATTAGTTAATAAGGTAATGAGTCACACCTATTAGAGATGAACACGCCATTTCATTTAAAAAGGCACCTCTTAATGACAACAGTAACCTTACTTAAATACAAACCTAAATTCATTCCTTTTTATTCTCTTCCAAAATTAACTCACTAATCATCTTCCTCACTCGTTCATCCTCCCAGTAACAAATTGTTCATTCTCTCTCTCACACAAAAACTCAAAATGGTAGACATTTGTACTTCCTAAATCCCCATTAATGACCGAGAAGTTGATAAAACCCTAGAAAATCAGTCCAAAAAACACCAAATCAAAACTTTAATCCTTTAACGCCCAGAACTGTAGAAGATCCCTCCTCGAATCCTCAAAAGGAATCTGAGTCAACACCACCCTCTAAATTTATAACACTCAAACTATACTTCTCTAATGAGAATGTAAGCGATTGTTGTCGATATATAACCCAACTAGGTTGGGGTCAAATCACACAGGGAATATGGTGTAAACATAAGTCGTTCGCGATTTAATCAAGTGATAGTTGGATGTTTACTAAGATGGTTTTTTTTTTAGTTTAACAAATAATTGTTGGTCACTTTAGCTTTGGTGTTTGTAATCAAGAGTTTATGGAAAAACCAGAAGTATGTTCACTAGGGGTTTTGGTACTTGACAGATGCAAATAGTGATCTAAGATTCTCACAGTAGGTAGGACAACAAATTATCTTTATCGAAGTTATGACTAAATGTCTCTCGACCTACTTAAGAATTTAATTACCTAATCCTCTCGGACTTAGGGAATTTATATTCACAGACCAGACTTTACCTCAGGTTAATCAACCTTGTTACAACGTCAATTATTAAATGGAAGTTTTTTTTAGTGCTTCTAAGTACTTGTTGATAGTTCACTTCCTACTATAATTGATTTCTTATCTCAAGAAAATCAAAGAAGGTGTTATCGATTATTTGCAACCAATAGACGATAATTAAAACCTCAGAATTATCAAGGAGTCCTATTACCTTTTGAATCTTGAACACTTAGCATCTTATCAAGACTTACCCCTAGATCCCATAATTCGGCTTAAAGGGATTTAGCCACTCACAATGCAAAAATAGAAACAACTAGTTGCATTCATGATTTGAAAGATAAACTTACCACAAGATGAACAATAACTAGTGACTCTCCAATTCGATCACAATGAAAATCCCAAAATATTGATGAAAATCTCTACAAAGTTAATTGTTTTTCAAGCGAAGAAACTACAGAGAAAAGTAACAAAAATATGTGTCTCCAACTTAGGTTCGGAAACTCTTAGAAAAGTAACAAAAATATGTGTCACACATAAGGATCATGGGTTGCCTTCCATGTATGTTCTGATTTAACGCCATGGCATGACTCATCTCGATTACTTCAGACTTTATTAAAACACATAGCAGAACTAATTTTCATCGATTCTTTTGGACCAATATAAAGTTTGACTCGTTGCCCATTTACCTTGAAAGTGTTGTCATCTTTATTTACAAGTTCCACTACTCTAGATGAGTAGACTTGAGAAACTCTAAACGGGCCTGACCATTTGGATTTAAGCTTACCTGGGAACAGTTTGAGTCTGGAATTGAATAGAATCACCAAGTCACCTTTTTGGAAGTCTCGTTTCTCTATCCTCCAATCATGATACTTTTTCATCTTTTCTTTATATAGTTCTGCTTGTTTATATGCCCTGCGACGAAATTCATCCATCTCATTCAGTTGTCCTAGTCTCAGCTCTGCTGCCTCCTTACAACTCAAAGTCAACCTTTTGAGTACCCATAAGGCCTTATGCTCCAGCTCTATTAGTAGGTGACATGCTTTTCCATAGACCAGCTGAAATAGTGGCATGCTAATGGGTGTCTTGAAAGCAGTCCGGTATGCCCATAAGGCATCATCGAGCTTCCTAGACCAGTCTTTTTGACTAGCATTTACCATTTTCGCTAGGATAGATTTAATCTCTCTATTTGACACCTCCACTTGCCCACTAGTCTGTGGGTGATATGGGTGGCTACTCTATGTTGTTTCACCCTATATTTTGCTAAAGCCGCTCGAAACACTTTGTTGCAAAAATGAGATCCTCCATCACTTATAATCGTGCATGGTACTCCAAAGAGAGATAAGATGTTCTTCTTGAGAAAAGCAACAACTCTCTTTTCTTCATTATCAGACAAGGCAACAGCTTCGACCCATTTTGAGACATAGTTAACGGCAACTAAAATATACTTTACCCCATACGAGCTTACAAAAGGACCCATGAAATCGATGCCCCAGACTTCAAACAATTCCACTTCAAGAATCTTAGTCAAAGGCATCTCATGTCTTTTAGAGATTGACCCCTGCCTCTGACATTGGTCACATTTCAGTACAAAATCGTGGGAATCCTTGAACAATGTTGGCCAATAGTAGTCGCTCTACAACACCTTCCTATACGTTCGGTCACCTGCATGGTGACCTCCAACTGGAGAAGCATGACATGCTTCCAATATACATAATACATCCACTTCTTGCACACATCTCCTTATAATATTGTCAGCACATCACCGAAAAAGATACGACTCATCCCAGAATTAATGTGTTATATCGTGCTAAAATTTCTTTCTTTGATGGAAAGAAAGATTTTGTGGAATGACCTCACTCCCAACATAATTTGGAAAATAAGCGTACCAAGGCAATTTTTTCACATCAGCCACCAAGATCTCCTCATTAGGAAATGTATCATTTATCTCCATTTCATCACTAATTGACTGCTCACCTTCCATTCTAGACAGATGATCCGCAACCTGGTTATCACAATCTTTCCTATCTTTGACTTCAAAGTCAAATTCTTGTAGTAGCAACACCCATCTAATCAGCCTCAATTTTGCATCTTTCTTAGCCATCAAATACCTCAAAGTTGCATGGTTAGTATGGGCCACCACGTTGGTCCCAAATAGATAAGCCCTGAATTTCTAAAAAGCATACACTACAGCTAGGAGTTCCTGCTCAGTGACAGTGTAGTTCTTTTGCACTCCATTCAATGCTTTGCTGGCATAATATATTGGATGAAATAGTTTGTCTCTCTTTTGTCCAAATACAGCTCCAAGGGAAACACCGCTTGGATCATACATGATCTCAAATTGTTTTGACCAGTCAGGTGCAACCATGATAGGGGCCTCAACCAGCTTCTTTTTAAGACATTCAAATTCCTTCAAGCACTCATCATCAAAGGAAAACTTCACTTCTTTCTCCAAATTCTTGCTAAGTGGATTTGCAACTTTCGAGAAATCACTTATAAACCTCCTGAAAAGCCAGCATGCCCAAGGAAACTACGCACTCCCTTCACTAAAATGAGAGGTGGTAGTTTCTCAATAACTTCAACCTTGGCTCGATCAACTTCTATTCCTTTTGCTGAAATCTTATGCCCAAGAACAATGCCCTCTTTTACCATAAAGTGGCATTTCTCCCAATTAAGAACCAAATTAAATTCAACTCATCGTTGCAAGGCCATACTCAGGTTTGCCAAACATAACTCAAATGACTCTCCCACCATAGAGAAATCATGCATGAATACCTCTATGATTTCCTTCACCATATCCGAGAAGATAAACATTATGCACCGTTGAAAAGTGGCAGGTGCATTGCACAGACCAAATGACATCCTCTTAAATGGAAAGGTGCCATATGGGCATGTGAATGTCATCTTTTCCTGATCTTCAGGAGCAATACCGATCTGATTATATCCAGAATATCCATCTAAGAAGCAATACCATCTCTTTCCAGCTAATCAATCAAGAATTTAGTCCTTAAAGGGCATTGGGAAGTGGTATTTCAAAGTCCATGAATTTAGTTTTCGGTAATCCATGCAAAATCTCCACCCAGTCATAGGCCTAAGTAGAATAAACTCATTCTTTTCATTTGCAACCACAGCTATGCCCCCTTTTTTGGTCACGCATTGAACTAGGCTCACCAATTTGCTGTCTGAAATAGGGTAAACCACTCCTGCATCCAATCACTTAATAATTTCTTTCTTAACTACCTTTTGCATTGGTGGATTAAGACGTCACTGGTTCTCGATGGTTGGAATACTATCTTCCTCCAGTTGTATTTTATGAGTGCAGATGCCAAGGGGAATGCGAATAATATCTGTCATAGTCCATCCGATTGCTCTCTTGTACCTCTGAAGTATATAAATAAGTGTTTCTACTTGCTTCTCTCCCAAATCAACCGAAATAAAAATGGGTAGCGTGTTTTCATGGCCTAAAACCACGTACCTCAAATACCCAGGAAGCTATTTTAATTCCAACATCGGTGGCTCTTCAATGGATGGCTTAGCCGGTGGTGTTGGTCGATTCGCAAGATCATGGTCTAACTTCTTAGGAGCATAAGGGTATGAACCAATTCCCAACAAAGAACAAATAGACTCTTCATATTCCTCAATGCCTTCACGATGAAAATTTATCAGAACTGCGGCTAAAGGCTCGACAACACGTTGCTCCTCTATTGACATCTCCTATTCGTCCTCATAATACACATTAAATACCTAGAACATACTCATTTCTTCATGATGCTTTATTGATTTGTACACGTCAAATTGTACCACCTTATTATTTATCATGAATAAGAGCTCATTTGCTCTCAAATTAATCAATACACTTCCGGTTGTGAGAAAAGGTCGACCCAAGATTATGGGCACCTCAAAGTCCACCTCGCAATCCAGAATCACAAAATCTGCAGGGAATATGAAGCTAGCTACCTTCACCAACACATCATACAAAATACCAACAGGTCATTTTACAGACCTATCCGCCATCACGAGTCGCATGTTAGTGGGTGTGAAATTTCCCAGGCCCAGCTTTCTATATATAGCCAGCGGCATTAAATTTATACTGGCTCCCAAATCGCATAGTGCTTTTGTCAAGTTCAGGGACCCAATAGTGCACGAGATGGTAAATGCTCCCGGGTCTGCTTTTTTCTGCACTAAAGACCTTTTGGAGATAGCCCAACAATGAAAGAGATTGTCCTTCGACTCACGGCTAACCTTCCATTTATTCATGACAAGGTCTTTCATAAACTTCGCATATCCTGGCATTTTCTCGAGTGCCTCCACCAAAGGTACATTTATTGTTAATTGTTTGAGCATTGCCATGAACTTGCTGAATCTTGCATCATCAGTTTTTTTCTTCAATCATTGAGGAAAGAGAGGTGGTGTTCTTGGGAGAGTTTTCAACTCTACCTCCTTCTTCTTATCTTTCCCCTTTTGAGAGCATCATCAGCACCATCCAGCTTCTCAGACTCCACTGGACATTCTTCTTTAGATTCATCATCTGCCTCAGTCACATCTTCAACCAAATGTTTTCCCACAAAAGGGTAAGGTAATATCTTGCCACTTCTAGTGGTAATCTCCATACATGAGCCATCATTCCATGGATTATGGACCATATCACTTGGTAACGTTCCGCTCTTCCTCTGGTTGAATGCTGCAGAGAGTTGGCTCATCTGCTGCTCCAACTATTTGATTGTAGTGGAGTGTGAGTTTACCAACTAACTGATAGATGACAGATTTGTCTTCATGGTAGTCAAACCAGAGTTGGTAGACTTTACCCCCTTCAACAACTTAGCCATCATGTCCTCCATGGATTTTTTTTAGAACTTGTTGTAGCAGCCTCATGATTTCCAGGAGGGACATACATCCCGCTCTTATCATTATTGTTCCTCTAATTTCCCTGCTCCCTATATTTATAGCTAGGCTTATCATAATAATTCTGACCTTGATTCCCTTGTTTATTGCCTTGAAAACTCCCTGATTATTAACATAGTTCATCTCTTCTTCTGCAGCAGCATCAACTCTATCTTGAGACCCCACAACTTTTATCTTCTCAGTCTTGCCTAATATCAAGTGTTTGGTTAGCAAATCCATCTGTATTTTTAGGTGAGCCATGTCTTGGTCATGATCCTCATCTCTTATGCGTTATTCCGCTGTAATACCCACAACAACAGTGGGGATGGATACTACAGAGTCTCTAATATGCCATGCCCAACTCTGTTTGGTCATTCTCTTTAATATTTCTGAAGCCTTTGGGAATATAAGATCAACAAACAAACCACTAGAAACATTATCTACAATTGGTTTTGTAACAGAGTTAAGAGCCCTGTACAAAGTCTCTATCAAGTGTATGTTCATCATATTGTCGTTCAGATACTGTGTCAACTTCTTCTTGAATCTCTCCTAGGTTTCATGCAAGTCTTCAGTCGGGATCTGCCGAAAGTTGCTGATCTCATCCCTCAACCGTACCCTCCTTGAAGGTTGAAAGAACCTTTCTATGAAAGCTCCTTTAAACTTCCTCCAGTTGGTTATAAAATCAGGTGTTATCTCATTAAGACACAATATTGCCTCCACATACAGAGACAATGGAAAAAACCACTATTGGATAGCATTCTGACCTACTCCTAGGTTTTTAAAAGATATACAGATGGTGATAAAGTTCACCAGATGCAAGTTTGGGTCATCCCTAGGAAGGCCACCAAACAACCCCTTCAAATTGAGAAGTTAAATCATAATATTCGTAATGTTGAATTTTTCTCCAGGTGCCAACGGTGGAGGAATAATCGTACCCGTTGCACCTTCTCCTTCCATTCCATTATTATCTTTATTGAGGTCATACTGGACCGGTTGGTAATCTTGCCTTCCTTGAAATGGATGGTTCCTGTTAGTATTACGCTGTACTAGTGTAGCTACTTGTTTTGCACGCCTTGGGTTACCAGGATTTAGCCACTCCTCGTCTCCCAAATCTTCATCCTCAGGATTTTGATGTCGTGCTTGCTGACTGACATTTTGCACATTCACCTGAGCTCTAGCTAAGGCTGCAATCTGTCAGCCTCTTGTTGGTCTGCCATTCTTCCAATTCGTTGTGGTTCTGGATTAATTGGTAATAATGGTTCTCCGGAGCTTCTGGTTCTTGGCATACACTACAAAGATCCTGAAATAAACAAAAACAACAAATAAATGTAAAACTAGGAAACATGACTAATGGTCAATTAGCGCATACAAACTTTAATTTACAACCGTATTCTCCGACAACGATGCCATTTTTGATAACGCTCAAACTATACCTCTCTAATGATAATGTAAGCGATCGTTGTTAATATATAACCCAACTAGGTTGGGGTCGAATCCCATAGGGAATATGGTGTGAACTTAAGTCGTTTGCGATTTAATCAACTGATAGTTGGATGTGTCGTGAGATGGGGGTTTTTTGAGTTTAACAAATAATTGTTGGCCACTTTAACTTCGGTGTTTGTAATCAAGAGTTTGTGGAAAAACCAGAATTATGTTCACTAGGGGTTTTGGTACTTGACAAATGCGAATAGTGATTCAAGATTCTCACTGTAGGTAGGACAATAAATTATCTTTATCGAAGTCATGCCTAAATGTCTCTCGACCAACTTAAGCATTTAATTACCTAATCCTATTGAACTTAGGGAATTTATATTCACTGAACAGACTTTACCTCAGGTTAATCAACCTTGTTACAACGTCAATTATTAAATGGAAGTTTTTTTAGTGCTTCCAAGTCCTTGTTGATAGTTCACTTCCTACTATAATTGATTTCTTATCTCAAGCAAATCAAAGTAGGTGTTATCTATTATTTGCAACCAATAGACGATAATTAAAACCTCAAAATTATTAAGGATTCCTATTACCTTTCGAATCTTGAACACTTAGCATCTTATCAAGACTTACCCCTAGATCCCATAATTTGGGTTAAAGAGATTTAGCCACTCGTAATGTAAAAATCAAAACAACTAGTTGTATTCATGATTTCAAAGATAAACTTACCACACTATGAATAATAACTAGTGACTCTCCAATTTGATCACAATGAAAATCTAAAAATATTAATGAAAATCTCTTCAAAGTTATTTCTTTTTCAAGCCAAGAAACTAGAGAGAAAAGTAACAAAAATACGTGTCTCCAACTTAGGTTCGGAACCGCTTAGAAAACCCTAAACAAGAATTTAAGTAGTTTGTCCTAAATAAGGAACCAAAATCATAGAGTTTAATAATTCCTCAAATTAGGCAATGACATTCGTGATAGCTTATCAGGAACCTAATGACTTATCACAAATGTCGTCAGCTCCTTCTTCAGTTTAGCACTTCCTGCTTAAGGATGACGACAAAATATGATGACCTATCAGATCCTTGATGACTTATCATGAATGTCATCACTTCTGTACCTCAGTTCTCATGTTCTGCCTTAGGCTGATGGCAACTTTGACGCCATATCAACTATTTGATGGCTTATCAGGAAATGTCATCATAAATTTCAGCTGAGGTCCATTCTCTGTCTAAGGCTGATGATGAAGATGATAACTTATCACAGGGCTGGCGACTTATAAGGAATGTCGTCAGCCACACTTCTCTTCTATTTTCTTCTAATTTGAACTCTTTTACTTCCATCCTTGTTGGTTCTTATGCATCTTGGCTTCTACTACAAAATCAAAGATAAAACAATCAAAACCGACAAAAATTTCTTAAGACTTTGCAATTATTCTCAGTTAAAAGCCTCAAATGTGTTAGCGTCTGCTCACACATCATGAATCCTCTACTGAAATTCAAGAACCCCTAAATAAATCTCTCCCTATTGAAACTTCTGCATCTATCGCAACCTCTACTGGGTAAACCATAGTGGAGGATCTAAATAATTGTTTTGGTTACCCAATTGAAATTGAAGTATCTAAAAACCCCCTTAGCTCTTAAAAACCTAGAACAACATATCTCACAAAAACCCTACAAGTACCTGATTCCCCTACTTTATCATATTCAAACCAACTTTTTGCTCTACTATGTGATGAAGAAACACCAGAAAAAAGGTCTAGCCTTTCAAACATTATGAACTGTGTAGCTGAAAACTTACTTCTTCTTGCAAATGAACCCAAGGAAAGTTCTTTTGGTGTATAAAAGTAAGAAGTATGTGAAAAGGCCAATGTGAAAAAAATGCAGAATTTATGCTACCTCTAAATAAGAAGGATGAGATAGATGAGGATGAACCACCTTTGAGGTAGTCTGTACTGAAATAAAAGTGAAGCAAAGGTAAAGAAAAAGTGGTTGATACTAGTTTATAAGAAGCTAGATCATATTCTACTAGGGGATGTGAATAGAAGTTTTTAGTGGATGCTATGAAGGCTATCAAGACTTTTACTACTAAGAAAAGAATACTGAAGAAAGATATTGAAGTAGAGAAAGAGAATGTTAAAGTTTTAGAGGTTGGAGAGGGTGAGGAAATTGATCCTGGTGATGCTGAAACAACTAAGAAAAAAAGAAAATAAATTTAATTTGTAAGAAGGCCCAGGTCCTTTAGTGCAAAGTTTAGTAGCAATGCTTGGATAAAATAGAAACACATTATTGTTAAGAAGAAGAAAGCCTCTGAGGGACCTGGTCCCAAGAAGAGAAAAATTGTTGAAGAAAAATTAAGCAGTGGTTCAAAAATATGAAGAAAAAAGGAAGAAAAAAAGAATGGGTCTAGAGAGCAAAGGAATGAAATTTTGAAAACTCAAAAAGTTCTGCGTGGTAGAGTTTTTAATTCCAAGATTTATGATAAACCTGGCATAGTAGATATGGTAGAATATGTAAGGCACCAGGGGTAGTTACACCTCCTAGAGGAACCAACTCCCATGGGTTTTTAAAAGAAAGTTAGAGAATTCTATTATACTATAGACTTCTTAGATGGTGGTTTAAGACCGACTACCCAGATGCAAGGAAATCAAATAAAACCAGATGAAGAGGCACTGGGGAAAATTCTGGATATGACTTTTATAGGTGTGGTGACTATTTTGAAGAAACAACCCTCAACTAAGTTTATGATTGATGCCTCAAAAGTGAGAGGTACATCAGTATTTGGGGTGTGCAAGATGTTTCTCATAAGTGAGTTTTAGCTGGTGTTTGAATTTGTCAACTTTTTATTATTACATTGTTTACTATTCTTTATCCTGAGCCAGGGATCTATCGGAAATAGCCTCTCTACTTCTTCGTAGGTAGCGGTATGGAATACATATATTTTACCCTCTCAGACCCCACTTTATGGGAATACACTGGGTTTGTTGTTGTTGTTGTTTGAATTTGTGAACAATGTTACTCTGCAAAGGTCAGAAAAAATGACTATAGCTTCTATTGTTGATTTGTTTATGATCGAATATCTTAGTAAATTTGAGTTGATAATTTTCCTTCTCTAATGATAGAGCACATGTTTTAGGTAATCCAAGAGAAGGAAGGAAAATATGGTATGCCTTATAGGCATTTCCTAAACAAAGTCTTTGATTACATTGGAATTATGAGGACCAAGAGAACTCCAGGAACAGTGAAAGAAATGTTTAGTCTAACATCATTGGTGGAAAATAAATTCATAGAAGGAAAAATTGGAATTGTACCCCAAGTGTTAGGGCTATTGGCTTCTTAGGAAAATTTAAGCAAGGAAGTGGAGTAGATAAGGATTAAGTTAGCTTCTACGGATGCTGAGATAGTGCACTTAAAATGCAGAATTAGAAGTTATCCGTAGAAGGACCAGGTGTTGTAAAGGATCTTACCACAGAAAATGCAAAACTCCAAACTAAAGTTGTAGTGCTCACTACAGAAGTTCAAGGGTTAAATGAAGAAGTTAAAGATCTCACAAAGCATCTACTAAATTCTCATGCTGCTGAGAGTGCCAGAATAGAGTTATTTCTCAAATCCTTCTCCCCTAAGCCTCTCTATACCTTACTCTAATAATCTTTGTCCCTTTGTTATCCCTATGTCAATTTCATGTTCATGTTTCTAATGTGGCTTATTAAGTACTAGATGTTTTATGTATTTTTGGAATGTTGTAATGGTACTGATCTTATTTAATATAAATGAATAATTTTTTTGTGTGATTCATCTATCTTTTCATTAATTATAAAGTTTTCTTCATGTTTGTGTTTCCCCTGTAGCCATGAGATAACTAGCTTATGCTTATTTTACTCTTGGTTAACTATTATTACTTTTTAATGATGCCAAAAAGAGGAATAATAAATTCATGTGGTAAGGACCAGGTCATAGGGATGAGGTAGGGACTAAGTATTTGTTGCATAAGGTGTTAGGAATAAGGTACCAAGTATATATGTGTTAAATTCTAGTGAAGTATGATGGCATATTGATAGGGGAAAAATAATGGTAAAGCATGATGATTGGGTGGATTATGGTGCATAATGATAGGGAAAACATTTATCGACAATAGTGGTAATCACTCTGATTGAATAAGATGAATGAACTTTGATGCTAAAAAATCTATGGTTGGTTTTTCATCTTCAAAAAATGGGAAAACAATTATATCTTATTTTGATGATGATTAGCTAACAACAAGACACCAAGTCCCTGGGTCTTCATGAAAACATACAAATATCACTATCTTGCGTATTTTAATCTGTTAGTGTAACAAACTATGTAGGTGAGCCGTGTACCAGTCAATACACCTTGCCTTGTAAAAATTCCATTCTAATCATTAACCAACTATAAATAAAAAAAAATGCTCCTCAATTCAGTAGACTTTTCAATTTGGCTATTCAAAGAGATTAATCGATGAGAACTCAAATATTGCTTAAGATCCAAGCTTTTGTGTGTTGAGAAAGTGTTTGTTCTAGAGTAATTTCTTGGTCTGTAATTGAAATACTAGTCTTATAAGGGTAATGCTTTACTTGTGTTTGTTGAGTTCTTAGGTAAAGTTACTTGAGTTTTATATTGGTTAGATTTAATCAATATTGAGGTAATATATTGAAAGAGTTGTTAAGGTGAGTTTGTAATAGATTTGTTATGAACTAGTGGAGCCTAGGTTTAGGTCCCAATGGAGTCTGTAATCATGAGTTTTATTATAGTGGATTGTTTAGTGCTTTTGATGGAAAACCATGTTCTTTCCTTCCTTGAGCAATGAGGTTCCTGTGTTAAATCTTTGTTTTATTTAATTACCTGAGGAGTGTTATTTCCTTACAACATTACTGGTTTATAGCCTGTGTTTGACTTGAAGGGACCTGGTCCCTCATAGTATGGTTCAACTCCCTAAATTTTAACAATCATATATTGTGATGCTTCCAGCATTGGTTTGGGTTGTGTTTTGATGCAATAGGTTTGTTTTATTGCATATGCTTTGAGACAACCTAAGGTTTATGAGTGCAAATACCGCACTCATGATTTGGAGTTGGCGGTGGTAGTTTTTGTGCTTAAGATTTGGAGACATTATCTCTAATATGTGTATTATGAGATTTTTACCGATCATCGCAGTTTTCAACATCTTATGATTCAAAGAGAGCTTAATGTTATACAACATAGATGGATAGATTTTCTTTAGGATTATGATGTCTTTATCTTGTATCATCCCAACAAGGAAAATATGATAGTAGATGCATTAAGTTAGAAGACAGTGAGTATGGGTAGTTTGTCTTTTATTTTTGTTTCTCAGAGGTCGTTGTCATGGAATACTCAATTCTTATCGAACTTGATGGTTCACCTTCATATTTCAGACCCTAGGAGGATTTTTTCTAGTATTGAGGTGAGGTCTTTACTTTTTGAGCGAATTCCAGATCGCTAGTTTGAAGATATTAAGCTTTGCTTTCTTTATGATCGGTGTTTAAAGGTGAGTCTGAGAGGATCGCCATGCATTTTTAGGATGTTTTGAGTTTTGATAGACGCATTTGTGTTCCAAGGATTTATGACTTGATTTAGATTATTTTGCATAAAGATCATAACTCTAGATAGTATATTCATCCGAGCATAACTTAGATGTATAGAGATTTGAAAAAACATTATTGGTGGAGTGTCATGAAGAGAGATGTGGAAAACTTTGTAACTCGTTGCCTTTGTTATCAACAGGTGAAGGTCGAGCATCAACGAACAGGTGGTTTGATTCAGAGATGCCCATTCCCAAGTGGAAATGGGAGAGGATTACTGTGGATTTTTTAAGTAATTTGCCATGTACTTCTTATGGTTCTGATGGCATTTGGGTCATTCTAGACTTATTGACCAATTTGGCATATTTCATTCTTATTCAGATTTCCTTTAGTGATTAACTCATATCTTTGTGTGTGTGATTGTCCATATGCATGGTTTGCCCATATCTATCATTTTAGACCAAGATTTCATGATCACTTCTAGCTTTAGGAGAGATTTTTAGGAGGAGTTTGGTACTCAGGTGGATTTGAGTACTACCTTTTACCGATTACCAGTTTGAATGGACTATTCAGGTTCTTGAGGACATGCACCAATCTTATGTTATGGATTTTTGGGGCTAGTGGGAGGAGCACTTAGCCTTGGCAGATTTTGCTTCTAACAACAATTATCATTCGTGTTTTGAGATGGCACCTTTTGAGGCTCTGTATGGTATGAGGTATTGTTGTCTAATTTGATGGTTTCAAACTTTTAATATTTGGCCCCATCGTACTGCCTGGCTTCAGTATTCTTTGGGTAGAGTTAGGGTGATTTAGGATTGGTTTAGAGCAGGTCAGAGTAGAAAGAAAGCCTATACAGACCGTAGGCTTCGTGGATAGAGTTTTTTCACTGGTGACTAAGTATTCCTCCGAGTATTGCCCATAAAAGTTGTGATGAGGTTCGAAATAAAAGGCAAGCTAAGACATACATATATTGGACCTTTCGATATACTTTGCACAGTTGGTGAGGTCTCATATGAGTAAGCTTTACCTCAAGATTTAGCTGTTGTCCATCTAGTTTTCCATGTTTTTATGTTATGGTGATACATTTCTAATCCATCTCATGTATTTAGATGAGACTCAATCTAGTTGGATGAGGGTTTAACCTTCATAGAGGAGTCGTTGCTCATTTTTGCTAGTGATATCAGGAGATTGTGCACTAGTATGAATCCTATTGTTAACGTTCAGTGGTGGCACATCCTAGTAGAGAAGGCCACTTAGGAGATCAAGAGCGAGATATGGACACAATATCCTCACCAATTTAATATTTTAGGTATATCTTAATCCTTAACTTTTGTGGAGGAAAGTTGCTTTAGTAGTGGATAATATAATGACCCTCTAGGTCATTTTTCATATTTTTACTTATTTTCAATGCTAGAGCTTTTCTATAGTTGCCCCAAGTCATTTATGGCTTAGTGGAACTGATAGTTTGTCTACAGGGAAGTTTATTTAGGTTTTAGAGATAATATCATATTTTTAAGTCTTCACTTGTTCCAAATGACCACCGATCAAAAACATCAGTTAAATGACCTTGAATGCAAATTTTTACTATTCCAACAGCTCCAGAATATCAATTTTAGGCTAGTTGGACCTTTGGTTCGGGTCTTGAGGAACACGAGCTTATTTTGACCTATAGGTCAAAAAGTTAAGAAATTAGAAATTATTTGTGGGACCCACATATCAATGAAATGACTTCAGATGGAAATTTTACAATTCCATTGAGTCTAAAAGGTCGAATTTGGTATAGTTACACAGTTTGTTTGAGTATGTGCAGTTTCAGATGAATCTCAAGGGCTTGGCGGATACTTGGAAAATTCTAAGTCTCACCTATAACTTGTTCAACAACGATCGTGGGCCCTGAATCACGATAATGATCTTGAAGCACTAGAAAGTGTCACAATCGTGATGTATTTATCCGTGATCACAACAAATTGAGTAGACTACTAGTACCACGATCGCGATGGGGGAATTTTACGATAGCGACTTGTACCCCTGATTCCATAGATCGCGATCACAATGGTCGGGCTGTGATAGCGATACCTGAGGATCTGGGATAAGTATAAATACACCTATTTTGCCCGATTTTCCCATTCTTCATTATTTCCAGGAGAGCTAAAACCCTAATTGGTGAGAAAGCTTGAGACTAACACTTGCGAGTGATTTAGGATCTTAGATATTTATTGATTACATAATTTTCCTTCAAATTTGAGGTAAGATTCCTCTAATTTCATTGTAAATTATCTCATTTCTTGCTCAAAATCTCAAAAAAATTCAGGCTTGATTTTATCCATAAATTAGCTTGGATTTCTCCCATTCATTAAAGTAATGACTCCTTGAGCTTGAAAGAATGTTGGGTTGGCTTCGATAACATGATTTTTCATAAATGGGAGCCACATGGGCTTTTGGGTATGTTTGGATCCAAAGAAAAATAGTGCAATACAAATATGATTATTCTCGTATTCATGAGTAGAATGTGATTTTAGAGTTTGACATCTTTTAGAAGCTTCTCAAAAGTGAAAATCGATGATTTAGAGGATCTTTTGAGCTTTCTTCGACGTCCAGATAGGCCAGGTCTTACCCCTTGTTCGATTATGTTAATTCATTATATGTTTATGATATTGTGTTAGATTTTAGATGGATTTTTGGTGTTGGTGTGATATATTGAAATATTATGGATTAGTGAATTATTTAGTCTATTTTGAATATCATTTTTGCCATGATTAACCTAGTTTTCCATATTATAGGTAAAGTTGACCTTGTAGTCTTATGCTTATGTCGGAAATTCATTAGTTACTAAACTAATGAGGATATTTCCTTGATCACTTGAGTATAGGATGAAACTTGTATTAGTTGGCATTACCTTAGGTGGCTTTATCTTAGTTACTCTCCATTGGGAGAAACTGATATATTAGGGCTAGTTATGGCTTGTTTAACATCTAATAGTGGATTTAGATACTTTAGCCTAGTCCGGGGTAGACCTTGTTCGGTAAATAATTTTGGAGATTTAGAAGTGGGCCCTTTTACCCACCTTAGGCCAACAGTTGATATAACTATTGGAGACCTTTTATACGCTTTTGTACATCTAGGAAATGTTTAATGCGTATTGTGGTGATATTGAGATGCCTTGGTATTGAATGGTTATGATGTGTGAAGTTGGAAGTAATTCTTAATAATTATTCTACTGATTGAGCCAACAAATGGGATATTAACTACGCTAGTGATCATACTTAATGATATATTAGCATTCACGCTATTGTTTATTCTACAAGTAATACTTTATGATTTCATTAGCGATTAAATTCTTGATTATGCTATGAATAAGCAATAGATTATGCCATGGATTAGTTATTGGTCAAACTATTGATAAGCTATCTATTATGCTAAGGATAAGCCATTAATTATGCTATTGATAAGTTATTGCCTATGCTTTTGATAATATATATTGATAATATTAGTTGTCATGTTTAGTGACTATATTGGCGAATACGTAATGTATTATGCTAAAAAGAATGCTTATTGATTATATTAGTCATTATCCAATTGATTATGCTAAAGATAGTGCTTATTTACAATATTGGCAATCATTCTATTGATTATTCTAGAGCTCATATTTTTTATTATGATTATTGATCTTGTTAATATGATATGACAATGGATTTGCTATTAAATAAATTAATGATTTTGCTATTGGCCATATTGATGATGATATTTCAGTGATGATATGGAGGATATTCAATGGTATGACTTGGATTAATTTCAATGGTATTCTAAGGGTTGATAAGTGATGGTGGTGGGTTATGCTATCTTGTTTGTACCTTCCAGGATTATGGTGATTTGTGATGATTTCTTTACTTTTCCACACTAATTGATGTATAGGAGCCATGTTTGCGGTTAGTTTGCATGTGTTTATGCTTTATGTTATGTTACGCTAGTATTATGGTTTATTTACTTTTTTATGCACAGTGATGTTGGAGTTTCTTCAGGTTGGTCTATACCTTGACTTAGTTATTTTATCTTACATTTTATCAAACTTATATCATGATTTAGCTCAGTTGGCCGATGATGCCTACTGAGTACCTGTGCTTTTTATACTTGTACTACACTTCTGTACCTTTTTGGTACAGATTCGAGTACTGGTTGCCACCGTTGATCGACATTCATGCTATGTTGATATCCAGAGTTAGGGTGAACTCTAGGAGTCGGAGTCACTTATTTTCTTCTATCATTCTATGTTTAGTCTATTTTTTTGAAACAAATATTGTTTACTATTCTAGACATTTGGTTTGTATTATTATTACTAGAAGATCTTGTACTGGCTTTTACTAGGTCGTAAGATGGTATCTATGCTAACTATATTTGTTTATTTCAAATACTATGCTTATTTATAGGTTGTACTTGTTGATTTTCACCTATGTTGGGCATTTTCCACAAAGTTAACCCATTGTGTTTAACTCTGGGTTACAATTTGGCTTACCTACTTGCGTGATAGAGTAGGCCCCATCATGACTCTTAAATTGGGTAGTGACATACACCTTCCCTAGGTTTCAACCCCAAAACAACATAATCGATGATTTTTATCTTAAGAACAACGCCACCCAATCTATCACTGGGAGAAATCATTCAACCACAAAGTATAATCCACACAATCAAATCAAAATTTAATACCCTTTTCAAAGAAATCAAACCCACAGTCAACATATAAACCCAATTCAAATTTTAAGCCCTAAAATCAATTCAAAAATAGTCCAGTAGAACATAATCTAACCCATATTAAAATTATATTACCAATTCAAAGTTCAACCTACCTTAAAATATATACCAATCCAGCACAAGTTAAGCCACATTCAATATCAAGCAAAATACAACCTATATGCATGAAATTAAACCCCATATGCAAGTAACAACAAATTCAAGCACCAATTTTACCAAATTTAAGTAACCCTAAGTACCTATTAACTATCTGAAACAAATTTAAGCACCAAAACTCAATATCTCTTATGTAAAATAAAGAAATATGATTAAGGAAACATGGGTATTAGATAACATCAATCATGAAAAAACAAACATTACTTAAATTAAAACAAGAGGTCTAACCTTCAAATTGAGAGAAAAAATCAATTTAGGAGTGGTGCATGCACAACGGTGCTCAAATTCTGGTGACCAGAACAAAAAAATATTGGTGGTGGTGTGTTAAGATAAAATTCAAGTGTGTGTGTGCAAGGGACAAGTTAGAAATAGAGCCAACTGGGGGAATAGGAAAAGTATTGAAGAAGGCTAATCGTCAAGAATTGAAAAGTCAAACCATCGTATCTTTAAAGTCAACAAATTTAGATGATATAATAGAGTGTTACCTAAGTACTCGGTGATGAACTCAATTGATTAAGCATCACCAAAATTTCCACAACATGGGGATTCGCTCCGGCAAGTAACATTTGTGATGGACAGCTCCATCTCCAAAGCTTTTAACGATCCACCAGACAATAAAATACATCACTATTTTGACAGTTAAAAGCCTTGGAGGATTAATATAGGCAAAGGACTTAAGTGAATTTCCAAAGTGATTTACAAATTTCTAAAGTACTTACCCTAGAGTTTTTGTAACGCCCTGAATCTAGTACCCGGAACGCTACGCGGTGCTCATGACCTTGAAGGACCACAAGCTAATCGATTACTGATATATATACCAGAACACTACATAATATACTATATGAATTCGGAAATAAAGGATGAAAGGCCATAAATTTCAAAACTGTAACATAACTGATAAAAATATAACTTCTGGATGGGGTATGAAATACCAAAAACAACTGAAATAACTGTCTGAACATGATAGTCTGAAAAGCCTTTAACTGACTAAACTGTCTGAATAATGAGTTGATGGGACATGTCTCCAACTAACTCCAACTAATAAATTAATTAATGAGATAATAAAGTAATGGTCATGTCCTCGAAGGATGAGGTATCACTACTAACTCTGACTGTTGAGACTGCAATACTACTGATTCTCTGGAGCTCGTACTTCTTAACCTATGGTATAAAACACCATAACGTAAATGCGTCAGTACATTTGAATGTACTGGTATGCATATAAGGTAGGCTGAATACAAAGGGTTCACATGCATTAACTATACTAACTGACTGGGTAACATGAAAATGAGAATGCATGCATAAATACATAATAAATGTAACTGAGTTCATGACAACAAGATTAGTAAACTTGAGTACTGATAACATGAGATTATGATAACTGTATAACTGAAATAACTGATACTGAGTGAATGTGTCTGACTGTCTAGATTCTTATGGAACAAGATGAGTTCCGTACAGTTCTGAGTTGACTGTATCTGACAGTCCTGAATTCTGAATTGAAACTGTGAGAAGTAGTTATCTAACTGACATGCCTCTATTATGCAATTATGGCTGAGTTAGGGTCCAATCTGTAACCCAAATTGGAAGGGTGTCAATACCGCGCCACCAATAAGGACAAGATATGGTTGACCCTCATTTGATAGTGTCCCCAAAAGAGAATGGTGTGGCCCTCATCTGACAGTGCTTATCCACCTCATCAACCCTCATCTGACAGTGTTGATATCTCAATCTATGATGGTTACATAGTTCTGGAATGCAAGGATGACTTCTAAGAATCACACCCTCATCTAACAGTATGTGTTCCCATCCTTGAGTTCACTCGATGCTAATCCTTACTCCCATCTGAATAGACACTAAACATGGATTACTGAACTGAATTGGACTAAATTAACTTTGTTCCGTTGACTAACAAAATAGTACTAAGATTACTTTATTACTGAGATTTCCTGAGTCATATGACTGACTGAGTTCTATGGATCGTGGATTGATTGAGGATATCGTGAAATCATGAGTCTAACTCTAGGCACACAACTATATTTTTCCGGTACAAGTACCCCCAGGACTCGATAGAAAGAAACAAACAAAAGCATGGCTTTCTTGATTACATGACCAATATCACAATCCTTAATTCATTTATTAAGGCATTTCATCAAATATTTGACATGCATAAACTTGTATATAAATGGGGATTTTATATTATCATACTAGTATGTAACTTTTCTTTCACATAGGCATTTAGTCAAACACATGGGGAGCATGCTTTGGTTATACAATCATCAACATATCTAATAATCATGGATACATCAATAGACTTGTACTTTGAAAGGGGGGTTTATCATGATTTTTATGCAAATCTTCATATACTAGGGTCAACCATTGAAATATTTAATTTAAAAAATAAATCAAAACACCACAACATCATGAACACGAATTTTAATTCAATTGAAATCATGAACATTCATCATTACAGATATCTTGGATTTTGGAAAGATATTCTTGAGCTTCATAAGTGAAAGGGACCCATGAATCAACACATGACATACCTTGATTGTGAGTTTCTTGAAGTTCTTAAACTTGAAGAACTTGAATTTCTTGGTTTCTTGAGGAAGGATTTGGATCTTGTTTTTAGGAATGATCTTTGAGGGGTGATACGGGACAAATGACCTTCTTATCTTTTGATGACATTTTTGGAGGCCAACACATAGAGACTCAAGACTTGGTCACCTCGAGGAAACAAGAACATGCATGGAGGACCCGTTTTGAGCATAACTTAAAGCAATCTCGCATGTGGAAGATTGCTTGGAGAATTTAAGGTTGAGGACTCACGGTTTTGGGCCTTAATTAAGGGTATTTTGGACATTACACATGGTGGATTTACACCCCATGGCCGCCCCTCTCATTAAGGGCAAAGTAGTCTTTTGTCTTCATTTGTAATATAGTATAAATAGGCCCCTTAGTCTTATTTCTCATCAGATTTTTGATAATGAAGAATTGAAAGAAATATCTTCTCTCTTTTGAGAGTGTACACACTTAGTGGTAGGACTTGGAAAAGTCATCTTTAGCATAGGGCTTGGAAAAGCCAATATTGATCTTTGTTTGGAAACGGTAGATCTTGAGGCGAGTTCATTCCCTTGGTGGTCACCGTAAGAGTGTGGTGTTGCTATCGTAAGTTCTAGGGGTCTTTAGATTTAATATATCTTTGGGTTCTTGGGTCTTATTGTAGTTTATGTCTCACTATCTATCTTTATTTTTCTTGCAAATCGTGGACTGTTTTGGGGTCTTTGTTGAATCCGAAACTTGTGTTATTGTTGTTCATCTTGTTCATCACGTTTTGTGGCTGTTTTGGGTGTCAAATACACCATTGTTATCTCGTATTGTTGTTGTTGTAGTGAATCCGAGAGTGGTCTCCATCTTGGTCCTCAAATCCTTAAGATTAGTGGACTGTTTTTGGAGTGTGTGTGGACTGTTTTGAGACAATTCTTGTGTTCCTTGGAATTCTTGTATCATTTGGTATCAAAGCCATCTTTGATTTTGTTCTAACAAGATCAATCTTGGGCTTGAGACTTGAAAACTACAAAAAAAAAAAAAAAAGTTGAAATCTGAAAATTTCAGAAAATTGCAATCTGTCCATTGTTGTTGTCTTGGCCGAAATTGTGTTCTTGTGGTGTTCTTGGCCGAGATTTGTTCTTGAGTAGGTCTAGGAGTATTTTACTTGTCTTGTGTGTTTGTAGTGTTAGTTTTGTTCCTCACTAACACTTTGAGTCGATCCAAACTTGAGCTTGAATTGTTAATATTATTGTTGTGAACAAGTGTGGCCGATTGGATGTTGTTGTTGTTCTAGCCTTGACCGAGTTGAAGGCCTTGTGTTGTGGTGGTGTTGTAGATCTTGAAAGGTTGTTGTTGTATTCTTGTTGTTCATCACACCTTTCACCATTTGTAAAATCGAAAACACAACACAAAGGGGACTTAGTCGATTGTTGTTGCTATCCTTGTGGTCTTAGCCGTGAGATTGTTGACCTTGTTGTGGTGAACTGTTTTGGCCTTGTGGTTTTCATCTTGTTGTTGTTATAAGCTTGGCCACGTGATATTGTTGTTAATTGGTGGATTGAAAACCATTTTGTTGAAGTTGTAGTTGTCTTGGCCAAGTGTTGGAGATATTGTTATTGTGGATTGGAGTTGGCCGTGTGAAAAATTGTTGGTGTTCTTGAAGATTATTGTTGTAGTTCTTGTTGTTGTTGTTCTTGATGTTCATCACCACCTTCATATATTGTTGAAGATAAAGTGAATGCTAAATCCAAAAAGTTGAAGGAAAAAGGTGTATTATTTGTTAGTCTTGAAAGACACTACAACCAACCAAGACCTATCAATCAAGTCTCAACCACTTTCCAACACTTTTCCATGTTTTACGGATCCATGTTTTAAGGAGAAGTACAATAAAGTCAAGTCTTGAAAACTTGAAATTGAAAAGGGCTCCAAGACTTGTTTGAATTTCCCCCCCCCCCCTTAAACAAATTCCACCAAAGTCCAAATTGGAAAAAAAAAAATTGGCCAAGACTTGAAATTGGACAACAAAAGTTGTGTGGGACCGAAACCAATACGTGACTGCCATGTCATCACTGCTACTGTTCATGCAATATTTTCGAGCTCAAAATTTTAGATTCTTAGTTTCATCTTATTGTTTCATTAGTTTCATGTCTTGATTCTAGAATTAATTAACAACTAGTAATCACCTACTTAGTTGTAGATTAATTATTGAATCCGTTTCTTCGTGTCTTCGTTGTTTGTGTGCTTTTCTCATTTTTAACTCGTAGTAACTTCTTTGTTTCAAGTTCGTAAGTGAATTTTATTTTTGTGTCTTGAGTCGATCAAACAAGAATCTATTCCGGCCGCCAAGTAGAATTGACATCCTATTGACTACCGGAGTATAAGCAACTTTCAATATTCGCCGCTCCAATTGTGAGGATCACAAAGGTGAGTGTATACGAGTGTTGGTGAGGAGCTTTACTACTAATCTTGTTTGTTCATTTTGTAGGTTTAAAGGGTGATATAAGGGGAACATGTCTTCGATAGCCGGGGATTATTGTGACTACAACATGGGAGACTATGATTGTAGTGAAGGGTTTTATGGCTACGAAGTTGAGGGAGATTGCGGAGGCTATGAAAATAGCCATGATCGAGACTTGGGCAGATTTGAAAGTTACTGTTTTAAGGGAGAAAATGAGGTGAATGAAGTGCCTAGTGCTTATAGTAACTTTGGAGATGACGTAGGACCTCGTGATGGATCTTATGATGATGTTGGGGCATGTGAGGAGTCTTACACTTCTTACTCCGAACCTAGATTTGGTGTTAGGTATAACCCTTTTGTTTGCAAAGCCTATGAGAACTATGATGAGGGTACACGTGAGGAGTATGAAGATCCATATTCTCCACCTTGTAGTACTTCTTATCAAAGTCGATATAGTGTGAATGGTTATACTAGCTCTAGTGGAGGTTGTCCAATGAGAAGAAGAGGATATGCATCTCCAAAACTAAGGGGTACTCGTATGCCTTACAATGTAGATCCAAGAAGGAGTGTACACTCCGGAAAGGTGACTATTTGTGGGATACCGGGCTGCCTTATGGTGTTGAATGATAGGTACCATGGAAACTACATTCTTCCGTCCATGGTTGATTACTTGGGGTTATTGCGAGAGCCTTTACTTGTTCCATACTACTTGGGCGAGTTCAAGGTTACCGAGAGGGTAAAAGTTGTCTTCTCCCAATTTAATTACCATGAGGAAGTGTGGTGTGATGTTTTTCCCATAACCTATGGTCATGTGAGCTTGGGCGCCGATTGGTTTGCACAACATAAAGTTCCAAATATGCAAAATTGGCCTAATATTGTAAGAGACCGATGGGGAAATTGCCTCGAGACGTACATTCTGCCCGGGCCGCAAAAAGAAGTTCCTACCTACTCCAATTCAAATTATTATGAGAGACAAAAGATTGAGAGGAGTAAGGGAGTGAAAGGTGGTAATCCGAGAGTGGAAAAAGGAGAGATTGTGTTGAGCGAAGTGAGGGGATTACCACCAAACCGTGCTAACTTTGGTTGTCCTTCTATTTTTATGGACATTTGTGTAGGTAACAACATGGCAAGCGAATGCGACCAATGTCAAAAGGAAGTTGCTGCCCAAGGTTATGGAGGACCTTCACCTCACGGCAAGAAAGAGTCCATTCAAGATCTTCAAGGTAAAATAGCTAACTCTTACACTTTAATGCATGTGAATGATAATTGTATGACTAGTAGTCCATTGAGTGTGAGTAGTAGCTTACTTATTTATGAGTCTAATGATTCCTTGCCTCTTATTGATGATGTACATATTGTGAGTGTGGATACACTAGTTGATCCTATTGATGACGAAATTGACTCCTCTTGTGAGATCAATTTATGTCCACCTAGTGTTGAAGCCTATATGTTGAATGGAAGTACCTCGTCTTGTGTAATGGGTGTTGATCAACTTGTTCGTGAAAACTGTCCACCACTTGAGTATGTGTGTGATGTGCTTAATAGGACTCAAGTGAGTGAAATATTTGAAAATGTTGGTCAACAAAGTGAGAATGAACCCGAGAGCTCTTCTTGGGGTAATATTGTGTTTGAAACATCCTTGAAACTTGATATTGATCATTTAGAGAGTGAGGAACTTTCTTGTTCCAAATCTGTCCGTGAGGTAGATCACACTCTTTTTAGGTATAATGTCTTGTTTGAAGATGATTTAAACACTCCTAATGAACCTAGTGGAGAACTTGACGGTATAGCTTTCCTTGGAAGCTATAGCCTATATGCTAACCCACTATGGTGTGACAACATTCCTCCTAAAGAGGGAAATCTCTTCTTGGAAGATGAGAGTACTCTTAAGGGTAAGGAATGTGTAGTTGTGGAAGCTACTTCTTCTTCTACTTTGTGTGATTTCATTGTTGAGAGTACTCATGGTGATTATTGGGAAACTAGTAGTGAGTACACACATGAGAGCACCTTAGTAGAAGTCGATTTGAGTGATACCTTTCTCTACTCTCTATTTGATTTGGATGATATGTATGTTATTGTAGAGAGTATGTCATTTAGTTTAGGTGTAGACCACGGGAAAGGGAAGTGTTGTCGAGACCCGTGTCTATGGCCACTTTTCCCATTTGACCCCGGTGCCAAATTTAGAAATGGTGATGTTGGTGCACCAAACTTGTTGCTTGGCCAACATGACAAGCAAAGTATTACTTTTGATGTATCCTATAACCAAATCCTTTGTACATCTTTTATTGAGTTTTTAATATTCCTTTCAAAGGATTCTTGGTTATATTGCAAATATGTGCAACCTTGGCATGTTGAGATGATTTGTTATGCTAACCCTAACCCTCATGCCATGAGGAATTTGTATTTGTTTGTCCTCTCTTCGGTTTTGCAAGGTTTGGATTCGAGGTCGAATCCTTTTCAAGAAGGGGAGGATGATACGGGACAAATGACCTTCTTATCTTTTGATGACATTTTTGGAGGCCAACACATAGAGACTCAAGACTTGGTCACCTCGAGGAAACAAGAACATGCATGGAGGACCCGTTTTGAGCATAACTTAAAGCAATCTCGCATGTGGAAGATTGCTTGGAGAATTTAAGGTTGAGGACTCACGGTTTTGGGCCTTAATTAAGGGTATTTTGGACATTACACATGGTGGATTTACACCCCATGGCCGCCCCTCTCATTAAGGGCAAAGTAGTCTTTTGTCTTCATTTGTAATATAGTATAAATAGGCCCCTTAGTCTTATTTCTCATCAGATTTTTGATAATGAAGAATTGAAAGAAATATTCTCTCTCTTTTGAGAGTGTAACACCTTAGTTATAGGACTTGGAAAAGTCATCTTTAGCATAGGGCTTGGAAAAGCCAATATTGATCTTTGTTTGGAAACGGTAGATCTTGAGGCGAGTTCGTTCCCTTGGCGGTCACCGTAAGAGTGTGGTGTTGCTATCGTAAGTTCTAAGGGTCTTTAGATTTAATATATCTTTGGGTTCTTGGGTCTTATATTAGTTTATGTCTCACTATCTATCTCTACAATTTCTTGTAGCCGTGTGTTTGTTATTTCTTAATAATATTGTTATTGTTCTTCATGTTCTTCATTCTCGTGTGGTTAATCTAGTGTGTTGTCCGCTGAAAATAGGTGTTAATCACCTCATTACATTGTGTTCTTGTTGTAGATCTTGAATCCGAGAGGGGTCATTCAAAGGGTCCTCGGTTCTCTTGAACTTGTGGACTGTTTTGAGTGTTTGTTTTGTGTTTCCGTTGTTTTTCTTGTATCATTTGGTATCAAAGCAAATGATACAAGAAAAACAACGGAAACACAAAACAAACACTCAAAACAGTCCACAAGTTCAAGAGAACCGAGGACCCTTTGAATGACCCCTCTCGGATTCAAGATCTACAACAAGAACACAATGTAATGAGGTGATTAACACCTATTTTCAGCGGACAACACACTAGATTAACCACACGAGAATGAAGAACATGAAGAACAATAACAATATTATTAAGAAATAACAAACACACGGCTACAAGAAATTGTAGAGATAGATAGTGAGACATAAACTAATATAAGACCCAAGAACCCAAAGATATATTAAATCTAAAGACCCTTAGAACTTACGATAGCAACACCACACTCTTACGGTGACCGCCAAGGGAACGAACTCGCCTCAAGATCTACCGTTTCCAAACAAAGATCAATATTGGCTTTTCCAAGCCCTATGCTAAAGATGACTTTTCCAAGTCCTATAACTAAGGTGTTACACTCTCAAAAGAGAGAGAATATGTTTTCAATTCTTCATTCTCCAAAAACTGATGAGAAATAAGACTAAGGGGCCTATTTATACTATATTACAAATGAAGACAAAAGACTACTTTGCCCTTAATGAGAGGGGCGGCCATGGGGTGTAAATCCACCATGTGTAATGTCCAAAATACCCTTAATTAAGGCCCAAAACCGTGAGTCCTCAACCTTAAATTCTCCAAGCAATCTTCCACATGCGAGATTGCTTTAAGTTATGCTCAAAACGGGTCCTCCATGCATGTTCTTGTTTCCTCGAGGTGACCAAGTCTTGAGTCTCTATGTGTTGGCCTCCAAAAATGTCATCAAAAGATAAGAAGGTCATCGTAAGTTCTAGGGGTCTTTAGATTTAATATATCTTTGGGTTCTTGGGTCTTATTGTAGTTTATGTCTCACTATCTATCTTTATTTTTCTTGCAAATCGTGGACTGTTTTGGGGTCTTTGTTGAATCCGAAACTTGTGTTATTGTTGTTCATCTTGTTCATCACGTTTTGTGGCTGTTTTGGGTGTCAAATACACCATTGTTATCTCGTATTGTTGTTGTTGTAGTGAATCCGAGAGTGGTCTCCATCTTGGTCCTCAAATCCTTAAGATTAGTGGACTGTTTTTGGAGTGTGTGTGGACTGTTTTGAGACAATTCTTGTGTTCCTTGGAATTCTTGTATCAAGGGGGAACCCTAATTTGATGTTTTGAATGAATAATGAATTTATAATCCTTTGTCTGATATAATTAGGGGTTAAAATGGGTGGAAAATGACTTAAATACACTTTAAAAATGACTTATAAATTTGCTGAATGGGATCTGGGATGGCTTGTACAATGGTCCATCTCTAGCTCTACAGTCTGTCATTTCGACCGTCGTATGTGGACCCAAAAAAAAGACTCACTGCCTTATAACAATGGCTTTGGCGATGGTCCGTCTCTAGTTAAATGGTCCGTCAACCTTTCCATCGCACCTTATCAAGAAGGTTGACTTACTCCCTTGGCTATAAAGGTCTAGGCGACGGTCCGTCGCTAGATAGACTGTCCGTCGACCTGGCCGTCGCACCTAGGCGATTATGATAGCTATGAGTAAAACATCCATAACTTTTTACTCTGATACCAGATTTGGATGGAATTGGTATCCCTAGAAAGATAATTCAATTCCCAAATGATAAAAAGTGAAAATATTAAAAATTCCACGTGTACAAAAATAGATTCATATTTCAAAGTAAGTTCTAACATTTTTGGGACAATTTCAAGTTAGGTAGAAGAACGGGGTATTATAATATCTCCCCCATGAGAATATTCATCCTCTAATGAGACTGAGTATGAGGGGAGAATATTAACTGACGTACATATTGAATATGAACAATTGGAATATGATCTTATGATAGACATGACTGATAACTCAATATATCATACTGATCATGTATATCTGATGCATGTATAACTGATTCATGAATGCATGACTGAGTGTTCTGATGAACTAAGGTTCTCACAATGAGAATGTATAACTGATGATTACAGGACTGAACTAGTGCGTGAATGAATGACTGAATATGCAATTGTATTTAATACCAAGTTTGTAACTGAAATCTGAACATGAAACTGAAAAGCTTAAGGAGAACTGTTACCTTGAATTAGATCTGAGGTTGTGGAGAAGAGGTGAGGATACTTAGTCCGGATGTCTTCTTCTGCTTCCCAAGTAGCTCCCTCAACTAACTGATTTTTCTAAAGAACTTTGACTATAGGGACTTCTTCGTTCCTCAGTCTACGTGTCTGTTAGTCAAGAATTTAGACTAGAATCTCTTCATAAGAGAGACTGTTCTGAACATCTATTCTCTGAATAGGGAATACAATGGCTGGGTCACCTATGCACTTCTTGAGAAAAGAGACATGTAAAACTGGATGAATTAAGGCTAGATTTCAAGGCAATTCGATCTCGTAAGATACCTTGCCAAAATGACAGAGAATTTTAAAGGGACCGACATATCGGGGACTAAGCTTTCCCTTCTTGCCGAATATCTTAATTCCCTTCATGGGAGAGATCTTTACATAGACATAGTGATCCATCTCAAACTTGAGATCCTTTATGAGCACATTTGCATAAGACTTCTGTCGTCTTTGAGCAGCCTAAAGTAATTCTATGATCAACTGGACTTTTTCTAAGGCATCAAATACTAAGTCAGGCCCTATAACTGAGGCCTCACTAACTTCGAACGAACTGATTAGAGATCTGTACCTCCAACCATAGAGAGGTTTGAATGGAGCCATCCGAATACTGTAATAACAGTTGTTGTTGTATGCAAACTCAATCAAAGGAAATTGGTCATCCCAAATACTTTTTAAATCAATTGCACACGCCCTTAGCATATCTTCTAAAGTTTGAATTATCCTTTCTGCTTGACCATCTGTCTGAGGATGAAAGGTTGTACCGAGATGAAATTGGGCACCAAGACTCTTTTGGAATGCTTTCCAAAAATTAGAGGTGAACTGGGTACCAGTATCTGAGATAATAGATAATGGAACACTGTGCAATCTGACCAACTCTCTGATGTAGAGTTTGGAATAATCCTCGGCTAAATAAGAGGTATGGACTGGAAAAAAATGAGCTAATTTGGTTATCCTATCTACCATGAACCAAACTGAATCATGCTGGTGACGAGTACGAGGAAAACCTATCACAAAGTCCATGTTCACTTCTTCCCACTTCCAAGTAGGAATACTAAACTCCTGCATGGACCCACTAGGCTTCTGATGCTTATCCTAACCTGCTGACATATAGATCACTTAGCCACAAGCTCTGCAATATCTCTCTTCATTCCACTCCACCAATATAATTTCTGCAAGTCACGGTACATCTTTGTGGCCCCTGGATGAATAGAGTAGCGCGCACCATGCGCTTCTTCAAGAATTCGCTGCCTTAAGTCATCTACACCTAGAACACATGGGTGACCCTAACAATGCAATACACTATCTCCCCCTTGGGAGAAAACCTCTACTTTCTAATCCTTCACTGACACTTTTAACTTAAAAAGGCTGGGATCTCTATCTTTCTTTTCTTTCACCTCGAAACCTAGAGATAATTCTGAACTAGTCTGAACCCATATGTCACTATCCTCTAAATCGACTAAACTAATGACTAGTCTGGCAAGATGAGGGATTTCTTGAGCTAACTTCTTCTTACTGTCCTCAATATGAGTAACACTACCCATATACAGTCTACGAAGAGCGTCGGCCACGATGTTCGCCTTGCCCGAATGATAAAGGACGCTCATGTCATAATCTTTCAAGAGATCTAACCACCTTCTCTGACGAAGATTGAGATCTTTCTGAGAAAAGACATACTGAAGGCTCTTATGATCCGTGAACACATCTACATGAACTCCATATATATAATGCCTCCAAATCATCAAGCAAAAACTACGGCTGCTAACTCAAGATCATGAGTAGGATAATTCTTCTCATGGGGTTTAAGCTATCTGGATGTGTAGGTGATGGCCTTACCATGCTGCATGAGGACACAAACCAAACCTACTCTAGATGTATCACAATACACCACGAAACCATCTGTACCATCTAGAAGAGCTAAGACTGGAGCTGAGGTAAGTCGAGTCTTCAACTCCTGAAAACTCTTCTCGCAAGGATCTGACCACGGAAACTTGACTTCCTTCTGAGTCAATATGGACATAGGGGATGTAATAGAAGAACATCCCTCAACAAACCATCTGTAATAGCCAGGAAAACCCAAAAAACTCCTGATATCTGATGGAGAGACAGGTCTGGGCCAGTTTCTTACTGCTTCGGTCTTTTGAGGATCAACCCTAATGCCATCACCATAAATGATATGACCAAGGAATGCTACTGACCTTAGAAACAATTCACACTTACTGAATTTGATGAACAACTGATGATTTCTAAGAGTCTGTAATACTATTTTGAGATGGTCTGCATGATTATGCTCACTGTAGGAATAAACAAGGATGTCACCTATGAAAACTATGATGAACATATCCAAGTACTTCTTAAAAACACAGTTCATCAAATCCATGAAAGCTGTTGGGGCATTGGTAAGACCAAAGGACATAACTAAGAATTTGAAGTGACCATACCGAGTACGAAAAGTTGTTTTTAGAATGTCACATTCTCTAACTCTGAGCTGATGATATCCCGATCTAAGGTCTATTTTAGAGAAATAACTGGCACCCTGAAGTTGGTCAAACAAGTCATCGATTCTGGGAAGAGGATACTTGTTCTTGATCGTGATTTTATTAAGGTAACGATAATTAATACACATTCTAAGAGAACCATCTTTGTTGCGCACGAATTAAACTAGTGGACCCCACGGGGAAATACTAGGACTGATGAATCCCATATCTAAGAGATCCTTCAACTGCTCTTTTAATTCTCTGAGTTCTGTTGGTGCCATTCGGTATGGCAGAATAAAGATAGGCTGAGTATCTGGAAGAAGATCAATACCAAAGTCTATTTCCCTTTCGGGAGAAATTCCTGGAATATCTTCGGGAAAGACATTTGAATATTTATTCACTACTGGGACTTATTCAAGACTGGGAGTTTCAGACCTAGTTTTCTTTACTCGAACAAGATGATAGCCACATCCTTTAGATATCATGTTCCATGCTCGAAGGTAGGGAACAAGATGGTCTCTGAACACTGAAGTACTACCCTTCCACACCAGGTCAAGTTTATTTGGAAACTGGGACTAAACTATTCTATTTCTACAGTCGACTATGGCATAGCAGGAATGAAGCCAATCCATGAAGAGAATGACATCAAAATTAGTCATCTCAAATTCAACTAAGTCTGCTGAAGTGACTTTCTAAAATATCATAATCAGGCAGTTCCAGTATACACGTCGGGCTATGATGGTTCTACCCACTGGGGTAGAGACTAATAAAGGATTTTTTAGTATTTTGGGACTGACTCCAAAATTGCTTTCTATATAAGGAGTAACAAAAAACAAGGAAGAACCTGGATCTAGCAAAGAGTAAACATGCATATGAAAGATCTGTAACGTACCAGTAATCACATCACGAGAATTTTTCTGATCTTTCCAGGACTGAAGAGCATAAAATCGATTTGGGTGTTGCCCACGAGTAGCACTAGAAGTGGCACTCTGCTGATATGGGCGATCGGATTGAGCTGGGGAATGGTTCTGCTGACCCTGATCACCTGACTGGGGACAATCTCTGACTCTGTGGCCTAGCTTGCCATATTTTAAATAGACATTGCTACATGCTCTATAAGCACCCTTGTGGTTCTTACCACAAGTCTGACAAAGGGGATTAGTTCGGGCATTGCTGACACTGCCCTGAGATTTAGAGCCTGGTGCTCTATCTCTATTACTATCCCTGAACTTAGGAGCTGGAGCAATAGCTGAAGAAAGATCTGTAACTAATGATTTAGGACAAAACTAAGAATGGTTTCCTCCTTCTGATTTGGGCTGAGCAAAGTTGAAACTACCTGTCCTTGCTCTCTTATTCTGCTTCTCCCTCATCTAAATCTTTTTCTCCTCTATCTATTGAGCATGATTCATAAGCATGGCTATGTTCATGTAACTATTCAATATGCGTACATACCCTTATTGACGACACTATCATTCACCCCAAAGATAAACTTACTTATCTTAGCCCTATTATCTTTAACCACATGAGGAGCATATCTAGATAATTGGGTAAACATAAAAGAATACTCTTTCACCGTCATGCTTCCTTTCTTGAGGTTGATAAATTCTAACGCTTTAGCTTATCTCAGCTCTAGGGGAAGGAATCTATCTAAGAAGGCAGTACCAAACTCCTCTCACTCAATAGGCCCTACATCTACAACCCTCTCTAATTTCCACGGTTTGAATCAAGTGTGAGCAACATCCTACAACTGATATGCAGCTATCTCCTCACTCTTACAAGAAGTAACCCCCATGATATCCGTAACCTTCTGAACATTATTGATGAATTCCTGAGGGTCCTTATCTCACTTAGACCCGAGAAAGGATAGAGGATTCATTCGGGTGAAGTACCGAATCCTAGCTGCAATTGAATTGGCCACTGGGTTTGCAGAACGATAGCTGGTCATTCATTCTAAGCATCAACTGACAGGGCAAGAGTAGTGAATGCAACTTTGAACTCTACATGAGAAACATGTTCACCCAAAGCTTCTTCGGGCTAAGGGGCTGACTGATTCTCGTTTCTTATTTTAGGAGGCATGTTTTGTAGAAGAAAGGGAGAAACGGATTAGACCAAACTGAGAGATTAACTGGAGATTATGCTCACTAGTACGACATGAATACTGAAAAAAGGGAAACTTTTCCTAAAACATCTTATAGACACCTGTACATAAATGTGGCACGCAACACGCCCATGTACAAGACTCTACTAGATGCGGCTTTTAGACTTCCTAGGAATCTACTGTAACTTAGGCTCTGATACCAAGTTTGTAATGCCCCGGATCTAGTACTCGGAATGCTATACGGTGCTCATGACCCATAAGGACCACAAGCTAACCCATGACTAATATTTGTACCTTAACACTGCATAATATACTATATGAATGCAGAAATAAAGGTTGAAAGTCCATAAGGTTCAAAACTATAACATAACTAATAAAAATATAACATCTGGATGGGGTATGAAATACCCAAAACAACTGAAATAACTGTCTGAACATGATAGTCTTAAAAGCCTCTAACTGACTAAACTGTCTAAATAAGGAGTTGAAGGGACATGTCCCCAACTAAATTCAACTAATAAATTAATTAATAAGATAATAACGTAATGGTCATGTCCTCAAAGGATAAGGTCTTACTGCTAACTCTGACTGCTGAGAGTAGAATGCTACTGATGCTCTGGAGATCGTGTTTTTGAACTTATGGTATAGAACACCATAGCGGAAAAACGTTAGTACGTTTGAATGTACTGGTATTCATGTGAGGTAGGCTTAATGCAAAGGGTTCACGTGCTTGAACTATATTAACTGACTGGGTAACATGAATGTGAGAATACATGCATGCATACATAATAACTGTAACTGAGTTCATCACAACATGATTACTGAACATTAGTACTGAAAAATGAGATACTGATAACTGTATAACTAAAATAATTGATACTAAGCTACTGTATCTGACAGTCTAGATTCTAATGGAACAAGCTGAGTTCAGTATAGTTTTGAGTTGACTGTATTTGATAGTCCTGAATTCTATAACTGAAACTGTGGGTAGTTATATAACCTACAGGCCCCTAATACTCAATTATGGATGAGTTGGGGTCCAATCTGTAACCCCAATAGGAAGGGTATCAATACCACACCACCGATAAGGACTATTTGTGAGTGACCCTCATCTGATAGTGTCCCCAAAAGAGAATGGTGGGGCCCTCATCTGACAGTGCTTATCCTCCTCATCAACCCTCATATGACGGTATTGATGTCTCAACCTATGCTAGATACATAGTTCTGGAATGGAAGGATGACTTCTAAGAATCACACCCTTATCTGACAGTGTGTGTTCCCATCCTTGGGCTCACTCGGTGCTAATCCCTACTCCCATCTGAATAGACACTGAACATGGATTACTGAACTGAACTAGATAGAATTAACTAAGTTCTATTGACTGATGGAATAGTACTGAGATTACTGTATTAGTGAGCTTTCTTGAGTCACATTACTGACTGAGTTCTATGGATCGTGGCTTGATTGAGGATATCGTGAAATCACGACACTAACTCTAGGCACACAACTATATTTTTTGGGTACAATTACCCCTAGGATTCGATGGAAAGAAACTGACAAAAGCATGACTTTCTTGATTACATGACCAACATCACAATCCTTAATTCATTTAGTAAGATATTTCATCAAACATTTGACATGCATAAACTTGTACATAAATGGGGATTTCATATTATCATACTAGTATGGCACTTTTCTTTCACATAGGCATTTAGTTAAACACATGGGGAGCATGCTTTGGTCATACAATCATCAACACATCTAATAATCATGGATAAATCAATCAACTTGTAATTTGAAAGGGGGTTTATCATGATTTTTATGCAAATCTTCATTTACTAGGGTCAACCATTGAAATATGTAATTTAAAACATTAATCAAAACCTGAAAACATCATGAACATGAATTTTAATTCAATTTAAATCAAGAACATTCATCAATACACAAATCTTGGATTTTGGAAAGAGATTCTTGATCTTCATGGGTGAAAAGGACCCATGAATCAACACATGACAAATCTTGATTGTGAGTTTCTTGAAGTTCTTAGACTTGAAGAAATTGAATTTCTTGGTTTCTTGAAGAAGGATTTGGGTCTTGTTCTTGGGGATTATCTTTGAGAGGAAACCCTAATTTGATATTATGAATGAATAATTAACTTATGAACCTTGGCCTGATATAATTAGGGGTTAAAACGGCTGGAAAAAGACCCAAATAACCTTTAAAAATGACTTAAATTCCCTGAACGATACTTTCAATGGATTGTGCAATGGTCCGTCACTGGCTCGACATTCCATCGTATGTGGACCAAAAAAATACTCACTGCCTTATAGCGACGGCTTGGTCGATGGTCCGTCGCATGTTTGACGATCCGTCAACCTGTACGTCGCACCTTATCCAGAATGTTGACTCACTGCCTTAGCTGCGATGGTCTAGGCATCGGTCCATCGCTAGATCAACGGTCCGTCAACCTGGCCGTCGCACCTAGGCAATTCTGACAGCTCGGAGTAAAATGTCCATAACTTTTTACTCTGATACTGGATTTGGATGAAATTTCTATCGTTGGAAAGTTAATTCAATTTCCCACATGATAAAAAGTAAAAATATTAAAAATTACACGTGTAAAAAAATGGATTCATATGTCAAATTATGTTTTTAACATTCTTGGGACGATTTCAAGCAAGGTAGAAATACGGGGTATTACAGTTTTTTGTGGCATCTTCCATATTTTACTACTTTCTATGCATTCAACATTCCAACACCATCACAAACCTACACCATGCAACAAAATTATTCAAAACAACAAAAAGTAAAACATGATTTTCTTCCTAAGAAGCATCTTAGTCCTCACCTTATGACGATTTTGTCTCTCATTGCTCATACATCTATGAACTTGAGTGCCTCAACTTTAGAAAATCTGAGGCCACTAATGGTGAAGTGTTTCAACTGTTGTCCATTCACCATGAACCTTCTGTTCTCATGGTCCTCCAACTCAATTACACCACTAGGATAAACATTTACCACCATTACAGGGCTTGACCATTCGGACTTGTGTTTCCCCGCAAAGAGTTTCAGCCTTGAATCAAAAAGAAAAACTTAATCCTCTACTCAATACTCTCTCTTCAATATCTTGGCAGCATGCCACTTTTTTATTTTCTCTTTGTATAGAGAAAATATTTCATATACTGACGATAAAATTCTTATAATGTTTCCAATTTCTCCACTCTAGAAATAGAAGCCACTTCCTAATCCATGTTAAACTTGTTTAACGCCAAACGAGGATAACGTTCTAGTTCTAGTGGTAGGTTAAAATCCTTCCAAAAAATATGTTAATAGGTAGACATTCAAATATGCCTCTTAAAATCTGTACAGTGTGTCCAAAGAGCATCATCTAATTTCATCACACAATTAAACCCTCCTACATTGATGGTTTTCTTCAAGAATGCTTTAATCTACCTATTTTATACTTCAACTTGGCTAAATCATTTGAAGATTGTTTGGGGTAGCCACATTATGATTCACTTTATATATTTCGAGCAATGCACCAAATACTCTATAGTAAAAATGAGAGAGACACTCTCACTAATGATGACCTGAGGAGTTCTGACCACTGTAAATATATTTTCACTCAAGAAAAATGTCATTCTTTTTCTCTAACAATTTTTCAAGGAAATTGCCTCAACGCACTGGATACATAATCAATAGCAACTAAGATATACTTATTTCTACATAAGCATACAAATAGCCCTATGATGTTAATGACCCATACAACGAACAACTCTAATATACTTATTCCTACATCAGAATACAAATATCCCTATGATGTTATTGACCCATACATTGAACAATTACACTTGAACATTAAGATTCAAGGGAATCTCATGCCTCCTTGCATTTGACTTTTCACATAAGATTAAAGAAAATCACGAGCATCCCTATGAAGTGTAGACTGATAAAAATGATATTAAAGAACTATAGAGGAAACGTAGGCTGATAAAAATGACATTAAAGAACTATAGAGGTTGTTCTCACACCACCATGATTACCACTAAAATGAGAAGAGTAGAAAGCTTCACAAATGTCTTGTATTTCCAATTCCATCCCCAAACTACAAATCGTTCCACTCACTCATTCCCTAAATAAGAAGGGTTCATCCCAATAATACTTTTTCACATCATGAAGGATATATATTTTTGGTAATGATTCAAATTCTTGGGGGGTAACCCATACACCATATAGTTTGTAGAATCTGCATACTTGGTTTTATAGCCCCTAAAAAAGACCATTTAAAGGTCATAAAGATATGATATATCAATATCATTTTCACCCAATTTCTTATTATTTGACTCAAGGAAAGATAAATAATCTTCCACTTGGTTCTCGCACTATTTTCGATCATTTACCTTAAAGTCAAATCATTATAACAACAAGATCCACCAAATAAATTTATGTTTTACTTCTTTCATATCCATCAACTACTGAAGAGCAGCATGGTCAATGTATGCAATGAATTTTGTACCCAACGAATAAGCACAAAAATTTTCATAACCACAGACTACTATTAGCAATTCTAGCTTCTTAACTCTATATTTTTTTGTGCATTATTCAAGGACTTTCTTTCATAATAGATGGGATGAATTCCTTTGACTGAGAGCAACACCTAATACCAATTCACATGCATTACACATCAATTCAAAAAGATGTGATCAATTTGGTGCTACAATGAATGGAGCCAATATTTTTTTTTCTTTTAGGCAATTGAATACTCTAACACAATCTCCATCAAAGTCAAATTTTGCTTCCCTTTCAACGAGCTTACACATAGTATAGGAACTCTTGGAGAAATTGTTGATGAATCCTCTATAGAAGTTGGCATGTCCTAGGAAGCCTCGGACACCCTTAATGGATATTGGAGGGGGGAAGCTTGGCAGTGACTTTAACCCTGGTTGGTCAAATTGTATTCCTTGGCCCTATATCTTATTACCTAGGATAGTCCCTTTGTTTACCATAAAATGACATTTTTCCAATGTAGTACTAGGTTTATTTCTATACACTATTTAAAAACACTAGCCAAGAGCTCAAGAAAGGCCTTAAATATGTCACCCACTACCAAGAAATAATCTTTAAATACTTCTATAGTGTCTTCCACCATGCCCAAAAATATTAATAGCATGCATCTTTGAAAAGTCGAGGGAGCATTACACAACCTAAAGGCATACATTTGAAAGCAAATGTATTGTATGGACATGTGAAAGTGGATTTTTCTTGATTTTTGAGGGCTATAAAATTTTAATTATAGCTGGAGTGCCGATCAAGGAAACAATACAAAACCCGCCTTGCCAAGCAATATAGAATTTGATCCATGAAAGGCATAAGGAAATGGTATTTTTCTATCAAACAATTGAGTTATTATAATCCATCCATACTCTCCAATCCATAGCCGGCCTAGTAGGGACAAGTACATTCTTTTCTCTGGGAACTACAATGATTACCGCTTTCTTAGGTACATATTATAAAGGATTTACCCAAATGCTTCCGAGATGACATACATTATGCCTGCATTGAATAACTTAACTATATCATTCTTAACCACCTTTTCTATTGAAGGGTTAAACCTCCTTTAATGTTTTCCACTTGGAAAATATTAGGGCTCCAAATTAATTTTATGAGTGTAAATACTGGGAGGGATCCCGATAATGTCGGCTATATTTCTTCCAAGAGACCTTATAAATCTCTTAAATTCCAATCTTAATGCCTCAACTTTCTACTTGAATAAGTCTATTACAATAATGACGGGCAAGGTATTTTATTTCCCCAAGAATATATAGTAAATATTAAGAGGGAGTTGAATTTATATTGTAGAGGATTCTCTATTAATGCCTTGGCGGATGGACTATCCTAATTCTTTAAGTAAAGGTCAAGCTTACCCAGGTTCTTATTTAATGAGCCTTGGCTGGTAAAAAAAGATACAACATCAACATGTTTACTACTATATTTCTACAAGACCGTCACTAGGGGATCACATATAAAATCCACCTCTGTTGCATCGACAACATCATTATCAATCATATCAATCACTGTCATAACTTGAAAATCTCTAGGTTTCTTCATTGACTTGCATATATTAAAGGTGAATTCATCACCATTGACTAAACATTATAGCTCTCCATACTCCACAAATAATGGGGACGTCATAGTCAATCTCACAATTCAAAATAAAAAAATTCGTACAGAATATGAATTGGTAAACTCAATCAAGTACATCATAGAGAACTTATGCTCGCATTTTTAAGGAAGGATCCTCCATTAAAAGCCTTGTAGTTTTTCCTTGGGAGTTCTCAAGACTAATATTTTAATACCCCAAAGGAATCTAATTTATACTAGACCCTAGATTACATAAGGCTTTACTAAATTGATAAACATTAATAGTACAGGGAATGGTAAACGCCTCCAGATCCTGCTTCTTCATTACTATGTCAATAAAAATTATAACTCTACAATTTTTTGACACCTTAATAATTTCAAAATCAATCACTTTCTAATTGGTTTCTAAGTCTATAAACTTGGTATAATATAGCATTTCAAGAAAGGCCCCAATCAATGAAATATCCATGGACATGTTGCTAAATTTAGAGAGAAACTTCATAAATGTAGTGTCATCATTTTTTTCTTGATTTTTTCTGGGAATGGAGGAGGTATCTTTAGTGTCATCTATGAAGCAACTTGACTTTAATTCGATTTTTAGATATCTTCATCAACCAGATGATGTTTCTCTTCATTTAAAAAATATCCTCAACTTCTTTTGTCTTTCCAACATTTAAATTTTTGGGAAGAGTAAATTCATTATCCTTCCTATACATTTTCTTGCTCTTCAACTACCGTATCATAGGGATTTTAATCTAGATCCAATACCTCACTTGTAGCATCTTTCTTCTACAAGTGACAATAACCATACAATGAGCACCATTCTAGTAATTTATCATGTTGTTACTAAGTATCCCTCGCAGTTCTCTAGGGTTGAGGTGCGCCAAGATTTGGAGCAATTGGGTTTCAAGTTGCTTCATCAAATCTGTATGGGAAGTGACCATATGGTTCAATTGAGAAAAGTCACTTTTTCATTTCCTTGAGCATCTTGTTACTCAGTTTAAATCAAATATGATTTCTAGAAAACACATCTTCCTTTTTGGAGTTTTTTAGATCAACAAAGTTAGCTTTTTTTCTCTTATGTCTATCATGAGGGGGATGTATCCATCACGATCACACTCATTGTCCATCTTACCCTGATCTGTCTCTCTTTTCTTTTTTCATCTAATCTTGATCATGGGAATGATCTCTCCAATCTTAATCCTTCCAATATCTATTAATATACTTCTAATCATGATTCCTGCCTTGCTTTTGCTAGGTAGGTAAAAAATCCCTATTTTTTCCAATAAGAAATGGATCTGTTCATTAAGAAAATCAGTGTTATCATCTTCAGAAGCTCTATTTTATATTAAATTTATAGTTTTTAACCGCATTTGGGGTTGACCCCATGACATGTTTTGTAAGAGGTGCATTTATATTATGATATTTTTCATTTTCTCGTGTCTCTCCTTTTTTCAATTTTTTCTTAGCTCAAATAATACATGGAGGAATCCCCCACAACCAGTATGGCAGCTTGTATGTGGAAATCTCTATTTTGCTTCATCCTTTGGACTAATAATTCAATTGCCTCTCCAAGGGGTTAATTGATTAAAGCACCTCCACCAAGTTATCGGCTATAATTTTATTCAATGGTTAAAAGACAGATAAAATATTAGAAGTAATATCTTATCTGACATTCATTGTTAAGGCATTGAAGCTATTTATTCTTGAATCTTATCCCTATTTAATGAAGGTCTTCACCACTAGCTTGGTGGATGTTTGTAATCTCATGTTGGAGTTAAATTATGCTCGATTGTGGGAAAATATATCAAGGAAACCCTTGGTTAGTACAATACAAGAAATAATATAGACCATGAGAAACTCCCTTAACCAAATCAGCGCTTTTCCCATAAAAAATAGGAATAATATCAACCGAATGGATTCTTGGAACATATTTTCAATCACAAACAAGGTGAAAACAATGAGATGAAAATATCTATGAAAATCTTCAAGTACAAGTTTTCATCTTCATGTGTTTGACCTCTAAACAATCCCTTAATTTGAATAATATGAAGCATAACACTAGTAATGTTAAATGTCGCATTACCTACCAGGTGTGATAGATGAATAACACTTGCCCTTCCGGTATTTCCTAATTGGCCCTCTTCCTCAAGTTGTCCATAAAATGTCACGGTGTCACTACCATGTTGACTTATCGTACCTTGTTTGCTCATGTTATTACCTAAGAAAAGCAAAATCATCTAATTAAGTAAATTCATACTATCGCTAACATAAGTGATTCATAACACTATAAAAGATGTACACAAACTTTCATTCCCTAGCAACGACGCCATATTTGATTGCACACAAATACACTATAAAAAGGATGCAGGTAGTCGATATGCATATGTTAAACCTACTCTTGAGTAGTGGACAATACTCTAGGGAATAAAGGAGATCGGTTCTCTTTCGGGTGTAATAAGACATTAGATATTTGCTCATAATATGTAGATGCAATGACAATAAAATGGGGGGTTTGATTTAAATGTTTTAGTATCCAATTTATCATTTGTGTGCTTGGGTTGCAAAATGAGTTCTAGAAATTTGTAATTAAATGGTACGACCCAATCTAAGGTACATGATGGCACTTCTCACGGCAATCCTTGATAAGTAATCCAATCACCCATACTGATATTGAACAATTAAACAACACCAAAACCTAAGGTAAGACTTCTACAGTGAAGTCAAATTGTGCATATATAGTAATAGTAGAATATACATAGCAATGATACCATTAATCACTCCCAAATCCTAAGTCACAATATAAGAAACAACTAAGTACATCTCAAAGTCAAAATATAAAACTGAAAGTCCAAAAATGAATATAATCTATGTTTGAATACATAACAAGACATAAAACAAGATAAAAAGAAGTAGGAGATCGACTATGGAGGCATAGAGTGACTGTTACCTCAAAAATACTCTAAGCACTGCCCAAAATAAGTTATTGTATGGTGCACTCGTACCTATATCTGCACTAAAAAGGTAAAGTAGGGATGTGTATGGTCCAATTGTACTTAGTAGGTATCATAGGCTGACTAAGCAAAGTAGAAAATAAATTATATAAACACAGACTATGTACACATCACCTGCAATCTAAAATGTCCCAAATGGTAGCAAACACTGTCTCCACTAACAGTTCTAAATATAAGCACATATACCAAGTATAAGGATATAGAATAAGGTAAGGATAGATAAACATTAAATTAAACATAAAAATACAACAGAGGAAGTGCAAAACGAATAAGATGCAATGAGAATGATGATGACAGTGATGATAATGATGCAATACACGAGGTTGTCTCACAATATTCATATACGTATATTGAGTTGATCTCTCGGCGTAGGACCCATGGGGGGTTCGTCAACCAATTTTTAATCCAATAACCAATACAAATCCAATATCCATAACTCTTCTATGAAATATACTTTGACGAAGAGTTTCTAAAGATGTCACATCTTTGATCAAAAAATAATTATTTCCACAGTGGTAATAATGCCTCATGAATGTATATTCTATGAGGATGTATTGATCACAACCAAACCAGAATGATAATTTTAAATCTAACTAGTACACAAGTACATGAGCCAGAATCCACATAATCAGTCCACCATCCATGAACCAATATAATCCATAAACCATAAGGTGAAATGTGCAGGTAAGATGTCAATAATACCACATATATCAAAATTTAGGCATTTCCACCTAGAAAAATACGGCTATATATACACACACAAGGTGAACAATATCATATAAGACTCCATACAGTCACACATAGCAAATAATGTCACAAACAACCAAATAAAAACAACATAGGCACCCACATGGACACATAATAATACTATCACATTTTTCATGAAACAACCCCATGCCTATAGCATGTTTTTATATCAATATTGACTATCTGTCTCAGTCTGAAGAAAGTTAAGCCATAACTTACATCAAAAGAAGAAACCTGATCCAAAAGCATCCAATCATGAAGCCCTTTTCTCAAGAACAACCAGGAAATCAATTAAAATATACAAATATAGAATCTAAATGTCAAAAAGAAGTCAACGATACCCGTATTGGCCATTTCTGAGTTGGGGTTAAAATTGACCCCAGAAATGGGTTTTTGAAAAAGAAGGGTAAAAATTGAATTTTAGTTTATAAATATATTCCCCCAATTTATAGGAAGCCATAAAAGAAACCCCGAGTTAAAACATGTTGAAATTAGGGTTTAAATTGAAGAAATACTAATTTAGGCCATTCAGGTCAAAATCCCTAAATTTCACTTTCGAAATCTCATTTTAGGAAGCTTTAGATGACAAAAGTCAAAGAAAAGTAATCAAATAACGATTTGGAACTTACCCAAGCCTGAAAATGAAAGAAATTTCCCAAAACTTCTAAAACCCAAAGCTTCAAGAATAAAAAATAGTGGAAAAATTGGGAAAGGGGTATTTATATGACCCATGTATAGCATAAATAGACATTAGGCCACTTAAGCAGCCATCACTTAAGTAGTCAAATGTCACTTTCGTGACACCCACCAAGGTCTAAAAACATTGCTTAAGGGGACCAAGTGCCTCTTAAGCAACATTTTCTTAAATAGAGATAGTCACACTTAAGAGACACTCAACTGTCAAGCCAAGTTGCTTAAGAGACCGGCTGATTGCTTAGGAAAATGCAGTAGCCTAGTAATACATCCGCTGCAGACTTATAGAATTCAAAATCTCCATCGACCCCTCGAGATTCATCAAAAATTTTGAGAGAACAAACAAACTATGCTACCCTATCAAATCATTTTAGACTTAATGACGATATTAAATTTTCAAAAAAACATCATTTTCAAAACATTTACCTCCGAGACCTAATTTCACAAATTTTCAAAATTGAGAGTCAAAATGAGATACCAAAGTTGTAAAATCACACCAACCATGTTACCGATCCAAAATTGAAATTACGTATCTTCTGGTGAGTCCATTTTTCCATCCAACACACAGAATAATAAATATTGAGCAAAGTTAACTAATAAGCCTTTTTAACCTCCTAAAATCACAAACTCGTACAAATCATAATGAAATACATTGAGAATCATACCAATTGTTTCCACACTCCAATAATACAACAAAGCAACAACAAAGAGAGGTAAAATGGTCAAATTAAATAGAAATAAATAATTTACAAAAATCAAGTCATTACATTAGAGGTTAAGGTCTCTTGGGGTTATGCACTCATCAGTATGAGTACATGCATGAGTTAATGATCATTTGCGATTCAACTAACTGTTATGAGTAAGCTAGGTCTTAGATCGTAATGAAAATTTTCTCAATGAACATTAAATTTCACAAGTGGGTTTTTTCGAACACTTCAAAAGTGTTTGCTCATAACCAGCCTAAAACCTCAATTTTATAGTTGTATATCAAAGATCTATCATAAATGATTAAATTTAAGTTATTGGTAAGCTTGTTTAAACCTCCAATTACAGATTGATAACGTGCAGTATTGGTCCAACCCATAATAATTAACTAATTAAAAAGGTAAATAAACATTATCTATGTATAAATCACTACTAAATTACACATAACCCCAAGTTGGGGAATTCAGATACACATATTAAGCAAAAAAGGAATTATACCCATATTTTCAATGAAGTCTTTCATTAAATACAAATATTCACAACTGAAATCTAGTTCAAAAGAAAACAAAAAGAAATAATCTAAATTTGAACTTTAGGGTTTCAACTACAAGCTTCTAGATCTCATAATAGACAAAAATAAGATTCCAAGTTTTCAAAACACGATTTTTAGGTGAAGAAAAAATATGCTATGAATTTATAAAAATTCCACGATTGTAACTTTAGAGAAGGGACCTTGGCATCACCGAAGTTAATGATTATACACTAAAATACATCATGATAGACAAAATGGGAGAGAGTTTAAGCTTCTATGATTTATGCTTGGAGACATTAGTGATGGAATTATGCTTCACCAAACTATTCGGCGATATGCCAAACTTCTTCTCTTTATCATTTATTTTCTTTGTTTGGAACTTAGAAAATTTATTGACTTAGGTGATGGGACATCAATTTATGTGATACATTTGTCCATTTGTTGATATGCCAAACTCCATGGGTAATCTCGTTTTGAATTTTTATCTCTAATTCTACATCTTCTTGCTTTCTTTTGCTCTATGAACTAGTTGTTGTTTTTAAACCTAAAAAGTAAAAAAAAAAATAATACTAACTCAAATTGGCATTGAGGACTTGATTTCTTACCATTTTAGGATACATAAGTTTCAATTAACAACTCATCACCAACCAAGCTTTATATCGATGATTCCTAAATAATGTTTTCCATATCAAATATAAAGAGAGAAGGAGTACTATAGGCTTCATTCATAAGAGGGAAACTGATATGAAATATTTGGCTAGAGCAATACCTGAGTTCTTCAACAAGTTGTGTGCATTTTGATGGGAGATTCTAATAGAGTCCACCCCTACTTGCAATCTAGAAATCTTTCAGGAGCTATTTGACATACTCCTGATGGTAGACTAGCCCTTTCAAAATCCTACCATCCGCAGTATAGGATTCAATATTTCTATAGTTATTTCCACCATCAATGATATATTGGTGGCACTTAACCCTTCCAATGCAGCCTTTGAAGCAAATATAGATGAGACTAATTAGAAGTGGCTAAAAAGTACTTTGGTGCCAGAGGTTTGGAGAATAATGTATGGAGGTCAGATTTCAGGGGAACAAAAATCACCCCTTGTTCTATGAAATCTCAAAGGTGGATAAAATTCATAGGATCCATATATCTAGAAACATTACATATGTGACTTCCATCAGGCGATGGTAGTGGCTTGTGCTATATTGGGGATCAAGATAAATGTGGGAATGTAGATTATTGAAGAAATGTCACGACCCAACCCTAGGACTAGCCGTGAGGGTTAACTCAAGCCCACAGTGGTCGGAGACCACCCCCATAACCTGTCTAATCCAAACATAATCCAGATAATAACAAAACAAAAGACAATCGAAGACTAATTATTAAACAATTAATGTAACTCAAAAGTAGCTCTAAGATTCAACAACACTATCCAACCCACACATGTATACAAAAGCTTCTAAACCAATTCAAAAATCAAACTAGGTCGGGACATGCCCCCTACCATGACAGTGACAATGACAATGATAATGTGAATGTGAACTCTTTAATTATATATATGGAAAGAAATTGATGGAATGGAAATTGTTTTTGGATAATGGAAGTTCACCACTTCACCTCGTACCAACTGACGAATTGAATTACTTAACATTGTACGGAGGTAAAAGAATTTTTTTCGGCTCCTACATTTTGAAGCAATGTAGCGTCCTAGGACGGTTAGGGGTGATTGCTATCATGTAACTAAGAATAGGAGTAAAATTATGCCATTTCAAAATCATGTCCAAACTCAATGTACATGTTCAAATACATGCAGACATACAAATATATATGATACTGGGATAGCGAACAAGTGTTAGCATGAGGCTTAAAATTAATAATTTGGACTGTGTTTCTCCAGCCATCGTAAAAACACCCATGGGCTCTATGGGTCCAACTTCTACCATGGAAGGGCCCCACTATGTATTAGACACACCAACCACAGAAGACCAAGGAAAATCCAGCGAATCCACGAACCATATATATATATATATTAAGTATGAACTATGGACATGGTCATGAAGGCCCCCACGTTAGTAAACGTGGTTTCCAGTATCGATCACTCTGGAACCTCCACCTTCATGGAGATCTACAAAAAACATTTAAGCATAACCCATCCATTTAACTATTAACAATTTAATAAGGGATTGATCGTTGGTATTGTCATACCAATATGCTTGCAAGCTTATAGAATCATGTCATTCTAATTATCCACCAATTTAAGGAAATCCACAACTCCTAAGATCCAATTTAAAACCTAATCATGTCCACTATGGCCTTCAAAAATCATTTATATTCCATTAGCCTTTTTATGTAATGCGATAGTTTCAAAAGTTGTTAAATATGCAAATAGGAATGTTTCAAAGCCAATTTCATAAGTTGGGTTGAGATTATTACTAATTCCAATACAAAACTCCATAAGTTTTGGGGAATCCACGACCCCCATTCCATTCACCATGACCATGCACCTAATAAGTTCAAAAATCCATCTATAAAGCATAAACAAATGAATATAAACCATGGAAAAATTATTTAAATAATAACCATCCAAAATCATCAACGTAAATTCAAAAACCAAATATTAACACCGCATGAATATCAAACAATTGCATGCCATGATAAAATATATGTTTAGGGAAGAGATATATGCTTGAAACACCTAGAATTTGAAGAAGAGACCACACTTGGAGCCCCTAGATGACCAACCCTAGGAAATCCAAACTACGATCTTGATTGGGGAATTTAAGAGAAGAGAGAAGTATCCATGTTGGCTAAATTATGAAAATAAGGACCATTAGATGTTTTAGGGTCATAGATTATATTTAGGGAAGAAAGAAAATGTCTAAAGTTCCCCTAATTAAAATATGGGAAAATTATAGCTTGTGGCTTCGAGTCACTTCACACTCGTGCCGATTGGTCTCGAGTTGTCACCCTAACTCGTGGTCTAGATAGAAAGTTTGTCCCATTATACTGGTTTGGTGATGTATACTTCATTATGAAACGTGAACTCATCATACAACTCATGAAGTTAAAATATTTATCTTTACAAAAACCATGGACAAACTTAAAGGTCAGGCTACGATTAGCACCTTATGAATCAGGAGGAGCCTTCAAGACTCATTAACAGAGTCGTACCCTGAGCAATGAGTACAACACAAGGAGAATTTCAGAGTTTAGACCTTGGGGTGTCACATTACCCCTGACCCCAGGATTATTCATACCCAAATGAGGAGTTAAGGTACCCCCTTATTATGATACATGAAAGAATGAAACCACAAATACTTTCATTCAATACGGGAAATAAGAATAGATATTTTGACTTCATTCCCTTTTTGAATTCCCAAGTAGATTTTTCCACCTTTGTATTCCCCCAAAGAACTTTTACCAAAGACATATCCTTAGTCCTCAACCAACGGACTAACGTATCAAAAATCACAACCGATACTTCCTCATAGGACAAACGGTCCAAAAAACCAACACCTTTCAAAGAGATGATCAAATAAGGATCACCCATACACTTCTTCAACATCGACATATGGAAAACCAGATGAATAGAACCCAAGATCGTAGGAAACTCTAATTAATAGGAAATATTCCCAACTCTAATCAGAATTTTGTAAGGACCAGCATAACAGGGATTAAGCTTTCCTTTCTTTCTAAACCTCATTACTTCTTTCATAGGAGAGACTTTCAAGAACACCAATCACCTAAATCAAACTTCAACTTCTTTCACCTCATATCCACATATGACTTTTGGTGACTTTGGGATATCTTAAGGCTTTTCCTAACCACCTTCACCTTATCCATTGCCTAATGAACTAAGTCAGGACCAAACAATCTAGTCTCACCAATCTCAAACCACCCAATAGGAGACCTACACCTTCTACCATAAAGATCCTCGAAAGGAGCCATTCCAATTATAGAATGATAACTATTATTGTAGGCAAACTCAATAAGAGGTAAGTGATTAACTCAACTTCCCCTAAAGTCAACAACATAAGCCCTTAGCATATCTTTCAAAGTTTTAATAGTCTGTTGCTCTTATCCATCCTTCTAAGGGTAAAAAGCAGTGTTAAGGTTCACCTTAGTCCCCGAACCTCTCTAAAAAAATGCCAAAAGTGAGAAGTGAATTGCATACCTCAGTCTAAAATAATAGACACTGGTGCTCTATCCAATCTAACTATCTCTTCTATAAACAACTTGGCTTAATCCTCTCTAGAGTAAGTAGTCCTCATAAGCAAAAAATAGGCCGACTTAGTCAACCTATCCAAAATAACCCAAATAGAATCATACTGGTTGTGAATAACAAAATTCATATTGATCATCTCCCACATTAACATAAGAAACTCCATCTCTTGATATATGCCACCAGGCCATAAGTGTTGAACCTTCAACCTTTGGTAAACCATATATTTATCCACCAAGTTATCCATATCCCTCTTTATATTGTTCTACAAATAGATCTCCTTCAAATCATGATACATCATTGTCGAACCTGGGTGAACCGTATACCTTGACTCATGAGCTATAGTCAAAATCCTCTTACAGCGCATCAATATCAGGAACGCATAACCTACCTTGGTACCTCAGGATACCATCTCCACAAATCACAAAGACCATAACCTTTTGTTGTCCCACATCATTTTTAATCTGAATAAGAATAGGATCCAAATCCTGTTTCCCCTTCACCTTAGCACCAAGAGATGATTTCACCAATTATTGAACAAACACACCTTCATTCTCAAAGCCCAAAAGATGGACTCCCAAGTTAGCATATCAATTAATATCCTTCCCTAATCCTTTCTTCTCCTTACCTATATGAGATAAAATCCCCATGGACAATATGCTAAGAGCATCAACAACCACATTAGCCTTACTTGGATGATAGTGAAGACTTAGATCATAGTCCTTTAGCAACTCAAGCCACTACCTCTTCCTAAGATTCAACTCCTTCTGAGTATACACATACTGTAAGTTATTATGATCTTAATAAATTTCTACATACACCTCATAGAAATAATGACGTCAAATTTGCAAAGAAAAAACCATACCTACCATCCCCAAATCAAGAGGTGAATAATTCCTCTCATGAACCTTAAGCTACCTAGTTTCATCGGACACGAACCTACCATGTTGCATTAATACATAATCTATCCCCACATGAGATATATCAAATTAAATAATGAATCTATCAGTACCCTCTAGTAGAGTCAAAACTAGGGTAGAAGTCAACTTATCCTTCAACTTCTCAAAGCTAACCTCACAAGCATTGGGCTACAAGAACTTAATCTTTTTTTGAGAAAAATTTATCATTACAGCAGCAATAAAAGAGATACTCTCCACAAGCCTTCTATAACAACCGTCCAAGCACAAAAAACTCCGAATATCGATTGGAGTCATGGGTCTAGGCCACCTCTTTTCCGCCTCAAATTTCTATGGATCTATGTAACTCCTGGAGTATGTACCCCGGATTCTACATGGTGTTCATAATCAAGAAGGACCACAAGCTAACCCATGACTGGTACCTGGTGCATTAACTGAATGATAATACTGTAATATGTAAAAATTAGGGGCAAAACATGCCATAAGGTTCAATATTGAAATAAAACTAAATAAGGTTTAACAATACAAAAACTGAAACATCTGTCCTAAAATTCTCTAGTCTGAAAAGCCTCTAAACTGTATGAAATGTGGAGTTAATGGTACAAGTCCCCAACTAACTCTGATTACTGAAATAAAACTGAAATGCTGAAAATAATAATCATGTCCTTGAACTATGAGGACTCACCACTAACTATGACTGCTAAAAATTTGTAAATGCTAGGGATGATCGAGAGACCGTGGTCTGAACCTATGATATAAGACATCATAGAACAAGAGAAAAGTGTGTATCAGTACTTGAAATGTACTGGTATGCTATGTGAGGTAGGCTAAAATGCATGGGTTCATATGAATGAACATTACTAACTGAATGACATAAATATAACTAAATTGGAGTACATACATGAATACGTATACTATAACTGAGATCGTCGTAACAATGGATACTGAGTTTGAATAGTGATTAACTAATATCTGTGTCTACTGATACTGAATTACTGATAAATGAATAATTATATCTGACAGTCTTGATTCTGCGAAACTATAATTAGTTCCTTACTAAACGGAGTGACTGCGTCTGATAGTCCTGAATCTATAGAACTGAATTGTGTTCTATACTGAGACTGAATCTGAAATTAAGACCGTGGGAGGTAATCATCTAACCTATATTCCCCTTTCTAAATAGATTGGGATCCAACCTGTAACCTCAGTTGGAAGGGTTCTAATACCGTGCCATGGGAAAATACAAGATGTGAGCTAACCCTCTCTGACAAGAAGCTCTTTCGTCAACCCTCACTGGTATGAAAACTTTTGAGATATATCAACCCTCATAATATTTGGCATGAAGATTTCACAACCTACACTGGCAATATATTTCTATAATACAGGGATTGCTACTAATGGTCAAACCCTCTACTGGAGAAAATGCCCCCATCCCTGGGTTAACTCGGTGCTGAATCCTACCCCCAACTGAATAGACACTGAACAAATTTCTAGTTCAAACTATGCGTGACTGAACTGTTACTGATTATACTGTCTAACTGAATCGGATTGAGTTCACTGAGTTCCGTTGACTAACAGAATACAAATGAATTCAGTTAACTGGCTGAATTTACTAAGGCCTGAACTGAATACTGAATTGGACTGGACTGATACTAAGTCTTCTTAGTTTTTCCTAAGTTATGTAACTGACTGAGAGTACTACTAATCGTGACATAACTGATACTATCCTGAGACTAACAATGGCTCTAGTTAATCAGCTAAATTGTCGGGTATTAAATACCCCCAAGACTCGATAGCATAAATAATAAGACATGGCACAATCTTGAAATATGATAAATAACTACTTGATCATTATTCATTAATTGGTAGATTCTAGCAAACACTTGCATGACATGAACTTGAATACATACTATCATGATATTATTTCATTATATAATTCTCATGAGCAACTCATCAAATACTTGGAAGGCATTGTATATGCACATAGTACTAATCAATACATGAGCATTACAATTTCAAAGTTTTAACATGAATTCACATGATACTACATACATGATAGTGGTTTTTACATAAATCTTGCACTTAATCATAGAATAGAAATCCAATCAACATTATAATCATGAATACACTTGAATCCAAATCATGGAAAGCATGAAATCAAGCTACTTAAAGTCTAAAAGAGGTTCTTAGACTCCAAGGGTGAATGGAACCCTTGGATGAACACTCGACATACCTTGGTTGCTAAATTCTTGAATAAAAATGGTGAAACCTTGTGCCTTGGCTTTTAAATTAAATGACCTAGGGTTCTTGTTATTTAGAATTTTAAGAGAAAGTAAATATATTTTTCTCAACAAGGGTTGAATCTCGTGTTTTAGGGATGAATAAGGGTGGGAAAAAGACACTAACACCCCTGAGGATGCGGTTTTTTAATAACTGAAAATTGAACTGTCGATGCGTAGGATAACGCTCCGCGTCATTGGCCTCGACTCAATAGCCAACGCACTACGTTTAGTCTTCATTGATTCATTGGAAATTATCACTGGGAGCCAAGGAAAAATATTGATCAATGTAATGGTCGATGTGCCATATCGAGATCGCATCGATGCACTATTTTTTATCACCAAACGTGGTTCAAACGAGGTTCAAAAAATATGAAACTCATTTGGGAACACCTATTAACATTCCTGATCATGAATTAATCTAAAAATTGATATTTTAAGGTCATAAGAGTCGCAAAATAGAGTTACCAACTTACAAAGGCCAAAATTATACTAACTCTGAATACTTAGCTAGAATTTCCTAAGTCTGGGACCCCTTAGCAAACTTAAAAGACTGAGTTGAGCTTAGGATTTTGCGAGGTCTTACAATATCTCCCCCTTTGGAACATTCATCCTCGAATGAGACTTATTAAACTGAGAAAACTTATAGACTGGATTTAAACATTGGGCATGCACAACTGATGCATGATTTTATGACAAAAATTACTAATATACTGAATTATCATACTGAACATACATATCTAATGCATGATTACATAGCTGAACATGATTCATGAATTCCTGACTGGGATTACTAATAAGCTGAGCATATATACTAGACATGCATGTCTGATGCTTGTATACATGACTGAACTTATTCATGATTGCATGACATAGTATGCAACATTAATTTATACCAAGTTGGTAGCTATATCTGAACATGATACTGAGTAATTCAAAGAAAAATTATTACCTTGGGATGAGTCTGAGATTGCGGAGAATAGGTTAGGATACTTGGTCCGCATCCCGACTTCTTCTTCCAAAGTAGCTCCCTCAACGGAATGATTCTTCCAAAGTACTTTGACTAGAGGGAATTCTTTGTTCCTCAGTCTGTGAATCTGATAATCAAGAATTTTGACTGGGATCTCTACATAAGAGAGGCTATTCTGAATATCTATGCTCTCTATAGGGACTACGACTCCTGGGTCACCTACGCATTTCTTAAGCGAGGAGACATGGAACACTGGGTTCACTGAAGCTAAGTCTGAAGGCAACTCAAACTCGTAAGCTACCTTTCCGAAACAACTGAGAATTCAGCAAGGACCAACATATTAGGTACTGAGTTTCCCCCTCTTTCTAAACCTCATCATTTCTTTCATAGGAGAGGTTTTCAAAAAATCACAAATATCAAACTAAAGATCCTTTTTGCGCACATATGCATATGAATTCTGTCAGCTTTGAGTTGTCTTAAGCCTTTCCCTGATCAACTGAACTTTCTCTAAGGTATCAAATACCAAGTTAGGCCCTACCACTGCGGCCTAACCCACTTTGAACCAACTAATGGGAGATCTAAACCTCCTCCTATAAAGCTCCTCAAATGGAGCCATCTGAATACTAGAATGATAGGTGTTGTTATATGCTAATTCAATCAAAGAAAAGTGGTCATCCCAACTATATTTAAAGTCTATCACACACACTCATAGCATATCTTCTAAATTTTGAATGGTCCTTTCTGTTTGACCATCTATTTGAGGATGAAAGGTTGTACTGAGGTAAACTCCGGTACCAAGACCCTTTTTGAATGCCATCCAAAAATAAGCGGTGAGCTCGGTACCTCTATAAGAGATAATAGGCAATGGAACATTGTGCAATCTGACCAACTCCCTGATATAGAGTTTGGCATAATCCTCAGCTAAATAATAGGTATGGACAGGTATAAAATGAGCTTATTTGGTCATCCTATCTATAATGACCCATACTGAATCATGCTGACAACGAGTACTTAGTCCATGTTCACTTCTTCCCCTTTGCAGGTGGGAGTGTTGAACTCCTACATAGACCCACTAGGCTTCTGATGCTCAATCTTAACCTGATGACATATTGAGAACTTAGCCACAAACATTGAAATGTCTCTCTTTTTCCCACTCCACCAATAGATCTCCCAAAAATCATGGTATATCTTGGTGGCCCCAGGATGAATAGAGTAGTGCGGACCAGGCATTTCTGCAAGAATTCGCTGCCTAAAGTCATCTATACCTGTCACACATAAACGATCGAGGCAGTGCAACACACTATCTCCCCCTTGGAAGAAGACCACTACTTTCTTAACTATGATTGATTCCTTCAACGTTACTAGACTGGGATCCCTATCCTGCTTTTTCTTTACCTAAAAAAATAGCGATGATTCTGAACTACTCTGTATCCATACACTATCTTCTGCTGAATCAACTAAGCAAATACCTAGTCGGGCAAGATGATGAACTTCCTGAGCTATCTTCTTCTTACCATCCTCCACAAGAAAAACACTACCCATAGACATCCTACTGAGAGCATTAGCCACTATATTGGCTTTACCCGAATGATACAACATACTCATGTCATAGTCTTTCAACAACTCCAACCACCTTCTCTAACAGAGGTTTAAATCTTTCTGAGATAACACATGTTGTAGGATCTTATGGTCAATGAATACATCAACGATCACCCCATAGAAATAGTGCCTCCAAATATTTAAGGCAAACACTACTGCTACTAACTCAAGATCATGAGTAGGATAGTTCTTTTCATGGGTCTTAAGATGTCAAGAGGCGTAGGCTATGACCTTATCTCTCTACATCAAAACACACCCAAACCGACTATAGAGGCATCATAATTTACCACAAACCCATGTGAACCATCTGCCAGGGTCAAAACTAGAGTTTTAGTGAGTTGAGTTTTCAACTCCTGAAAACTCTTCTCACAAGAATCTGACCACTAGAATTTGACTTTCTTCTGAGTCAATCTAGACATAGGGGATGCAATAGATGAAAATCCCTCAACAAACCATTGGTAATAGCCATCCAAGCCTAAGAAACTCCTAATATCAGATGTAGAGATGGGTCTAGGCTAGTTTCTCACTGCTTCAGTCTTTTGGGGATCAACTTTAATGCCATCACCGGAAATTATATGGCCAAGGAAGGTAACTGACTTTAGACAAAATTCACACTTGCTGAATTTGGCGAATAAATGATGGTTTCTTAGAGTCTGCAATATTATTCTGAGATGGTCTGCATGATCATGCTCAGTGCGGGAGTAGACAAAAATGTCATCTATGAAGAATACGACAAACATGTCCAAGTACTTCTTGAACACATGATTCATCAAGTCCATGAAGGCTGCAGGGGCATTGGTAAGACCAAAGGACATGAATAAGAATTTGAAGTGACCATACCGAGTTCTGAAGTATATTTTTGGGATATCACATTCTCTGACTCTGAGCTGATAATAGCCTGATCTGAGGTCTATCTTTGAGAAATAACTGGCACCCTGAAGTTGGTCAAACAAGTCATCAATTTTGGAAAGTGGATACTTTTTGTTATCATGATTTTATTTAGATAACGGTAATCAATACACATTTTGAGAAAACCTTCTTTCTTATGCACGAATAAAATTAGGGAACCCCATGGGGACACACTAGGTCTGATGAATCCCTTATCTAGGAGATCCTTTAATTGTTCTTTTAATTCCTTGAGTTCTACAAGTGTCATTCTGTTGGAAGAATAGATATGCGCTGAGTGTATGGAAAAAGGTCTATTCCGAAGTTGATTTCCCTTTTGGGAGGAACTCTGGGAAGATCTTCAGGAAATACTTCTCAGAATTCACATGCTACTGACACTGATTCAAGATTAGAGGTTTCTGAACTAGAGTTCGAGACTCGAATGAGATGGTAGACAAATCCTTTACATATCATTTTTCTTACCCAAAGGTAAGAAACAAGTTGTCCCCTAAGTGCTGAAGTACTACCCCTCCACTTAAGGACGGGTTCATTCGAAAACTAAAACTGCATAATTTTGTTTCTACAGTCGATTGAGGCATAGCAGGAATGAAGCTAATCCATACCGAGAATGACATCAAAATTTATCATCTCTAATTCAACTAAGTCTACTGAAGTGACTTTCTGAGATATCATAACCAGACAGTTCTTGTATACCCGCCGGGCTATGATAGATTTACCCACTGGGGTAGAGACTGAGAAAGGCTCTGCTAGGATTTTGGGACTGACTCCAAAGTCAACAGCTATATAATGAATAAACAAGAGACAAGGAAGCTCCTGGGTCTAGAAAAGCATAACCATGTAAATGATAAAATTGTAACGTACCAGTGAACACATTAGGAGAACTCTATTAATCCTATCGGGACTGAAGTACATAGAGTCTATTTGGGCGCTATCCACTGGTGGCACTAGATGCGGCTCTCTGCTGATTCAGGAAATTAGAATGAGCTAGGGGATAGTTATGATAACTCAAAAACCTCACTTGAGGACTCTGTGTTACCCTGTGCCCTGGCTTGCCACATCCAAAACACACATCACTGCTAGCTCTAGAGATACCCTGGTGGTTTCTGCCATTCTTCTGACAAATGGGATTTGTTCTGGCACTACTAACACTATCCTGGGGTTTAGGTCCTGATGCTCTATCTTTGTTGCTGTCTCTGAATTTTGGCACAGGAGCACTGGCTGAGGACTCAGCTGGAACTGAGGATTTCGGGCAAAACTGAGAACGATTCCCACCCTCTAACTTAGGTTAAGCAAAGTTGAAACTACCTTTTCTCCCTCGTCTTCTTCCTTTTATTAGACTTTTCTATCTGTTGATCATGGACCATGAGCGTGGATATGTCCATATACTTAATCAACATTGTAGTCCTACACTCCTTGACCATACTATTAGACACGCCAGACATAAACTTACACATCTTAGATCTGCTATCTGATACTACATGAGGAACATATCTGGCTAATTGAGTAAACTTAAGAGAATACTTTTGAACCATCATATTGCTCTTCTTCAGATTTATAAACTCCAAAATATTTGCTTCCCTCTACTATAGCGGGAAGAACCTATCCAAAAAAGCAACAACAAACTTCTCCCATTCTATGGACCCCACATCTAGGGCCCTTTTTGCTTTCAACTTTTTAAACCATAAGTCTGCCACATCCTATAACTGATATGAAGCTAACTCGGCACTCTCACTAGCTATCACCCTAATAATATCTGTGACTTTTTGTACCTGATCAAGAAATACCTGAGGTCCTAATCGGACTTAGACGTGGTAAAAGATGGAGGGTTCATTCCAGTGAAATATCAAATACTGGAAGAAACAATATTGGCCATTGGGTTGGCCAGAACAGTAGTTGGGTGTTCATTCTGGGCTACCACAGAATAAACTAGGGTGGTGAAAGCTACTTTGAATTCAGCGAGGGAGACGTGTTCATCCAGATGATCTGGCTGGATGGGTTAGGTCTCTGACTGCTCTCCTGTTCCTCTTCCCTTAGTCCTCTTAGGAGACATATCTATAAATGGAAGAGAAATATGGATTAGATAAGGAGTTTAACTGGAGCTCATGCTTACTCATATGACATGAATACTGAAAGAAAGGAAACTTTTCCTAAAATACCTTACTTTCTCCTGTCCATAAGTGTGGTGCGCTACACACCCATACACAAGACTTTACTATATAAAACTTTCAGACTTCCCAGGACTATGTTTAACCTTAGGCTCTGATACCAAGTTTGTAACCCCCTGAGTCTGCACCCCAGACGCTACACGGTGCTCATTATCTCGAAGGACCACAATCTAACCCATGACTAGTACCTACTACATTAACTGAATAATAATACTATAATATGCATAAATTAGGCAGAAAACATGCCATAAGGTTCAATATTGAAATAAAACTAAATATGGTATAACAATACCAAAACTGAAACATCGATCTAAAAATACTCTACTAAAAAAAGCCTTTAAACTATCTGAAATGTGGAGTTGATGGGACAAGTCCCCAACTAACTCCGACTACTATAGTAAAACTAAAATGCTAAAATAATAATCATGACCTCAAACAATGAGGACTCATCACTAACTCTGACCGCTGAAAATCTATAACTGCTAGGGATGATCGGGAGCTCGTGCATCCGAAACTATGATATAAGACATCATAGCGCAAGAGAAAAGTATGTGTCAGCACTTGGAATATACTGGTATGCTAAGTAAGGTAGGCTGAAATGCATGGGTTTATATGCATGAACATTACTGACTGAATGACATGAATATAACTGATTGGGAGTACATGCATGAATACATATACTATAACAAAGATCGTGATAACAATGGATACTAAGTTTGAATAATGAATAACTGATATCTGAGTATATTGATAATGAATTACTGATAACTGAATGACTATATATGACAGTCTTGATTCTGTGGAACTATACATAGTTCCGTATTAAACAGAGTGAATGTGTCTGACAGTCTTGAATCTGTAGAACTGAACTGAGTTTTGTACTAAGACCGAATCAAAAATTGAGATTATGGGAGGTAATCATCTAACCAACATGCCCCTTTCTAAATAGATTGGGGTCAAACCTGTAACCCCAGTTGGAAATGTGCCTATACCGTACCACGGGTAAAGACAAGCTGTGATTTAACCCTCTCTGATAGAAAGCTCTTTCGTCAACTCTCGCTGGCAGGAAAACTCGAATTAGATGTATCAACCCTCATGATATCTGGCAAGAAGATATTTCAACCTACATTGGGTACATAGTTCTGTAATGTAGGGATTGCTACTAAGGGTCAAATCCTCAACTGGTAGGAATGCCCCCATCCCTGGGTTAACTCGATGTTGAATTCTACCCCAACTGAATAAACACTGAACTAATTTCTAGTTCATACTAGGCTTGACTGAACTTTTACTGATTATACTATCTAATTGAACTGGACTGAGTTCACTAAGTTCCATTGACTGATGGAATACTACTGAATTTTGTTAACTATCTGAATTTACTGAGGCCTGAACTGGACTGGACTGATACTGAGTCTATTGAGTTTTTCCTGAGTTCTGTAACTGACTGAGAGTACTACTGATCGTGACATGACTGATACTATCCTAATACTGACCATGGCTCTAGGTAATCATCTAAATTGTCAGGTATTAAATACCCCAAGGACTCGATAGCATAATTATAAAACTTGGCACAATCTTGAAATATGATAAATAACTATTTGATCACCATTCATTCATTGGGACATTCTAGCAAACACTTGGATGACATGAACTTGAATACATACTATCATAATATGATTTCATTACTTAATTCTCATGAATAACTCATCAAACACTTGGATGCTATTGTATATACACATAGTACTAATCAATACATGAGCATCACAATTTCAAGTATTTTACATGAATTCACATGATACTACATGCATGATAGTTGTTTTTACATAAATCTTGCACTTAATCATGGAATAGAAATCCAATAGACGTTATATTCTTGAATACACTTGAATCCAAATCATGGAAAGCATGAAATCAAGCTACTTGAAGTTTAAAAGACTTTATTGGATTCCAAGGGTGGATGGAACCCTTGGATGAACACTTGGCATACCTTGGTTACTTAATTCTTGAAGAAAAATGGTGAAACCTTGAGCCTTTCCTTTGAAATTAAATCACCTAGGGTTCTTATTCTTTAGCGATTTTAGAGAAAGTAAGTATATTTTGCTCAATGTGGGTACTTTGCTCAATGAGGGTTGAATCTCATGTTTTAGGGCTAAATAGAGGTGGGAAAAAGACTTGAATACCCCTGAGAACGCAGTTTTTAAATGATTGAAAACTAAATGTCGATGCGTAGGACGATGATTTGCGTCATTGGCATTGATGCGATAGCCAACACACCATGTCGAGTCTGCATCGTTTCACTCAAAATTGCCACAGGGAGCTAAGAAAAATATTGATCAATGCGATAGCTGATGCGTCGCGCTGAGATCGCTTTGATGCACTATTTTGGATTCCCAAACGTGGTTCAAACGAGGTCCGAAAAATACAAATCTCATCCGGGAACACCTACTGACAATCGTTATCATGAATTAACCTAAAGAATGATATTTTAAGGTCATAAGAATCATGAAATAGAGTTTCTAACTAACGAAGGTCAAAATAAAACTAAGTTTGAATACTTAGCTAGAACTTTTTAAGTTTGGGACCCCTTACCTAGCTTAAAATACTAAGTTGAGCTTAGGATTTTTTTGGGTCTTACAATCTACCTTGATCCCCTCACTAGAAAATACATGCCCAAGGAAAGTCACCCCATTCATTTAAAACTAACACTTAGAAAATTTAGCATATTGCTTCTGATTCTTAAGAGTCTGCAATATAATTTAGTGGTGATTGGCATAATCCTCCTCACTCTTAGAATACACCAAAATATCAACAATGAAGCTAATAACAAGCAAGTCCAAAAATTACTTGTAAACCCAGTTCATAAGGTCTATAAAAGCAACCAAAGTATTTGTCAATCCAAAAAACATACCAAAGAACTCATAGTGGCCATATCGGGTTCAGAAAATATTCTTGGGAATATCATTCTCCCTAATCTTCAACTGATGATAAACCAAGCGAAGGTCAATATTAGAAAAGCATCTAGCACCCAAAAGTTGGTCAAAAAGATTAGCAATCCTAGGAAAGGGGTACTTATTCTACACCATAACCTTATTCAACTGTTGATAATCTCTACACATTTGAAGAGACCAATCTTTCTTACGAATAGGAGCACCAGACAGAGAAACTCTAGGTCGAATAAAGCCCTTATCAAGGGAATCCTTTAACTGCTCCTTTAGTTCTTTCAATTCAGCTAGGGACATTCTATACACATGAATAAAGAAAGAATGGGTATCTGTTAGAAGATTAATCCTAAAGTCTATTTCTCTATCGAGAGGAATGCCAGAAAGATCCTTATGAAACACTTTATTAAAATCATTGATAAGTGGGATAGATTGTAAGGAGGGACCCTCAGAATTAGAATCTTTAACTCGAACTGGATGGTAAAGACACCCTTTGGAAATCAACTTTTTTTCTCTAAGATAAGAAACAAAACTCCCTTTAGGTACCGAGTAACTTCCCTCCCATTCAATTATCAGTTCATTAGGCAATTTAAAACAAACCTTTCGAGTCCTACAATCCAAAGAAGCATAGCATGAATCAAGCTAATCCATCCCCAAGATAAAATTTAAATTCACCATGTCCAACTCTATCAAATCCACCAAGGTCTCCCTATGCATGATGGACATCACACAACTCCAATAGACCTTTTTAGAAACAATAGAATCACTTATCAGGGTAGACATAGAGAAAGGATAAGAAATGGTTTAAAGAAAAAATCTAAAATACGCAGCCATATAAGGGGTCACAGAAGAAAGGGTAGACCCCAAATAAAGAAAACATTAAACATTTCGAGATAAAAGTTTTAAAGTTTTAAACATTTCGAGCATCTTAAAACTCATCCCACAAGGCTGGCTCCATATCATCACCTCAAAACTTCTCCCACTCCTTATAGCACTAATAAGCTACATTTTTAATAAGTATGCAACAAACTTCACTCCCTTAGAATCAGAAGAAGGCATCACCCTAAAGATTTTCTCCTTCTTATCAATGAATCCTTGAGGATCCTTCTCAAAGATAGAGCTAGTGAAGGTTAGGGGATTCACCCTCATAAACTTCCCAACTAGAGTAACCTCAAAAGAAATCAGAGTAGCACCAATAGAATAAGGCTTAAGAGACTGAGATATCATAAATTGAGTAGACAAATAAATAGACCGATGGAACTCTAAATTAGATATGTCTACCTGAGGCACAAGGGAATGAGTATCAGCAATCCGAGAAGCGTAAGAAGGATGGGTGGAGACTGGTGAAACTCTATGAGGGGCGGTAAAATCTGGAGTAGGGACACTAGACCGAGTTTGTATTCTATAAGCATGTTGAGTTCCATCCATATTGTCCTTAGGTAGGAAAGAGGATCCGATAGATTTTCTATGAGAATTAAATCTTCAAGGAGGTATTATCTGATATACAAGTAAATCGGAGTTAGGGAAAATTTAAGAGACCAAACTCTATAGCCCAAAACATAACACAAAAAATGGAAACATTCCTAAATGTCTTGTTGTCTCTCCCTTATAAGTGTGGTTCACTACACACCCATAAAAGAGACTATAATCGACACTACTTTATGGAAGCCTAATGACCCTAAACCTAGTCTTTGATACAAAGCTTGTCATAACCTAATCTCGAGCCTAGCCATGACTGGTATGTCAAGACCACTGTAGGCCGAAGACCACCTCTATAACCTATCCAATCCAAAGATAGTCCAGATAATAATAAAGTAGAAGACAACCAGAGAGTAAAGATAAAATAGTTAATGTAACTCAAAAGTATCTCTAAGAGTAAACAACACTATCAAACCCATATATGTCATCAAAAGCCTCTAAACCAATTCAAGAATCAAACTAGGTTGGGATATGTCCCCAACCATGACAATGAAAATGATAAAGATAATATAAATGTGAATTTTTTTATTTTAAAGTAAGGAAAGAAATCGATGAAATTACCAAGCTTTCTGAAAGATGCAAGCTCAGTACTTAATTGCGAACTAATCGACAAACCGCAAACCTAATGATGTACATGGGTAAAAAGGGTGTCTTTCAAACCTACATTATGAAATAATATAGCATTCTAGGATTTTTGGAAAGGTGAACGCTACCATGTAAATTAGGATAGGGATAAAATAATGCCATTTCAAAATCAAGTCGAAACTCATTGTACATGTTCACATACATGCATACATACGTACATATATATATATATATATATATATATTATTTGTATAGGTAACAAGGTTTAGAATGAAGTTTAAAATTATTAATCTGGACTATGTTGATCCAGCCATCCTAAAAAAACTCACGGGTTGTATTGGTCCGACTCCCCCCACCAAAAGGGACCTATTACTTGATAGCCACACGAATAAGAAAAGTCCAAGAAAAGTACAGGGAACTCCAAGGTCTCTCTCTTTATATCTATATATAAAGTATGGACTATGGACACAGTCATATAGACACCAATAATGACAAATGTGGTCTCTAGTATTGGTCCCCCTGGACCTCCACCTTCCACGATGAGCTACACAATCTTTATTAATCCCAATTCAAATATTAACACATAACCCATAAATTTAACCAATTACCATTAATTAAGGTATTCACTATTGGTATCGTCGTACCAATATTCTTGCAAGCTTATAGAATCCTGCCATTCCAGGTATCCACCAACTTGGGGGAATCCATGACCCTCAAGTTCTAATTTATGACCAAATCATAGCTACTAAGGTTTTTCAAAATCATTTATATTCCATTCTCCTTTTTATGCAATGCAAAAGTTTAAATGGTGGTTAAATTATTCATATAGCCATGTTTCAAAGACATTTTTACAAGATTGGTTGAGGTTATTACTAATTCGAATACCAAAATTCATATGTTTTGGTGAATCCACAACCCCCATTTAGTTCACCATGCCCATGACCCAAAGAGTCCAAAAATCTATCAATGAAGAATAAACAAATGCATATAAACCATGTGAATAACATTTACACAATAACCATCAATAATCCTCAACATAAATTCCAAAACAAAACATTAACACCACATGAATATCAAAAAATTGTGTGCTATGATAAAATATAAGTTTTTAGAAGAGATACAATCTTGAAATACAACAAAATTTAAGAAGAAACCACACTTGGAGCCCCTAAATAACCACACCCTTTGAAACCATATCTCTGCTCTTGATTGGGGAATTTAAGAGAAGAGAGAAGTGTTTATGTTGTCTAAATAATAAAAATACGGACCCTCAGGTATTTTATGGTTGTGGGTTATATTTAGAGAAGGAAGGAAATGTCTAAAGTTCCTCTAATTAAAATACATGAAAACAATCGCTAGTGGCTGATAACGCTCAATCTACAACTCTCGTAGGAGTGTAAAACGGTCGTTAGCAAATATAGAACCCAACAGGGTTGGGTGTCGATCCCACAGGGAATAGCTTGGCCAACAAGTAAGCAAAATTACTAAACATTTGGTGCAAGTCTCGTAAAAAGAGGGGATTGTAATGTGTCACCAAAACAATTAAATAAAAGCTGAAAATAGCAAAGTAAAAGAGAAATATTGTTACGTAAGTTGTAAACAATGAGAATTGAGGCGTTGGGGTTATGTCCACCTTCTGAGGTATACGTCTCTATTGGCTATGAGTGTGTAGAATTCTGACATGCAACTGCTTATAGAGAATTGTATTCGATGGTAAATCCAGGCGTCTTTCGACCTATTCGAGGATTATTTCACTTTAACTCTTCCGAGCTTAAAGCGTGTCTAACGGTACGAATTCTTCAAGAGGTTAGTCCAGTTACTGCACTAGCTCTTTAGTAGGGAATTTTAGGGGGTGACCCTACTACCTTGACCTTATCTCTTTTCCAGACAGATAACCTTTCTTTCGAACAAGTTAAATGTTATACTGGCGTATTCTTGCGTTTGCAACCACAAAGAATGTAGACTAAGATGAAGAGAATAATTATATAAGCAGTATACGTGTCGCGAACTCACAAACTCACAGCAATAGATAGTATCTCATACGGCTTCCATAACCCCAACAGAGAAGTTTAGTTACCTATGAATGCGAAGGAGATCACGATTGACATTGTTGTTATACCACAAGATTGAGTAATTTCGTGTAGCTTAGGTGGTAGGCGTGAGGCGTGAATTCCTAGGCAAAGTAACGATTCTCTTGTTGTGGAATTTAAGAATAGAAGAGTAGAAGAACAAAAATAGAATTAATGGAAAGATTAGAAGAGTTGTAGAATTGTTTGTAGTGGAAGATGAGAGGGATGGAAGAAAGTATTGTGGTCTCCCCCCTTCAAATTCCTTACAAATCTCTAGCATGATAGGGTATTTATAATACCCATATCCTAATCCTACTAGATAAATAAAATATCTAACCAAATTCTACTAGGCTAATGTAATACTTAACCCAATTATACTAGGTTAATGTAACATTATCATAATCCAAATAAACTAATGAAATACATAACCCAATTGTACTAGGTTAATGTATCATTGTCCAAATCCAACTAAGTTACTGCAAATCCCCAAAGTCTTCAGAAATGTTGTTTTAGCCCGGGACAGATTTTCCATGCAGCAGTTTTGGTCCTTAGGCGTGTAAACTCCCTTCCCTTCCTTCGTGAGCTTTCTTTTGCGTCAAGTAAGTCATAAAATGCTGAATTCTGCATCATTTATACCTGAAACTTTACTAATCATGTTCGTTAGCTCATTTACAGGAAAAAGGACTAAAAGTGCATGAAATATATACTTTGTTCTCAAAACTAGGCTAAAATATGGGCAAAATATATTGATATAGGTGTGTAAATTCGCCTATCATCAACACCCCACACTTAAAGCTTTGTTCTTCCTCGAACAAAATATTATGTCCCTCTAAACATCAACTTAGGGTTTCACAGCAACAACACAAAATATTCGTCAAGACAAGCACAACAATTATCAACAAAGAGTAGTTTTTCTATCATTAGTAGAAACAGTTTAACTTCTAGCATAGACTCGTGATGGTTGTCAACTCATATTCAAAAGTTAAGGCACAAAGAATCATACACAACTACCCAAAACTCATCAACCATGTGTGTCTCACAATATATTACCCATAATCACTCACAAGTATAGCATATTTTTCAAACATGGGTATCAAAATATCCTTGCTCTCACTCTCACAAAGAATTCATATGTAGCAACTGATGACCATAGGCTTGCCCTTAATGTAATACTCTACTAAATGTCAGAATGCTAAGCTTAGGATCAAGTAGGTCTTTTGATGGTTGTAATGTAGGCTAAGGGACGGGTAGGACTATTTTGGCCAAGAATAGTGACTAAGTTCCTAAGCACTTTAATACATCACTTTGTATCATTAGCACTTTTCTTTCTAACAACCTTTCTTTCATTTATTCTAACACCCTTTTTCTCCTCTTTTGTTTTTCGATTTTAAACATGACTAACTTTTCAGTTTTTTCTTCCTTTTTCTTTTCATAACATACCTCTTATGATAACACTTCTTTTTCATAGCATTTTCAAGCACCAATACATTCTAAAGCATCATACTCACCCAATTTCCTCTTATTTTGTCACATGACTTTACACTTTAAAGCACTTAGGAATTTGGATCAAATTATGGTCTTGAAAAAAAATGGATTAGGCTTACATATGAGGTTGTCAAAGAAAATAGGCTCAAGGCTCAAAAGGGTTAACTAGGATAATGTCCATGGGTAGGTAAAAAGAAGGTAAATAATCATAGGTTGCAAAAGAAATGCCTAAATCATATCCTAAACTTACACTCCTTATTTTCGCTTTGCATACATACCAGGCAAGTTCTAGCATCAGCCACACACATAGAAAATACGATTATTTCACACACACAAGGCACATGGTCGACTTGCTTGGAAGTAATATAGACTCTCGACCCAACAAGTGAAGGAATTGAACCACATAATATCACATAATGAGTCACAACTAGAGCCTATCAAAATTACAATAGTCACAATTGTAGCACATACTCTTGTTATAATCTCATGCTGCCTATCAAAATAACTTCATGTGAAGCTAGAAAAAATAACAAAAACAAAAAACAACAAAATAAACAAACATAGATGCGATAGAGAAGTATAGCATACGATACCGCCACCCCACACTTAAACGGGACACTGCCCTCAGTGGAAAATAAATACGAGGAACCTGGTTAGTCGGACTCTTCCTCAATGTCGGGGGTCATACCCCCTTCGTCGGAATCATCATAAGAGTCGTCGTCAGAGTTCTCCTCCTCATCAGAGTCTGGCAAGTGTCGATCGTCATCAGTCGGCACATCATCATCTAGAGGTTCCTCAAAGTATGTACCTACTCCACACATCTCCCGTGCATGAATATTCATTGGATAGTCATGGTCCAGCTGTTGGAGCTCTACAGCAGTGGGAACACGACCTCCGCTCATCATTGTAAACCTCATCATGTCGTACATATGGCGGGAGAAACTCTCATCCCGAGCATGTCTCTCTGCCGTAGTAAGGTTGATGCCATGTGTTGATTCAGCATCTTTGACCTTTGTGAGGTCAACCTTCTTCGGATTGTGTGGTAGTTTATGATCAGCTGGTTCCTCTTCGATATCCTCCTTCCGCAAGATTGCTGTCAATAGATTTCCAAACGTGAAGTGGGACCTTTTGTGGAGCCTGGCCTTCCTCATGGTAGAGTGAATGATTGCCCCAAAGTTGATAGGGACATTCGTCATCAAAGCATAGAACAAACACACTCTATATCTTGATATTTTGGTGTATTGAGTCCCAGGAATAAGTCATGAGTTGACAATACGCATCCAGATTCTTGCTTCCCTATTCAGTGAAGCATAAGGGAAGGTGTTGTGTCGCTCTGTGTCTTTATGTCTGCCCCACCTTGCCATCGATCTACTTCCACAAAGTGTGTGTCTAATTTCTCTATAAGGAGTCCTGCTGTACAGCTCTTTGAATGGTGCTGGGTCAACCGAAGGTAAGCCAAGAAAAGAGTTGATCCAGTCCGCGTTGAGCTGTAACACTTGGCCCCGAATTTTGACTTCGTTGCCTATTGTTTTCGGTGACCAGTTTGCGTAAAACTCTCTTTTCAAATCAAGATTACATTCTCCCATATCGCGGAAGATGAAATCCAGCTTCAACGCCATGATTTTCGCCAACATACGCGGCTCCTTCTTCGCTAAGGTGTCCTTGTTGATCAGGTCGACGTGAACATATCTTCTTTCTTTGTTGTTCATGTACCATTCTTTGTCTTCCTCCTCAAGAACCCATTTTATTCCAAACATTTTGCGGGGTAGTTGTGTTGAGGATGATTCTCTTTGGTCCTTTCTACCTCTCTTCTTGCCCTTTTGGGAAGTGGTAGCCTTCTCCTTGCCTTGCCTCGCTTTAGGTGCCATTGTACCTGAGACTAGAAATAGTGTTAATGGAAGAAAAATCTCAGTTGATACAATCTATAAACAAGCAGTAGGGGTACCACCCCACACTTAGTTTTGTTGACACAAATCAGTGAAGTGAAAGTGGTCGATTACTCAGATTTCGTCGACATACGTTTAAGGATTATATTCCGACAAGAAAATCAGTAATGTAATACTACTTGCAGTCATTGCACTACTTTCATGTTAGATATAACAACACTACTACATAGGGGTTGTAACATGGTATGGATGTTTTCAATAATCGCAACCTCCTAAGTCGGTAGGCAACTATAAGGCTTATCCCAATGAACGGGATAGTCTAGCATGTAAGTATCCAAGTAACAAGATCATAACATGATAGTCAATGTTCATCACCATATCAATTCCGCAAATTGTATAACAATGCTATTAAAACCAAGTTCAAGTCGGAAACAAGTCAAGATTTTCCTACGTATATGTTTACTCACATGATTTTGTATCAACGATCAAAACACATGAACATCACCAATCAATCTTATATGATGTAGCAATTTATAATAGACCTAGCAATGTATTACTTACGAGAAATAAATGAAGAATAAGAGAGTACTTACTTGCTTGAAGCTTTTGGAGATGGTTTTGTGAATTGGAAGAGCAAAAAGAAAAATTTTGGGATGGTTTGAAGAGGGAATGCGGCGCCTTTAGGTTAATTTCTAGTGTGGTTATGTTTCAAGACTAAGTCCCCTTTATATAGGAAGAGAATGGGTCGGGTTTTGACCCATTTACAATCGGTTTTGGAGACAAAAATGCTACATATGCGCAGCATAATGCTTGGCATAGTCATGGTATATGCGGCGCATAGTCTATGGCATTTAGGGACATATGCGCCGCATAGTCTATGGCATATGAGATCCTGAGACCTAATTCCATAGCATAGGCGGCGCATAGTCAAAAGCACACTTAGGACTGGGCGGCGCATAGTGTATAGCACACTAGATTCCGAGACCTTAGGCTATAGGATAGGTTGTGCATCGTTTGTGGCCTAGTTTTACCTAGGCATAGCCTTCCTCGATGCCTAGTTTGGCATGAGCAATGCTCAATCTATAGCCTTATGCATCACTATTCCTAACTTACCAACTTTACCATACAATGCATCCAAATCGTCAATTGAAATCAATCTCCTCGTTGAATACCTCTTGCACCTATTTTTGCTTAAAACCAACTGAAAACGATTAGTACGATGGGTTTCCTCCCACCAAGCGCCTTAGTTTTGGTCGTGGCACGACTCTTATTTTTGGATTTTCATTATCAAAAGCAAGAACGATAAAATGATAAAACGATAGGTTGCCTCCCATCTAGCGCCTTTTTTATTGTCGTGGCTCAACATAGTTACCTCGAGTACTTAGACTTCATCGAGATAAGTGATGGCCATAGAATTCATCGTGTCAAGAGGACCGATATAAGGCTTAACACGTTGGCCATTCACCTTGAAGACAACACCATTATTGTCTTCCAATTCGAGTACTCCAGACGAGTAGACTTGGATAACTTTGTATGGACCAGACCACTTAGACTTTAACTTACCTGGGAAGAGCTTCAATCTGGATTTGAAGAGAAGTACCATATCACCCCTTTGGAAGTTTCGTCGAACAATCCGCTGATCATGATACTTTTTCATCCGCTCCTTGTATAGGTCTGACCTTTCATATGCATGGAGACGAAATTCATCCATCTCGTTCAGTTGCTCCATCCTCAGCTTCATTGCATCATCCCAATTCAAATTCAATCGCTTCAGCGCCCACAATTCCTTGTGTTCGAGCTCGATGGTTAGATGAAAAGCCTTCCCATAGACTAGTTGATAAGGAGACATGCCAATGGGTGTCTTGAATGCAGTCCTATACGCCCATAGTGCCTTATCTAGCTTTCGAGACCAATCCTTTCTATTCGCATTAACCGTCTTTGCAAGGATTTGCTTGATCTCGCGATTGGAAACTTCTACTTGTCCACTAGTTTGGGGATGATAAGGCGTAGCTACCTTATGTTGCTTGACACCATACTTGGCCAAAACTGATTTGAATAGCTTGTTGCAGAAGTGAGATCCTCCATCACTTATGATAGTACGTGGTACTCAAAAGCGAGAGAAGATATTCTTCTCTAAGAACTCTACAACATGCTTTCCTTTGTTGTCGGCCAATGCTACATCTTCTACCCATTTCGAAACATAATCCACCACAACCAAGATGTACTTCATTCCGAACGAATTCACGAATGGACCCATGAAATCAATACCCCACACATCAAAGAGTTCTACCTCAAGAATTTTGGTCATGGGGCATTTCATGGTGTTTTGAAATCGCACCTTGACGCTGGCATTGGTCACACCTTCTAACATAGTCGTAGGCATCTCTGAATATCGAAGGCCAATAATAACCACTTTGCAATACTTTTTTGGCCGTCCGATTGCCTGCGTGATGTCCTCCAACTTGCGAAGTGTGGCATGCTTCCAAGATAGTAGGCACCTCTTCATGGGATATACATCGTCGAATGATACCATCCGCACATCGTCGAAACAAATAAGGCTCATCCCAATAGTAGTGCTGTACGTCATGCATAAACTTCTTCCTTTGGTGGTAAGATAAATTGGCAGGTATCACATTACTCACCACGAAATTTGCAAAGTCGGCATACCATGGTAATTTCTCCATTGTTGTCGCTAATGTATTTTCGTCCGGGAATGCATCATCAATCTGAATTTCAGGTTGCGCCACATGCTCATTCTCAAGTTGAGATAGATGATCAGCCACTTGGTTCTCGCAACCTCGTCTATCTTTGACTTCGAAATCAAACTCTTGCAGCAACAATACCCATCTAATCAACCTTGGTTTTGCATCCTTCTTTGTCATTAGATACCTAAGAGCTGCATGGTCTGTATGAACGATCACCTTAGTACCTAATAGATAGGCACGAAACTTCTCAAATGCATACACAACTGCTAGGAGCTCTTGTTCAGTAACAGTGTAGTTCCGTTGGGCTTCATTTAGGACCTTACTCGCATAGTAGATAGGATGAAATAATTTCTCCTTTCTCTGACCAAGAACAGCACCAACGGCTACACCACTAGCATCACACATGACTTCAAATGGGAGAGTCCAATCTGGTGCTACCATAATAGGGGCTTCAATGAGTTTTCCTTTAAGGCATTCGAATGCCTTTAAGCAATCATCATTGAAGTCAAACTTTGCATCTTTCTCCAATAGTTTGCATAATGGACTCGCAATTTTAGAGAAGTCTTTGATAAACCTACGATAGAAACCAGCATGGCCAAGAAAACTACGAACTCCCTTCACCGAAATTGGAGGCGGTAGCTTCTCAATAACCTTAATTTTTGCTCGGTCAACCTCTATTCCTCTTTCAGAGATCTTGTTCCCAAGAACGATTCCTTCTTTTACCATGAAGTGGCACTTCTCCCAATTCAGCACAAGGTTGAACTCTACACATCTTTGTAATGCCATGCTCAAGTTTGCCAGGCATGCTTCAAAAGACTCACCAACAACTGAAAAGTCGTCCATAAATACCTCCAAAGTGTCTTCAACCATATCAGAGAAAATAGACATCATACAACGTTGAAAGGTGGCTGGTGCGTTACATAACCCGAATAGCATACGTTTGAAGGAAAACGTACCATATGAGCATGTAAACGTTGTCTTCTCTTGGTCTTCGGGTGCAATACAAATCTGATTATAGCCTGAATAACCATCCAAGAAGCAAAACCATCCTTTCCCCACTAATCGATCTAGCATTTAGTCCATAAATGGCATTGGGAAGTGATCCTTGAGTGTCCAAGAATTCAGCTTGCGGTAGTCCATGCATACTCTCCATCCAGTGACGGGCTTAAGTGGAATAAGTTCATTCTTTGCATTCGCGACCACCGTCATACCTCATTTCTTGGGAACACATTGTACAGGGCTTACCCATGTACTATTAGAAATAGGATACACAACTCCTGCGTCTAACCACTTGATGATCTCTTTCTTCACCACTTCTTGCATAGGTGGGTTTAGACGCCTTTGATGCTCAATGGTGGGTGTGCAATTTTCTTGAAGCTGAATTTTATGTGTACAAATCCCAGGTGGAATACCAATAATATCCGCAATGGTCCATCCAATAGCTCTAATATACTTGCGTAGAATAGCAATAAGAGCTGCAACTTGTCGCTCACCCAAATCGGCTGCCACAATGACTGGAAGAGTGTTTCGGCTTCCTAAGAATGCGTACTTCAAATGACTTGGCAGCTCCTTCAATTCTAACGTGGGTGGCTCTTCAATAGATGGCTTAGCTGGTGGTGTAGGCCGATTCTTGAGATCAAGATCCAGCTTCTTGGGAGTATAGCGATATGTTCCTAATCCCAATAGAGAACAAATGGCTTCTTCAGAATTTTCAGCATCTTCACTCTCTCCATTCATGAGCACAACCTCCAAGGGATCATTAATAATTTGATCTTCTTCAAGTAGTTCTTTCTCATCATCAAAGAAAACATCAGCCACCAAAAATACACTAAGATCTTTGGGTTGCTTCATTGTTTTGCAAACATCAAAATGAACCACTTCGTCATTTATTCGGAATGAAAGTTCATTAGCTCTCAAATCAATGAGCACACTTCCTGTAGCAAGGAAAGGGCGCCCCAAGATTATGGGAACCTCAGAATATGCTTCACAATCCAAGATGACAAAGTCTGCTGGAAAGATAAATGAAGAAACTTTTACCAAGACATCGCATAGAATACCAACAGGTCGTTTTACCGACCTATCTGCCATGACGAGCCTCATATTGGTTGGAGTAGGATCTTCTAACCCCAACTTCTTGTAGATCGATAATGGCATCAAATTGATGCTGGCTCCTAAGTCACATAATGCTTTGGAAAAGTTCAAAGATCCGACGGTGCAAGGAATAGTGAAAGCTCCGGGGTCGGCCTTCTTCTGAACTATCGATCGGGTAGCAATTGCACTACAATGATGCACATCGTCTTTAAGCTCATAACTTGCTGCCCTCTTCTTTGTCAAAAGATCCTTCATAAACTTCGCATACCCAGGCATTTGTTCAAGTGCCTCCACCAATGGAACATTAATGGTCAGCTACTTTAACATAGTCATGAATTTGCTGAACTTAGTGTCATCCGCCACCTTCTTCAGTCTTTGGGGAAAAGGTGGTGGTGGGTATGGAAGTGTTCTCTCCACGGTTTTCTTCTCCTCTTTCTTCCTTTTTTCCATTTTTTCAGGCTGCACGTCACTGGGCGTGACTTCCTTGACGTCAGGACTGGTTGTTGCGGCATCTTCTCCTTTTGCGTTATCATCCATGTCCGCAACTTCGTCAACCACTTGCTTTCCTTTTGCTGAAGGTTCCAGCACCTTACCACTTCTGGTAGTGATGACCATGCATGACCCATCATTCCTTGGGTTTTGCACAGTATCGCTAGGTAAAGTGCCAGCCTTTCTTTGATTGAGTGCTGCTGAAAGTTGGCTCAATTGCTGCTCTATTTGCTTGATTGAAGTGGAATGAGAATCAACTAGTTGTTTCATGGAGGACAAATCATTAATTACCTCCGTAACTCCTGCGCTTGTTGCTTCCACTCCTTTCAGTAGTTTAGCCATCATGTCTTCCATACTTCCAGAACTAGATGTGGTGGTGTCACGTCTTCCAGGGGGAACATACACACCACTATTGTCATTCTTGTTCTTACAACTACCTTGGTACTTGTTTCCAGATTTCTCATAGTAGTTCCGACCTTGGTTTCCTTGGGCATTGCCTCGGAACCCCCCTGATTATTCAAGTAGTTGGCTTCTTCTTCCGTATCAGCTTCGTTTCTTCCATGTGCTACAATGGCTTTGACTTTTTCGGTCTTCCCTGATAATAGATGCTTTGTAAGAAGATCCACGTGTGTTCTCATGTGCGCCATATCTTGGTCACGTTCCTCTTGTCTACGCCTCTGCTCTGTGGTCATGCCAATAGATAAAGTGGAGCTTGCTACCTCAGAATCCCTGGTATGCCAAGATCTACTTTGCTTCGTCATACGATCTAGCATATTGCTTGCTTGACCAAAGGTGAGGTCCATGAATGATCCTCCAGCCACATTATCCACCACTGGTTTAGTTATTTAATTCAAGGCTCTATACAATATCTCCATGAGGTGAACATTAGTCATGTGATGGTTTGGGCATCTCGCTAGCTTTGTCTTGAACCTCTCCCATGTTTCATGAAGAGCTTCAGTGGGAAGCTGACGAAAGTTGCTGATTTCATCTCTCAATTGTGCCCTTTTGGAAGGCGGAAAGAATCTTTCTAGGAAAGCGTCTCTCAATTGCCTCCAATTTGTAATTAAATCAGGAGTCAGCCCATTCAACCATAGTGTTGCCTCCCCAGACAGAGACAATGGAAATAGACGTAATCGAATTGCATTCTGACCAACACCAGGATTGTCAAAAGACTTGCATGTAGAAATAAAGTTGATGAGATGCATATTCGGATCATCGCCTGCTAGTCCACCAAACAGTCCCTTGAGTTGCAATAACTGAATCATGGTGCTTGTGATGTTGAACTTGGCTCCGGGCGCTAATGGTGGTGGAATTATAGCTCCATTGGCTCCGGCACCATCAAGATCATCATCATCATCGTCAAAAGCTGGCTGCATAGGTTAGCGATCATGTCTATACCGAGCTTGTCGACCTCTTCTATTGGCAGGTGTTGTGATTTCAGCATCATGCCTTGGGTTTAGTAATTCGTCATCACCTAAATCCTCATCGTCAGGATTTGTTGCTAGTGCAGGGTTATCAATGTTCTGCTGTTGAACCTGGGCTGCGGCAAGGGCAGCCATTCTTGCTTGTCTTTGTTGAGCATCCATCCTTGCGATTTCAGCTTGTGCTTCCATTCTACCAATGCGTTGTGGTTCAAGATTGATTGGTAATAACGGTTGACCAGAACTTCGAGTATGGGGCATGCACTAAAATAAAAACCTGCAGTAGACAAAAACAAAAACTAAAAGTAAAAGTACGAGAATCTTTGACCAAAGGGTCTAGTAATTATTACGAACTTAATTGACACTTGTATTCCCCGGCAGCGGCGCCAATTTTTGATAACGCTCAATCTACAGCTCTCGTAGGAGTGTAAAGCGGTCGTTAGCAAATATAGAACCCAACAGGGTTGGGTGTCGATCCCACAGGGAATAGCTTGGCCAACAAGTAAGGAAAATTACTAAACTTTTGGTGCAAGTCTCGTAAAAAGGGGGGATTGTAATGTGTCACCAAAACAATTAAATAAAATCTGAAAATATCAAAGTAAAAGAGAAATATTGTTACGTAAGTAGTAAACAATGAGAATTGAGGCGTTGGGGTTATGTCCACCTTCTGAGGTATACGTCTCTATTGGCTATGAGTGTGTAGAATTCTGACATGCAACTGCTTATAGAGAATTGTATTCGATGGTAAATCCAGGCGTCATTCGACCTATTCGAGGATTATTTCACTTTAACTCTTTCGAGCTTAAAGCGTGTCTAACGGTACGAATTCTCCAAGAGGTTAGTCCAGTTACGGCACTAGCTTTTTAGTAGGGAATTTTAGGGGGTGACCCTACTACCTTGATCTTATCTCTTTTCCAGACAGATAACCTTTCTTTCGAACAAGTTAAATGTTATACTGGCGTATTCTTGCATTTGCAACCACAAAGAATGTAGACTAAGATGAAGAGAATAATGATATAAGCAGTATATGTGTCGCGAACTCACAAACTCACAGCAATAGATAGTATCTCATACGGCTTCCATAACCCCAACAGAGAAGTTTAGTTACCCATGAATGCGAAGGAGATCACGATTGGCATTGTTGTTATACCACAAGATTGAGTAATTTCGTGTAGCTTAGGTGGTAGGCGTGAGGCATGAATTCCTAGGCATAGTAACGATTCTCTTGTTGTGGAATTTAAGAATAGAAGAGTAGAAGAAGAAAAATAGAATTAATGGAAAAATTAGAAGAGTTGTAGAATTGTTTGTAGTGGAAGATGAGAGGGATGGAAGAAAGTATTGTGGTCTCCCCCCTTCAAATTCCTTACAAATCTCTAGCATGATAGGGTATTTATAATACCCATATCCTAATCCTACTAGATAAATAAAATATCTAACCAAATTCTACTAGGCTAATGTAATACTTAACCCAATTATACTAGGTTAATGTAACATTATCATAATCCAAATAAACTAATGAAATACATAACCCAATTGTACTAGGTTAATGTATCATTGTCCAAATCCAACTAAGTTACTGCAAATCCCCAAAGTCTTCAGAAATGTTGTTTTAGCCCGGGACAGATTTTCCATGCAGCAGTTTTGGTCCTTAGGCGTGTAAACTCCCTTCCCTTCCTTCGTGAGCTTTCTTTTGCATCAAGTAAGCCATAAAATGCTGAATTCTGCATCATTTATACCTGAAACTTTACTAATCATGTTCGTTAGCTCATTTACAGGAAAAAGTACTAAAAGTGCATGAAATATATACTTTGTTCTCAAAACTAGGCTAAAATATGGGCCAAATATATTGATATAGGCGTGTAAATTCGCCTATCATCAGTGGCTACGAGTCACCTCATGACTCCTGTGGATGGATCATGAGTCATCACCACGACTCGTGGTCTAGGAAAAATGTTTGGGCCATTAAACTAGTTTGATCATGAGTCCCTGATCACAACTCGTTACCTGACTATACGACTTGTAAGGTCCAAATCATGACCTCAAATAAAATTGTGGACAATCTTACTGGTTAGGGTATAATTAGAACCTTAAGAAAAATGAGGAGTTTTCATGACTTATCAACTAAATCGTCACCTGAGAAATGAGCATAACACCATGAGCAGTGCAGAGTTTCAAACTTGGGGTGTCGCAAGACTGGAGGTTCTTCTATTCGGTAAGAGGGCCTAACAATAATATATTTATGTCCTTATTAATCATTGAGTTGTACAAGTGGTTGGATATTTAGAAATAGAGAGATACACTTACGTAGGAGTACAACATGCCTCCAACCTACTTAAGATAAAGAGTTTAAAGAAAGGCAGTAAGAGGAAAAAAATATAGGGACTGAGGGAGAGAGTAGTAGGGCAGGAAAAGGAGAGAATGCTAGTACCCTTCCCACACAACTCTTGTATCCCTCGAGTGCTTGGAAATAAACATGCTATTGTGGTGGTCTATTAAGATCAATCCTAATGTCCTTCTTAGGGTTTGGCTTGTTCGAGATCTACAGCTTCATCGAACCCGACCCAGGACTACACATGGCTTCGGAGGGAGTTAGATGAGAAGACGAGGAAGAGACGATTCTACTTGGGTATGGAAAACTGTGATGGTCATGTTCAAATGCACTATCCTTGATAAAAAACTCCCCAAGTTGAAGCATAAGGAAACGGATAAGTTTTTCTTTCTAAGTTTTAAGGAGGAGGGGGGCTCTGATGCCTCGATCCTAAATAATGACGGAGCCTCCAACTAGATCTCTCAAGGGAAAATTAGCCCATCTCTCCTCCCCAATTTTTGTTACTAATTATTTTTTTAGGTTTTCCCATTTGGGCATGTATCAAATAATCTATCCTTTTCCAACTATTTTCCAATCTTTTACTTTATTGTAATTCATCTTAAAAAAGAAACTATCTTTCTATTTACTCATGGTAATCTATTTCACTTTATCTACATTACTAATATATGGTCATTTTTATGAAGAACAAAATAACATGAAAATAAGGGATTTCCATTGGCAAAATTGTACCTAAACATTGTTGCAATGATGGATTCGTCATTGCAATGATGTCGCAGAAGCGATAGAGAGTCATTATGGTGATGCCACTACAACAACTCCCAACCAATAATTTCAAGCCCTATTTTCCTCTAGTTTTTCCTAGCACGATATTACCACACAAACATTATATTCCCCATATTTTAGAAAATTAAAGTCAAGAATACTCTGACACATTTATCTATACCTTGTTTATCAAATATTTTTAAATCCCTCACCTCATTTGCACATAAATAGTACCTTTAAAAGATCGTACATCCAGAAAAATTTTAAGATAATCATCATAGATCATACCACACAAGGATCCTAATTATAATCATCAAAGATTCGGGCCACATAGGAATCCTATGTATATAGTCAAATACCAAATAGAAACAAGACATAATTCAAATTACTAAAATAAAGACATACCTCAAAATTACATAAATGAATACATACCACAAATTACAAAAATCAAGACATACTTTAAGATCATATTAATGAATACACACCTCAAAATCACACCCAACTTTATGATTCACGAATTTTCTTTTGTAACAACTTATTCATATCGCTCATATTAATCACTTCCACTTATGAAATTTAGCAATCAAATAATAATTCAACAATATAGTCAATACAATAAAAATCCACTTAAGGAATACAAATAGCATTATATAAATAGGACTCACAACATTAGAAAATATGTCATACATCCTTTATTGACCTTTATCTGTTAGAATAACACTATTATAACCTTTCATATATTACCGAGATACTAGTTGGGGTTCGTTAATCCCAATTCTGATAGATGAGATACCGATTATAGTCTACCAGATACCAAATGGACTCAACTCAAAGGGGACAACACTGACTTGGCATGATATGAGAGAAAAAGGTGACATGGATTCCTAAATGCCTTGTATTATCCTAAGGATAGACTAGTAACTTGGGATTTGATAACAACTTTATTACCTAACTAACGGATCGTGCAGTAACCTACCCAACTCTACTCTAGATAGGGGAACCTTACCATGTAGCCTTTAATCACTATGGAAAACATTGCTAAAACTATAAGGATTAATAAATAACAAACCTTTAATTAAATACAAAACTTATTAAAAAGTACCCTATGGAATTTAATCAAAGAACTCGCTAAAATCTAGTCAAAATTTGTACAAGGGAACCAAAAAATGAAGGACAACTCAACATAGAACATTCATGTAATAGTAGAATGATAGGAGCTGCTAAAAAATAATCATTGTCGTACCTATACAAACACTAATTAACCTAAAACATGGCTATATCCCCAAAAGGAGATATAGTTAGTGTATTACCATTAGAACCACACATCTTGTATCGACTTACTAGGGTTAGGAAGCAAATAATAACCTATAAAAATCAAGTAGAAGTCATGATAGTAATAAATTCATTATAACTAAACATTACCAGCACCCTTTACAATTCTCCAACTCTCAACCTCACCCCTTTTTTCCATGATACACTATTGATCCTTTATTAAACCAACTAAGTAATAACAATACTATAAAACTACCAAGTCCATATCACTTATGAACTCACCTCCCTTAGAAAACATCTAATATCCCTCACCCATGACAATTTTGGCCCACTACTCGAATCCCAATCTTCCCCCGATAATACCACCACTATAGCCTTTAATATAAACAACAATAATTTCATAATAAATATAATATAGAATAAAAACATATATAAATATACACACAAGAAATAAGATCTACGCACAACTAATACAAACCTTGCATCCGAGTACTCATGTCCATCACTTACAGGCAATTTTGTCTAGAATAGTTAAATACAACCATATGTGCAAATGCGACCATAAATGCATTCATAAAATGTGTAAGTAAATACTATGATCATAATGGACCCTTCTTTATGAACTATAGGGGATGAAATAATTCCATGTACTAGAACTAGAGATATCTAATCCAAATATCAATTTGTGTTGGTATGATACTGCATCCTGATATCAATTTGTATCATTGTGAATCTCGATCCTAATATCAATCCATATTGGTATGAATATAAATATAAATATTAATACACATCAACATGACACCAAATCCTAATATCAACTCAATGAGTAATCTCAATAGAAGGCTTAATACATAATGACAATTAACAGTTATAAGCATGTCTGAAGGCGAGTCATAATAATTAAATCAAATATGAACAGATATTCAAATAAATTGTATAAGTAAATATAAGTCACTTATATGTACCCAGTCATCAATAATTACTACCAAAGACTATGTTATATCTTTATCCCAATTTTTGTATCAACTTAAGGACCCTTATAACGCTACTCTATTCCCACTTTGTTACACTAACATCAATCATAGAACAAGCGACTAATCACAATCTTATTACCACCCACTAACCTGTTATCTCACTCATAATACTACCATACTATCCTAAAATCTTCTGACTCCTACCTCTAAAATCAACTCAGCTCTACCTATCTCCACTCCACTGTCAAATTAAACACACAAAAGGTAATTTTATGTCAACCAAATAAGTTGACCCCATAACCAACACTTTCTAAATAGATGCATAACAAACCTTATTTATCTGCCAACCTCTAGTTCTCACATGCATAATAATAATACAATAGTTAAAGTATTAACATATATCATTTACTCAACATATATCGATAACACCCTGCATTTTTGAGCTAGATATTGAACCATCGTTCCTGCATGTATAAACTCTAAACCCATGATTTATATTTCAATATATATGTCATGATCATTATTTTAGTATTATAAATGCTTTTGAGGTGAAAAATGTTCATAGGAATGACTTTGAGAAAAGTTGAGCTAAGAGCCTTTGATTTGGCTAAATTTTTCTATTCAATTCTAAAAGGGTCAAATTTTAATGTATATAACTTTTTATATCATGGAAATTTGCAACTTCACCCACCAAATTATAGTTAATTGAGTTAGCTTTCTGGTGATAAAAATTTCACAATTATCTAATACTCGAGTAAAAAGTTATGACCTTTTTTGTGAGAGACAGTAAGGGGTTGCATTAGGCCCGCACCATGAGGGCTATTCAACCCTACTAGGGGATACGTCATGAGGGCTAGTCCACTGGACTAAGGATCGTGCCACAAGGGTCATTCCCAATGGAAAAAGAGGCCAAGGGGTAGTTTATTCCTTTCCTATCAACCCCAGCCATCCAAACATGATATATAACACAAAATGGGGCATTATTTGCCCATCTTCCTAAAAGTTTCTCACGTAGAAACTCTTTTCTTTCCCAAAAACTATAAACCAATATTTTTCTCTCAAGAATTAAATTATTCAAGCTTTAATTTAAATAATTCATTCGATTAAGGTTTGCAGGTTTTGAACAAGGTTAATCTTTATCCTTGTGTTGGGAAGTATGATTTTCAAGTTTAATTTATATTTTTTAAGTTAGTGTTTATTCCAAAATCTTCATGTGTTGAATGTATAGTATTATCATGTTATTGAAGTGACTAAAGAGCATAATAGTTGTACTTACTCATGTTTTAAGCAACAAGTTTGATATTTTGTCTTAAATTTCATTACTTTAATGAGGAAGTGTTCTTCTCCAAAGGTTAATATATCCCCAATCTTAAATTCATGTATATACTTATGTAGTGAATTATCACATTGTTTTGAGTCCTTAAACTATGATCTCATATTATTGTTTTAAAAGTTATTATCGTATTTTAGTAATCATTCAGTGTTGGCGAGTTATAAACACCCAATACTTATGTGTTTACTTGTTATTTCAGACTCTTAAATTATAAGTTAGTTAGACCATGAATTTACTATTTTCAAATTCAAATTGATCCTTTTCAGTACAGTACCACGTTATGATAAACCATGAATAACATAACATCATTCAGTTAGGATTACGATTTAGCACCAAGAGGGAAGTGTGGGTTTGCCACAACCTACTTCCCAGAAACTATATGCCCCCATAGGATTTAGGGACTCAACAAAGAGTGTTTCACCATTCCTAAATGGGCTCAGCTTAGTGATTACTCCAGTTTAGGTTCCACTCTGATGGCAAAGATAGAATAGCCCTTCTCAATGTGGGTCAAACGTTGGACTCCATGGTAACATCCATGGTTTATGTCAGTTACATAAAATCTCCCATAATGTCAGTGACCATTAAGTTTATCTTCGTTTAGGTTTGCTTGAAAAAGTAGATAAATTTCAGTACTTATTCAATCTACTTTACAGATTATTTAAGTTATTTTAGTACATGCTTTACTTGGGCTGGCATTCTAAGCTTTACTTATTCATGTTTTGTTTCATGTTCAGTATCCATACTTGACCCTCAGTTCAGATGTACAATAGGTCATCTTTATAGAAGATTTACATTCAATATTCATTTTTTTCCACTTTCCAACTTCAGTTCTACTAACTCTACATAAGTAAGGATTTATGAAACTATGTGTAGTGATTCACCAACTTATCTGATTATGTTGTTACACATGTTTTAAGATTCTTTATATTTCAGTTAATTTTAGTCTCTTGGTGAGTTCACTTGTACTTAGTATGCATGATTTAAGATTGTGTATCTATTTAGTTTTACTTATTATATTCACCCCCACTTAATCAGTATATTCCAAAGTACTGATCCATATATATGTCTATGTTATACATTGTCTCTTAATGTAGGTACCATTTGTATCACATATCATAATCAAACAGTTTATAGCTTTCAGCCAGCAGGTGATGATTACTCTTGTTTCAGTGACTCCAATCATTTATAGTTCATGTTTTGTCTTATTACTATTCATATATATTGATTAGTGGTAGTTGGAGGCATGTCCCAGCTATATATAGTAAGTGTAGTATAGTCTTCATAGATAGTCATTAGAGTTATTACATATAAATCAAGTTTCTTTCTTCAGTTTTATCAAATTATCAGATTTATCAGTATTATATTTATTCAGACTTTCTCATGATCATATTTTTGTTCTATAAATTTAGTATTTAAAAAAATTTAAATTAGTTACCCAAGTAGTATGCCAGTTCATGGGTTATCTTGGGATCATTTGTGGTTTCCAAGCATTGTGCTACGACTAGGGGTAGTCTTAGGTCATGATAAACTTTGTATCAAAGCACAGAGTTCAAGTGTCCTAGGGTGTCTATGAATTCGTATCTAGTAGAGTCTTGCCAAATGGTATGGAGAAATCTATATTTTTCTTCGAGAGGCTACATGGCATTTAAGAAATATTTCCCTTCTTTCATGTCTCGGATCATGTGGTAGAAGTTTTCTATAAGTAACTTATGTAGATTATCATGTTAATCCATTTTTACCGACTCTTCCTTATCCTTGAGGCAATGGAAATAGCCAAGATTAAATCCTTACCGATAGATTTTTGTCATACTGTCCCAACAAATAGTTATGGGATTACACACAGGCTCGAAAGTATCCCATTAGTACTTTTAAGTTTTAAAGTTTAAAAGATTTCATTCATGTTCATGAGAATCTTATGCTAAGCTAAAGTCAGATGTGTTTTCAAAATCCCTTCTCAGAATTTAATAATAGCTTATGACCTAAAGTTTAAAAGCGTGAACCTAAAAGTTTAGCAATAGTAATATGTGGATAGGATCTATCTGGATTTAGTAGATTATGTATCCATGAAGCTAGTTATGTGAAAGATAATTAGTGCGCTTGAAGCAGTGCATGCAAGAATTTAAGTTTGTTGATTAAAAATTAAGTATGATGATTTGGGTATGATCTAGAGGTGTGCCGAAAGTGATATGGGATTATCGTATTCCTAAATTTTTAAAGTGTGTGTGCTTAAATAGTACCCTTGAGTTGATAAGTGTGAATGAGGCTAGTAATGTAGTATGTGATATTCTTACCAGCTAAGTTATGGCTATAGGTTATTGATGTTGGATTTTTAGGTGTAAGAGTAGTTCTCATTGTTTAGGGAAAAATTATATATTTAGAGATGTGATATTAGTAGGCTATGATGGAAGTAGTATGGTTCATTAAAAGTTTGGGAATATCCATGTTACGTGTTAGAATCTAAGTTTGAATCTTGGATGATTAAACTAGTTGAAAGAAGTGTTGAAGCTCTAGATTGTGTGAAATCATGGTATGGTGATCTCCTAAGAATTATAAGTTAGTCAGTGTTTAAGTTATTATATGAAGACTATTGGGGCTATAGAAAGATAAGAGTTCTATCCCACGATGAAGTACTTGTAACGGGTTTTACATTTTTAGGTACATGCTTTCAAGCTGAGTTTATTATTTATATGTAATGTTATATCTCGAGCTCTAGATTAAAAAGGTTGCAGTTTAGTTTAGAGTTTATTAAAGGGGGACACAAACATTGAATAATGGGTTAAACTGAAGGGGGAGTTGATAGAACAAGGAACCAAGTCTGGCTCTTAGATTTTAGTAGTGATGTTAGTATGCTGTAGAGCAGCAGTATGGGAGGATGATGCCGAACCCATTCTTATCTCAGTTCATACATCAGTCATCATAATTTCTACTCATGCCTTACATGTCATCTCCATAATCATAGCTCATATTCATGCACTTTCGAAAGAATCATGTATGCTGCCAGTTCCTAGTATGAGGTGTTCCAGTTCATTCAGCAGTATGAATCATATTTCCTGAAATTATGAACTACAAACTCAGGTCATGCAGCTCATGACTCATGTACTCATGCTTTATAGTATGTGTAGTTCCAAGTACTCATGTTAAACTCCTAAATGACCAGTGAAATTTATATTATGCCATGTATGCCCTAAGTTTAAATCTCTTTAATGAATTCATACCTTTGATACTTTATTTGTCAGGCCTCAGTTTACTGTCAATGTTACGTATAGTATTCGTTCAGGCTTTAAGATCTCATGTTCTAACCTTTCAGTGACTTTTCCTTAAGAAATTATAGTAGTGGTTAATAATTGTTAAGATAGGAGAGGGTAAATGTTTCATGTTTGGGAAAGATTGTTGTATTCTTTTTTATCTAAGGCTATAAGTTTGAAGGAATATTGAGGTAGAGCTTTTGGTATACGTCATGGTTAGTTGAAATTTTGTGTGTGTTTTCTTGGGGATAGTGCATGGAAATTGTTATCAATAGAGGTTTAGAGACTATGAGGAAAAGGCTTTTATGGTTGTTTATTTACAAGTCCATATATGGTTATGAATATAGGCTTGAATATTATATTGGTGTATAAATTGATGGATGCATCGTGTGCTAGTGAATTCATAGTAAGAGGTTGAATTTAGTTTTTGAAGTAGTGAGAATAATTATTCTTGTGATGAGAAGTTGTGTAAAAACATAGTGTATTGGATTCATGGTTCAGACTAGTATTATGGTATTATGTGCAGTACCTTGTGATTTTGAGTTAGGCTTGAACATGGTGAGGGTGTGTAGTTCAACTCAAACTTGGGGCTAAGCTTGAAAGTAAGAAATTGCATGCCTAAGGCTTAGTAATTCTATCCTGGCTTATGTTTCATAGGCCTATGTTCCATGTTGTAGAGTTATAGCCATATTAAGATTCCTTACTCAGATATCTTATTCAGATCATGCCCGAGAATTCTTTGCTCCTTAATGTTATTAGAACTTGTTGAAAAGAGTGTTTAAGAAATACTCTAGTTGAGTATAATATTTTCGTATAAATCATTTCATATAGTAGAAATTCAATTTAGCAGTCATACAGTTCACAAAATTACTAAGAAATTAAGCCTCCAAGAATAGTTACTCACTTGCCCAATTAGGGTTTCTTGCTTTAAAATAAAAAATAACTATGAGGTAAGCAATACTCAAAGAAGAAAGGGTTTTTGCCTATATATGATTTGGGATTCGTCTATGTAGTTTTACAAAACTGCCCTGGGACATAATCTCGCTGAACCGCGATCGCGCAAGTTTGATCGTGACCGCGATTGTGTTTCACGACCATATTGTGCTGACCATATTGACTGATGAGGAATTTTGCTCCAGGATTGTCTTAGGACATGGTTCTAGAGTTCAAGTCTTCCTCATTGAATAGTAAGATGGATATCTCTAGGCTTGTGGTGTATATGAAGAAGGTTGAAGATGAAAAGAAGAAATAATACAAAATAGAGAAAAGGGAAAGAGAGGTTTTTCTAGGTCCTATCTTTGTGATTTGTTCAGTTAGAGGAGGTTAATACACTTGGTACATTATGGAACTTAGATCAAATATGGTACAACGGATTAACTTTGCATTCATTCATTCATATTTGTTGCCTATCTCCAATATATTATTTGGTGTATATATCTATTAACAAGTTCCTATGGTTTTTCTTATTTTCATCTGGTCTTACTATCCAAAGTTTCTTGTGTATGGCTATTCCATGAGGTAATTTGTTCGCATATATTTAAGTTACGAATTTAGCTTGGTCCACGCATCATGTTTCGGATTTAGCTATTAAGCCATGACTCAGTTCATAAGTGTTCAATGAATGATCTAAGTTTTCCAAGTATCCCATCTCAAACATTATAATACCATTATATTAGCTTAGTCTCGTTATCTCATGATTCCTGCTTCAACAATGTACCTGGCAATGTCGTGAAGCCCTTTTCTTCTGATCCATAGATATGTTTTGTTTAGGAATAATTCCTAATGAGAAGTTACATATTTTATTCCATCCTTAGTAATTCTTGTAATTTTATTGCATTATTTATCACTTTAGATTTCTATATGTAAGTTCATATCATGAACATTTCAAGTGAGTTGTAAACTCTCAGCATGAATTAACCCCTTATAGTCAATAAAGTCAAGTAAGCTCAAAATTTAGTTTTATGATAAAGTTAAGATCTTTCATCTCTTCTATATCCTTCGTTACCAAATATGTCATGTGTACATATTCCACACTTATAAGACTTCAACAAGTTCCTATCCATCATTTTAGGATGAATGATTCCAAAGGGGAGATAATGTAACATCCCACATTTTTTATCTTGACTTTGAACCGTTGTTCCTATGCGTGTAAGTTCTAAAACCATGATTTATATTTAAATATAAGTGTCATGATAATTATCCTAGTGTTAATAATGCTTTTGAGGTAAAAAATGTTCACAAGAATCACTTAGAGCGAAGTTGACATAAGAGTTTTTCATTTGGCCAAATTTTGGTATTCAATTTTACAAAGGTCAACTTTGAATGTGTATACATTTTATATATGTGGAAATTTTCATCTTAATACCCACCAAATTATATAGAATTGAGTTAGCTTTCCTACGATACTAATTTTGCCATAATTCGATACCCGAGCAAAAAATTATGTACTTTTTTGTGAGAGACAATAAGAGGTTGTGATATCCCTGCGCGGAGATGGTTATTCCACTAGAATAGGGGTCGCATCGTGAGGTCTAGTCCACTAGTGAAGGTTTCATGCCATGACGGCTATTCATATGGGAAAAGAGACCAAGGGTTAGTTTATTCCTTTCCCCTCAACCTCATCTATCTAAACACGATTTATAACAGAAAAAGGGCAATTATTTGCCCATCTTCCTCAAAATTTCTCATGTAAAACCCTCTTTTTCCCCAAAAACAATAATACAAGCTTCTTCTTTAAAGGATTCAAGGATTCAAGATTCAATTTAAAGATTTTTTCAAGAATTCATTCAATTATGGTATGTGGGGTTTTAAACAAGGTTAATATTTCATCCTTGGGCCCGAAAGTATGATTTTCAAGTTGAATTTGTATGTTTTAAGTTAGGTTTCATTCCTAAATTCTCATGTCTTAAATGTATAGTATTATCAAGTGATCCAATGGGATAAAGAGCATAACAGTTGTACTTACTTATGTTTTAAACAACAAGTTTGATATTCTGTCTTGAATTTCATTACATTGATGAGAAAATGATATTCTCCTAAGGTTAATACCTCCCAAAGATTAAATTCATATATTATAATTATGCATTGAACTGTCCAATTATTTAGAGTCCCTGAACTATGATCTTATATTATTGTATTAAGAGTTGTTATTATATTTTAGTAATCATTCAGTGCTGGTGGTTTATGAACACCAAATACCTATGTGTTTACTTGCTATATCAGACTTTTCAATTTACAAGTTAGTCATACCGTGACCTCAGTACTATTTTCAAGTTCAAATTGATCTTTGTCAGTACAGTATCATGTTATGTTAAATCATGAATAACACCAGTTTTATTCAGTTGATAGTAGGATTTAGCACCGAGAGGGAAGTGTGGGTTCATCGCATCCTACATCCCAAAAACTACGTACCTCATAGAATTTAGGGATTCACCAAAGAGAGTTTCCTCTTGCTTAAATGGGTTCAGTTTAGTGATCAATATAGTTAAGTTTTAACTCCAATGGCAAGGATGGAACAACCATCCTCAATGTGGGTCAGACATTGGACTCTATGGTAACATCCATGATTAATCTTGGTTACATGATAGCTCCCATAGTTTAAGACAACATTCAGTGTATCTTAGTTTAGGTTTGCTTGACCAAGTATACAGATACAGATTTCAGTACTTATTCTATCTATTTTACAGATTAATTAAGTTATTCAGTTATCCAGATCAATTTAGTATATCCTTTACTTGGTCTTGCATACTCAGGTTTATATGTTCATGTTTTCTTTCATGGTCAGTATCCATACATGACCCTCAGTTCAGATTTTTAGTATGTTCAGCTTTACATGAGATTTACATACAATATTCATGTTTTATTGCTTCCTAACTTCAGTTCTACTTACTCTACAAAATTAAAGATTTAAGAAACTAAGTGTAGTTATTCACCAGCTTATCAGAATATGTTTGTAACTTATGTTGTATGGTACTTTAGATTTTAGTTGATTTAAGTCTCTTTGTGAGTCCACTTGCACTTAGCATTTATGCTTTAAGATTGTGTATCTATTCAGTTTTACTTATTGTATTCACCCCACATACTCAGTACATTCCAAAGTAATGATCCATAAATATGTCTATGTGCTACATTTTCTCATAATGTAGGTACCAATTATAGCCCACACATCATAATCAGTCAGTTTGCAGCTTTCAGCCTGCAGGTGATAAGTTCTCTTTTTTTGGATACTACAGTCAGTTTAGTTCATGTTCTATCTTGTTATTATTCATATGTTTAGATTAGTGGTAGTTGGAGGTATGTCCCAACTATCCATAGTAAGTACAAGAGAGGCTTCATAGATAGTCAGTCAGAGTCATTACATGTAATTCAAGTTTCTTTCTTTAGTTTTGTCATAATGTAAACTTTATCAGAATTACATTTATTCAGACTTTATCAGGATCATGTTTCCTCTCTGTAAATTTAGTTTTTATAAAAATTTAAATAAGTTTCTCAAGCAGTATTCCAGTTCATGGGTTATCTTGGGATCACATGTGGTTTTCAAGCACCGTGTTACGACTAGGGGCTAGTATCGGGTTGTGACAATATTACCAAATTCATAAATCTATTATCCAAGGTTTAGTTTATTATTAAATCCATCCAAACCTCAAACTTGTAGGATTAGACATAGAATTTCCCTTTACAACTACAGATATTACATGCATCTAACCTTAAACTACTACAACTAAATGATAATTTGCTACCTGAAGGACTTTTCCTACTATAGAGAGCAAAGAATCTCTCCTTATATACCTTTCTCTATCTAATCAGTTGAAATTACCTCAGGAAATTCTTACTAATCACCCTATTGGAGCTCGGCCTTTGAATATTTTTCGTTCTAAGCCTGGGTTTCATCTTCGGTATTTTTATAAGAGGCAAAGAAAGTAAGATACCAAAACTGGTAGAAGGGTTTAAACAAAATTAGGGTGGCTTACTGTCTATCCATCGCTGAAATGATGAGAGTATCATTGCAACAACGTTGGTGCAACAATAGATCTATCACTACAACAATGAGTTTAGACCTAACATAGTTTTACAAATTTGGCCCAAATTAATTAGGCCACAAACCTTCTACCATGAATTTTTTTTCTAATTGTTTTTGAAATGAAAATCTTGATTGAATTATTTTTCTGAGATGATTTTTAACATAACATTCAAATTGGTTATCATAGGGAGCCCGTGGCATTTTTAATAGAAAGATTTAGAAATCAAGGTCAAATGAAATAGTTTTAGTGAATTTCCAACTGAAGAATTGTATGACTTAGGAGGCCACATGGGATACAAAGTTGGACATATGATGTAGCTATCCCAAACTTTTTACCAATTCATGTACCATCCTTATCCTTAAATTTGAGGATTATTGTTTGTTTTAGTGGTGGATGATATATAAATTCTCAGTTTTGATTTTAATTTTTATGTATTTTGATTATTTTACCCTTTTGAAGTTGTTTTATGGTACGCCAATATCACCATTCTTTTGGAGCTCATGTTTATAGAAGAGCTTTGCCGAAATGTGCTTCGTTCTATCTCCTTTTATATCCTTCTTTAAATTGTGCTATGCGTATTGCATTATCTTCATATAAAATCGTGGGTATGTTGTCACATTTCAAGACACATTTTTCATGAATGAGATGTATTATGGACCTCAACCACACACACTCTCTGCTTTCTTCATGAATAACTATAATATCAGCGTGATTCGATAAACTGGCTACGATAGACTTCTTTATTTATATCCAAGATATGGAAGTACCACCACATATGAACACATAACCTAGTTGAGACTGAGCTTTATGTGGGTCAGATAAGTACCCAATATCACCATAATCAAGAATATCAGAACTGCAATCTTTTGAATAAAATAAGCCCATATCGGTTGTCCCTTTTAGATACCGTAATATGTGTTTGATCCCATTCCAATGTATCCTAGTAGGACAAGAACTATACCTTGCTAAAAAATTAACTAAAAAGCCTATATCAGGCCTTGTAGTATTTACAAGATACATTAGTGCACCAATTGTACTAAGATATGGTATTTTAGGACCAAGGAGTTCCTCATTCTTTTCTTAGGGACGGAATGGATCCTTATTCACATCAAGTGATCGAACAACCATCAGAGTACTTAATGGATGTGCCCCATCAATATAACATCATTTCAACACCTTCTTTGTGTAGCCATATTGATAGATAAAGATACCATTTGTCAAATGCTCAATTTATAAACAAAGACATAACTTTGTCTTTTTGAGATCTTTCATCTCAAAATCTTTATTTATGTAATAAATTGCCTTTTGAAGCTCTATTTTCATTCCAATAAGGTTAATGTCATCGACATAGTCAGCAAGTATAACAAACTCCGACGTTGTTTTCTTTATGAAAACACATGGGCAAATTTCATCATTCATATAACCTTTCTTAGATAAATATTCACTAAGATGGTTATACCATATGTGTCCAGATTTCTTCAAACCATACAATGATCTTTGCAATCTAATGGAATACATTTCCCGAGGCTTTGAACAACATGATTTTGGAATTTAAAATCCTTTGGGAATTTTCATGTATATCGCATTATCAAGTGATCCATATAGATAGACTGTTACCACATCCATCAAATGCATTTCAAGTCTCTCATGGACAGTGAAACTAATTACATAACGCAATGTTATTGCATTTATAACTGGTGAATATGTCTCGTCATAATCAACACAAGGCTGTTGTGAAAAACCTTGTGCAACAAGGCGTGCCTTAAACCTTTGTATTTCATTTTTCTCATTTCTTTTTCGCACAAAGACCCATTCATAGCCAGCAGGCTTAACACCATTAGGTGTTTGAGTTATAGGTCCAAAAACTTCACTTTTGAAAAGTGAATTCAATTTAAATTGAATTTCTTCATGCCATTTCGTCCAGTCATTTATTTGTCGACATTCTGTAACAGATTGATGTTCAAGATCCTCACTATCTTGCATGATTTTCATTGCAAAATTATATGCAAAGACATAATCCACTACTATTTTAGATCGATTCAAATTAGTTTGAACATCACATAAATTTAAGGATAGTTCCTCATTTTCTAGAGTCTCAGGCTCATTAATTTCTTTAATAATATTAACATTGCTCAAATCATGAACTTCCGTATGAGGATCTTTTGTAGTATCATCTTGACCATTTCTTTTTCTTTTTGTAGGATTTCAATCCTTATAAACTAATAGTCTACCACGCTTCAAGCGTGCTTTAGATTCATTAGCTATGACACTAGTGGTTGGTCCTTTAGGGACATCAATTCAAATTGGGACATTCTCTGTAGGAATATGTGATTTAGTGATCCTTTTTAAATCTGCTTATGCGTACTGCATTTGATTTGTAATTTTATGTAGATGAATAATCTTTTGTACTTCTTCCTCACAAATAGAAGCACGTGGATCAAGATGAGATAGTGATGAATTTTTTCACAAAATTTCTCTTTTGATGTCAATATCTTCTCCCCCTAATTTTGAGAAAATTATCTCATAAAACCGACAATCTGCAGATCGAGCAGCGAACATATATCCCGTTAATGGTTCAAGATAGTAAATAATGGAGGGTTATTGAAACCCAACATAAATTCCTAACCTTGGTTGAGGACCTATCTTTGTGCGGTTTGGTGGTGCTATAGGCACATAAACACCGTACCCAAAAATTCTCAAATGAGATATATTAGGCTCTTGACCCAAAAACAATTGCAATGAAGTGGGAAACTTTGTTTTCATAAGCAATGGTCTTGATATAAACTACAGACGTTAAATTAATGACTCAGCAAGGCCATTTTGAGTGTGAACATGGGGGACAGGATGTTCCACTCTTATACCAATCGATAAGCAATAATCATTAAATGCTTTGGATGAAAATTTTACAGCATTATCAAGGTGAATAGACTTAATTTGATTATTGAGAAACTATGCCGGTAATCGTATTATTTGTTCCAACAATTTTGCAAATGCCCAGTTGAGAGATGGAAAAAGGCACACATGAGACCATCTAGAAGAAGCATCTATTAGGACCATGAAGTATCTAAACGACCCACTAGGTGGGTGAATGGGTTCACAAATATCCTCATGTATGCCTTCCAAGAACGCGGGGGATTCAATCTCAACTTTTATTGGCGATGGCCTCACAATCAGCTTTCCTTGATAACAAGCATTGCATGAAAATTCACCATTCGAAAGAACCTTTAAGTTCTTTAATGGATGCCCATTTGAATTTTCTATAATTCATCTTATCATTATAGATCAAGGATGTCCCAGACAATAATGAAAAAGTATGAAAGTATTGGAATTAATTAACTTCCGATTTACTTTAGAATGTGACTCAATTGCACAAATCTTTATCCAATACAGGCCAAAAGATAAAGCAGGAAACTTTTCTATAACACATGTCTGGCCAGGGACATTCTTGGTGATACCATGATTTTCAAGATTCATCTCATCAATTGTCTTGATAGGATAATCATTTTCACGGATATCTTTAAAACTCATCAAGTTTCTTCGAGACTTGGGAGAAAACATAGCATTATTTATGATGAGTTTAATTACCTTGTGCAAGAATATAATGGCTTTTTCGAAGCCTTCAATCAAATTAGCACTACCAGAAATTGTAGTAACATTAATCTTGCCCAAGTTTAGATGAGAGAAATATTTCTTGTCCTTGAATATCATATGTGTAGTGCCAGAATCAATCAAATAAATATCTTCATAATTGGACAACTTACTTTAAAAATTATTCATATCTTCAAATAAAATGACATACATCAAATACAATATATATTAAATCTGTGTACAAAGTGAAAGCTTATACTATTAGAAATTATTTATCACACTTTACTAAGCAATTAAAAAAATGTCCAAATTAAAACTATTGAAACAATATAATATTTGATAAAAAATGTAATACGTAATATATTATTATTATAATTAATAGTACGGAACATTAACATGCAATAACATACAATAATAATATAATATTGTCATATTATATTTTGTCCAGTACGTTAATATGTAATAAAAATAAAATATTACTATATTATATTTGATAAAGAATATACTAATATTATTATCTTATATAATCTGAACACATAGGGATGATTAATGACAGTATGTGGACATTATCATATTAAAAAAATATTAACATGCAAACAATATGTGGAGTGCTTGCTTTTCATGACACACAACAAATTTTCTCTGTTTCTTAGCACGTAGCGTCCCTTTTTATTTTTTTTAATAATGACGAAATTAAAATTTCATTCAATTCAATAATAAACTACAATAATATAATTGAACTAATCAAAAACTAATATTCATGCAAACAACTACTTTTACACGATTAATTATTCACTAAATCTTATCAATAATAATAAAAAAATTAAAAATCATTCATTCTTCCATTTTACAGAACCATCACCAATCAAGTGATCAATCTTTCCATCAGGGTGCTCATAATAATCTGCTACATCCAATCTTGTGATGTCAACAACATTTCAGAGAGAAAGTTAGCCTCAGAATTGCTCTCTTTCTTCTTTAGTGATGCTTGATAAAGATCAACCAAGTGCTTGAGAGCACGATAGACACATGAATAATGTCATTTTCCACCATACCAGAAACAAGTAATTGCTATACTTTCTCATTTTTTATCTTTTTATTCGATGAATGATTAACACCCGGAACAGGATTTATTTCTTGGCCATCATGACCACGACCATAACCACGTCCACAACCAGGGCCGCGACCTTTTCCACGCTTAGCATGGTGAGCGTGCACATCATTCACCTCAGGGAATGGTGCAGATCCAGTAGGCTTGTTCTCGTGATTTTTCATCAACAAATCATTATTTTGTTCAGCCACGAGAAGATGAGAACTCAGTTCAGTATACTTCTTGAAACCTTTTCCTGATATTATTACTGTAAGAGCACATTCGAGGCATGAAAAGTGGAGTGTCTTTTCCATCATATCATTATCATTGACCGTCTCTCCATATAATTTCAATTGAGAAGAAATTCTGAAAATAGCAGAATTGTATTCATGAACAGACTTATAGTCTTGAAATCTCAGATGCATCCACTCATATCGTGCTTTCGGGAGGATGACCATCTTTAAGTGGTAAAACCTTTCTTTTAGGCTATTCCACAGTACGAATGGATCCTTAGTAGTAAGGTACTCAATTTTCATAACTTCGTCAAGATGATGACGCAAGAAAATCATAGCCTTAGGACGATTTTTACTAGATGTTATATTTTCATTCTGTATGGCATCTCTAAGACCCATAGCATCTAGATGGATTTCAGCATCCAACAACCAGAAAATATAGTTCTTGCCGGAACTTTGAAGTCCAACAAACTCACACTTCATAATATTGTTAGCCATATGGAAAAGAAAAGAAATAAAAAAAATAATACCTTAGCCTTCAAATTTGAGCCGATAGAGTCTCGTGCTGATAACCTGTTATAAAATAATAAAGAATAAAGAATAAGAGAAGGGAGAATAGAGAGAGTAATTCTTATTTTTCTCTAGAGGGATGATTTACAATGAAGAAAGCCCTTCTATTTATAGGGAAAATTTACTCTTATATTAACACTAAAAGACAGATTCATCAAATCCTGATAGACATCAAATAGATCTTGATAGATATTCACTATAATTGATATATATCATAACAGTTTCAATACACATCGTATTATTATAAGAGCACAAATAAAAATATTGACCAAAACATAAATTCTTATTGGATAAAATTGTAGTTTTATTTTTTTTCTTAAAAACTTAGATTTCGAATTCAGCTAAAAACGTTAATATTTTCTTACTATCAGGAACGTGACTCTTACCATATGATAAGAATACTACTATCCTTTTGCATCCAATTTTAAATTTGTTATTGCCTTTTGCATCCAATTTTGAATATGCCAATTCGTCAATTCTCTTCAAATTCTACTTTGATTAAAAGGCATATCCCTTTTATTAAAATAATACTAATACTAATACTAATACTAAAACTAATACTAATACTAATACTAATAATAATAAAAAAAAATAATGCTATTGTAATATTATAATAGTGAAATGACCATCAAAAAATCATGAACTAAAGTTGGAAAAGGCATGTTTAATAAAAAATTGCGAGCAAGTTCCGAATAGCAGAAATTTTTTTTTATTCCTTTTTAACATACTAACTCATCGCCAATATATACATTTGTCTACATCACTTCTTAATTTTGGCTACCCCGTGTTAATTAAAAGGTGGTGTATGTACCCTCCCCAATCAAGATACTAATTAAGATCATTGAGCATTCAATGTAAAAAGAACTTCTCAAGTTGCGCGACTATACACAACGACAACTCTAGACGAGGAGGAGGATAAGGAATTAAATGACGATGATTTTTTTGAAAACAAATTCCATCATAAACATATCCTATCAGTTTTTATTACCTTTAACATGTAATAATTCAAATAAGAGTTAATGATAAGAAACACACATAAACAATCACTAATGATTAGCGAGAGACATTCATACCACATATGCACATAGAATTTAGTATATATCAAATTCATTCCAGTAAGCCACATGCTTGATTTCCTTATATAACTTCACATTTTTATTCATTTTTGCTTCAAATTTCTTCATCTTTCACTGTTTAATCCTATATATATAAAATATAATATTAGTCACAAATCAATAAAATATGTACTTAAACAACAATCAAAAATACCAAAATGTGAGGTAGTTAAAATATATACTTTTAGCCTCACATCAATACCCCACACATATATTATTGCTCGTACTCGATTAAGCCATAAAACACTTTTCACTAATTCAAGTCTAAGAACAACAACACATTGGTTGATACAAATAGTTATGACACGATCCAAAATATCTTGGATTGTGATGTCATCTACCACAGTCTACCATAATAGGTAAGTCAAGATCATAAAAATACAAATCATTTAAAGTAAAGGAATATAACCGAATAACACTACTAATATTCAATAATACTCCAAATCACTACATAAACGAAAGGAAACTTAACAAAATACTCTTAAAACATCTGAAGATTCAACTATCGTGAATAAAACATTGACTCTAGTACAAAATGTGGTCACTGAATAAAACAATACTCTCCGATAAAGTAAAATAGATAGAAAGTAAAGGATAAAAGAAGTTGGGTCGATCTCTGAAGGTTGAAGCTCACCATAGCTTTGGAAGGTACTATCATGACTTAAATCACAGGACACCTACAAAACTCAATCATAAATTGAACAATCCTTTCCACCCAATCTTTCAATCATTTCAAAAGACATTTAAAATAGCCTCAATTATGATAACTAAGTAAACCTTTTGTTTAAAATAAAACATTACAAAAAGTACATTGAGGAATTCTACAAACAACTTCTCAAAACCTAGTCTAAACTGGTAGAAGAGTACTAAATAAATGAAGGAATAACTCGAGACCCAACATCCATGTATGAGTAGGATGATAGGAGTTGTTGAAGAATAGACACCATTGTACCTATAGAGACTCTAACAGACCTACAACATGGCTATATACCTAAATGGAGATATAGTAAGTGTAGTATCAGTAGAACCACACATATCTATAGAAATCATAGGCTATCCTAGGTTAGCAATACATAGTAAACAAGAAGAGATCATGACAAGATTATAGGTTAATATCTGAACAAATTTAACTTACTTCAACTTTCAATTTTACCGGATTTATTTTATTAAAGCAATATTACTTTACATATAGGGCATGACTAACTAAATATTTATCATAAATTAATCTAATCCACTATTCTTATGCACTTACATTATTACAACAACTCTATATATTTGTCTTTCTCTCTTATCAAATCTCTTTTGATAACAACCCTCTCTCCGTATTATAATATTATTAAAATATTGGGATTGAAACAATCGAGAGAATCAATAAGATTAACAACTTTATAGAAAGGGCACTACAATATACCTCATTATTTATCTACATACATAGGGAAATAATATTTACACATAATCCCGGGCATACCTTATAATATACATACTTTCAACAATACACAATCACCATCATCAATATAACTGATCCACTTAAGGAACCATAGTATCTCATCAAACAACTGACCAACACAAGGAAACATTGTACACGGGTAGATTCTTCAACAAGTTTCACCACGACATAAAAATATATGTAAATATACATTCAAATGCATGCGATGATTGTATGTGTGCAACATGTACGTATCATCTTTTTCTCTTATCAACTCATCATCATCATCAAGATCATTCTCAATATCATGAACATCATGATCTCAATATCATCAACTCATCATCGCAATATCATCTCAATATCATGAAACACATGATCTCACTATCATCATTAATATCATTAACTAATCATCATCAATATTATTTCGACATTATGAATATCATGATCTCAATATCACACTACTAGAAAAATGGGCTATGGCGATGGTTCTCATACCATCTTTATAGCCCCCAAAACTGTTCCAATAGATGTTTAGCGATGTTTAACGGAATCGTTGCTACTGAAGGTGTTACCGTAGCTCAAATGCGATTGTTTCTTGCGATGGCAAGGTAAACCGTCGTACAATCCCTTTCTTTAGGACGGTTATTTACATTGACCTTATGGCGATGATTAGCATAGTGTTAGGACAGTTATTAACCGTCCCTATGTAGTTACTATAGCAACGGTTATGAGGGTATAGCGACGGTTTTAAACTGTCCATATAAAACTTATTGCGATGGTATTACGCTATTGCGACGGTTTAAAAATGCCCATGTAAAACGTATGGCGACGGAAAATAACCTATTGCGACGGATGCAAAACTGTCCATATAAAGCTTATTACGATAGTTCTACGCTATTGCGACGATTGTAAAATCATCCATATAAAGATTATGGAGACGGTATTAAGCAATTGCGATGGTTTTGAAACCATCCATATAAATGCATCGCGATGGTTGTAAGCTATTGCGACGATTGTAAAATTGTCCCTATAAAATTATTGCGATGGTTTGTACGCTATTGCGACAGTTTTAAACCGTCCTTATACAATTTATTGCGATGGTTTTTAAGATATTGGGACAGTTTTAAACCATCCCTATAAAACCTATTGTGACGGTTTTTAATCTATTGGGACGATTTGATTTATGTTGGAACGACTATCTATTGTAACATGAATCGTCCTAAAAGCTTTTTAGGATGGTTATTTTATAAGATATTGTGACAAACATGAACTACAACAACGGTTAATTTTGTCAACCAACAAGAAACCAACTATTTTTTTACCATTGAAAAAAAATCAAAATATACACATGTTTTGAATGTTAAAAAATAAAAGATGTTTGAAACTACTCGGTCAAATGTGATCGATCCTAATCAAAACATACACAAGTTTTTCCAACAGCTAGTGTGACATGAAGACAATGTGCTCGATATCTTAGGTCAGGTCTAGTTCATCAATTTCGATTCCGCCGTCATCTTCTATGTCATGAACACCTACAACAATAGGAATAACAGAATTAAAGTTTAGCAACAAACGACACAACAACAACAACAAAAGTTGAAAAACATCAAACAAAACTTGGATCAAACAGTAGTAGAGAGTATATATCAACAATACAGAAACATTACAGTAGTAGAGAGTATATATCAAAGGTAGTGTAACAGGGGAGGGTTGGGGTGAAAACATCTAAATAAAAGATAAACTAATAGTAATGACTCGGGAAAGTTCATTATTTTGTTTCATGTAAAACTAATAGAATGAAAAAAAATTCTTAGTATAAAGGTTCATATAGTTTACCTATAAAGAAAGCAACATAATGATGATGAACTCATAACATCAGCTCACCATCAAACTATATGAAAGAGACTAAAACAGGGCTACAACAACCATAACTGTCTACTGACTAGAACACAAAGGCTATGCGATGAGATTTCACAGTACTAAATAAACCTTCTATAATAGCGGGATATTTTAAATATCAGTAGGTATCCCCATTACCAGAAACACTTGATAAAACATAATCTCGTATGCCTCAAATCCCTTATATATTAACTTATAGGTCCATCACAACTTGTAGACATATTTCAAACATCAGTAGGTTGCATACATTAAAAATTTGTATGCAACCACCATCCCAAATGGGATTAGTTTTAAAATACATTAAATACTCGTCACTTAAAACAATAAATAATCTTCTCCTTAGCAGAAACAAGCATATGATTCATATAGACAGCTTTAGAAAGTAGACTGAACACCAACCTAATATAAAAAAATAAAGAGAAGTACAAGCATTGGACATCTCAAGAACATCTCAAGTAAGTCAAAGTTTCTTTACACAGTACTTCTACCCATTAGCCTAATCAAGAATTTATTTGAAATATTCCAGCTTCATGTTTTAATCTCTTTTAGTTTTGACTTTCCGTTCTTTCTCTTCCTAGTAACATGTTCACCCAAAAGGTCTCATTTCTCTCAATCCCTCTAACTCGACTTTTTTTACAGTAGCTATTCTAATTTTTCAATACACTTTTTCCTAAACAGTATTCTATAACCATAGATCAATCATTCAATCGATTATACCTCAATTGCAAATCTATACCCCTTTTGCTCTATACCGGCCCATTTTATAACTACAAAAATTCTTGAAAAATGCTTTGGAGATTTAGAAATAGGCAAAATGAGACACATATTATAGGCAAAATGAAACACCTATAAAACTGATATTAAAGATTTGATTAATGCTCGGCTTGAATCCAAGTTCTTTTAGGGAAAGGGATTGATAATTTTACATATCAGTATCAACAGTTGGCCTCTTATTTTTTTGTATATCCTATCAACAAAACCGGCCAATATAAAAATCTCGAAAGAAGCCATCACATGATCAACAAATGCAGACATCACATCAACAGATGTAGCCATCATATCAATAAATGCAATCAATAAAAAAAGAAAAAGGGATGAGAAAAATAACATGTTATCACAATAGAACAATAAAAAGCAAAAGAAATTTTTGTAGAACAAAATTTATACTTTTAATGACCTCCTGAAGTTTAATACCAACCCCAAAATGTCCTTTCTTACTGAAGTTGTACATGTGAGACTTAATGAAGGCATTGGTTCATATTTCATTGAGGTACTACATTACTCCATTTTACAAATTATGTCGTAAGCACCACTCACACCAGTAGTGAACATTGCACATAATCATCGAACATAACTCGGCACATAGTTACAGAACACAAATATCCATCCAATATAGTCCAACAATAACAAACAATATTAGCCACCAAATGAATTGGAGTATAATTCAGAATTTCAAACACTAACCTTGACTGTTTTGACTATTTCTCCCTGTAGCTGCTAGTGTAGATGTCCATTCCATTGGTGAAGATATGGACAACGCCTCCAGTATCTTAGGATCAAGTATTCCTACATTCTGAAGTAGAGCAATTACATCTGTAACAACTTCTTGTCGAATGGTTCTCTTCTGCTCTTCCATTTTTCGCATCCTTTCTTGCATTTCTTACACAACATCATTTGTGGCATTTAAATATGGTACAGACCCAATATTTAATCTTTTCAATGAAGTCTTTGTAACCCTCCCTCCAAGCAGTCTTACACGTTCTGGATGTTCAACATCCATTACGATTGAAAATGCATCAATAAGATGTGTTTATTTGAACCCTGTTCTGTTTTAATTTCCTCCATTTGAGCCTAATAATCATATGCAAAAGCACATTTAAATAATTAAAAATTAAGAACTGATCATTTATAGAAATATAAACTTGAAAAAGATAAGTTTTATATAATTTTACTGGTGGTGTCTTCATTAGACATCTTGTATGTACGATCAGATTTTCTTTCTCTTGTCACCGCAAACATCTCCTTTAGTGACAATGTTCTCCCCTTCTCATTTTTCTATTCATATGATATTTAGTGAATATCAAAAACTATTTAAATGAAAAGTTAAAACTAAATAATAAATAAGAGAATACACCAATTTATTGTGAACTAAAGCAAAACTCTTCTTCCCAGTAGTGTGTGGATTTATCAACTTCTTCCAATTCTCAGTATTGGTTTCTGACATTTTTTGAAAAAATGAATCAGTAACATTAACTATAGTAATAAAGGGCTTCATCTGTATCACTAACAGTAATATGATCGTAGATGGTGAAATATGTTTTACCTGAAATTTTTTGGACTTCCGGTACACGAGGAGCTCTCCAAATTGACATTCTAAAAAACTTTCAGGCCTTTTCAATAATTGAACTTCATCATTTTCCCATTGATCATAATGATCTCTCTTCAACTCTCTTCTATTCTTTGTCTAAGATTCTCGAATTCTTTCTAAAACCCAATCTTTTGCAGCATCAGGAATATCATATTTTTCCTATAAGTTAGAACAAAAAATGAAATGCACTTTTAATTACGAAAATGAAAAGGGTAGAAACTCCAATAATGATATGTAACTTGATATTTAGAACACAAACCTTGGTATAATCCCATAACTCCTGTTTAGTATCCATATGACTCCAATCAAATATATCTAATGGGCAAAAGGTATGTTTCCTCACCAATGCACCTAGAAAGCTACTCAACTCACTTATAGTTTCATCTATAGGTCTAATAGGTTGGTTTTTATGGTTTAATATGATCAATTATTTCTCTTGCCGGCCATGTACCTTGTGCATTTGTGTTTTGCCTCTTGTTTTTCTAGTTGAAGGCCCTGCCGCTAAAAAATAGAAGAAATTAGAAGTCATGAATGAATTCAATAAGTTTCTAAGCTATATATTACCTTGTTATTCAGAATGGTCAGCTATTGTAGGAGTGGCTGAATCTGTCGTTTGGACCTGATCTTGTACAGGTTGATTATCCTCTATATTTTGCTCCTCTACAACATGGTACTCTGTTATAGATTGTTTAATTTCTCTAGATGGTGGTACTGGTAGTGCTACTGGTGGTTGATCTTGTTCAATTAACTTTAGAAGATTTTCTTTCTCCAAATGTATAGCTTTAACAATTTCATTTGTTGTCAGCGTACGTCATTTTCTACTTGCCATGGCTGATAATGATCCAAGTTTACTAAATGTCCTGTTCCTTGCTCTTTTGTTAATTTTTGTAGGCTGTTGTTGGTTCATTTTTGTACAAACCTGTATAAATTTAAGATGGAACAAATTAAATTTCAGAATGTTAAAGTTTGATCATTTTGAATATAGTGCTAACAGATTAAGAAATAACACTAACATATTTCAGACCTAGAAAGTCAAAGTTCAGATTTTTGCACCGGAAAAGTTCTACATTCATGTGGTTGAAAGTCAAAGGCAGAACTCTTCTTTTCAATATTCATCACAACTACCCCACAATCTTCCTTAAATAAATATTGAACCAAACCACAGGCTTATTTATGGGAAGGATGTTAATTATTCTTAGTTATTCATCAAGTTACCTCCATTTTGGTTAACTGCACATAAATAAGAATACAAGACACTCAAACCATACCTGTATCTTTGATCTTTGCCTCCTTCAGTTTCCCCCCACAAGACAAATGCTTCTATTAATGTCACTTTCCTGACTTCCTCTTAATTACAGAGATCAGAAGTTATCAAATGTGAAAGAACCTGGAAAAGATATAAAACATCTCAGCTGCTATCTAAAAAATTCAGAATGGGGAGTTAACAACAATTTTCAGATTTTCTGTGTGATCTGGCTGAAACAGCCATGAAATCTGTAATAACTAGCCAACCTATCGAAAACAGTAATACTTAAATCTAAACTGAAATACTTGAACCTAAATAGAAACTAGAAATCATACCAAATCCCTTGATCTTTCCCTCTTTTAGTTTTTTCCCCACAAGAAAAATGGCTTCTATTAATGTCACTTTCCTGAATTCTTCAGAATTACAGAGATTAGAAGTTGTCAAATGTGAAATAATCTGGAAAAGATAAAAAACATCTCAGTCGCTATCTCATAAATTCAGATTGGGGAGTTAAAAACAATTTTCAGAATTTTTGTGTGATCTGGCTGAAACAGCCATGTAATCTGTAACAGCCATCCAACCAACAGAAAACAGAAATACATGAACCTAAACTGAAATACTTGAACCTAAACAAAAAAAAAGAAATCACACCTATATTTTTGATCTTTTCCTTCTTCAGTTTTTCCCCATAAGATAAATGGCTTCTATTAATCTCACTTTCCTGAATCCCTCAAATCATAGAGATCAGAAGTTGCAAATGTGAAATAACCTTGAAAAGATAAAAAACATCTCAGTCTCTATCTCATAAATTCAAATTGGGGAGTTAACAACAATTCTCAGAATTTCAGTGTAATCTGGCTTAAATTTCCATGTAATTTGTAACAGCCAGCCAACCAACAGAAAACAGAAATACTTGAATCTAAACTGAAATACTTGAACCAAAATAGAAAATAGAAATACTTGCAACAACTTCGTGTAATTAAGCCAATAAGCTTAGGCTTCATTTTCTATTAAGTTTCACTAATTTAAGAAATTTTGAAAATTAAGCACATTAAAGAAACAAAATAAAAGATAGCTAACAAATTCTAATATACTACTTACTATTACAAAAGAAATTTTAAAAAAGTTTAGAATATCTTAATATTGTCAGTCATTAGCTTCCATCCAATCTCAATTGGTATCATCAATATCTTCCTCCTCTTTTGATGTTTCTACATCTTCTGAATATTGGGTAAGGGAAGGCATATCAATGATATCAACAAGGAGATCGTCCCTCGACCATCAGACATCAACATCAACTACTTTTTCTGATGAACCAATGTCATCAATAGGCTCCCTCCAAAATATTTCTTTAATATTAGAACAACTTTCTTCCTCCAAATCATACAAATCAACAGGGACATTATTTTTTATATAATAAATCCCTTTTTAAAATGGATCTTCCATATAAAAGAGTTGATGAACTTGTTATGCTAGTACAAATGGGTTATCTGTGCTGTATTTTCTATTGAAATTTATGCGAGTTAACCCATATTAATCTATTTCATTATGAAACCAATCACATCTAAGAAGTACAACACTAAAGAAACTTTAATAATCTATCTCTATGATATCTTCAATAACTCCATAATAGATAACCATTCCATGAACGGGATTTGGAGCACTAGCAAAACTATCTGTTCTTGATGATAAAGTCACTCTACTATTTTGAGTCATACCTGAGATATCCCGTGTCATTGTATGGAATCAATATCCGTTAATGAAATATCCAGTATATCTTTTAGCCATAAAATTAGGCCCTATAGCTAGCCATCTTAAATGATTTGGCACTTCAACATTTTTCTTAAACCAATCACCAAATTTTCAACTATGAATCTGTACTTTTACCTATGTATTTTCTCTATTACGATTATTAACTAAATCCTTATGCTCCCTACCAGAATGTATTGCAAATTAAATCACTAACGTTGTAGATCAATGAAATTCAAACAAATAAAGATATCATATAAAGGAAGTTAAAATAAAAATAATTATTTTATCTTACTTGATAAATGTCTCTACTTGTTCATCTATGGTATTTAACAAAGTATATTAGTGTGCTTCAAACCACTAATGATTATCCAGATCAAAAGTCTTGCCTTTCTTCTTCTTCCTACTTCCGATTGGATGACCTGTCTTTAGAAATATAGGTGGACAACTAGCTCCCTCTATTTGAATGTACTCATCATCCTCTGTTGGATACCTACTGAATTTGTTATTCACCCTATCATCTAGGTATCTCGAACAAAAGTTCAAACATTTTTCAGCAAAAAAACTTTCTGCTATTGATACTTCGGGGGTATTTTGATTGCGAACAAATCCCTTGAAGTTACATAGATTTCTTTCAATAGGATATATATGATGCAAATGAGTCAGGACCCCAAGAATAATTTCATCTACTAAATGGATAGGTAAATGTGTCATTACATCAAAAAAGCTTAGAGGAAAAATCTTTTCAAGCTCATATTCTATATCAATGATTTCAGCCTTCATTTTATCAAGATCACTTCTTCTTACAACCTTACTATATATGGCTCTAAAATAATTACCCAACCTAATCAAGGCCAAATACACATTCCTCCATAACACTTTCCTAACTGCAACCTGGAGCAAGTGATACATTATGAAATAAGTATCATGACTTTTGTATCCCGATACTTTTATCTCATCTATTTGTACTCGACTTGATATATTAGAGGCAAACCTTTTTGGTAATTTGGCATCTTTTAAAACAGTTCAAAACAACCTTTTCTCATCCGATTTCATGGAGAAACAAGCTTTATCCAGATGAATTTTTCCACTATTATCATCTTCTATTGGTTGAAGATCTTTGCGTATCCCCATCTCATGCAAGTCATAGCGAGAATTTACATGATCTTTGGACTTTCTAATAATATCCAACAAAGTACCAAGCAAACTACCACAGAAATTCTTTTCTATGTGCATCTGGTTAAGTTTTTGCGGCAATTTATTTTATGGCCAATATGACAATTCAAAAAATATGGATTTTTTTTCTAAGGACCATTGTTTCGTTTTCTTTTTTTTTGGCCATTCCAAAAACATTTTTGAATTCATGTACTTCTTCAAGGACTTCTTCACCTGATAAAGGAGTAGGTGAAGCTTTATTCTCCTTTTTACCATTAAATGATTTTTTATCTTTTTGATATGGATGATCAGAGGGAACAAAAGTTCGATGACCCAAGTAACACATATTACGACTGTGCTTGAGATATTGGAAGAAAATATTATGATTAAAAGTAGGGCAGGCCCATCTTCCCTTGGTGCTCCATCCAAAAAGCATTGCTACTACTAGAAAATCACTAACCGTCCACAATAAAGCTGCACGCATATTAAATGTTTGGTTAGTTTCAGCATCAAATATTGCCACTCCCACACTCCATATTTCATTCAACTTTACAGTTAGCTGCTGCAAGTATACATCAATATCATTTCCAGGAGATGAGGGACCTAGAATAATCATTGATAACATAATATACTCTGACTTCATGCATATCCATGGTGACAAGTTATAGTTCATTAACATAATCGGCCATGTGCTATGAGAAATGCTCATTAGTCTAAATGGATTGAATCCATCACTTGAAAGACCCAATCAAACATTACAAATATCTTTTACAAAGTCAGGATATATTGAATCAAAATATTGCCAAGCTTCCCCATCGGCAGGATGTCTTAAAATTTACATCTTTGGGTCTTTCAGTAGCATGCTATCTCATATCTAAAGATGTTTCAGAACACATGAATATCCTCTGAAGCCTAGGCTTTAAAGGAAAGTACCTTAAGACCTTTCCCAAAACTTTAGTGGCCTTATTAGTCAATTAATCATGAATATTATTCCATCTAGAAGACCCATACATAACACAATTATCGAGAATTGCATTATTATTCCAGAACAACATGCAATCATTAGGGCATGCATGAATTTTTTCATAATTGAGACCCAAATCTCTTATAACCTTTCTTTCTTTGTGGAAAGACTCGAGAATTTGAGAAAATGGAAAAACCTCTTTTATCAAGTCTAGCAAGTATGAGAAAGATACATTACTCAGCCTATGAATACATTTAAAAAAGTACAACCGGATGGTGAAACTTAGCTTAGAAAAACTCTTACACCCCGAATATAAATCTTGTTTTCCTTCCTTTACTAATTTAAAAAATCGGTTAACATCTTCAGATAGTCCTTGTCTTACTCCTTCATGCCTCTGCTCATCTTCTATATTTCTAAAAGTATCATGAATTAGTTTACCAATATCATCATGTTGGTCATCAGATAGTCCCTGGCTTACTCCTTCATGCCCTTCATGCCTTGGATGTGGAATATTTGTAGATGAAATTCCTTCTCCATGGAAAACCCATTGAGTGTAATTAGGAGAAAATCCATAACCAAACAAGTGATCTTCAAGCACATCTCGATAATGCTAGTAGCGATTAAAGGACAATCTGCAAGGGCATAATATTTCATTTCCTAGACAAGCTCATTCAAATGCCTTATTGAGAAAATCCTTGACTCCATTTTTGTACTAATTAGCGGATCTTGAAATATACATCCAAATTTTATCTCCAATATCTATTAAATATCCTATGTTAAATATTTAAAATATTTAGGAAAAAGAAACATGAGTATAGTCAGTATGAACGTACAAACAGTATCAACATTATAAGTTCATGAGAAAAAACAAACAACATTTGTTCCAGCGTATAAGTTCATGTTAGAAACCATATCAACATTATCTACAACAAGCATTTCATAAGAAAACAACTTATCGAAGATGTTAACATAAGCATCGGAAAGTGGTTGAGCAAATGTCCAAGAACCAGAGCTCAAATATCCAGTAGTGGTAACTGCCCATAAATAAAAATACAAGACACTCAAAGCATACCTGTATCTTTGATCTTTACCTCCTTCAGTTTTTTCCCCACAATATAAATGGATTCTATTAATGTCACTTTCCTGACTCCCTCGGAATTACAGAGATAAGAAGTTGTCAAATGTGAAATAACCTAAAAAGAAAGAAAACATCTCAACCATTATCTCATAAATTCAGAATGGGAAGTGAAAGAGTGAAGAAGTTACATCCAGTAAATCTAAATAATATAGAAGTCTTCAACTCACTATCCAGCATGGAATGTGATAGAATAATAGTCAGCTACATAGTACTCTCGCATTGAAATAATATTCAGGGTTCTTGGATGTTCAAATCACATTTCTATAATCGTTCTTTTGGTCTTAAAGAAGACAGAGTGTAGTAAGCCTTTAAATTCTTATGCATTTTAGCTAAGAATGAAGATTTTCTTCCACTTGTGCAGTAGGCTTAGAAAGAAAGATGTCAAGCAGACTTATGCAGATGGTACAAGAAAAAATTAAAGTAGTGAAGCAATGCTTCAAAAAGCTAATACAAAAAAGTTTAATGTGATTACTCTAAAAGTTGACATTATCGGGGAAGAGTTGGCATAAGTTGGTTACTAAATAGGAGGAAGTACAACAAGATGTCGCTGGTCTTTATACCAAGTTGTTAGGCACTACGGCTGTGACACTTCCAACTATTGATCCTACTGTAATGAAGAATAAAAATGTACTTAATAAGCATCAGCAGTCTGAGCTTATCAAACATGTAACAAGATAAGAGGTTCAATTAGCTTTAAAGAGCATGGATAAAAATAAAGCACCAGCAGAAAATGGCATGAATGCATGCTACTTTCAGAAGGCTTGGAATGTGATAGAATCAGAAGTTACAATTGCAGTTACGTAGTATTTTACTGATAGCAATATGTATAAGACAGTTAACTGTACTAGTGTGACTATTCCTTAAGTGAATAACCATAAAACAATAAAGGATTTTAAACTCATGTCACGTTGTACCACTCTGTATAAACTCATTCATAAGGTTCTTACACAGAGGACGAAGCATTTTATGGATACTATTAATGATGCTAGTCAAACAACATTCATGCCTAAGAGACTGATTACAAACGATATTATTTTGAGCCATAAAATAATGAGAGAATATTGGAGAAAAAGAATATCACCAATATGCATGCTAAAAATAGACATCCAAAAGACGTATTATTCAGTTGAGTGGATTTTTCTGGTACAAGTTCTTAGAGCCTTGAATTTCCCTGACATATTTGTTACAAGAATTATACAATGTGTCCTTTCAATTTCTTATTCTATCAATATAAATAGAGTACCTTCTAAATCTTTTGATGCGAAGAGAGATTTAGGATAAAAGAGATCCAATCTCCTCATACTTATTATTGCTCAAAATGAAGTATCTTACTTGACTATTACAAAGTCTTACAAAATAGGAGAAGTTCAAGTTCCACCCAAAGTGTGCAAGATTCAATCTGTCATTATGTTGTATGACTTTTATATGAAGTTCATATAGTCTCAGGATTTCAGACAGACACTAATAAGAGCTCCATCTATTTTTGTGGAGTGAAAGACTATACAATGAACCAGATTTTGCAACTACTTAGATTTAGTAAAAATAAAATACCTTTAATGTACTTAGGAGTTCCCCTTGAGTAGTAAGAAGATCTTAATAGCTCAATGTCAACCTTTTAAGAAATATCTAGACAAAAATTTGATAATTAAGTGGAGAAGGATAGAGGGACGAACTCAATATCCAGTGTTACCCCGTGTCAGTACATTGTAGAGACCTAACATGTACATCTTAACTCCAATGCGTTTGAACAAACTAAGGATATGTTAATGTTCCCTACTATCCATATATTATGAATGCCAAGATTTTACAAGAACAAAGTAGGCTAGTGAGCTAGATCGAGGCCGTGGTATATTTACAAAAACATCTTTCCGCAATAAGCCCAAAAAAGATCAATCCAAATGTCTAATTACTTACCATGATGTCTAACTATGGTAACAAACCAAACTTACCCAAACACCAAGATACATCTTCAGAAACATTAGCGTGTCATTGAACAACAACTAGAAAGCTATGACCGAAATACCTACAAAAAAAATAGACACACATGTTGTGGATCAAATTGGAAAAGGTCATAAATAGATGGTAAGTTCCATACTAATGATTATAGCCATTGACAAGTTACAAATGGATTATACTCAAGTCGAACATAATATTGTGTAAGATGATAGAAAATTACTTGAGGTGCAATGATTTTGTCATCTGTAATAATAACGTGTTATTCTCTGTAGAGAAGAGAGATTTATTTGTAAGAAATAACTTATGTTAAGACATCTTTAATCGCTCATCATGGAATGTATGTAAGTCATTTCATGGTTCTCTATTGCTCTTTTAGTTTCACTCCTACAATGATAATAATAATAGTTTAAGATTGAAATTCAAACAAAATAGGTCACGTACTATATCTAAATTAAACTAACAGCCAAAAATTCTACGAAATTACGCAACCAATAGTAAAATTGAACAATCCCAAGAGAACCCTAAATCCCATTTTCATTACTTTCAACTCTTAATCCCAGCACAATCCAAAAACTTCTATGAAATTACACAACCAACAGTTCAAGAAATTACCCACATCAACTACAAACACAGTAATGAACTAAGAGAAATTCGTATCAAGGAAAACAAATAGAAAATGAAGTGATAAGAACAAAGCAAAAAAAAATGCTAGAACATTTTGCTGACCTTGACAAAGAGGCCGTTTTAGGGAATGATTCAAATCGAATTGAATGGAGAAGAAGATGAGTAGAACAAGAGCAGTTGAACTGATATAAACCAAACCGAAGTATATTTCAATTGAACAACCGATTCCTTAAGAATTGATGAAGAAAAGATATATCCAACTATCTAAGTCTCTGATAATGATGAATTGACGAAGAAAAAGATAATCAGTCCAACTATCGAAGTCTGATATTGAAGAATTGATGAAGATGAAGATGAGTCAACTATAAAGTTTATCAAAGTAAATATCGATTTAGGGCTTTCTAAACCCTAATAACTAAAGCTGAAATACTGTTTTCATTTTTTAATTATTAATATTAATATATAATTAAAATTAACAGGTAAATGAAATGTTGGAGGGAAAACTCTCGGGAAATATTATTTTTCATCAAAAAACAACTGTGGATAAAACTTGACTATAGCGACGGTTCTTAAAACCGTTACCACAGAATAATCTATAGCGATGGTTTTAAGCCTATTGCGATAGTTTTAATTATTTTTTGTCCTAATAGACTAGATAACTTTATGTGATGATTAAAACTGTCGCTATAGGGCGTTTATAGTAATGGTTCAAGAACCGTCGCTAAATAAGCATTCCTATTGCCCCCATTTCTAGTAGTGTCATCATCAATAACCACCAACATAAATGAAAGATGCAGTCAATAAGTATAAGCAATGTTAAGGAGAATTTCAAACATCTAATCAAAAGTAGATGCAAGCAATAACAATTGAAACAAAACTTACAACTAATGAAAACCAAGTAAATGCAACCATTAATCATAGTTTAGCATTCAAAGTAACAATAAATATCCACTAATAATGGAAATCACAACCCTTACTAAAAGCCAATTAACTATTTGATCAATTAAGCATTATCAAATTCAAACATCAACCGCAAACATGTTTAAAGATAAACGAATCAAGTATATATTTTAGGACCTCACCTTCTACAAAGATTGATATCTAAACTCTAAATCATCATTTTATTTTATTAACCAATATAACCCTATTTTATTTATATTAAAGTAGTTAAATTTAGTTACTAACTAGTAAACCTTACAGTCAAGTGACATGACCGAATCGGGGGCCTTGTCGTAATGGGCATCCCAAGTTTGATCAGGACCGAAGATCACCCCCATTACCCAACCCAACCTCCATCCGCCTGCCTTGAGTTGGTTAGTTTTCAAGCATATATCATGATAGTGTAACAGCAGACATGAAGACTCTAGGATAGGATCAAAGTAGTGGCCGACCAAACCAAGTCCAACCATACCATACCAATTTTCCCACCATACAAAACCAAACGAATACCAAAATAAGGGCCATAAACTAGGTTATAACCAAATAAGTTCCAAAACATAATATGATTAATCCCAAAATGAAATACGATGGAACAACCAATAATATCGTCAACCTGTATCAACCCCAATACCAATGCCATGCTAAGGCTGACACTAATACCGCTCCCGTCCATTTCAACCCATAGCAGTTGTACAAAACCTCTAGCCAAAAGAGTAAGAATATCCGATCGGGATATGCCCCCAACCATAGCTAAATCCAATATCTAAAAATAAACCAAAATGTTTAAAAATATCCATAACATAAAATAGAGCCTTTCGGAAAGGTGGAAGCTCACCACTTCAATCCAACAATCGTCCCCTAGTTAATCACTATGTAGGAGGAGTAGAATGGCCAGTTCGTACATAACATGGGAATACAACCGCTAGAATATGGGTTAGCAAGTAATCCTTAGAATGAACACATGATAAGGATAAAATAATGCTATTTATAAAACCAAGTAAAACCATCCATGTGCACATAACCTTATATATATATAACCATTTTGAGAAAGGGAATAGGGTTTAGCATGCCATTAAAATCTTTACCTGGGTTATGTAGCGTTGTATTAAACTACCCACATGCTATATGGATTCAACTCCCTTGTAATACCCAAAATATTTCTAGCTTAGTCCAGCCCTTAGTACATACTTAAAGCACTTAGAACTTAAAAATAAAGCTAAGAGTTAAGGGACTTAGTCATTTTGACTCTCTTTAAACTTCAATGATTTTTATGTTATCCTTCCAAAATTTGAAACAATAATTTTTGAGTTAAATTAGATTCAGGGGTAAGAGTAGCATATCTCAGGTAAGTTTTGGAATTTTTGGATGAGGATTGGATCGCATTTAAATTGGCAAAATAGTAGCTCACCGCGATTAGGCCACGTCATGATGAGTATCGCAGTTAGGAGGGAACTGCATCATGGTACAGACCAAATCAGTGTTTGTCATTTTCTAGTAACTCATCGCGATTGCACCGCATCGTGGTAAGTATCGCAATGGGAATGCCATCGCATTGCAATGAGGCCAGTATCGATAATTATCACAATACAGTAAGTCACCGGGATTCAACTATGTTAGAGTGGGTATCGCGATAACACACTCACAGTGTCGTAGTGGGGACTTAATCGACGTTCCATTGGTGGGATTTTAAATACCAAGGGCAATTTTGTGTCTCATTATTCCCCCAAATCGTGTAAATATAAGATTAATCACAATATAGAGCAAAATATTGTTCATCGAATCCCTCTCAATTAAAACCCTAAGCTTCAACATTCAACTTCAAGAATCCCTAAATTTCCCCCATTCTTTTCCAAAAATAGTTCAAAATTCAAGGTTCCCAATTTAAGAATTCCAAAATCAGCCTTCAAGAGCACAAATAGGATCTCAAAACCAAGATTCTTTATCTAGTTTATCAATTAAGGTATTTGGGGATTTGAAAAAGGAGAAATATCTCATCCTTGTGACCAAGACTAGTTTTATTTACAAATTGACATGATTTTACATGAATTTAAATGTAGGGTTCATACCCATTCACTGATAATTGAAGATTTTGAGATTTTAAGTGATTCAGATGTTGAATTGGATGCCTACTTTCTTAAATTCATGCGTGTGACTATATACTACAGATTTGAGTTGAATTATGAATATTGTCATTATCAAACACGAACTTTAAGAAGATTTTTCATGAAATTGATACATGGATTATCAAGCCATAGTTGAATATTGCTATTTCAAGAATGATTATGCTTTTAAGCATCCCATGATATGTTTATAGACAAATTTGAATAAATATTTGATCTTTTGATCTTTAGCTAAGACATGAAATCTACTTTAAAACTTAAATTTAATTTTGAATGAACAGATACACAATTAGCTTTCAGTATAAAACATTATGACTTTTTAAAGTGGATTTCCTACAGAATGAGCATACAAATTATAGGGAATAGTATTTAGCATCAAGCAGGAAGTGTGGGTTTAGCACATCCTACTTTATTAGAAGTCCGAGCCAACGTAGGTATAGATTTAGTATTCCTATTTCTATATGGATGGTAGTTACACATGTGATCACTGAACTCAGGTTAAACTCCCTGTCAAGAGTATGACACCTCTACCTAACGTGAGGTTTTTCCATTAGGATAATAAGACGTTTGACACTATGATAGATCACATAGTGTATGTTAGTTAAATGAACCTCGCTACTAGTTAAAACAAAAGAGCAACTTTTAAAAGAATTCCCTAATAGAAAAACTTTTACTAGAATTTTCTACTGTCTAATAGAAAAGAATGATAGATAATAGTTTAGTTTTTAGACTTGAAATGTGATGGCTCACCAGGTTCATATAGTATGTTTTATTGTTAATGATCTATGATTTTAAGATTTCAGTTATTCTAGCCACGTGAGTCATTACCTACAACATCCATATTCTATCAATTTTTTATAACATTGGGATATTACTTTTACTTATGCATTCATCCCAACATGCTCGGTACTTCCTTAAAGTGATGATCCACATATATGTCTATGTGCTACATTGTTTAATAATGTAGATTTTGGTACTTAGTCTCAGCAGCGAGAGTAATTTCGGGTATCGCTATCTACATCCCGATAGCTGGTGAGTCCTCATGGTTTGAGAGCCCATTTATCCCAATTTTTTGATTTCATAGTATTTGAATAGTTGCTTACAGTTTAGTCTGAGTCATTTGGGGGGTTGTCCCAATAGCTCTGTAGTTTCTTAGTAGTAGAGGCTTGTCAGACTACTAGCTATTATTCAGACTTTTAGTAGTAGTTGTTCAGATAGTACATTAAACTTATTTCAGTTAAGTTATGATATAATTTAGCATTGTAACTTGATTAATTTATCTTGAAATGAGTTACATATCTAGTAGCAATCTTACAGAGTTTGCTTAAGGCTACTCGTAGTCTTGAGCACTATGTGACATCATTGGATTGATTTTTGAGGCATTACAAACTTGGTATCAGAGCCTATGGTTTAGAGAGTCCTAGAGAGTCAGACAATCCTCCTTGCGTAGAGTCTTGATCATGGGTGTGAAGTGTGACACACTTATGAAAAAGTGGAAATGAGACACTTTAGAAATTCATCTCCTCTTTTCATAATCCACCGTGCTTACAAATATATCTATATGCTTTTAACCCATGCTCTTTCATGATAGAATATGCATCTTCGCAAAGCTAATGCCCACATAAATAATAATCATCCAACCCAACCTATTGATTCTTTGAATGAGAGTGTGTCTCATGTTAAATTTTTTGCTGCTTTTCAGGCATTAGACAAAGTTGTGACTGTTAATGTTTAGGCAAACCAACAGACTATAGTCCCGCATTAGCAAGAAGCTGATTTAGCTGCATGCAGACTTCATGACTCCATGAGAATTAATGCACCTGAATTCTTTAGGTCAAAGCTAGGTGAGGATCCACAGTTGTATCTTGATGAGGTGAAAAATATCACTTAAGCTATGCATGTTACTACAGAGAAGAGTGTAGAATTGGCTTCTTATAAGCTGAAAGATGTTTCTTATGATTGTGTTGTTCTATGGAAGAAAGGTAGGGGTGTATGTATCATCTATTTTGAGTCAAAGACGCTAAGTATGGGGATCCAACTATTCAGTTAGTCCATCTAGTAAATGAGTTTCCAAAAGTTTTTCCTGAAGAGTTGCCAGGGGTACCTCCTAAAAGACAAATAGAATTCGCAATTGATATTCTTCCTGATACTCAGCACATCTCCATTCCTCCATATCGTATGACTCCTGCCGAGCTTAATGAGTTGAAAGAGAAACTCAAAGACCTCTTAGATAAGGGTTTCATAAGGCCCTGTGTTTCTCCATGTGATGCTTCCATCCTATTTATACAAAAGAAAGATGGTTCTCTGCGAATGTTCATTGACTATCATCGGCTGAATAAAGTCACAATTAAAAACAGATACCATCTTCCTAGAATTAAAGACTTATTTAATCAACTCAAAGGTGCAAGTTATTTTTCATAAATTGACCTTAGATCCGGCTATCATCAGCTTCGAGTAAGGGAATATGATATCCCGAAGACAACTTTCAAAACCCATATGGTCATTTTGAATTCCTAGGTAAGAAATTCCCCAGCAGTTTTTATAGACATGATAAAACCAAATTTTTAAATAGTAACTAGACATATTTGTCATAGTCTTTTTTGATGATATCCTTGACTATTCCCGTAGTTAGGGTGATCATGAAGACCATCTTAGAATTGTGTTGCAAACTCTTAGATATCACCAGTTGTTTGCCAAATTTAACAAGTGTGAATTTTGGCTAAGGTTAGTAGCTTTCCTCGGTCATATTGTTTCTGGTGATGGCATTAGAGTTGATCCCCAAAAGACTGAATTCGTGAGGAACTGGCCTCGACCCATTTCTCTATCCGACATTAGAAGTTTCTTGGGTTTAGATGGCTATTATAGACTATTTGTTAAGGGGTTCTCATTCATTGCATCTTCTATGAAAAAATTGACTCAGAAGAAAGTTAAGTTTCAGTGGTTAGATTCTTGTAAGAAGCATTTTCTAGATTTAAAGAATCGACTCACTTTAGCACAAGTATTAGCATTACCTTATGGTAAAGATGGATTCGTTGTCTATTATGATGCCTCTATGTTGGTTAAGGTTGTGTTTTGATAAAAAGAGGTAAGGTCGTAGCCTATGCCTCTAGAAAACTTAAGCCTCACAAAAAAAACTATCCTACTCATGATCTTGAGTTAGCTGTTGTTGTGTTTGCTTTGAAAATATGGAGGCATTATACTTATGGGGTGGATGTTGATATGTTTATGGACCATAAAAGTTTGCAGTATGTGTTCACGCAGAGAGAGTTGAACCTCCATCAAAGAAGGTGGTTAGAATTATTGAAAGATTATAACATGAGTGTTTTTTATCATTCGGGCAAGGACAATATTATGACATACGACATTTGTAGACACGTCTATGGGTAGTGTTTCTCATGTAGAGAGTGATAAGAAAGAGTTAGTTTAGGATGTTCCTCAATTGGCTAGATTGGGTGTTCATTTAGTTAATTCAACTAAGGATAGAATTTGGGTGCAGAATAGTGCAGAATATTCTTTGGTTTCTGAGGTAAAGGAGAAAAAATATCAAGACCCCATCCTAGTTAAGTAGAAGGAATCAGTTAGAGATCAAAAAGTAGAGGTTTTCTCCCAAGGGAGAGATGCCGTATTGAGATACCATACTAGATTATGTGTGTCGTGCGTCGATGATTTGAGACATCAGATTATGGATGAAGCGCATGGTGCACGTTACTCCATTCACCCTGGTGATTCTAAGATGTACCAAAATTTACAGAAAATCTATTGGTGGAGTGGTATGAAGAAAGATATTATAGAGTTTGTAGCTAAGTATTTGGTTTGTCAATAGGTTAAGGTAGAGAACCAAAGGCCTGGTGGTACCTTGATAGACTTTAGTATCCCTACTTAGAAGTGGGAAGAAGTCAATATGGATTCAATAATCGGGTTACCCCATTTACATCGTCAGGATGATTCAATATGGGTTATTGTAGACAGGTTGACCAAATCATCCCATTTCCTGCTAGTTCATACGTCCTACTCAGCTGAAGATTATGCTAAGTTGTATATTAGAGAGTTGTTTAGATTGCATGGAGTCCCTTTGTCTATCATTTCAGATAGGGGTACTCAGTTTACCTCTCACCTTTTGAATGCCTTTCAGAAGGGTATTGGAACTCAAGTTCATCTTATTTCAGATTTTCTTACAAAGATAGATACTTAGGAAGAGAGGACCATTCAAACGCCAGAATATATGTTGAGGGCATGTGTTCTTGGTTTCAAGGGTAGTTGGGATAAACATTTGCCGTTGATTTAGTTTGCCTACAACAACAGTTACAATGCTAGCATTCAGATGGCCCCGTTTGAGGCTCTTTATGGGAGAAGATATAGGTCACCTATTGGTTGGTTTGAAGTGGGTGAGATCGTGTTAATAGGGATAGATATGATGTTAGAAGCTATGGAGAAAGTGTAGATGATTCAAGAAAAGTTTAAAAAATCTCAAGGGGCATCATAAATCCTATGCAGATGTGAGTGGTTTGGAAAAAAAAAAACTTAGTCCCTACTCTATTAGCCCCTATAGGATATTGAGCCATGTTGGAAAGGTTGCATATGAGGTTGATTTTCCTGCAAACTTGTCCTCCCTTCACCCTGTGTTCCATGTGTCCTTGTTAAAGATGTGTATTGGTGATCCAACAGTTGTAGTACCCATAGAAAGCACAAATATTCATGATAGCCTCTCTTATGAAGAGATTCTATTTAGGATCCTTGATTGCCAGATTCGTAGACTAAGGAACAAAGTAGTTCCCTTGGTCAAAGTTCTTTGGTGGAATGAATCTGTAGGGGGAGCCACTTGGGAAGTAGAAGTAGATATGCGAACCAAGTACCCTCATCTTTTCGCTGCAGATTCAGATTCAGTTCAAGGTAACAAGTTTCCCCAAATCATCTCTTTTTCATTCTAGGTCTCAGCTCTATATAGCCTTTCTCTTGATAATTCTTGCACTTGCAAATCATTTTAGTCATGTTTTCTGTTGTGCATGCCAGTTATAGCCTAAATTTTTTAGCTTCTCAGCTTCATCAGTCTCATTCAAGGGTGAATGTTCCCAAGGGGGAGATATTATAATACCCTGAATATTTCTAGTTTAGTCCAGCCCTTAGTACGTACTTGAAGCACTTAGAACCTGAAAATAAAGATAAGAGTTGAGGGACTTAATCATTTTGACTCCCTTTAAACTTTGAAGATTTTTAAGTTGACCTTCAGATCTCCGAGACAATGATTTTTGAGTTAAATTATATTCAGGGTTGAAAATACCATGTCTCGGGGATATTTTGGAATTTCAGGACGAGGATTGGATCACATTCTATTTAGAAAAATAGTATCTCACTGTGATTAGGACATATCACGGAGAGTATCGCGGTGAGGAGGCCACCGCATCGCGGTGGAGGCCAAATTAGCATTTTTCAATTTACAATAGCTCATCGTGAATGTGCAGCATCGCTATGAGCACCGCGATAGGAATGTCATCGCCTCGCGATGAGGCCCGAATCAACAATTTTCACAATCTAGTGAGTCAACGTGATTCCACCGCGTCGCGGTGGGTATCGCGATGACCCACTCCCCGCGTTGCGGTGGGGCCTTAATCGGTGTTTCAATTGCTGGATTTTAAATCCCAAGGGCATTATTGCCTTTCATTTTTTTGCCAAATTGTGTAAACATAAGATTAATGATTATATTGAGCAAAATATGCTCATTGTTCATCAAATTTCCCTCAATTAAAACCCTAGGCTTCAACATTCAACTTCAAGAATCCGAAAATTTCCACCATTAATTTCTCAAAATAGTTTAAAATTCAAGGTTCCCAATTCAAGAATTCCAAGAATTAGCCTTCAAGAGAACAAATAGTATCTCAAAACCAAGCTTCTTCATCTAGTTCGTCAATTAAGGTATGTGGGTTTTTTAACAAGGAGAAATCTTTCATCCTTGTGTCCAAAACTAGTTTTAATTACAAATTCACATGACTTTACATGAATTTTAATTTAGAAATCAAACCCATTTATTAATAATTGAAGATTTTGAGATTTCCAGTAATTTGGATGTTGAATTGCAGGTTTACTTTCTTAATTTCATGCATGTAACTATACTTTTCAGATTTTTAGTTGAATTATGAATATTTTCATTATCAAACACGAACTTTAAGATGATTTTTCATGAAATTAATGCATAGGTTATCAAGCCCTAGTTGAATATTGCTCTTTCAAGAATGATTATGCTTTTAAGCATACCATGATATGTTTATAGACAGATTTGAATAAAGATTTGATCTTTTGATCTTTAGCTAAGACATGGAATCCACTTTACAACTTAAATTTAGTTTTGAATGAACAAATGAATAGTAAGCTTTTAGTATGAATCATTATGACTTTTAAAAGTGGATTTCCTACAGAATGAGCATAAAAATTAAAGGGATAGTATTTAGAACCTAGTGGGAAGTGTGGGTTTAGCGCATCCTACTTTCATAGAACTATGAGCCAACGGAGGTACGGATTTAGTATTCCCATTTCAATATGGATGATAGTCACAAATGTGACCACTCAACTCAGATTATACTCCCTGGAAAGAGTATGACATCTCTCCTAACATGAGGTTTTTCCCTTAGGTGAACAAGACGTTGGACACTATGATAGCTCACATAGTGTATGTCGGTTAGAAGAACCTCTCTGCTAATTAAAATAATAGAACAACTTTTAAAAGAATTCCCTAATAGAAAAGATTTTACAAAAATTTCCTATGGTCTAACAGAAAAGAATGACGAATAAGTCTTTAGACTTGAAATGTGATGGCTCACTACTTTTATACAATATGTTTTATCGTTCATGATCTAAGATTTTCAGCTTTCAGTTATTCCTATTTCCAGCTTTCATAGTATTTGACTAGTTTCTTCCAGTTTGTCGGGGGCTTGTCCCAATGGCTCTCTAGTTTCTTAGTAGTAGAGGCTTGTCAGACTACTAGCTATTTTTCAGACTTTCAGTAGTAGTTGTTCTGAAAATACATTCATCTTATTAAGTTAAGTTTTGATATAAATAATCATTATTAGTTGATTAGTTTATCTTGAAATTATTTACAGATCTAGTAGCAGGCTTACAAGGTTAGCTTTAGGAAACTCGTAGTCTTGAGCACTGTGTGATGTCTTGGGATCCTTTTCTGGGATGTTACATCCCCCTACTAAAAGGTCCCCTATGCGTGAAACCGCATGACTAGGGAATAAGACCTGGGATTACTAGTACATCCCCCAAATATAAAGTGTAATATTGTACACATGGTCACCAAGACCCATCTCACATAGGCAAATATGAGTTTCCAGTTTTGGTCCCCTCGGGACCTTCACCTTCCACGATTTTGCTACACACCCCACCATTATTTCCCAATTAAAACCATTACCAAGAAACCAACCAATCCATTAACCATTGATTAACCAAGGCCATTAATAGTGATATCGTCATACCAATAATAACTTGTATGATTTCTCCATAGCCAACCATATATAGGTTTAAGAGATTCCACGCCCGTTCATGATTTCCAATTAACCGAAACCATTGCTACCAAGTCCTTTACAATCCATATAAAACCATTTGAACATTAATATCATTTAGGGTTCCATTACAAAGTTCAAACCATGCATAAGATCCATTGAAAAACCGATATTGTAGTGAAAACATTGTTAAAGGCATTTTATCAAACACTTTGGGAGCATAGTATTTCAAAAATGAAAGCCCATTACCAAAGAACCATTCCCATGAAACCAATTATCAAAAACCATCATTAATGCATATAAAAGCATAATTAAAATATGGGAAAACCATAACCAAGCATTTATAGCCAAACCCCCAAATCATAGTTGAAAACCCAAAATCATACAACAATGAAATCAAATAAACATTGTATAAAACTGTTCCTTTAATTAAAACTAATAATGAGGGAAAAGAACATGGCTTAATTAAAAAGTAGATGGAGATAAACAACCAAAAAGATCCCTAAATTAGTCCTCTAGTTGAAACACTAGCATCCTTTTCCTAAATATTTTTGAGAGAATTATAAAGTATTTAGAAAGAGTATCTTAGTATTAATGAATAGAATAATAGGGTAAATAGCCTCCCAAATGGGTTAGAAGTTGTGGGACCTTTTCAGGATAAGTGGGGAAATATCTAGAATACCCCCACTTAAGTTACACAAAATCCCATAACAGGGGTACGACTGACCCTCACGAGTCGTATCTTTTGATAAGAGTGGTACCCACCACTCGTCTCCTAAGCCTTAACCCTTGGACCCAACATTGTCCAGTGTATGACTAATCCTACCCAAGTCATATCGATAGCATACGATCTGTACCTTTTACCCGTATCCATGGAAAGATAGAATCACAGAAGGTTTAAACATATTCCTCCATAAGAGTCCTGGATACGACTCGTACCTTGACTTACAAATCAAAGTAAGCCACTCCTACTTAGATCCAACTTAACTTACCAAGTCTAAGGTTAATTGAAGAAACCAAATGATCCATATCCAATAATATAACTCATACCACCAAGTCGTACCCGTTGCAGTGGCCAAAATTCATCCCACCAAAGAATACTGGTCAGCATACGACTGGACCATACCATCTGTACCACAACATATGGCTCGTAACCATGAGTCGTATTGGGTCCCGAAACCAGAATTCCTTGAAATTTTTGAAGGTACAAAAACCTGGGTGTTTCAGTCTCTCCCACTAGGAATATTCATTCTCGAATGACGGACAATGTAGGGATACCAACACACACGAGTCATTTGAATTATCAAATATATTTCCAAACTTTAACAAAGTTTTAAAGTATAGAGGCAAAGACATTAATCTTACCTTTAACAATCTCAGAAAATAAAGATGTATTGAAGACACATACATTTCGCACGAATCCTAAGAACAGTAAATCGTTGCGGATACTTGGACTTCATGTCCTCCTCTGCTTCCCATGTATTTTTTTCCACCTTATGGTTCCACCACAGAATATTAACCGAAGCCATATCCTTGGTCTGCAATCGATGAACAGGCCTATCGAAGATCTCAACCGGGACCTCTTCATAAGACAGAGGGTCTGAGATACCAAATCCCTCCAAAGAAATCATTGAAAAGGATCACCAAGACACTACCTTAACATAGAGTGACACGACCCAAAATCGGGCCATGTAGTATGGGCACCTCAAGACCATATGAATCAGAGGTCCCCTGATAACCTATCATAATCATCACATCAATCACAAGGGTCGAGAGAATTTTGGTCGCATAATTACATAGTGGTAACAATACTAGAAATTGTAACTTAACAATGTCTAAACATTTCATAAATATCAACACACTAGCCAATATACCCAAGTCCACAGTCATCCACAACACCTTTATACAAACCGATGTGTAGAAATGTATATGTCGGGATAAGCCTCCGACAATAGCCAAACCAAGTAAGAATGAGATTATGTCTAAAGATAGGAGACCAAGAATGAATGTCTTATGAAAGAAGGAAGCTCACCACTCTAAGGTTAATACATGAACCGCTTCGATCACCTAATCACTCTCTAAGAAGAGAAAATGTTGATTCGGCCCATATATCGGGTGGGGACAAAGCGCCCGAAGATGGTTAGCGGTTGGAGCACTAGCATGTAACTCAAGGATAAGGATAAAATAGCATCATTATTCAACAACAAGTCAATATATCATATTCAATCATATCCACACACTTATCCTTACATATAGGTAAATCACATGCTAATCAAGAAATCAAGGCTTAATAACATTCTTGAATATTTATTCGTTAGACGTGAAGTGGGAGACTGTGACACTTTACACTTAACGATTCAAACCTTTCTCATTATATATAGGAATTTAGCTATATTCGCACATTCATTAGCCAGTGACTTTAACCACATACCCAATCATCTTAACAAGGGACTCTAACCACACATAAATTCATCTAGGCAAGGGACTCCAACCTAATTCCCATTCACCACACAAGGGACTCTAACCTCATGACAAGGGACTCTAACCGCAAGCCGTTTCATTCGGCAAGGTACATTAACCACAAGAGATCTTTTTATGAAAGGGACTTTAACCTCAACCATTTTCATTGGGCAAGGGACTCCAACCTCAACTAATTTAATAAGGCAAGGGACTTCAACCTTAAGTTATCACAACTCTCATTAGTTGACATTTGTACTTTAACCCTTTCCCATGCATCAATATTTATTCCATACAACACTTTTGAACTTTAACCATTTAACTAATTCAACACTATACATAACCCTATGGTCCTTATGAGAGCCTTCATTGCTCAACCATCTCAATAGGCCATTTCCTTTCTTCAAATCATCATACAATTAAAGTTATGGTCATCAAGACTCTTAGAAACTATTCATATTTCAATAACAATCCTATACCACATTCTCACCATACTTTAGCTCAACATAAAATTAAAGTTCATCTTTATATTGTAGGACTTCAACCCCTTATTAGTCAGTAACTCAACAAGGTCATTATTTAACAATACATGGCTCATAATACTTTTACAACATCATTTATCAATTATTCATACTTAGTGGGCCATGGACCTAGTTTAACATATCACCATATGTGACTACACAATTCACTTAGTCATTTTAACAAAAACCTTATGTGCATACCTTTAACAAGGCTATTTTCATGGTAGAAATCATAAATACTAAGGTTACTCAAAACCCTCATGTTAGACCACATATAAAAAGCACCCACATATTCAAATCACCACTAATGACATGTATAAACAAAAGTCTAAGCAAGAATCAACATTATTCATCATTAGGCAACAAAACCCTTTTTATTTGATTCCAAAATCACCATGTATACTTACTAATCCAAGCGTAAAATACGTGGGTTTAGATTTATTTAACAAGGGGAAGAGTTACATGCCTTAAACTAGATGATTCACCAAGAAACTTGACTTCACTTGGCCTCCTGAAGATCACCCTTAAAAACCTAGCCTCCAATTCATCAATGATGAGTTTGAGATTGTGTTTTGGATGTTTGATCCACTCAATATGTGTTTAAGGATCCCATATATACTTATATAGTGAAGGGACTTAAGGTTTTAGGGATGTGAAATGACCACAAGGCCCTTAGTTTAAACCTGTAAAATGAACCTGTGCATGGGCACGATCACCTTACGAACCATACCCTAGGGTACGAGTGGTACCTAACTCGTACCCTAGGCTTCTCCTAGGTCACCTACACTGTTAAGGGTAAGACGACACACCCTTAAGTCATATACAAAGGGTAAGAGTCAAGCCCTAAACCCTATACATCTCACGTACAAGAAAAAGTCCATTCTACACAAAGTGTCATGCACCATACGACTCACCTAGGTACGACTCGTACCCTTAGGTACGATTGATGGGAGAGTCACTCGTATAGTGGATAGTATACTATCCTCCTAGGCTTCTCTAGGTGTGATAAAAAAGGTGAAATTCGATACGACTCATATCAAACGGGTACGACTCATGCCCCTAGTCTTACCCACCCCAGTGACATCAAATGGAGAATTTCTTTCAATGGTTAGAAGTCTAAGTATTTTAATTTTCCCCCACTTGGATTATTCATCCGTGAATGACGGGTAGGGAAAGCAATAAAAATAATTTAACTCATTATCACATATCAAACCAATCCTTGAACATGTTAGAACAAGCATACAACAAGGATCGAACACACATTATGTTCATTATCAATCAATCATTCACTTCATCGACATTGGGACTTAAGCCCTTTATTTATCAAAGACACTTGTTCATTTAAAAACTTGGGGACTTAAACCCCTTACTTAGCAACATTCACTCATTTCACAACTTAGGGACTTTAACCCATCAACTTATCAAGGACACTTACTCAATTCAAGGATTAGGGACTCGAATTCATCAGTTTAGCAAGAACATGAATTAACTCAAGACACTAGGGACTTAACCCCATCACAAAAAGACACACATAATTTCAAAGAATTAGGGACTTGAACCCATGTACTATAAAGGCATATCTCAATTTCAAACATTAGGGACTTCACCCCATTATCTATCAAAGACATAAATCAAAGCAAGGAGATTAACACATACCTCCATCCAAAGTTTCTAAAATTGGAAATAAATACGGATACTTGGACTTTATGTCCTTTTCCACTTCCCGCGTGGCTTTCTCGGACTTTTGCTTCCTCCATAGAACCTTCACCGAATACACCTCTTTCGTTTGCAACTGGCAGATTTGCCAATCCAAGATCCTCATTGAGATCTCCTCATAGGACAAGGAGTTCGAGATATCAATCTCCCTCAAGGGAATAACCAACAATAGATCACCTATACATTTTCGTAACATAGAGACATAGAAAATCGAGTGAATGGAGTTCATACTATAAGGAAAATCCAACTTATAGGCAATATTGCTAACTCTCTTTACAATAAAGTAGGGGCCAACATACCAGGACTAAACTTTCCTTTTATACCGACTCACATCACTCCCTTCATGGGAGATACTTTCATGAATACCAAATTGCCAACTCTAAATGCTAAGTACCTATGCCTCATATCTATATAGGACTTTTGGCGACTTTGAGTGGCTATCAACCTTTCATGAATCACCTTCTCCTTCTCTAAGACTTGGTGAAATAAATTGGGGCCAAGCAATTTACCCTTGCTAACTTCGTACCACCTAATAGAAGATCAACATCTCCTACCATACAATGCCTCAAAAGGGTCCATACCAATACTATATTGGTAACTATTATTATAGGAGAATTCAATCAAAGGCAATTGGTCATACGAACTACCACCAAAATCAATCACACAAGCCCACAATATATCCTCCAATGTTTGGATGGTCCTATTTTCTTTCCCATCTATTTGCGGGTGGAAAGCGGTACTAAGGCATACTCTAGTACCCAAACCCTTTTGGGATGACTTCCAAATAGGGCATAAAAAAGATGACCAAATTCTGAGTTTATAGAAACCGGAGCACCGTGAAACTTCACGATCTCTGCAAGAAACAACTTAGCATAATCTTCCACCGAGTAATTAGTCCTCACGAGAAAAAAGTAAGCAGAATTGGTCATTCTATCAACAATGAACCAAATAAAATCACATTGATTCTGAGATTTAGGAAGACCAGTAATGAAATCCATATTAATTGCCCCCACTTCTATTTGGTCAAAGCAATTTCTTGGCACAATCCACCGGGCCTTATGTGCTATACTTTTACTTTTTGACACACCATACACTTGTCCACATAGCTAGACACATAACACTTCATATTTCTTCACCAATAGAACTCTCTAAGATCTTGATACATCTATGTAGAACCAGGATTTGTAGCATACCAAGATTCATGAGCCTCATGCATGACCCTTTTCCTCATTTCATCGATGTCGAGAATACATAGTATACCTTGGTATCTCGAGATACCATCACTATGAATAACAAAATTTACAACTTTGTGTTGACCCATTATACCTTTATCTTCATCAAATGCGGTCCAAGGATTGCTTATACTTTATCTCAAACACTCGGTAGGACTAACATACCGGATGCACAAATACAACACCATCATCAAAGTCCACAAGTCGAAATCCAAGATTAGCTAAACGGTTAATGTCCTTCAATAATTACCTCTTATCCTCATCTACATAGGTCAAACTTTGCATGGACAATCTACTAAGAGCATCGACAACTACATTCTCCTTATCAGGATGGTAATGGAGACTCATATCATAGTCTTTCAACAACTAGAGCCATCTTATTTTCTTGATATTTAACTCACTTTAGGTAACTACATATTGGAGACTCTTAGGATCAGAAAAGGTATCGACATTAACCTCATAAAGATAATGCCGCCAAATCTTTAACGCAAAAACCATAGCTAACAACTCTATGTCATGAGTAAGGTAGTTTTTCTTGTGAAGTTTCAATTGCCTAGAAGCATAGGACACCACCCAACCATGTTGCATCAACAGACAATCGATATCGACACACGAAGCATCACAATATAACACAAAACCATCACTACCCTCGGGCAAGGTCAAAACCAAAGTCAAAGTCAACTTATGTTTCAACTTCTACAAACAACCCTCACACGCATCGGACCATAAGAACTTGACCTTCTTTTGGGTCAACATGGTCAATGGGGAAGCTATAGTAGAGAAACTCTCTACAAATCTTCTATATATAACCAGCTAGACCTAAGAAGCTCCGAATGTCGGTTGGACTCATAGGTCTAACCACCGTGACCTTTTGGGGACCCACCATAATTCCATCACTAGAGATGATATGAACAAGAAAAGCTATGACTTTCAACCAAAGCCAACACTTTGAGAGCTTGACATACAAACAATGATCCATCAAACTTTGAAATATGGAACGGAGGCGATTGACATGATCTAACTCACTCTTAGAATAGAGTAAGATATCATCAATGAAGATAATGACAAACATGTCCAAGAACGGATGGATGATCCAATTAAATAAGTCTATGAAAGCCACCAAGGCATTGGCCAACCCAAAAGACCTGACAAGTAACTCATAGTTACCATACATGGTTCTAAAGGCAGACTTAGGTATATCAACATCCCCAATCTTAAGTTGATGCTAAATCAATCTCAGATCAATCTTAGAGAAACACTTCGCACCCCGAAGTTGATCAAGCAAATCATCAATCTTAGGAAGAGGATATTTATTCTATATGGTTACTTACTTAAACAAACAAAAATTAATGCATATATGAAGGGAATAATCCTTCTTGCGCACAAATAACATGGTAGGACCCCACGAAGACACACTAGGGCGGATAAAATCTGTATCTAAGAGGTCTTTTAATTGCTCCTTAAGCTCTTTTAGCTTCGTTGGTGCCATTCTATAAGGAGGGATATAAATCGAATGAGTATCTAAAACAAGATAAATCCCTAAATAAATTTCCCTATTTGGAGGAACACCAGGAAGATCTTCTGGAAATACCTCGAAAAACTTATTAACCACGGAAATGGATTCTAGAGAAGGATCTTACGAGTTAGAATCCTTGACTCAGACCAAATGATACAAATACCCCTATAAAATAAACTTTTGGGATTTAAGATAATAAATAAACTTTCCCTTAGGCACTAGGGATCCACCTTCCCATACAATAACCAGCTCATTATGGAATTTAAACATGACCCTATGGGTCTGACAATCTAAAGAAGAATAGAAAGAGTGCTACCAATCCATCTCTAGAATGACATAAAAATCAACCATGTCCAACTATATCAAGTCTAAAAGAGTATCTCTACCACTAACTGATATCACACACCCCTTGTAGACCCTTCTAACAATCACATGGTCTCCAATCGGGGCAGAAATAAAAAAAGGGACCGATAGAATCTCGGGACCGCAATCAAGATGCACATCCACATACGGGGTCACATAAGAAAGAGTAGACACTATTCAAGAAAATAATACACTTCATGGGAGAAAATTCTTAACATACCCGTGACAACATTGGGAGACTCCTTAGAATTTTGGCGAGTAGCAAGTGCATACAAGTAGTTTCGACCAGCGCCGGTGCCCAAAACAGAAATAGAGGTAGACATAGAACCTTTTGATGTGGGAGTAGATGGAGTAGCAATAGGATCCCTATTAGCCCAAGAAGCTGCTAGAGAGAGGAACTCACACTGCATGTGCCTAATCAGACCACAAATAAAACATCTGATCTTCCTCTTCTCACACTGACCATGATGACTCTGACCACAGAATCTGCAATGCGGGAAGGGTGGATTCGACTGAGCACCACTAGCCTAGAATTAGGCACCATGTGCCCAGGACCTACCACTAAACTGAGACCGACTATTACCCAAAAACTTTAGGTAAGGAGAGCGAACACTAAATAAGGAGAAAGAACTTAAACTCCCCCACTTCTTCCATGGATACTTGCCACCATCACCACCACTATGCTCAGAAGGCCTATATTTCTTTCCTTGCCTCGCACTAAACTCAACTTAATTCTATATATCTTCTTCCACTTGTTGCATATACCCAATTAACCTAGAAATACCAATTTTTTCAATTAACATAGATGTGTTGCTCTCTAGGACTAACTCATGGGACAATCCCAAGACAAACTTATGCATTCTAGCCCCATGCTAGAAACCATCTCGGGAGCATACTTGAACAATTGATGGAATTTCAAGGCATACTATTGAATGGACATTCTCTCTTTCTTTAAGTTCTTAAACTCCTTTACATTTGCCTCCCTCAGCTCTTGAGGAAAGAAGCGGTCTCAAAAAGCCTCGAAGAAATCCTCCCACATGGCTAGACTAGCATCAACACCTATAGACAACTCCCAAACTTCATACCATTGGTACGCTACATCCTTTAACTAGTAGAAAGCAATCTCAATGGTCGCAACCTCTGAAGCATGCATGATTCAGAAGCTTTTCTCCATTTCATCAACGAAACTTTAAGGATCTACCTTAACTTTTGTACTGGAGAACATAGGAGGGCTCAACCTCATAAAATGGAAAATTCTTATGGCCTTTGAAGAAATGGTAACCGGAGCACCATGCTCCGATTGAGAAGATACCATTTGAGTCAAGAGGTTGATAGAGTGACGAAACACGACATAAGTAGCAGCCTTCTGAGGTGACGGAATAAAAGGGTCACTCTCATAGTTGGGATTGGTGGGGACAGGTGGATCCCTATGAAGATGGTTGGATGCTGCAGCCCTAGCCCAGGTCTGAACTCCAGATGTTGGATGAGCTTCGTCCAAAGATCCCTCAAAAGGGTTTTCCTAAGCCTTAGATCTCCTTAGAGGCATAATATAAAAGATAGAAAACAACAACCAAAGAAATCCAAGACCTCAGAATCTATTGCTTAAGATTGAAACATAAGAAATGGAAACAGTTCCTAAAATGACTCATAGCTCCTATTTTATAAGTGTGGTGTGCTTTACACCCATAAAAAAGACAATATTCGACGCAGAATTATGGACACCCAGCTAGCCATGAATCTAGGCTCTGATACCAACTTGACACGACCCAAAACAGAGCCATGTTTTATGGGCACCTCAAGCCCACATGAATCGGAGGTCGCCCACTAACCCATCACAATCATAACATTAATCACAAGGATCGGGAGAATCCCGACTGCATAATAAGATACCAGAAACAATACGAGAAGTCGTAACTTTACAATGTCTAACCATTTCAAAAATATCAACACACTATCTAATATACCCAATTCTACAGCTATCCAAAACACCTCAATACAAGTTGATGTTTAGCAATGTATATGTCGGGACAAGCCCCCGACAATAGCCAAACTAAGTCAAAATGAGACTAAGTCTAAAGATAGAAGACCAAGAATGAATGTCTTCCAAATAAGGAAGCTCACCACTCTGAGTTCAATGTATGAAGTAATTCAATCACCTAATCACTTAGCAGGAAGAGAAGATGATACTCCATCCCCTATGTCGTGTGGGGATATAGCATACGGAGATGGTTAGTAGTTGGAGCGCTAGCATATAAATCAAGGATAAGGATAAAATAACATCATTATTCAACAACAAGTATCAAGAAATATAGGTATATAACATGCTAATAAAGAAATCAAGGATCAACAATATTCTTGAACATTCATTAATTAAACATGAAGTTTAATCATATTTAAACATTCATTGGCCAAGGATTATAACCACACACCAAATTATCCAAACAAGGGACTCTAGGACTCTAACCACACACACATTCATCTAGGCAAGGTACTACAATCTCATGCCCATTCATTAGATAGGGGACTCTAACCTCATGTAAAAGGACTCTAGCCGTAAGTCATTTCATTCAGCGAGGTACATTAACCTAAAGAGATCTCTTTATGAATGGGACTTTAACCTCGAGCAGTTTCATTGGGCAAGGGACACCAACCTCAAGCAATTTCATAAGGTAATGGACTTCAACCTCAAGCCATCACAACTATCGTTAGTTTAAATTGGGACTTTAACCCTTTTCTCATGTATCAACATTAATTTCATGCAATACTTAAGGACATTAACCATTTTACTAATTCAACACTCTACATGACCCCCTGGTCCTTATGAGAGCTTTCAATGCTCAACCATTTTAATAGGCTATTGCCTTCATTCAATTCATTATACAATTCAAGTTATAGTCATCAAGATCCTCACAAGCTATTCACATTTCCTAAACAATCCAATACAATATTCTCACCATACTTTAGCTCAACACACAATTCAAGTTCATCTTCATATTGAGGGACTTCAACCCCAAATTAGTCATTAACTTAACAAGGTCATTATTTCATAATACATAGATCACAATACTTTTACAACATCAATTATCAATAATTCATACTTATTAAGCCATTTCCCTAGTTCAACACATCACCATATGTGACTAGATAAATCACTTAGTACTTTTCACAAACACCTTATGTGCGTACATTTAACAAGGCTATTTTTATTGCAGAAATCATAAAGATTGGGGTTTATCATAACCCTCATGTTAAACCATATATAACAAGCATCCACATATGCAGATCACCATCAATGACATGTATAAACATATGTCTAAGAAATAATCAATATTATTCATCATAAGCCAACAAAACAATTTTTATTTAATTTCAAAATCACCATGTACATTTACTAATCTAGGTGTAAAATTCATGGGTTTAGAGTTATATAACAAGGGGAAGAGTTACATGTTTTTAACAAGATGATTCACTAAGAAACATGACTTTACTTTGCCTCTTGAAGATCACCCTTCAAACCCTAGCCTCCAATCATTCAAAAATAAGTTAGAGAAAGTGTTTTGGATGTTTGATCCACTCAAAATATGTTTTATTAGGACATATACAATTATATAGTTAAGGGAATTAGGGTTTTGAGCATGTTAAATGACCAGAAGACCCTTTCTTAAAGATGTAAAATAAACCCATGCATGGGTATGACTCACCTTACGAACCTTACCCTAAGGTATAAGTGGTACCTTAACTTGTACCCTAGGCATCTCCTAGGTTACCGATACTGTTAAGGGTAATACCACACAACCATGAGTCAAATCTAAATGGTAGGACTCATTCCGTCAATAGTATACATCACTCGTACAAAAAATAGTCAATTATACACCAAGTGTCATGCACCAACGACTCACCTAGGTACGACCTATACCCTTAGGTACAATTGAGGGAAGGGTTACTCCTAAAGTGGATAGTACACTATCCTTCTAGGGTGCTGAAGGTACGAGAGAGGAGAGTAGAGTAGATACGACTCGTATACAAGGAGTATGACTCATGCCCCTTATCGTACCCACCAGTGGCATCAAATGGAGAATTTCTTTTAATGATTAGAAGTGTAGGTGTTTCTTAGAGATATGAAATACAAGATGAACAAAGCTCAAGCTAAAAGGTAACTCCAATGTGTAAGCAATATTTCTAGCACGCCGCAAAACCATATAAGGACCAATATATCAGAGATTGAGCTTCCTTCTTTTACCAAACTATACTACTCCCTACATGGGAGATACCTTGAGGAAAACCTTATCCTTAACCTCAAACATAAAGTCTTTACGCCTAACATCTGCATAGGACTTTTGGAAACTTTGGTCAACTTTAAGCGTATCCCGAATCACCTTCACCTTATCCATAGCTTGGTAAACCAAGTAGGGACCAAACATATCCACCTCCGCAAGTTCAAACGAACCAATAGGAGATTTGCGTCTCCTACCATACAATGCCTCAAAAGGATCCATGCCAATAGTAGAATGATAGCTAAACTCTAACAAAGGTAGATGCTCAACCCAATTGCCATCATTATCAATCACACAATCCTAAAGCATATCCTCCAACATCTTAATAGTTCACTCTGCTTTTTCATCCATCTGCGGATAAAAACCAGTACTCAGACTTACCTTGGTCCCTAACCCTTTCTTAAAAGACCGCCAGAAGTGAGACATAAACTGCATGCCATGATCAGAAATAATCAAAGCATGTATCCCATGCAACTTCACAATCTCCTGAATATATAATTTTGCATACTTCTCCGCCAAAAAAGTAGTCCTCACTAGAAAAAGTAAGCAGACTCTGTCATCTTATCCATGATCACCGAAATCGGATCATATTAATTTCCAGACCGAGGAAGACTGGTAATGTAATCCATACCTCCCATTACCATTCGGGCAAAAAAATCTCTTAATACAACCCACCAGGTATCATGTTCTCAACTTTAACTTGTTGACAGACCAAGTACTTGGCCACAAAATCAGCCATATCCCTTTTCATACCGTTCCACCAATACATCTCCTTGATTTCATGATAAATCTTCGTAAAATCGGGTTGAACAACATAATGCAATGCATGCGCCTCAGCCAAAATCCTTTGCCAAAAACCATTTACATCAGGATACACAACCTCTCTTGGTAGCATAAAGTACCGTCACCACTAATATCAAACACAGTTACCTTCTGCAGTCCCACATCATTCTTGATTTTATTCAAGATAGGATCTAGAACTTATTTCTCCTTAATCTCTACACCAAAAGATGACTGAACCACTTTCTGTACCATTACACCTCCATCCATGGAGTCTAAGAGTCAAACTCTAAGATTTGACATGTGATGAATATCCTTCACCAATCCTCACTTTCTTTACTCCACATGAGCAAAACTCCTGATGGACCACCTACTAAGATCATCAACAACAACATTAGCCTTACCTGGGTGATAGTGAAGACTCATATCATAGTCCTTGAGAAGCTCTTACCATCTCCTCTACCTGATATTGAGATCCTTTTGAGTAAACACATAATGTAGACTCTTATGATCAGAAAAGATATCCATGTATACACCATACAAATAATGTCGCAATATTTTAAAGGCAAAAACCACCACCAATAACTCCAAATCATGAGTAAGATAATTCCTATCATGTACCTTAAACTGTTTAGAAGCATATGCAATCACCTTCCCATGCTGTATCAACAAATAACTAAGACCTACCCGAGATGCATCACAATATACCAAAAACCCATCATTGCCTTTCGACAACCAAAATTAGTTTGTCTTTAAACTTCTCTAAACTCCTCTCACAAGTATCCGAACAAGAAAACTCAACCTTATTCAAAGTCAACTTAGTCAAAGGAGCAGCTATCGACTAAAACCTTTCCATAAACCACCTATAATACCCATCCAAGCAAAAGAAGCTCTGGATGTCGGTTGGAGTCGTAAGTCTAGTCCACCTCTTAACCATAGCCACCATTTTTAGATCCACCATGATCCCTTCGCTAGAAATAATATGACCAAGAAAAGTCACGACGTTCAGCCAAAACTCATACTTGGAGAACTTGGCACACAACTGTTGTTCCTTCAAGGTCTGCAATACCACACAGAGATGATTAGTATGATCCACCTCACTTTTGGAATAAACCTGAATGTCATCAATAAACATAATGACGAAGAGATCCAAGAACTCATGGAAAACCTAATTCATCAAATCCATAAATGTCGTCGGCGTATTAGTCAATGAAAATGACATCACCAAGTATTCTAAGTGCCCATATCAAGTGTGAAAAGACATCTTAGGGATATCTTTCTCCCTAATCTTAAGCTGATGATACCAAAACCAAAGATCTATCTTAGAAAAGAACCTGACACCTTGAACCTAATAATATAGATAATCTATCCTTGGGAGAGGATACTTGTTCTTGAACGTCACCAAATTCAACTGTCTGTATTCAATGCACATCTGAGGGAGCCATCCTTTTTTCATACGAACAACACTAGTGAGCCCCATAGGGATACACTAGGATGAATAAACCCCTTATTTAGAAAATCATTAAGTTGCTACTTGAGTTCCTTTAACTCAACTAGATCTATTCTATAATGAGGAATAGAATTTGGATGAGTATCTGGAACTAAGTCAATACCAAAATCTATTTCTTATCCAGAACAGGAAGATCATTCAGAAAGACCTCAGGAAACTCATTTACTACAAGAATTTAATGAATAGATAGTCCTTTCAAATTAGAATCTCTAACCTAGAAAAAATAATAAAGACGACCTTTAGAGATTAACCTTTGAGCTCTAAGATGAGAAATAATCCTCCACCTAGTAGCTAAGGAACCACCCTCCTACTCTATAACTGGTTCACCAGGGAACTAAAGACAACCTTATGAGTTTGACAATCCAAGGACGTCTAACAAGAGTGTATCCAATCCATCCCAAGAAGAACATCAAAATCCACCATATCAAGTTCAAAAAAATCAATAAAAGTCTGCCTACCACCAACAGATACCACCCATCTCCATAGACTCTCTTAACAATAACCGAGTCACCTCTCGAGGTAGAAATAGAAAAAGGATCTGAAACAATCTCAGGATCAAAACCAATAATTACAGTGACAAATAGGGTCACATAATAAAGAGTGGACTCTATATAAAGAAGACAATACATGTTACAAGAAATGAGTTATAACATACCAGTAACGATATTAGGCGATGCCTCAGATTCCTTTTGGGACGCCAAAACATACAACTTATTCTAGCCAATAGTAGAACTAGGAGTAGTAATAGAAGTAGATGTGGCACCACCTGGTGCATGAGCAGAAGATAAAGCCACCGGTATCTTATTTTCTCCCATAGCAACCTTATTAATCAGACATTCCCTAAGTCGATGTCCTGTCTGGCCATACTTAAAGTATTTGTTCCTCCCTTCATTGTAATAAACCTAATGAGGACAACCATAGAACCATCAAAGAGGGAATGAAGAAACCAATTAACCCCCACAAGACTAAGATAGGGCATCCTATGTCCAAAAATTTTCACCATCTTGATGACGCCTGCCACTCACTACTTCGAGTAAAGATAACTAGCAGTAGAAAAGGATCCAGAACTCCCCCACTTTTTTTCTACCATCTGTTTCCATCCCAACCACCCTAAGACTGAGCATCTCCCTAATCAGAAAACCTGCTCCTCTTACCCTACCAATCTCCAAACTACACTTATTTCCTCTTCTCCTCCCCTACCTGTTACATATGAATAGTCAACCTAGAAATATCCATATCATTAATTAGAAAGGTAATGTTGCTTTCCAACATCAAATACCAATTAAACACCAAAGAAAAATTTATCATTCTCGATCTCATGTCATTCATCAAAAATAGAAAATACCTTGATAGGTGCTAAAACTTCAAGGCATATTCCTTAACTGACATTCTCCCTTTCTTAAGATTCTTAAACTCCTCTATTTTTACTTGCCATAGCTCTTAAGGAAAGAAAATATCTAGAAAATATCTAAAAAAAGCATCCTAGAAGGATAACTCCTTCTCATCTCCTCTATCCCTATCGCACTCTTTATTCCATCGGTATGCAACATCTTTGAGCTGATAGGCTACAAAGTTCACACCTTCCACATTAGTATCTTGTATAACTCTGAATATATTCACCATTTCATCCAAGAAACCCTAAGAATGCTCCTCTAACTTCACACCAATAAAAGTACGAGGATTCAATTTCATAAACTGATCAACCCTTGTGGCCTCAGCAGACAACCAATAAGACGAATCCTGCTCATCCTGAGCAGCAACCAGCTGATAAATCACATGAATAAAGTGGAAAATTTTTGCACAAGTCACCTTAACCAGAGGAGGACTAGTAGAAACTAGAGAAACTCCAGAACTATTAGGGATAGGACCCTGAGATCAAAGATGAACTCCAGACGTAGGATGTACCCCATCAACATTGTCCCCAGATGGTACTGAAGAGTTTTCTTGTGTTCCAGATTGTCGAGGCATGATTTGAAAAGTGAACAACCAAGGATTAGAGAAGAATTCCACTACATAGACTCCATGCTAGAAAATAGAATACCAAGAAAGTGAAATATTCCTTAATGCCTTGTATCCTATCTTTAATGAGTGTGGCGCGCTACACACCCTTAAAAGAGACCCTAATCAACACAGATTGGTGGAATCCTAATTTACCATGAATCTAAGGCTCTAATACCAACTTAACGTGACCCGAATGGGGCCATATTGTATTAGGCATCCAAAGTCCAACCAAGACCAGACACCACCCCCGTGACCCAATTAACTACTAACTGCTCACCTTGAGTTTGATAAATTTTAAGCATATAACAAGATAGTTTAATAGCTCACATGAAGACAGTAGGATAGAATCATAACCTTGACTAACCCAAATGTTCCCAGCCATCCCATACCAACCGTCCCTCCATACCAAACAAAACCAATAACAAAACAAAGGCCATAAACTAGGTCATAACCAAATAAGTTTCAAAACATAATATGATTAACTCCAAAGTGAAAAATCGATTAAACAACCAAAAAAATAGTTAAATGGTATCATCCCCATTAATATTGTCAATGCTATGGCGGACACCAATACCATTCCCGTCCATTCCAACTCATAGAAGTACCATAAATCCTCTAACCAAAAGACTAAGAATATTTAATTGGGGAATGCCCCCAACCATAGCCAAAACCAATATCCATAAATAAAAAAAATGTCTAAAAATATTCATAACATAAAATGGAGCCTTCCAAAAAGGTGGAAGCTCACCAATTCAATCCAACAGCTATCCCCAACTCAATCACTATGAAGAAGGAGTAGAATGGTCGGTTCCTTTATAACATGGGTATCCAGCCGCCTGAAGACGGGTTTGAGAGTGATTGCTAGCATAAACACCGAATAAGGATAAAATAATGCCATTTATAAAAAAAACAACCATAAGGACATAATCATATATATATAACCATGCTGGGAAAGGGAACTGGGTATATCATGACTTTAAAACTTTTACTTGGGTTGTGTAGCTTTGCCGTCCTAAACCACCCAAGGGTTATATGGGTGAAGCTCCCATGCTAAAAGGACCCCAGTGCGTAAAGTCGCAAGACCAGAGAAGAAGACCTGGGATGACTAGTACAACCCCTAAATATAAAGTGTGACATCATGCATACAGTCACTAGGACCAATCTCACATCGGAAAATATTATTTTCAATTTTCAGTCCCCCCGAGACCTCCACCTTCCACGGCTTTTCTACACACCCTGCTATTATTACCCAATTAAAACCATTACCAAGAAACCAACCAATCCGTTAACAATTTATTAACCAAGGCCATTAATAGTGGTATCGTCATACCAACAATAACTTGCATGTTTTATCCATAACAAACCATATATAGGTTTAAAGGATTCCATGTACCCTTTATGATTTCCAATTAACTAAAACCATGGCCACCAAGGACATTCTAATCCATTTAAAACCATTTAAACCAATTGTATCATTTAGGTTTCCATTACCAAGTTTAAACCATGTATAGTTCCATTGAAAAACTAATATTAAAGTGAAAACATTGTTAAAGGCATTTTATCAAACACATTGGGGAGGATAGTATTTTCAAAACCAAAGTCCATCACCAAAGAACCATACCATTCCCGTAAAACCAATTATCCAAAACCATCATTAACACATATAAAATAATAACTAAAACATGAAAAAACCATAACCAAGCATTTATAGCAAAACCCCCCAAATCATAGATGAAAACGTCAAATTATACAATAATAAAATAATAAAAACATTGTATAAAATTATGCATTTAATTGGAACTAACAATAAGGGAAGAAAACATACCTTAATTGAAAAATTAGACGAAGATAAACCACCAAGAAGATCCCTAAATTAGTCCTCTAGTTGAAACCCTAGCTTTCTTGCCCAAAAGCTTTTGAGGGAATTATAGAGTATTTAGGAAGAGTTTCTAAGTGTTAATGAATATAATAATAGGGTAACTAACCTCCCAAGTAGGTTAGAATTTATGGGAACTTATTAGTATAAGTGGGGAAATGTCATGAATACCCCTACATAAGATGCACAAAATCCTGCCACAGGGGTATGACTGACCTTCACAAGTCGTACCCTTCGATACCAGTCATACCCACCACTCATATCCTAAGTCTTAAACCTTAGACCCAATATTTTATAGTGTAAGACTCATCCTACTCATGTCGTATAGACAACATATGATCCGTACCCTTCACCCGTATCCCTAGCAAGATAGAATCATAGAAGGTTTGAACACATTTGACCATATGAGTCCTGGGTATGACTCGTACCCTGAATTACGGCTCACGGTGAGATAATAGTACTTAGATCAAACTTATGTTACCAAGTCTAAGGTTAAGTAAAGAAACCAAATGATCTGTATCCAATCATACGACTTCTACCACTAATTAGTACATTTTCTAGAGACCAAAATCCATCCCACAAACCAACATTATTCAGCATATGACTGGACCATACAATCTAAACCCCAACATACATCTCATACTCATGAGTCTATTGGGTCTAGAAACCAGAATTTCAGGAAAGGCACTATTAACTTTTGTTGATCAGTCAACCAATCAGTTCTATCCAACTTATCATTCTAGTTATAGTCATATACGTTTATGCATCTTAATTTCTTCCACTTAACCGAAATTTACTTAAGGTTCTTAAGTAATATTTTCATATTATCTTATCACAATCGATCCTCCTATCTATCTTTTAACAAAAATATCTCATGCTTCAAATGTACACAATATCTAGTTCACCCTTTTTAAAGTGTTAAAGACTAGTTCTATAGATTTGAAGATCACCTAATTCTTCTACTACAACACTCTTTGACATATTAACTTTATAAATTATCAAGCAAGTCATACAAACACAAACACCTATCAAGTGATCCATATAAAACACAATAATACATAATTATATCATTATTACACTATTTCAATTTTTTATTCGTCCAAACTCCATGTTCATAAGCTTGAACATGAAATATCCCATCAACTATAGATATTACATACAACTAATCCAAGTCTACTACACATTAAACCATAACCTACCTGTGCTCCAAGATGCCGCAATAGGTAAGCTACATCATGATAATTTTCTTTTTTCTTCATATGTCTGAAGGCTAAATAATCTATTAAATAATAAATATAAGACTAATTGATAAATACTTTTGGAATTTAAACGCTCTATTCTTTCCTTATTTATAGTGCCTAACATTAATCAAAGGAGAATTAATCACTAACTAGCTCTATCAAGCTCAATTCCTCTCCATTAATGGTGTTTTTAATCTAAAGGCCCCACTTTTGTTGAACTCAAGATCTCCAACCATCAAAGTTCATATTTTTGAACTATAATTTCATTCTAGAAAGAGTTATTTTATAATCAATTCTAGGTTAATAAGTACAACCATAGGTTTTCTTAATGATTTCATGAACCTAGGAATCTAAACTACAAAAATTTCACCATAATTTCCCGTTATAGTGACTTTGGAATATGAATGGACTAATTAGTGTGAAAAAGAAGTAAAATCTTACCTCAATGAAGTATTTCCACCCCTAACCATTAGAAAATCACCTCTCTAGAGATTAGAAATGAAATATTTATGTTTTGAGGATGAAAACCATAAAAACTAGCTTCAAATACTCCTATGTTACTGCTACAACAGTTTGATTACCGCTATAGCAGTACTATTATGGTGGTTAAATTTTCAACCCAAATAGTGTTTAGAAAAATATTCATAACCTTTTACTCCAAAATTAGATTAACAAATGATTAGGTGTGTTGGAAAAAAGACTCAATGCTATTTTATTTGGTGGCTATTTTTCCCTATAACACTTTGTATTTAAGGAGATATGCTGATGTAAAGTTATCTAAAGTTTAAACTTAACTTAAAACACAATCATAAGAACACTTTCAACTTAAATTTGTGTTAAGGGTATTGTAGAACCTTGGTATATGTCCAATGCACACCTATACTAAAGAATTATTCTAATAACTTAGGATGATAGAGGTTATTATAATTATACCATAGATATTTTCACTAATGATGGAATGATCATTAAAGATACTTACAAGCACAAACTTTAACTTCAAAGTGCACTCATAAATGGATCTACATAAGAAGGATGTAGAAAGTAGGAACGAGTACAATTAATGTGTACTTAATAGAATCATAGGCCAACCGTACTTAATGATGAAACTCGGAGGGTTGCACCACACAGTGAGGGACTAGGTCCCTTAGAGTCAGTTACAAACAATAACACAAAAAAAGATATCAGACAACTAAAACTTTGTAGGAATTTAAAAACACAAGGATTTAACATGGAAACTTCCTTACTCAAGGGAGAAAAACAATGGCTTTCCCTCACAAGCACTTTAATAATTCACTATAATCAACCCTTTGATAACAAATTTGATTTGAACCTAACTTTAGGCTCCACCAACTTTTAATAACTCTACTACAAGAATACCTTGACAACTCTGCCAATAACATGCCTAACTCTGTTCTTCACCTTCTTGTAATAACTTTACTGCAAGTCTGCCTTGATAAGTCAGCCAAGAACTCTCATTAATATTGATTAACTCTAATCAATATTGAACTAAGGTAACTCTACCTAAGATCTCTCAACAACAAAAGATGACATTAATTTTATAGCATCAGTAATTCAATTACAAACCAGGACTCTACTTAAGAAAACTCACTCAATCTTTCAGTACATAAGAAAATCAAGAGCTTGAGCACTGTTGCAAAGTTGAGTTTTTGCCAATTTTTTCTTGAATAATCAGATTATAAAATCCATTTAATTGAGAAGGATTTTGTTCCTTTTATATTGTAATAATGATTAGAGTAGAAATCTTATTGGACCAAGTGTCCATGAAAGGTACACATCTCACCTGCACAGTTTGTTACACTTGGTGAAAAAACTATGCAGGTCATGTGACAACTATGTATTTCCATGAAGAGCAGGGACCTGGTCACTTGTTACCAGTTGTTCATCATCAAAACAAGATATAGAAATTATTCCCCTTTTTTTATGTTGACAAACCATAAAACCTGACCACAAATCTTTGAAGTATCAAATTTATTAACTTTAAGCAGTTGGAGTGATTACCACTACTGTTAGTGAATGTTCCTTCTATCATTATGCACTTTGCTTATTCTTGTCAATATATCATGCAACATAGGGACATGTTCCCTTCTTGTTAATTTATACCAATATTCATTTTATTCCCTATGCCAATATGTCGTACTTACTTTACCATCATTACATTAAGTACATATCACTTATCACCTGCTTGGTACCTGGTCCTAGTATATTTTTTACCACAACCAACATAGTCCCTACAACATAAATAAAGTATTCACCCTTTTGGCATTATTGAAAAGTGCTAATAGTAAACTAAGAGTAAAATAATCATAAGTTAGTTCACTCATGTCCACTGGGGCAACACTATCATGAAGAACAATATTAAAACTAAGGAAGAGACAAATGAAACACACAAACTGTGATTCATTCATATTAAAAAGTTAAGTATCATTGTAGTGCATCATTTAGATATTCCAAAGAAAAAGCCACATGAATCAAGTAAGATAAACTAGTAAAGGATTTTGGAAGAGAGTTTGGAAAAGTAGAGCTATGATATTTTTATTTGTAGCATGACAGTGCCATAATTCCTTGGTTAGATGCCTTATCTCTGCATTCAAGCTAAGGACCTCATTAGTTAAAGTTAAAACTCTTTTTTTTAGTTCAACATTCTCAATTGTAATCACTTTAGAGACAAATGGATTCCTTTTGGAAAGAAGATGAATTGTCACTCATAGTTTGCTAATTTCTTCATCCTTGGAAGTTGAGTTAAACTTGAGATCTTCTATTTCTTTGTTGAGCTCCCCTTGAGAGATATTACCTGATTTTTTTTTCACACACTTAGTTTTAACCCGTGCCTTCATACCAAAAATTTGTGACATTGTTCCATGAGTTCCATTTTCATAGAAAATAACAAAATGATACAACACTTTGTTCAACTAGTATCCTTAAGGCATGCCATAGTTCAATTTTTCCAAAGAACAACTTTAAGAATGTGTTACATCATTAATGTAGGTAAACTAATAAACTCAAAACAACTAAGTCACACCATCACATACAAATTAGTAGATGAAGTAATGTTTCTTTTTTAGACTTGGGTAGAATTACTTTATTGAAAAAATCAATGACTAATTACAGCTCGGTCTTGAGAAATTTCATATTCACTGAAGCCACAAATTTCCATTTGACTTTTGATGCTTTTTCTAACATTGAGAGTTGTTTCTTTGAGACAGTCCTCACACAACTTATAAGAATATCCATAATTCTCCCAAGTTACTCAACATCAAGATTTAGCTTCTTTTCTTGAACTTCAATAATCATGCTCAATTTGTCTTCAGAAAAGTCCAATGTGGAATAGAATTCCATAACTACCTCAACAAAGACTTTGGGAATGGCTTCTTCCATCATATTGAGCCATTCTTGATGTTTAAAAAGTTCAACCAATTCCATCATTCCTGATTTTATTAATATACTTGAATAAAAAATCCTTCCATTTAGTACCTTTTGAATTCTCAAAAACCTATTTCTAACTTCCTTGGCTACAACCTTACTTCTATCCCTATTTTTCCTTCTAGTATAAGTAATCACAAATTCCCTTTCATCCACTTTCCTCCTTTTTATATAAGGTCCCTCAAGAGTCTCCTACTTTTCAGTAAAACTTCACGACTTTTCTCTAGAATTTCATGGTGTTTTAATAATATTTTGTTTCTTAGGACCTAATCTTCTCTTTATTAAGATATTTAATGGTAGGATGAGATTTTCAGCAACCCAGGCATCATCAATAAATGTATTATCAGAAAATTTTTAGGGTTTAGGGATCATTCTTCATCAATAATTTGAGTAAACGAGGGGTTTGGCTTCGGAAGAGTAGGAGCTAAAGGGTGTTTTTCAAGAGAATTTGAGAGAGCACTTTCATTAATGTAAGCTCAGTTTTCTTAGAATGACACAAAAATGGGGAATTTGTAGCCATTTGTAGATCCTTTCCACAGGAGGACTGTTTATGAATGGACTATTCTTTTTGACAAGAAAAGCAATGGGTATAGCTAGATTTAAAGGATGAAGTAAGAATTAGAAGGTTTTTGAAAGAATAAGATATTATCAATTTCAATTTAGTGGTGACTTATCCTTTTATTTAGAATAAGAGAATTTTCTAACATAGGAAGAGAGAGAGGACACGACTTTATCTATTAGAACAAAAAATATTGCACATTCATAATACTAACTTGAGAGAGGGGACCAGGTCCATTTCTTTTGAGTGAAGCCTCACTTTGTTTATGTCATATTTGTCTTTCTCCAAAGTTGTTTCCATGGGTGTATACCTGCAAAGGTATGATACATAGTTAGACAAACAAGTACATATTCTATCAAGGATACCTGTCTACTGATCATAGACATTTTTAGGGAGAACAAATTGTTCATCTAATAGGTCAAGTAATTTTGATCAGTCCCAGTCTCATCCTATTCTTCAAAAATTATTCCTTGTGAAGAGATTAAGTAAAGATGTCTGCTATTTGATTCTCAGTCTTATAGAACATCGTGTAAATAGCTCCCTTCTTAAAAATTGATGTCTCACATCAATGTTCTTGGTTCTCTTATGTTTCACTAGATTCTTGGCCATGTCGAGAGTAGTTGTGTTATCACACATCTGAGGGATAATGTCTTAGACAATACCGAAGTCCTTCAGTTACTGTTTGATCCATAATAATTGAGTACAACAAGAAGCTACAACTGCATACTCATCTTTAGTAGTAGATAAAACAACTGAATTCTACATCTTAGAATGCCCGGAGATTAAAGAAGAACCTAGAAAATAAGCCATTCCTGAGGTACTTTTTCTATCTACTGGATATCCAACATATTTAGCATCTGCATATCCTACAATATTAAAGCTATCTCTGAAAGAAAAATACAGTACCAGGTCCATAGTGCCTCTTAGGTACCTAAGAATTGATTTTGCAATTTTTAAATGAGACTCATTAGGAGAGTTCTGAAATCTTGCACTTATTCCCAAACTAAATACAATGGATGGCCTACTTGTAGTGAGATATAGTAATGATCCAATAATCTCTCAATATATGGTCCGATTAACCGAGGGACCAAATTCATTATTATCCATATTAGATTTGGTTCCAATTGGAGTTTTAATTGTCTGGGCATCTCTCATGTTGTATTTCTTCAATAATTCCTTAATGTATTTCTCTTGTAAATTCATTATTCCTTGAGAACTTTGCTTGATCTGCAAACTTAATAAGAAAATTAGTTCTCCCATTAAGCATATTTCATACTCACTCCCCATTGGCTTTGCAAACTCTTCACACAGGGATTCAGAAGTAGCTCTAAATATAATATCACAAACATAAATTTAAACAATTACTAAACTACTACCTCTACACTTTAGAAAAAGGGTATTTTCAATTTTCCCTCTTATAAAGACATTTTCTAGAAGAAACTTTTAAATTCTATCATACCAAGCCATTGGAGATTGTTTAACCCATAGAGAGTTTTGTGCAATTTGATTACATGATGAGGAAAATCTATATCTTTAAAACTTAAAGGATGTTTGCCATTTACTTCCTCATTTAATTTTCCATTAAGAAATTTACATTTTACATCAATTTGGAAGATTTTAAATCCCACATTGGTATTAAAATCAATAAGAATCCTAATAGCCTCTATCCTTAAGACAGCGGCAAATGTCTCACCATAATCTATTCCTTTCTCTTGGTTATACCCTTGAACAAATGACATTGTTTTATTTTTGTTGATAGTTCCTTTTTCATCCTACTTATTTCGGTGCACTCACTTAGTCCCAATAAATATTCTGTTAACAGGTCTGGGGACCAGGTACCAGACTTTACTTGTTAAAAATTGTTGAAGATGCTTTTGCATTGCATTGATCCAGTCACATCTTGCAAAGCTTCATTTATACTTTTTGTTCAATTTGAGATAGGAATGTTGGGAATGCCCTGGAATTTATAGCTTTAGCTTTTGTTAATATTCCAAAGGTGTAGTCAGATTCTCATGTGGATGAGAAGATTTGTGCCTCCAGTTTGATCTTCTAAGATTAGCTCCACTGGGACCAGGTCCTTAAGGCATTTGACTGAATCTTTTTTGATGTTCTTCAACTGTAGTTGGGTTCAGTGACTGTTACCTAATATCACCATCACTCCCATCATTCTAATTTGTATCATTTACCACTTGACCATGATCTTCAGTACTATCATCTCTTTGAACGGGAATGAGTTCTTAAATTTCTGATTCTTCACCATCACCTGGATTCAGTAGCTTTCTTAACTCATCAAAGACCACATGGACACATTCTTCAACACATATAGTTCTTTTGTTGAAAACTCAATATTCTTTCCTAAGTTAGGAATAGCCCACAAATACTGCTTCATCACTTTTTAAGTCAAAATTTCCGAGATCATTATTTCTATTGTTTTAAACAAAGCATTTGCACCCAAAAGGTCTAAAGTAGTGCATTTTAGGAATTCTATTAAACCCAAGATCATATGGGGTCATGTTTAGAAGTAATAAAATTAACCACCTATTTCTCATAGAGCAAGCAGTGATTACAGCTTCAGCCAAAAAGTTCATTGGAAGTCCACTATCAATCAGCATGGTCTTGGTAATCTCTATGAGGGTTCTATTCTTTCATTCTGTACTCCATTTTTCTGGGGAGTCCATATAGAAAAGAAGTTATGACTAATTACATTATCAACATAAAACTTTCAATATGGGAGTTTTCAAATTCATTTCCATGATCAAATCTTAATTGAGTAATCTTACTAGTTAGCTTCATTTTAATTTACTTGGTAAAAGTAACCAAAACCTCATAGGTTTCATCCTTTGTTCTCAAGAACATTGTCCATTTGAACTTTGGGTAGTCATCTACAATCACAAACACATACTTCTTTCCACTTCTACTTTGGACTTTAACACATCCACATAGATCCATATGTAATATCTCTTGAGGTCTAGAAGTACTCGCCTTCTTCTTTAGATTAAAGGAAGACATGTTTGTTTGCCTTTGACACTGGCATTACACACCTATTTATTTGTAAATTTTATCTTTGGGATTCTATGGACCAGGTCCCATTACACAACTTGTTTAGCAATGAGGAGCTTAAATGTCCCATCCTTCTGTGCAATAATTCAGCATCTTGACTTTTAACACTTAAGCAAGTTAATTCCCCATCAACCACAGACTCCAAATAAACCACATACATATTTTTTATTTTATTGGATTTGTGAATAACTTTCCAAAATTTCAAGCATGACACCGTACATCCATCAACTTAAAATTTTACCCTACAACCTTTATCATAGATATGAGAAATACTTAGAAGACTATACTTGAGTCCATTAACATAGTATATATCTTCTATTGCTTGATAAGAGGATCTTCCTCTTTTCCACACCATAAATATAGACCTTTATGTCATTTACAAAAGAAACACCTCTACCTTAAAGTCTCTTGACAAAAAGAAAGAAATTAGTCCTCCATGTCATATGCTTTGAACATCCATTATCCATGAACCAGTTTTGACTGCATTCCCCTTCTTCTATCTCATTTTGTTCTTCATCTTCAGTGTTTGCCAAGAAAGAAACCAAGGAATCATAGATAACCATGTATTTCTCCACAGTCAGTATGGACACATATTCAACCTTCTCAGTTTCATCCAATATATATAAGGATTTTCCACACACTGCTAGATCCTACCTACCTGCATAATTAGTTGAACTTTTTATTCTTGATTTTATAGGGACCTGGTCCCTTTTCTTTCGTTTATCAACACTAGTCCTGATATATTCCTGATAATTATTTTTGGGTTATAGACAATCTTAAATAAATGATTAGGACTTCCATATTTGTGTCAGACTTCAACAATGCCACCCTTTTTGCTGCTACTTTCTTTTTTTTGAAACTGACAATTTTTCATGATAGCTTTAATAATTCTTCTATCCATATAGGTAACATCAGAGTCTTCTTTACTTGAATATGATCTTGAAGCCTTCAAATCCAGGGATTTTTCATTTTTTTCTTCCGTCTTCACTTGTTTAAATGTAGAATGTCCTTCTTCAAGATTAGGTGCAGTAGCCATGATAACCAACAAAATCTAGGTGTAAACTTTTTTGAGTGTTCTGCCTCTGATATGAATTGATTAATCTCGGAGGGTTACACCACAAATTGAGGGACTAAGTTCGTTAGAGTCTGTTACAGGTAATAACGCTGAAAAGATACAAGAAAGCTAAAACTTTGCTTGAATTCAAAAACACAAAGATTTAACTTTGAAACCTCCTTGATCATAGGAGGAAAAACCATGGCATTCCCTCACAATCACTTCAACAATTAACTATAATCAATTTTTTGATTAAATACTTGATTTTAACCTAACTCTAAGCTCCACCTGCTTGTAATAAGTCTAATACAAGCCTACCTTTACAACTCATTAAAAAACATGCCTAACACTAGGATTCACTTGCTTGTAATAACTCTAATACAAAACTGCCTTGAAAGCTTTGCCATGAACACTCAATAATATTGATTAACTCTAAAAAAATTTAAACTCAGGTAACTCTACCTAATCACTCTAAAGAACACAATATTACATTATTCTTATGGCATGAGTAATTCAATTAAAAACAAAGACCGTAGTCAAGAACTCACACACTCTTTCAGTACTTAAGAAAGTCAGGAACTTGAGCACTATTGCAAAGTTGAGATTTTGCTATATTTTGGTTGATTAATCAAATTGAAAAAACAACTCAGCTGATAATCATTCTTTTTCTTTTATAGTGCAAGCATTCTTAGTGTAGAAATTTCATTGGCCCATGTGTCCACAAAAATTACATATCTCACCTGTATATTTTGTTACACTAGACGACAGATCTGTGTAGGCCATGTGAAAACTATATATTTCTATGAAGACCCAGGGACCTAGTCTTTTGTTGTTAGCTAATCATCATCAAAATAATATATATCACTTAAGAAGAATTGAATCAGACAAAGAATGACAAAATAATACCCCTACACGCAGAAAAGTCTAAGAACTACAATATCTAAAAAAATATCAGAATTTATCTTAATTACAACAAGTCAATGATGATACAATGGAATGATATATAATTGCCAATTTATACTGAGATGCACCCTCTCCCAAAATATGCTATGAGATAGGGCCCATAGGGGATTCACGAGATTCGTATATTAGGCTTGGACTCACTGATACTTATATATAGACATACATAATTTGTTAGACTTGAGTGAGAGTATAATAAGTATCGAATACTTAGACTCAAATTAGGATTTCAAAAACTCTTGATAAACACTTATAGAAAGTAAGTCAATATTTTTGTTAGTCATTGTTCCCAATTTATGATATTAGTTAATATGCATGAATATTAAAGTAAAATAAAGCAAGATTGTAATGACCCTCTAGGCCATTTTATACATTTCCACACATTTTCACCATCTAGAGATGTCTTTTAGATACCTAAAGTCGTTTATGACTTGATGAAACATATAGTTCAGTTATCAGGCAACTTTTTATATTTTAAGAGCCAATTTTCTATTTTAAAGTATTCACTTATGAGAATTGTCTATCATATGAAAACTTCAGCGTAATGAACTTGTATACCAATTTTTATAGTTCCATCAACTCTGAAATGTTAATTTTAGGCTAGGGGGACCTTTGGTTAGTGTTGCATGTCTTTCAGGCTCATTTTTGGGCTATTGGTAAAAAATTGATAGGAATGGCCCATGGTGTGGGCCCCATATTTTGTCCAAATAGCCACTAATGGAAATTTTGAGTGCACCATTGATTCTATAATATCACACTTTTTAGGGTAGCATAATTTATTGGCATTCACTAGATTTTGAATGAATTTTAAGAGGTCGATGGAGACTTCAAATTTTCCAAGTCTCAGCTGGTGAATCTACTAAAGATGCACTTAGGTAACTTTAACGAAGTCTACCTCACAGCTAGACGGTCAGATAAGAAACCACGCTTGCCAGTTCCACTGCTAAAGTAGAGCCCAGATCTCTAATGCAGAGGCATCTTAAGCGGTTCTTTGTCCTCTTTTGAGAAAAGAGGCATACCCTAATATGTACCGCTAAGTGATACTTGACCAATTTAGTGATGTCTACTTAAGAAGTCAACTGACCGCAAAAGCAGCACTTAAGAGGCTGTTAAATGCCTATTTTGTTTGATTTTTATTCTATTTTCTAATTAATCTCAAGAGGTAAAACCTAGAGAGTGTGGAAAATTAGGAGAGAAATTATTTGGAGATTTTGGGGTGTTTGTAAGCTTAGATTTCTTTTTTTCTTGTTAAATCTTTATAAGTTTCCATTGAATTCTTTGTTTATTCTTTAATTTATTCCCAAAATTCTTAGATTCTTGTTTAGTAGAATATGGAATCATTTTAGCTCTGAATTTATCCATTCTTAAGAGTAAATGATCTTTGAGAATAGTGGGACATGTTGATAGATCAGAAAGTTCAATTCTACAAGTGGGCCCCATATAGGATTTTGACACAATTTTGGATTTCAAGTATAAAAATGCAATATAAGTACAATTGTTCTTGTATTAATGACTAGATTACCATTTTATAGTGTGGAATCACGTGAAAGCTTTGCTGAAATTGAAATCATTGATTTAGTAGACCTCACTGGGCTTTCTTCGACATCAAGGTACACTAGGTACACTTTTCTCTTATATTTGTCTTAATTATTATATTAAAGTGATAGTATGCTAGTTTTGGGATTGGAATCAGGTCTTAGATATATATTTTTTATGATTTGAATTATTTAGCTAATTAAGTAACAAAAATTAGGCATAATTAACTTAATTACACGTTCTTTAGATAGAATTGTTGTCATAGGACTAAAAAGTTGGTTATTTAATATCTAGTAATGAAATTAGATACCTTAGCCTAGTTTGGAAAGAAATTTACCTTAGAATGGATTTTAGGGTTAGAAGTGGGCCTCTATGACCCATCTTAGGCAAATATTACAATTAATTCCATGTTGGATCAATAGAGGTTGAACTTATTTAGATACATGATGCTTTATTTGTAATTACCCTTCAGGTCATTTTCTATGTTTTTGGTTATTTTCGTTGTTAGATCTTTCTAATTATTTCCCAAGTCACTTATGACTTGCTGGGACTGATAGTTCCATTATCGATCAGTTCATTTGGTTTGTAGAGAAAAATCCCTATTTTAAAGTATTTGCTGGTTCAAATTAGCTACAAGCAAAAACTTTATTCAAACAACCTCGTATGCAAATTTTGACTATTCCAACAGCTCCAGATTATTGACATTAGGTGTGGTGGACCTTTGGTTTGTGAATCTAGATATCCTATCTTAGTTTTGGGTAGAGTTTACATTATAATGGACTTTAGGGATTAAAAGTGGGCCCTTCGGCATGTCTTAGGCAAATACATGAACTAGGTTTGGTAGACCTTTATAGACTCATTATACATTTTGAAATTCTTATTTTGAGGCTTAAAGAGACTAGATGCCTAATAGTCTTGATGTTTTGATATTGGGAGTTGATGGTAATTACAGTAAAATCCCATATTTATAATTTTATGATGTGAATACTAGGTTGAGTCTGGCTATTGATGCTAAAATTGATGATATATGTTCCGGTTTAAGTTTGGAAATCGATTATGATAGTGATGACATATGTACCAGTTTGAGTCCAATAATTAATTGTGATATTGAGGATATAAACACCCGTTAGAGTCTGGAAGGGGGAGTGGTTCTAGTATGGCATATTATAGATGGGTTCTCAATGATATCACAAAAGTTTGCAGATTATGGTTGGTCAGTTATGTATCTTTCTTGATATTACCCTCTAGGCTTATGGAGGCCAACATTAAGTAATTTACTTTTTCATATTTATTGGCTTATGAGGGAAAATTTGCTAGTTATAATTGGATGTTATGTATGTCATTATTCTGACTTAATTATTCAATTATGTACAACAAGGTGGGAGTTAATTCTAGGTTTGATCTTTTACTTGACTTAGTTATGTTATCTTGCATCCTATCGTATATATATTATGATTTATCTCAATAAGCTGATGATGCTTACTGCTTGTGGTTTTAGTACTCATACTATACCTTTGTACCTTTTTGGTGAATACCCTAGTACTAGTTGCCACAACTTTTTCCAGGATCATGTTGTGGTGGATTTCAGAGATAGAGTAAGCTGTTTCAGTCGGAGTTGCCCTTTTTTCTTCTATTTATCTATGTCTAGTCTTATTCTTCAATATAGATTGTACTGATAATTTTAGAACTTATGGTATATTTTAAATAGTTCTTATACTGACTCTACTAGGTTGTTGAATAGTATTCTTTGTTATATCTATCTTTCAAACTATTCCTATTATTGTACTTATTTATGAGCTATATTATCTATTTCACCCTTTTAGGGCATTCCGTACCATGTTATCCCATTGTAATAAGTCTTGGGCTACCATTCAGCTTACCTATCAGTGGTATAAATTAGGTGCCATCATGACTCAAAAATTGGCCACAAAGTCATAATGGTAGTGCTCTAGATTACTGACAAAGGTCAACCTTGTATCAGTGATCACCTTGGTCAGGGTAGTGGTCATTCTTCAAAGGTTTTTAATATGATTATTCTAGTCATGGTGGTTATTCTAGGTCAACCAGATCTTTTGGTTATAGTATAGTTCGTGGGGCATGTTATGTTTATGGATATTTTGGTCATTACTCGCGCGAGTTCCCTATTCATAGATTGTTACCTCTGCCCTAAGTGTTCCCCATATTTGAGTAGTTTATCCCTCAACTAGAGGTGGTCTACATTGGCATAGAGGTAATCCCCAGGGTGCTCGTAGAGGTTCTCAGGAAAGTAGGGTAGGTGATCGATAAGAAGGTCAGTCAGGTGTTTGGCGTGGTAAGCTATATATAGTAGCTTCTAGGCCCGAGGTTGTGTCTTCAAGTTCTATTATCATAGGTATGATTTTGGTGTTCCATCATTCGGCCTTTGATTTATTTGATCCGAAACCCACTTACTCTAAAGTGTCTTCATATTATGCTCCACTATTAGAGTTATATTGAGATTTATTATCCATTCCTTTATGTGAATCTACTCCTGTGGGCAATGTTTTAGTAGTGGATCGAGTTTTTAGATCATATGTTATGACTATTAGAGATGTTGATTGTCATAGAAATCACATTATATTAGACATGGTAGATTTTGATGTGATTCTGGGCATGGAATGGTTGCCCCACTATCATACGATCATGGATTATTTTACCAAGTCTATTACCTTTGCCATGATCGACATACACCTAATTGTGTGGCAGGGAGCTGTTAGCCATGAGTCGACAAGGATTATTTCTTATATCAGTACTAGGAGACTTATCTCGAGGAGTTGCGAGTCTTATCTCATTTATATTCAAGATGTTAGTATGAAGAGTCCATCACTTGACTCTGTTCCTATATTTTATGAGTTTCCTGATGTTTTCCCCACCGATCTTCTTAGCATTCCTCCTGCCCATGAGATTGTGTTTTTATTGATATTGAACCTGTCACCCAACCTATTTTTATAGAACCTTATTGTATGGATCCGACCGAGCTTAAGGATCTAAATTCTCAGATTTAGGATCTTCTTGGCAAGGGTTTCAATTGACTGAGTGTGTCCCCTTGGGAAGCTTCTATGTTGTTTGTGAATAAGAAGGATAACTTCATGTGTATATGTATTAATTATAGACAACTTAACAAGGTGATGTCTAAGAACCGTTATCTAATGCCTTATATTGATGACTTGTTTAACTAGATTCATGGTGCAATAGTGGTTTCTTAGATTGACTTGAGGTCTAGTGACCATCAGTTGAGGATTTGGGCCGAGGATATATTGAAGAGTGCCTTTAGGACCCGTTATGGCCATTACAATTTCTTTGTGATATCCTTTAGGCTGACTAATGCCCCAATAGTGTTCATGGATTTGATGAACTGAGTGTTCAGACAATATTCATATTCCTTCATGATTGTGTTCATCAGCTAAATCCTTGTGTATTCTAGGAGTATAGAGGAGCACACATAGCATCTTAGGGTAGTGCTTTAGACTTTGAGAGACCATTTGATTTTTGCCAAGTTTTTTAAGTCTGAGTTTTGTCTTGAATCTATGATTTTCCTTGGGCATGTGGTGTCTAAGCATGGAATTATAGTGGACCCTAAAAAAAATTAAGTATATTCGTTATTGGGCCTGACCCATATCTCCTATTGAGATTCTTAGCTTTATCGGCTTAGCCAATTATTATAGATAATTCATTGAGCGATTTGCTACAATTTCAGAACCTATGACTAGATCAACTCACAAAAAGGTGACTTTTTAATGGTCCAAGAAATGTGAGTCGAGCTTTGGGAAGCTCAATGGGTGACTTACTTGGACTCCTATTTTGGCTCTTCCTGTTGAGGATGAGGGATTTACCATACATTGTTATGCTTTGAGTGTTGGTTTTGGTTGTGAAATTAATGCATTATGGTTGTGTTATTTCCTATGCTTTGAGGCATCTTAGGTTGCACGAGTGCAACTACCTCACGTAAGATTTAGAGTTGGTTGTGGTAGTTTTCGCGTTTAAGATTTGGACTCATTATCATTATGGTGTGTACTGTGACATTTTCATAAATCATCTTAGTCTTCAGCATTTTATGACCAAGAGAGATCTTAATGCTAGGAAGCATAGAAACATGAAGATTCTTAAGGATTATGATATCTCCATTTTATATCATTCGGGCAAAGTGAAAGTAGTAGCAGATGCCTTGAGCAGGATTGTAGTGAGTATGGGTAGCTAGGCTTGTATTTCAGTTTCTCAAAAGTCATTGGCGTTGTACATTAAGTATTTGTCCAACTTAATGGTACTAATTGACATTTCAGACCATGAGAGGATTCTTTTTAGTGTTGAGGCTATGTCCTCACTATTTCAGTAGATTTTGGATCATTAGTTGATGATAAGAGACTTTTGAATCCTCTGTGATCAAGTGTTGAGTGGTTATTCTTAGAGGGATACCATAGATTCTTAGAGTATCTTGAGCTTTGATCATCCCATTTGTATCCCAAGGATTGATGACTAGATTTCAGTTGATTTTGCATAAGGCTCACAACTCAAGGTATTTTATTCATCAGAGTACATACAATATGTATAGAGACTTGAGAAAGAATTATTGGTGGAGTGGGATGAACAGAGATGTGGCAAACTTTATAGCTCAATGACTATGTTGTCAGTAGGTGAAAGCCGAGCATTAGTGAACTGTGGGGTTGGTTTTGTGGTTGCCCATTTTTGAGAAGAAATGGGAGAGGATTACTATGGAATTTATTTGTGGTTTTGCTTGCATGTCCCATGGTTTTTATGGTATTTGGGTTATTATGTATCGATTGACCAAGTCAGCCCATTTCATTGATATTCAGATGTCCTTCAGTGCCGAAAGGTTAGCCCATATCTATATGTGTGAGATAGTCTATTTGCATGGTATGACTATATCCATTATTTTAAACCAGGATTTCGTGTTCAGTTATCTATTTTTGACAGCTTTATGGGGGGAGTTGTGTGTCTATATGGATCTTAGTACATCTTTTCATCCTCAAACTAATGGCCAGTTGAAGCAGACTATATAGGTTCTCAAGGAAATGCTTCAGGCTTGTGTTATGAATTTTGGAGGTCAGTGGGAGTAACGCTTAGCCTTGACAGAGTTCACAGATAATAATTGTTATCATTCAAGTATCAAGGTTGTTCCTTTTGAGGCTTTGTTATGGTAGGTGATGTTGTTATCTAATTTGATGGTTTGTGACTTTCGAGGTTAGACTCTGTGGTATTGATTTACTTCTGGAGTCTTTGGTTAGAGCTATGGAGATTCAGCACAGGCAGCGAGTGGCTCAGAGTAGGCAGAAGGCTTATTCATATCATGGGTTTGTGCCTGAAGATTTGGAGTTGGGGATTGTGTATTGCTCTGTGTACTTCCCAGGAAAAGTGTAATAAGGTTTGGCAGAAAGGGAAGATCAGCCTAGATTGGACCCTTTGAGATCCTTTGCATGGTGGGTGAGGTGGCTTATTAGTTAGCCTTAGCCTCAAATTTTTCTATTGTCCATCTGATTTTCTATGTTTCCATGCTAAGGCAATACATTCCTGATCCATCTCATGTTCTCAGATGGGATTAAGTCCAGTTTGATGAGCAGTTGATCTTAGTGGAAGATCCTGTACTTATTTTGGAAAGTGATATCATGTGATTTTCACACTAGGGAGATTCTTGTAGTTAAGGTTCAGTGGAGGGACTGCCCAATAGAGGAGGCTACATAGGACATCAAAAGTGAGATACGGACACAGTAACCTCACCTATTCGAGGCTTCAGGTACATCCTAATCCTTTACCTTTATGGATGAAAGTTCCTTTAGTAGTGGATATAGTAATGACACTTCAAGTCCTTTCTATCTTTTCACTTATTTTCACTGTTAGAGATTTCCTATAGCAGTCAAAGTCATTTATGACTTCCTGAGACTGACAATTTGGTTACCATGTAGTTCATTTGGTTCTTTGAGCCAACACCATATTTTAAAGTCTTCACTGGTTTAAATTGGCTATTGGGAAAATTTTTTAGTCAAACGACCTCATATGCAGAATTTGACTATTCCAACAACTCTGGAATGTAGACGTTACATTAGTGGGCCATTAGTTTGGGTCTCGAGGCACCCGAGCTCATTTAAGGACACTGGTACAAAGTTATTAAAATAGAATATAGGTGTGGGGCCCACTATTCCTCTAAAATATGCTGCATGGAAATTTGACTGTGCCATTGAGTTTGAAACATCGAATTTGATAGGGTAGCATAGTCCATTTTCGTATATGGGATTCTGTATGAATCCTGAGGGGTTGGCGGAAACTTGGAAATTTCCAAGTCTCAGCTGGTGTTGGTGCACTCACATTCTTGACTCACCGATTTCATAAGCAATTAATCAGCATGCGACAAGTGTCACGTAAGCAATGAGCTTATCTCATAAGTGACATCCTCAACAACTACACAAGAATTGCGTATGCGACCGTTGGGTATTTTGTAAACAATAGGATAACAATCATACAATATCATGTATGAGATTGCCAGATCGTGAACGGAATTCTCGTGTACCTGGGAAAGGTATAAATATCCCCTTTGGTTCATTTTTACCATGTCTCATCCACTCTAATATCATTTAGCTCTTAAAATTGGGAAATCTTAGGAATATCAATGTGGGTGCTTTTTGGAGCTTGTGTCACGACCCAAGGCTATCCCCTAGTCGCCTCAATGGTGCTTACGATCATAAGTGACCACAAGCTTACCCATGAGCTAGTACCTGCTGGGAACACTGAATAAATATGAACATAAAACCTATGTGCAAGATAAACCAAGAAGGAAATATAAATCTGAATACTGAAATACCGAATTAATCATAAGTCTGAAACATCTGATAAATACAGAAAGCAACTGAATGACTATGTAACTAAACGTCTGAATGTTTGAAAGCCTCTAAACTGATTGAAGAGTTGATGGAAAATCCCCCAACTAACTCTGACTGACTAAATAAAATGAAATACTAAAATAACTGAACAAACATAACATGTCCACAATGGATGAGGACTCACCACTGTGGCTGCTAGATTATGCTGAGCTATCTACAAGCATTCGGAAAACTATGCATCTGAACCTATGATATAAGACATCATAGCTCAAAGAAGAGTATGTGGTTAGTACTTTAAATGTACTGGTATACGAGATGAGGTTAGGATTATATATATGGGGTATTGTGTGTATGAGATAAGGACTAACTAAACTACATAAATAAACTGAGCATGAATTCTTGAAATCTGTAACATCTAAGAATGCAAGACAAAGTGTATATCAGTTATGTTACTGAGATAATATGAAATTTGAAAGATTGAAAGTTGTAAAACTGAATATCTGAAAGTCTGTACGCTTACTCAAGCAAACCTCAATTAAAGATACACTAGATATTGCACTAAGACTATGGGAGGAATCATCAAACCGACATTCCCCAATCTAAGCTAATTGGGGTACAACCTGTTACCCCAGTTAGAAGGGTGCCAATATCATTCCATGGGTACTAACACTGGTTGTGTCGATCCACTAAACTGGTATCCTGAAGGACTAATGAGTCACCCTCAAATGGTAGGTGCTCGAATGAGATATTTGTCACCCTCAACTGGCATGTAAATACTTTGTCAACCCTCAACTGGTAGGTAGACATCACTAACCTACGCTGGCTACATAGTTTTGGGACATAGGAGTGCTAGTAAGCATCACATGCTCTACAGTCATATGAGCCCTTATCCCTGAGTTCGCTCGATGCTAAATTCTACTCCAAACTGAACTTACATTGATAGTAGAATAGAGTCCACTAGACTGAACATTATTACATAATTCATAGTGCTCATCATGATTATAAACATGTAAGTATACTGATAAGTGTCATGGATTAACTATCTGAGTACTTGAAAAGCTAAATTTATGTAAATCACATAGGTATCGGCTAATCATAACCTACTAGAACTGAATGGAATTAACAATAATTCCATATAAAAGCATTAAAACCATAGTAGGGGATCATTATTTAAAACCCAACACTTAGACATTTCATCAAACACATGAGAGTCGTGAACTTAAGCATGGGAATGGGTAAAGCATGCGAGAATAACAAGATTAAAAGATTATATTAATAACTTAGGAATTTAACAAGAATATTAAAACATTTCAAACATGTAATGGCTCATCCCACTTGAAAAATACTTATAAACATAACTTGTAATTGAATTCACAAGAGATTCATGGAGATATTTAAACTTTAACTTGAAAAACTCATAATGTAAAACCAAAAAGGGATTCTTGGACTCCATGGTTGAAAGGAACTCATGGATGAACATCAAACATACCTCACCAGATGAATTCGTGATGATTCTTGGGAATTTCTTGAGGTTTGAAGCTTGAATTCCTTAATTCATGGAGAATGGGTTAGGATTTTTTCTGGAGGTGGAAGACAGTTTTCTTGAGAGATTTTATGAATAAAGGGGAAAATAATGCTGCTTAGGGATCTATATTTCATGTTATGGACGAGTTTAGGTGAGGGAAATTCTGCATTAGTCACCTCAACCGGAGGAGGACTAGTAGCAATCAGAGGATTCCCATAGGAATCAGGGATAGGACGCTGAGATCGAAGATGAACTCCAGACGTAGAAAGTACCCCATCAACATTGTCCCTATATAGAACTGAAGAGTTTCCTTATGTTCCATATCTATGAGGCATGATCTGAAAGATGAACAAACAACGATTAGTGGAGATTCTATGACTTAGACTCCACGGTTTAATATAGAATACCAAGAAAGTGAAATATTCCTAAGTGCTCTATAGCCTCTCTCTTATGAGTGTGGCACGCTACACACCCCTAAAAGAGACTCTACAAGACACAACTTTGTGGACTCCCATTTGACCATAAAACTAAAGATCTGATACCAACTTGACACGAACCGACTCTGGGCCTTATCGTAATGGGTGTCCCAAGTCCGACTGGACCGGAGACCACCCTCATTACCCAACTTGACCTCCATCCGCCTGCCCTGAGTTGGCTGAATTTCAAACATATAAAAGATAGCGTAACAAAACAGATTATAGACTCTAGGATAGGTCTATTATCGAGATAGACCCAATCGAGTCCAACTATCCCATACCAACTGTCCAACCATATCAAACCAAGACAAACCATAGATCCAACCATAATCGAATATGTTCCATTGACAATTAGATACGTAATCCCAAAATAAAATACAATGGAACAATAAGATATTTTGTCCAATAGTATCAGCCACATTACCAATACCAATACTAAGGCTTCCACCAATGTTAATCCTTCCCATTCAAACCCATAGTAGTTCCACAAAATCCTATAACCAAAAAAAGTACAAATATTCAGTTGGGACATGTCCCCAACCATACACAAAACCAATATCCATAAATAATCCAGAGTATAAAATAACATCTATGAAATGAATCCTTCTAAATTAATGAAAGATCAACACTTCAATCAAAAGTTTATCCCGGAGTGTCGGAATGCTAAGCAAGAGAAGTAGAACGGTCGGTTCCTACACCGATGGGGATACATACACCCTAATATGGGTTAGCGGGTGAACTCTGGTAGGAACTCAAGATTAGGATAAAATAATTCCAATTATAAAACCAAGTAAAACCATCCATATGCACACACACCATACACATACACACACATATATATAACCATGCTGGGAAAGGGAACCGGGTTTAGCATTGCATTAAAACCTTTACCTGGGGTGTGTAACTTTGCCACCCTAAAACCACCCATGGGCTATATGGGTTCATCTTCCTCGACTAAAAGGGCCCTATGAACCATAGGTCGCCTAATAACCCATCACAATCATCACATCAATCACATGGGTCGAGAGAATTTTGGCCGCATAATTAGACAGCGAAAGCAATACTAGAAGTAGTAACTTAACAATGTCTAACCATTTCATAAATATCAACACACTAGCCAATTTACCCAAGTCCACAGTCATCCACAACACCCTTATACTAACTGATGTTTAGAAATGTACATGTCGGGATAAGCCCCCGACAATAGCAAAACCTAGTCAAAATGAGAGTACGTCTAAAGATAGGAGACCAAGAATGAATATTTTCTAAAATAAGGAAGCTCACCACTCCGAGGTCAATATAAAAACTACTTTCATCACCTAATACTACACGGGAAGATAAGATGATGCTCCGGCCCCTATGTCAAGTGGGTACATAGCGTATGGAGATGGTTAGAGGTTGGAGCACTAGCATGTAACTCAAGGATAAGGATAAAATAGGATCATTATTAAACAACAAGTCAATATATCATATTCAATCATATCCACACACTTACCCTTACATATAGGTAAATCACATGTTAATCAAGAAATCAAGTCTCAACAACATTGTTGAACATTCATTCGTTAGACATGAAATGGGAGACTGTGACCCTCCACACTTATAGATTCAAACATTTCTCATTATACATAGGACTTTAGCTATGTTCACACATTCATTAGCCGGTGACTTTAACCACATACCCAATCATCCTAACAAGGGACTCTAACCACACATAAATTCATCTAGGTAAGGGACTCCAAGCTCATGCCCATTCGTTAGACAAGGGACTCTAACCTCATGTCAAGGGACTCTAACCACAAGCCATTTTATTCGGCGAGGTACATTAACCACAAGAGATCTCTTTATGAAAGAGACTTTAACTTCGACCAAATCATTGGGGAAGGGTCTCCAACCTCAAGTTAAACCATATATAAAAAGCACCCACATATGAAAATCACCACTAATGAAATGTATAAACATAAGTCTAAGCAAGAATCAAAATTATTCATCATTAGGCAACAAAATGCTTTTTATTTAATTCTAAAATTACAATGTACACTTACTAATCCAAGTGTAAAATAATGGGTTTAGATTTATTTAATAAGTGGAAGAGTTACATGCCTTAAAAAAGATGATTCACCAAGAAACTTGACCTCACGTGGCCTCCTGAAGATCACTCATAAAACCCTAGCCTCCAATTCATGAATGATGAGTTTGAGACAGTGTTTTGGATGTTTGATCCACTCAATATGTGTTTAAGGATCCCATATACACTTATACAGTGAAGGGACTTAAGGTTTAAGGCATGTGAAATGACCACAAGGCCCTTAGTTTACGGCTGTAAAATGAACCCGTGCATGGGTACGACTCACCTTACGAACAATACCCTTGGGTACAAGTGGTACCCTAACTTGTACCCTAGGCTTGTCCTAGGTCCCCTACACTGTTAAAGGATAGACAACATACCCTTTAGTCGTATACAAAGGGTACGACTCATGACCTCAACCGTGTACAACTGATGTACCAAAAATAATCCATTCTACACAAAGAGCCATTGACTAGACGACTCACATAGGTACGACTCCTACCCTTAGGTACGAATCATACCTTAGGTACGATTGATGGGAGGGTCACTAGTATAGTAGACACTATACTATCCACCTAGGCTGCTCAAGGTATGATAGGGGAGGGAAGAGTGGATATAACTCATATCAAAGGGGTATGACTCATGCTTCTATTCTTACCCACCCACTGACATCAAATGGAGAATTTTATTTAATGGTTAAAAGTCTAGCTATTTAAATTTCCCCCCACTTAGATCATTCATCTACAAATGATGGGTAGGGCAAGTAATAAAAATAATTTAACACATTATCACATATCTAACCAACCCTTGAACAAGTTTGAACAAACATACAACAAAGGTAGTACACACATCATGGTCATTATCAATCAATTATTCACTTCATCGACGTTGGGTCTTAAACCCATTATTTATCAAAAATACTTGTTCATTTCAAAGCTTGGAGACTTAAGCCCCTTACTTATCAACATTCATTTATTTCACAACTTAGGGACTTTAACCCATTAACTTATCCAGGACACTTACTCTATTCAAGGATTAGGGACTCAAATTCATCATTTTAGCAAGGACATGAATTAACTCAAGACACTAGGGACTTAACCCCATCACAACAAGACACACATAATTTCAAAGAATTAGGGACTTGAACCCGTGGACTATAAAGGCATATCTCAATTTCACACATTAGGGACTTCACCCCATTATCTATCAACGACATAAATCAAAGCAAGGAGATTAACACATACCTCCATCCCAAGTTTCTAAAACTGCAAATAAATACGGATACTTGGACTTTATGTCCTCTTCAACTTCCCACGTGGCTTTCTTGGACTTTTGCTTCCTCCATAGAAACTTCACCGAAGACACCTCTCTCATTCACAATCGATAAATTTTCCGATTCAAGATCCTCACTAAGATCTCTTTATAGGACAAGGAGTCCTAGATGTCAACCTCTCTCAAGGGAATAACCAACAACGGATCACTCACGCATTTTCGCAACAAAGAGACATGGAAAATTGAGTGAATAGAGTTCATACATTAAGTCAACTCCAACTCTTTGGCAACATTGCCAACTCTCTTCACAATCAAGTAGGGGCAAAAATATCGGTAGTAAGCTTTCCCTTTATACCAAATCGCATCACTCCCTTCATAGGAGACACTTTTATGAATACCCAATCTCCAATACTAAACTCTAAGTATGTACGCCTCACATCCATATAGGAATTTTATCAACTATGAGCAGTTTTCAAACTATCATGAATCATCTTATCTTTTTGTAACTGAAGGTGAACTAAATCGGGGACAAGCAATTCACCCTTGCTAACTTCGTACCACCCAATAGGAGATCGACATCTCCTACCATACAATGCCTCAAAAGGGGCCATGCCAATACTAAAGTGGTAATTATTATTATAGGCGAACTCAATCAAAGGCAATTAGTGTACCAACTACCATCAAAATCAATCACACAAGCCCGCAACATATCCTCCAATATTTGGATGGTCTTTTCCACTTTCCAATCCATTTACGGGTTGAAAATAGTACTAAGGCATACTCTAGTACCCAAACCCTTTTGGGACGACATCCAAAAAAGGGATGAAAATAAAGGACCAAAATATGAGATAATAGAAACAGGAGCACCGTGCAACTTCACGATCTCCACAAGATACAACTTAGGATAACCTTTTGTTGAGTCATTAGTCCTTATGAGAAAGGAGTGAGTTGACTTGGTCATTCTATAAAACATGAACCAAATAGAATCACATTGATTCTGAGATTTAGGAAGACCGATAATGAAATCCATATTAGTTGCCTCCCACTTCCATTTGGGCAACACAATTTCTTAGTACAACCCACAGAGCCTCATGTGCTCAACTTTCACTTATTGACACACCATACACTTGGAAACATAGATAGACACATCACGCTTCATATTTCTTCACCAATAGAACTCTCTATGATCTTGATACATCTTGGTGGAATTGGGATTTGTAGCATACCATGATTCATGAGCCTTGGCAATGACCCTTTCCCTCAATCCATCGACGTCAGGAACACATAGTCTACCTTGGTATATCAAGATGCCATCACCATGAATCATAAAGTCTGCAACTTTATGTTGACCCACATTACCTTTGATCTTCATCAAGACATGGTCCAAGGCTTTCTTCTCCTTTATATCAAACACAAGGGGCGACTGACATATTGGATGCATAAATACACCACTATCCTCGGATTCTACAAGTCAATCTCTAAGATTAGCTAAATTGTGAATGTCCTCAACTATTTACCTCTTATCCTCATATACATAGGTCAAACTTTGCATGGAAAATCTACTAAGAGACACAACAACTACATTCGCCTTATCGGGATGGTAATGAACACTCATATCATAGTCTTTCCACAACTCAAGCCACATTATTTGCTGGAGATTTAACTCATTTTGGGTAAATAAATATTGGAGACTCGTAGGATCAGAAAAAATATCGACATTAACCTCATAAAGATAATGCCACCAAATTTTTAACACAAAAACCACAGCTAATAATTCTAGGTCATGAGTAAAGTGGCTCCTTTCATGAAGTTTCAATTGCCTAGAAGGATAGGATACCACCCTAACATGTTGCATCAATACGTAACAATGATCGACACATGAAGCATCATAATATACCATAAAATCATCACTACCCTCGGACAAGGTCAAAAAAAGAGTTAAAGTCAACTTTTTTTTCAACTTCTCTAAACTACCCTCACATGCATCAAACCACAAGTACTTGACCTTGTTTTGGGTCAACTTGGTCAATGGGGAAGCTATTGTTGAGAACCTCTCAACAAATCTTTTATAGTAACCAACTAAACGCAATAAGCTCCTAATATCGGTTGGACTTGTAGGTCTAGGACACTTTTAACCGATGCGATCTTTTAGGAATCCACCATGATCCCATCACTAGAGATCATATGACCAAGAAAAGCTATGCCATTTAATCAAAACTAACACTTGGAGAAATTCGCATACAAACGATGATCCATTAAAGTTTGCAACATGGCACGGAGGTGATCGATATGATCCGCCTCACTCTTAGAATAGACTAAGATATCATCAATGAAGACAATGATAAATATGTCCAAGAATGGATGAAAGACCCAATTCATCAAGTCCATGAATGCCACAGAGGCATTCGTCAACCCAAAAGACCTGTAAAGTAACACATAGTCAACATATCGGGTTCTAAAGGTAGTCTTAGGGATATCCGCATCCCTAATCTTAACCTGATGCTAAGATGATCTAAGATCAATCTTGGAGAAACACTTTGCACCCTGAAGTTGATCAAAAAAATTATCAATCCTAGGAAGAGGATATTTATTCTATATGGTCACTTTGTTCAACTGATGATAATTAATGCACATACGAAGGGAACCATGCTTCTTGCACACGAATAACATGGGGGGACCCTACGGAGACATACTAGGGTGGATAAAATCTGTATCTAAGAGGTCTTTAAATTTCTTCTTAAGATCTTTTAGCTCCGACAGAGGCATTCAATAAGGAGGGACAGAAATCGAACGAGTTTCCAAAACAAGATCAATCCCAAAATGAATTTCCCTATCGGGAGAAACATCGGGAAGATCTTTGAGAAACACCTCGAGAAACTTATTAACCATGGGAATGGATTCTAGAGAAGGACCTTCTGAGTTAGAATCTTTAACTCAGACCAAACGATATAAGCACCACTTTTAAATACACTTTAGGGATTTAAAATAAGAAAAGAACTTTCCCTTAAGCACTAGGGATCCACCTTCCCATACAATGACCGGCTTATTAGGGAATTTAAACATGATCCTAGGGCTCTGACAATCTAAAGAAACATAGCAAAAGTGTAAACAATCTATCTCCAGAATGACATAAAAATCAACCATGTCAAACTCTATCAATTCTACAAGAGTATCTCTACCAGTAACTGATATCACACACCCCTTATAGACCCTTCTAAGAATCACAGGGTCTCCGACAGGGGTAGAAAAAAAAAAGGTACTGACAGACTCCCGGGTCCAAAATCAAGATACATAATAATATATAGGGTCACATAAAAAAGAGTAGACCCTAGATCAAGCAAATAATAAAAATCACGAGAGAAGTTTCTTAACATACTCGTGACTCCTAAGAACTCTGGCGAGTAGCAAGTGCATACAAGTAGTTTCGGCCAGCGCTGGTGCCAAAAATAGAAGTAGAGACAGACATAGCACCTTTCGGTGTGGTTGTAGATGGAGTAGCAATAGGAGCCCTATTTGCCCAAGAAACTGTTAGAGAGGGGAACTTACGCTGCATGTTCCTAATAAGACCATAACTAAAAGATGTAAACCTTCATTTCTCACACTGACCACGATGACTATGACCATAGAATCTACAATGAGGGCGGGGTGGAGCCGACTAAGCACCACTAGCTTAGAATTGGCCACATCGTGCCCAGGACCCACCACTAAACTGAGATCGACGATCACCCTAAAACTTTAGGTAAGGATAGGGAACACTAGATGAGGAGAAATAACTTAAACTTCCCCACTTTTTCCATGGACACTTGCAACCATCACCACTACTATGCTTAGAAGGACTAAATTTTTTTCCTCTCCTCTCACTAAGCTTCACTTACTTCTTTATCTCTTCTTTTACATGTTGCATATACATAATCAACCTAGAAATAACCATGTTTTCAATCAACAAGTTCGTGTTTCTGTCTAGGATAAACTCACGAGACAATCCTAAGACATATTTTCGTATTCTAGCCCTCATGATAGAAACCATCTCGGGAGCATACTTTGACAATTGATGGGATTTAAAGGCATACACTTGAATAGACATCCTCCCTTTCTTCAAGTTCACAATCTCCTTCTCCTTTGCCTCCATCAACTCGTGCGAAAAGAAGTTGTCAGAGAAATCCTCCTACAAGGCGAGACTAGTATCAACACCAATAGACAAATCCCACCCTTCATATCATTGGTACGCTATATTCTTCAACTAGTAGGAAGCAAACTTAACGTCCTCAAACTCTGAAGAATGCATGATTCAGAAGATCTTCTCTATTTCATCAACAAAACCTTAAGGATCATTCACAACCTTTGTACTGGAGAACATAGAAGGGCTCAACCTCATAAGTTGGACAATTCTTTTGGCCTCAAGAGAAATGGTAACTGGAGCACCATACTCCGATTGAGAATCTAGCATTTGAATCAAGAGGTTGATAGAGTGATGAAACTTGGCATAAGTAGAATCTCTCTGAAGTAACAAAATGGAAGGGTCACTCTCATAGTTAGGGTTGGTGGGGATAGGTGGAACCCATGATGAGTGTCAAAAGCCGAAGCCCTGGCCTAGGTCCGAACTCTAGATGTTAGAAGTGCTTTATCCAAAGGTCCTTCAGAAAGGTTTGCTAGAGACTTAGATCTCCTTGGAGGCATGATCTGAAAGATAATAAACATCAATCAGAGGAATCCAAGACCTTAGACTCTATAGCTTGAGATTGAAACACAAGAAAGGGAAAAAATAACTAAAATGTCTCATAGCTCCTTTTTTATAAGTGTGGTGCGCTTCACACCCCTAAAAGAGACTCTACTTGACACAAAATTTTGGACACCCAAATGGCCATAAACCTAGGCTCTGATACAAACTTGACACAACCCAAAACCGATCCATATTGTATGGGCGCCTCAAGCCCACATAAATTGAAGGTTGTCCAATAACCCATCATAATCATAACACTAATCACAAGGGTTGGGAGAATCCCAACTGCATGATAAGATAGCAAAAATAATACTAGAAGTCGTAACTTAACAATGTCTAACTATTTCACAAATATCAACACACTAGATAATATACCCAATTCCACAGTTATCCACAACACCTTAATACAAATCGATGTTTAGAAATGTATATGTCGGGACAAGCTTTGACAATAGCCAAACCAAGTCAAAATGAGATTAAGTCTAAAGATAGGAGACCAAGAATGAATGTCTTCCAAAATAAGGAAGCTTACCACTCTGAGGTCAATGCACGAACTGATTCAAAACCAAATTACTATGCAGGAAGGAAAGATGATGCTCCAGCCCCAATGTCGTATGTGGACATAGCATTTGGAGATGGTTAGCAGTTTGAGCGCTAGCATGTAACTTAAGGATAAGGATAAAATAACATCATTATTCAATAACAAGTATCAAGAAAAATAGGTATATAACATGTTAATAAAGAAATCAAGGATCAACAACATTCTTGAACATTCAATCATTAGACATGAAGTAGGGTACTCCGACACTCCACACTTATGGATTCAAATATTTCTCATTCGACATAGGACTTTAACAATATTTACACATTCATTAGCAAAGGATTATAACAACATACCAAATCATCCAAACAAGGGACTCTAATCACACACACATTCATCTAGGAAAGGGACTCCAACCTCATGCTAATTAATTAGATAAGGGACTCTAACCTCATGGCAAGGGACTCTAACCGCAAGTTATTTTATTCAGTGAGTTACATTAACCTCAAGAGATCTCTTTATGAAAGGGACTTTAAGATCGAGTAATTTCATTAGGCAAGGTACTTCAACCTCAAGCCATCACAAATATCATTAGTTTACATTGGGACTTTAACTCTTTTCTCCTGCATCAACATTCATTCAATGCAATACTAAAGGACTTTAACCATTTAACTAATTCAACACTATACATAACCCCATGTCACTATGAGAGCTTTTAATGCTCAACTATTTCATTAGGCTATTGCCTTCATTCAATTCATCATACAATTCAAGTTATGGTTATCATGACCCTCACAAACTATTGATATTTCATTAACAATCCAATACAACATTCTCACCACACTATAACTCAACAAACAATTCAAGTGCATCTTTATATTGAGGGACTTCAACCCCTAATAGTCATTAACTCAACAAGGTCATTATTTCACAATACACGGCTCACAATACTTTTACAACATTAGTTATCAATCATTCATACTTATTAGGACATTGCCCTAGTTCAACACATCACCACATATGACTAGACAATTCACTTAGTAATTTTCACAAACACCTTATGTGCATACCTTTAATAAGGCTATTTTCATGGTAGAAATCATAAAGATTAGGGTTAATCAAGAACCTCATGTTAAACTATTTATAACAAGCATCCACATATGAAAATCACCATCAATGACATGTATAAAAATAAGCCTAAGAAAGAATCAACATTATTAATCATTATGCAACAAAACAATTTTTATTTGATGACAAAATCACCATGATCACTTACTAATCCAAGTGTAAAATACATAGGTTTAGAGTTATATAACAAGTGGAAGAGTTAATTTCCTTAAACAAGATAATTCAACAAGAAACATAACTTCACTTTGCCTCTTGAAGAACACCCTAGAAACCCTAGCCTCCAATCTTTCAAAGATGAGTTTGAGAGAGTGTTTTGGATGTTTGATCCAGTCAAAATATATTTTATAAGACCATATACACTTATATAGTGAAGGGACTTAGGATTTTAGGCATTGTAAATGACCACAAGACCCTTAGTTAAAAGTTGTAAAATATACCTATGCATAGGTATGACTCACCTTATGAACTGTACCCTAGGGTAAGAGTGGTACCCTAACTCATACCCTAGGCTTCTACTAGGTCACCTACAATGTTAAGGGTAACACCACACATCCTCGAGTCATATCCAAATGGTATAACTCATTCCCTCAATCGTATACATTACTCATACCAAAAATAGTCCATTATACACATAATGCCATGCACCATATGACTCACCAAGGTATGACTCATACCATTATGTACGATTGAGGGGAGGGTCACTCCTATAGTGGATAGTATACTATCCTTCTAGGCTGCTCAAGGTATGAAAGGAGAGGGGAGGGTAGAGTAGATACGACTCATATCCGAGGATTACAACTCATGCCCCTTGTCGTACCCACCCTAGTGGCATCAAATGGAGAATTTCTCTCAATGGTTAAAATTCTTGGTGTTCCATGGAGACATGAAATACAAGATGAACCAAACTCAAGATAGAAGGAAAATCCAATTTGTAAGCAACATTTCCAGCACACTGAAAAACCACATAAGGACCAATATACCGGAGACTGAGCTTTCCTTTTTTACCAAATCGTACTACCCCTTTCATGAGAGATACTTGAGTAAAACCTTATCCCCAACCTCAAACTCCAAGTCTCTACACCTAACATTTGCATAGGACTTTTGGCGACTTTGGAAAACTTTAAGCTTATCCTAAATCACCGTCACCATATCCATAGCCTGGTAAATGAAGTCACGACCAAACATATCTGCCTCCCTAAGCTCAAACCAATCAATAGGAGATCTACACCTCCTACCATACAATGACTCAAAAGGAGCCATACCAATACTAGAATGATAGCTATTGTTGTAAGCAAACTCTAACAAAGGTAGATGCTCAACCCAATTGCCACCATAATCAATAACACAGTGCCAAATCATATACTTCAATATCTGAATAGTTCACTCTACTTTTCCACCCATCTGGGGATGAAAACAAGTACTCAAACTAACCTTAGTCACCAACCCTTTCTTAAAAGACTTCCCAAAGTGAGATGTAAACTGCGTGCCATGATCAGAAATAATCAAAGCACGTATGCCATGCAGCTTTTAAATCTCCTGAATATATAAATTCGCATACTCCTCTACCGAAAAGGTAGTTATCACTGGAAAAAGTAAGCAAACTTTGTCATCCTATCCATGATGACCCAAATCGAATCATATTGATTCCGAGACCGAGGAAGACCAGTAATGAAATCCATATTGATTACCTCCCAATACTATTCGGGTAAAAAAAATTCTTGATACTACCCACCAGATCTTATATGCTAAACTTTAACTTGTTGACAAACCAAGTACTTGCCCACAAAATCAGCCATATCCCTCTTCATACCGTTCCACCAATACATCTCCTTAATATCATGATATATCTTCGTTGAATCAAGAGGAACAACATATTGCAATTCATGCACCTCAGCCAAAATTCTTCGCCAAAAATCACTGACATCGGGAACACACAACCTCCCTTGGTAGCGTAAAGTACCGTCACCACTAATATCAAACACCATTACCTTCTGCATTCTAACATCACTGTTGATTTTCATCAAGATAGGATCTAGCACTTACATCTCTATAATCTATGCACCACGAGATAACCTAACCACTTCCTATACCATTACACCTCCATCCTTAGAGTCCAAGTGGCGAACTCCAAGATTAGATAAGAGATGAATATCCTTCACCAATTCTCACTTTTTTTCCTCCACATGAGAAAAACTCCCCATGGACCACCTGCTAATAGCATCAACAAACATATTAGCCTTACCTGAGAGATAGTGAAGACTCATATCATAGTCATTGAGAAGTTTCTACCATCTCCTCTGCTTGAGATTGAGCTCTTTCTGAGTGAACATATACTGTAGATTCTTATGATCAGAAAAGATGTCCACGTATACACCATACAAATAATGCCGCCATATTTTCAAGGAAAAAAACACCACCAATAATTCTAAATCAAGAGTGGGATAATTCCTCTCATGTACCTTCAACTATCTGAAAGCATAGGCAATCACCTTCCTATATTATATTAACAAACAACCAAGACCTACCCGAGATGCATCACAATAGACCAAAAACACCATCATTGCCTTACGACAAAGTCAGAATTGGTGTCGGAGTCAACTTTTCTTTGAACTTCTCAAAACTCTCCTCACAAGTATCCGACAAACAAACGTCAACCTTATTCTAAGTCAACTTAGTCAAAGGAGAAACTATCGACGAAAAGCCTTCCATAACCCACCTATAATACCCAACCAAGCCTAAGAAGCTTTAGATGTCGGTTGGTGTCGTGGGTCTAGGCCACCTCTTAACCACAACAACCTTTTTTGGATCCACCATGATCCCTTCGCTAGAAATAATATAACCAAGAAAAGTCATAGCGTTCAAACAAAATTCACACTTGGAGAACTTGGCACACAACTGATGTTCTTTCAAGATATGCAATACCACACAGAGATAATTAGTATGATCAACCTCACTTTTGGAATAAACCTTAATGTCATCAATAAACACAATGATGAAGAGATCCAAGAACTCACGAAAAACCAAATTCATCAAATTCATAAATGCTGCCAGGGCATTAGTCAATCAAAATGACATCACCAAGAATTCAAAGTGCCCATACCGTGTATGAAAAGCCATCTTAGGAATATCCTTCTCCATAATCTTAAGCTAATGATAACCAGACCAAAGATCTATCATAGAGAAGAACCTGGCACCTTTAACCTAATCAAATAGATCATCTATCCTTGGGAGAAGATAATTGTTCTTGAATGTCACCTTATTCAACTGCCTGTAGTCAATACACATCCGAAGGGAGCCATTCTTTTTTCATAAGAATAGTACTGGTGAACCCCATAGGGATACACTAGGATGAATAAACCCCTTATCCAGAAGATCCTTGAGTTGCTCCTTGAGTTCCCTTAACTCAACCAGAGCCATTCTATAAGGAGAAACATATATAGGATGAGTGTCTGGAACAATTTCAATACCAAACTCTAGTTTTCTATCCAGAACAGGAATTTCATGCAGAGAGACCTCAGGAAACATATTTACTATAAGAATTGAATTAAAAGATGGACCTTTAGATTTAGAATATCTAACCCAGACAAAATGATAAAGACAACCTTTAGAGATTAACCTCCAAGCTCTAATATAAGAAATAGATATCCTCCTAGCATCTAAGGAACCACCCTTTTACTCTATAATCGGTTCACTAGGGAACCTAAAGACAACCTTACAGGTTTGACAATCCAAGGATGCGTAACATGAGTTTAACTAATCCATCCTAAGAAAAACATCAAAATCCACCATATCAATTCAAACAAATCCATGAAAGTCTGCCTACCACCAACAGATACCATACCCCTTATAGACTCTCATAACAATAATTGAGTCACCTACCCAGGTAGAAATAGAAAAAGGATCTAAAACAACCTAAGGATCAAAATAAATACGTACCATGACAAATAGGGTCACATAATAAAGAGTGGACTCAGGATCAAGAAGACAGTACACATTACAAAAAAGGAGTTGTAACATACCAGTAAAGATATCAAGCGATGCCTCAGATTCCTTTTGGGATGCCAAAGAATACAACCTATTCAGACCAATAGTAGAACCAGGAGTAGTAACATAAGTAGATACGGCACCACCTGGTGCATGAGCAGAAGATAAATCCACTGGTTCCTTATTTTCTCTCATAGCAACCATATTAATCGGACATTCCCTGAGCTGATAGCCTACCTGGCCATACTTGAAGCATTTGTCCCTCCCTTTATTATAATAACTTTAATGAGAACAACCACAGAACTAATAAGGAGGGTTGGAAGAAATCGATGGACCCCCACACGCCTTAGATTGGGCACCCTATTCCTAAAAATTAGCGCCACCCTGATGACGCTTGTCACCCGACTACTTTAAGTATGGAGCACTTACTGTAGAGAAAGATCCAAAAGCCCCCCACTTCTTTTTTTATCATTTTCTGCCATCTCGACTACCCTAAGACTGAGCACCTCCCTGATCAGAAAACCTACTTCTTTTACCCTGCCGATCTCCAATCTCTGTCTATTTTCTTTTCTCATACACTATTTTTTGCATATGAATAGTAAAACTAGAAATGTCCATATCTTTAATCAGCAAGTTATTCTTTCTTTCCATTATCAAATGCCAATTAAATCCCAAATAGAAACATTATTATTCTCAATCTCGTATCAGCAACCAAATAAGGATCATACCTTGACAGCTGATAAAACTTCAAGGCATATTTCTTGACCGACATTCTCCCTTTCTTAAGATTCACAAACTCCTCTATTTTTACTTGTTGTATATCTTAAGGAAAGAAATAAGCTAGAAAATATCCTAAAAAACATCCCATAAGGATGACTCCTCTACATCTCCTCAATCCCTATCCCACTATTCGTACCATCCGTACGCAACATCCTTGAGATGATAAGCTATAAAGTTCACACCTTCCACATTAGTAGCCTGCGTCATTCTTAATATATTTTCTATTTTATCCAAGAAACCCTGAGTATGCTCCTCCACCTTCACACCTTTAAAGGTAGGATGATTTAGTTTCATAAATTGGCCAACCCTTGTGGCCTAACAGATAACCAACTAGACACATCCCGCTTATCTTGAGCAGCAACCAACTGAGCAATCATATGAATAAAGTGGCAAAATTCTGCATTAGTCACCTCAACTAGAGGAGGACTAGAGGCAACCAGAGGAACTCTAGAGCTATCAAGGATAGGACCCTGAGATCGAAGACAAACTCCAGACATAGGATGTACCCCATCAATATTATCCCTAGATGGTATTGAAGAGTTTCCTTGTGTTCTAGATCATCGATGCATTATCTGAAAAGTTAACAACCAAGGATCAGACAAGAATTCCAGGACTTAGACTTCAATCTTGAAAATAGAATACCAAGAAAGTGAAATATTCCTAAATGCCTTGTAGCCTCTATTATGAGTATGGAATGCTTCATACCCTAAAATAGACTCTACTCAACACAGATTGGTGGAATTTAAATTTACCATGAACCTAAGGCCTTGATACCAACTTGATACGACCCGACTAGGGCCTTATCGTATGGGGTGTCCAAAGTTCGACCAAGACCAGAGACCACCCCCGTGACCCAAGCCAACTTTTAACTGCTCGTCCTAAGTTGGCTAAATTTTGAGCATAACAAGATAGTGTAATAGCTCACTTGAAGGCTGTGAGATTGGATTACAACCGCGACTGACCCAACCAAGTCCATCCATCCCATACCAAACGTCCTACCATACAAAACAAAACTAATACCAAAACAAGGGCCTTAAACCAGGCCATAACCAAATAATTTTCAAAATATAATATGATCAATTCCAAAATGAAATACTAGGGAACAACCAATAATATCGACAATTGGTATTATCCCCATTACTAATGCCAATACTAAGGCTTATACTAATAATGTTCCTACCCATTCCAACCCATATAAGTACCATAAAGCCTCTAACCAAATGACTAAGAATATTCGATTGGGACATACCCTAAACCATAGCCAAAACCAATATCCAAAAAAAAACCAAAATGTCTAAAAATACCCATACTATAAAATGAATCCATCTAAAAATGGAAGATCTCCTCTTCATTACAACAGTTGTCCCTGAGTCAATCACCATGTAGGAGGAGTAGAATGGTCGGTTCCTTCATAGAATGGGTATCCAGCCTCCTGAAGACTGGTTCAAGAGTGATTGCTAACATAAACATTAGATAAGGATAAATTAATGCCATTTATAAAACCAAAAAAACCATCCATATGGACATAATCATATATATATAACCATGCCGGGAATGGGAACCGGGTTTAGCATGCCATTAAAACCTTTACCTGGATTGTGTAGCTTTGTCGTCCTAAACCACCCACGGGCTATATCGGTTCAACTCCCCCTTCTCAAAGGGCCCAGTGCATGAAGTTGCACGACTAAGGAAGAAGACCTGAGATGACTAATACAACCCCTAAATATAAAGTGTGGCATCATGCATACGATCACCAAGATGAATCTCACATCATCAAATATGAGTTTCCAGTTTTGGTCCCCCCCCGAGACCTCCACCTTCTATAGTTTTTCTACATACCCCACTATTATTGTGCAATTAAAACAATTACCGAGAAACTAACCAATCTATTAACCATTTATTAACCAAGGCCATTAATAGTGGTATCGTTATACTAATAATAACTTACAAGTTTTGTCCATAGCAAACCATATATAGGTCTAAGGGAATCCATGTACCCTTTATGATTTCTAATTAATTAAAACCATGGCCACCAAGGACTTTCCAATACATTTAAACCATTTTTATCATTTAGGTCTCTATTACCAAGTTTAAAACATGCACAGTTCCATTGAAAAACCAATATTATATTGAAAACATTGTTAAAGGAATTTTATCAAATACATTGGGGGTCATAGTATTTCAAAACCAAAGTCCATCACCAAACAACCATTTCGGTGCAACCAATTATCCCAAACCACCATTAACGTATATAAAAGCATAACTAAAATATGGGAAAATGATAACCAAGTATTTATAGCCAAAACCTCCAAATTATTGATTAAAAACCAAAATCAAACAATAATGAAATAATAAAAACATTGTATAAAATCTTGCATTTAAATGGAACTAGTAATGAGGGAAGAGGACATACCTTAATTGAAAAATTATATGAAGAGAAACCTCCAATAAGATCCCTAAATTAGTCCTCTAGTTGAAACCCTAGCTTTCTTTCCCAAAAGCTTTTCATGGAATTATAGAGTATTTATGAAGAGTTTATAAGTATTAATGAATATAATAATAGGGTAAATAACCTCCCAAATAGGTTAGAATATGTGGGATCATATTAGGATAAGTGGGGAAATGTCATGAATACCCCCACATAAGTTGAACAAAATCCAATCACAGGGGTAGGACTGACCCTCACGAGTCGTACCATTCGATACGAATGGTAACCACAACTCGTATCCTAAGCCTTAAACCTTAGACCTAATATTTTTTTGTGTACGACTTATCCTACCTAAATCATATCAATAACATACGATTTTTACCCCTCACCCAATCCCTAGCAATATAGATCACAGAAGGTTTGAACATTTTCGACCATACGAGTCCTGGGTATGACTCATACCCTGACTTACGGCTCACAGTGAGCTACTAGTACTCAGATCAATTATGTAACCAAGTCTAAGGTACAGTGAGCTACTATTACTCAGATAAATTATGTAACCAAGTCTAAGGTTAAATAAAGAAACCAAACGATCAATATCAAACCATACGATTCGTACCACCAAGTTGTACCCATTCTAGTGACCAAAATCCATCCAACTAACCCATACTGGTCAGCATACGACTATACTGTACCATCTATACCCCAACATACAACTCATACCCATGAGTTATATTTGGTCTAGCAACCAGAATTCCAGGAAATTTTCTAAGGTCTAGAAACCAGGGTGTTTCATAAAGTCATCAGTAAGTTATTTAAATTTAGTTACTAACTAGTAACCCCTACAGTGAAGTCATAACTTATTTAAAAGCACTATCCTCTTTAGTTGATCAGTCAACCAATTAGTTCTGTCAAACTTACAATTCTAGTTAGAGTCATATACGTTTACACATCTTACATTCTTGCACTTAACCAAACTTTACTTTAGGTTCTTAAGTAATATCATCAAATTCTCTTATCACAATCCAACCTCCTAGATATCTTTTAACAAAAATATCTCATGCTTCAAATATACACAATATCGAGTTCACCCTTTTTAAAGTGCTAAAGACTAGTTCTATAGATTTGAAGATCGCCTAATTCTTCTATTACAACACCCTTTCACATATTAACACTATAAATCATCAACCAAGTAATAGAAACACAAACACCCATCAAGAGATCCATATAAAACACAATAGCACATAATTATATCATTATTACATTATTTCAATTTTTTATCAATCCAAACTCCATGCTCGTAGTCTTGAACATGAAATCTCCCATAAACTATAGATATTACATACAACTAATCCAAGTCTACAACATATTAAAACATAACTTACCTATACTCTAAGATGTTGCAACAGGTAAGCTACATCATGATGATCTTCTTTATTCTTCATATTTTTGAAAGCTAAATAATCTATTAAATAATAAGTATAAGATTAATTGATAAATAATTTTGGAATTTAAACCCACTATTCTTCCCTTATTTAGAGTGTCTTACATTACTCTAAGTTAAATTAATCACTAACTAGCTCTATCAAGATCAACTCATCTCCATTAATGGTGTTTTTAAGCTAAAGGCCCCACTTTTGTTGAACTGACAATCCCCAACCATCAAAGTTCATATTTTTAAACAATAATTTCATACGAGAAAGAGTTTATTTATAATCAAAAATCAATTCTAGGTGAAATAAGTATACACATAGGTTTTTTCCATGATTTCATGATCCTAGGGATCTAAACCACAAAAATTTCACCATAATTTCCCGTTATAGTGACTCTGGAAGATAAATGGACTAATTAATGTGAAAAAGGAGCAAAATTTTATCTCAATGAAGGATTTTCACCCCTAACCATGATAAAATCACCTCTCTTGAGATTAGGAATAAAATTTTTATGTTTTGAGGATGAAAACCATAAAAACTAGCTTTACATACTTTCGTGTTACTGCTACAACATTTTGATTACCGTTACAGCAATCCTAGTATGGAGGTAAAAATTTCAACCCGAATAGTGTTCAGTAAAATATTCATAACCTTTTACTCTAAAATTAGATTAACAAACAATCGAGTGTATTGGAAAAAAGACTCAATGATGTTTTATTTGGTGGGTGTTTTTCCCCATAACACTTTGTATTTAAGGAGATATGCATATGTGAAGATATCAAAAGTTTAAACATAACTCAAGACTCAATCGTAAGAACACTTTCAACTTGAAATTATGTTAGGGGTATTGTAGGACCATAATACATGTCCAATTCAATACCATACTAAGGAATTATTCTAATAACTTAGGATGATAGTGATTATTATATTTATACCATAGATATTTTCAGTAATGATGGAACGATCGTTAAAGATACTTTAAAACACAAACTCTAACTTCAAAGTGCACTCATAAATGGATCTACATAACAAGGATATAGAAAGTAGGAATGAGTACAATTAGCATATACTCATTGAGAATCATAGGCCAACTCTGCTTATTGATGAAACTCGGAGGGTTGCACCACATAGTGAGGGACCAGGTCCGTTAGAGTCAGTTACAGGTAATACCACATAAGAGATATAAGACAGCTAAAACATTGCAGGAATTTAAAAACACAAGGATTTAACGTGGAAACCTCCTTACTCAAGGAAGGAAAAACCATGGCTTTCCCTCACAAGAACTTTAATAATTCACTATAATCAACCCCTTGATAATAGATCTGATTTATACCTAACTCTAGGCTCCACCGTCTTGTAAGAACTCTACTACAAGAATACCTTAACAAATCTACAAATAACATGCCTAACTCTGCTCTTCACCTACTTGTAATATCTTTACCGCACGTCTGCCTTGATAACTCTGCCAAGAACTCTCCTTAATATTGATTAACTCTAACCAATATTGAATTCAAAAAACTTTACCTAAGTAATCTAAAGAACACAAGATGACATTACTTTTATAGCATAAGTAATTAAATTATAAACCAAGACTCTACTCAAGAAAACTCACATATTCTTTCAGTACATAAGAAAATAATGAACTTGAGCACTGTTGCAAAGTTGAGTTTTTGGCAATTTTTCCTTGAATAATCAGATTGTAAAATCCACTCAATTGAGAATGATTCTTTGCCTTTTATAATGGAATAATGATTAGGGTGGAAATCTGATTGGACCAAGTGTCCATGAAAGGTAGACATCTCACCTACGCAGTTTGTTACTCTTGAAAAAAAAACAATGCAGATCATGTGACAACTATATATTTCCATAAAGACCAGGTACCTGGTCCCTTGTTATTAGCTTATCATCATCAAAACAAGATATATAAATTCTCCCGCTTTTTGATTTTGACAAACTATAAAACTGACCACAAATCTTTGAAGTATCAAATTTATTCACCTTATATAGTTAGAGTGATTGCCACTGATGTTAGTGGATGTTCCTTTTATCATTATGCACTTTTCTTCTTCTTGTTAATATATTATGAAACATAGGGACATGGTCCCTTGTTGTCAATTCATATCAATATTTATTTTATTCCCTATGTCAATATACCATACATACTTCACCATTATTTAATTAAGCACATATCACTTATCACCTACTTGGTACCTAGTCCTAACATATTATTCACCATAAATATTATAGTCCCTACAACATAAATAAAGTATTCTCTCTATTTGTATCATTGAAAAGTGCTTACAGTAAACCAAGAGTAAAATACACACAAGTTAGTTCACTCTTGTCCACTGGGGAAACACTAACATAAAGAATAACATTAAAACTAAGGAAGAGACAAATGAAAAACACAAATTGAGATTCATTTATATTAAAAAGTTAAGTATCATTGTAGTGCATTATTTAGATGTTCTAGAGAAAAAGCCACATAAATCAAGTAAGATTAACAGGTAAAGGATTTGGGAAGAGGATTTGGAGAAGTGTAGCTATGATATTTTTCTCTGTAGCATGACAGTTTATGATTCCTTGGTTAGATGCCTTATCTATGCATTCAAGGTAAGAACCTCATCAATTAAAGTTAAAATTACCTTCTTTAGTTCAACATTCTCAATTCTAATCACTTCACAGACAAATGGATTCCTTTTGAAAAGATGATGAATTGTTACTCAGAGTTTGCTAATTTTTCATCCTTGGTAGTTGAGTTGAACGTTAGTTATTCTATTTCCTTGTTGAGATCCCCTTGAAAGATAGTACCTGATTTTTTCTTCACAAACTCAGTTTTGACCAGTGCCTTCATACCAAAAATTTGTGACACAGTTCTATGAGTTCCACTTTCACAGACAATACAAAAATGATAAAACACATTGTTCAACCAGTATCCATAAGGCATGCCATGTTATCCATTTTTCCTAAGAACAACTTTATGAATGTGTTCCATTATTAATGTAGGGAAACTAATAAACTCAAAACTACTACGTCACTCCATCACATGCAAATTAGTGGATGAAGTAATGTTTCTTTTATAGATTTGGGTAAATTACTTTATTAACAAAATCAAACACTAATTACAGCTTGGTCTTGAGTGATTTCATATTCACTATAGCCATAGATTTCCATTTAACTTTTGATACTTTTGCTAAAATCTTTATTGAGATAGTCCTTACACAACTTATAGGAATATCCAGAATTCTCCAAAGTAATGCAACATCAAGATTTAGCTTGTTTTTTTTAACTTTAGCAATCATGCTCAATTTGTCTTTACAAAATTCTAATGTGGAATAGAATTCCTTGACTACCTCATCAAATACAGTAGAAATGGCTCCTTCCATCAGATTGATCCATCCTTGATGTATAACAAGTTCAACCAATTCCGTCATTCCTGATTCTGTTAATATAATTGAATGAAAAATCCTTCCTGTTAGAACATTTTGATTTCTCAAGAACATATTTCTAACTTCCTTGGTTACAACCTTAGTTCGATCCCTATTTTTCCTTTTAGTAGAAGTAATCAAAGATTCCAATTCATCCATTTTCCTTTTTTTAAGATAAGGTCCCTTAAGAAACTCCTACTTTTGAGTAAAACTTTATGACTTTTCTCTAGAATTTCATGGTGTTTTACTAATATTTTGTTTCTTAGGACCAAATGTACTTTTTCATAGGCTATTTGATGGCAGGATGAGATTTTCAGCAACCCAGGCAGCATCAATAAATGTATCATCAGAAAATTTTTAGGGTTAAACGATCATTCTTCATCAATATTTTGAGTGAACAAGGGGTTTGGCTTCGGAAAAGTAGGAGATGAAGGGTGTTTTTAAAAAGAATTTGAGAGAGGACTTCCATTAATATAAGCTTAGTTTCCTTAGGAAGACATGAAAATGGGAAATTTGTAGCAATTTGTAGATCCTTTCCATAAGAGAATTGTTTGTGAATGGAATATTCTTTTTGACAAGAGAAGTAATGGGTGAAGCTAGATTTAAAGGAAGGAGTAAGAATTGGAAGGGTTTTTGAAAGAATAGGATATGATCAATTTAAATTTAGGGGTGACTCATCCTTTTCTTTAGAATAATATAATTTTTTAACAAAGAAAGAGAGAGAGAGAGAGAGAGGATGCAACTTCATCTGTTAGAAAAAAAAATTGCACATTCATAATACTAACCTAAGAGAGAGGACGAGGTCCATTTCTTTTTAGTTAATCCTCACTTTGTTCAGTTACATTTTCCCTTCTCCAAAGTTTTTTCTATGTGTGTATACCTGCAATGGTTTAATAAAGAGTTAGACCAATAAGTACATATTTTATAAAGGATACCAGTCTCCTGATCATAGACATTTTTAGGGAGAACAACTGGTTAATCTAATAGGTCAAGTAATTTTGATCAGTCCCAATATCATCCTGTTCTTAAAAAATTATTCCTTCTGAAGAGCTTTAGTAAAAATGTATGCTATTTCATTCTCAGTCTTGCAGAATATCGTGCAAATATATCCCTTCTAAACATTATTTCTCAAAAAGTGATGTCTCAAATCAATGTTCTTGGTTCTCTTATGTTGCACTAGATTCTTGGCCATGTTGAGATCACTTGTGTTATCACACATAAGAGAGATAGTGTCTTAGACAATCCCAAAGTCCATTAGTTGCTATTTGATCCATAAAAATTGAGCACAACAAGAAGCTGCAGCTACATACTCAACTTCAGTAGTAGATAAAGCAACTAAATTTGATATCTTAGAACACCTGGAGATTAAGGAAGAACCAAGAAAATGAGTCATTCTTGAGGTACTTTTTCTATCTACTGGATATCCAACATATTTAGCATCTGTATATTCCTACAAGATCAAAGGTATCTCTAAAAGGATAATACAGTACCAGATCCCTAGTACCTTTAAGGTACCTGAGAATTATTTTTTCAACTTTTAAATGAGATTCTTTAGGAGAGTTCTGAAATCTTGCACTTATTCCAAGACTAAACATAATTTCTGGCCTCCTTGCAGTGAGATATAGTAATGATCCAATAATATCTCTATACATGGTCTCATTAACCGAGGGTCCAAATTCATTATTATCCATCTTAGAGATAGTTCCTATTGGAGTTTCAATTGTCTTGGCATCTCTCATGTTGTATTTCTTCAATAATTTCTTAATGTATTTCTCTTGACAATTCATTGTTTCTTTAGAACATTTCTTGATCTAAAAACCTAAGAAAAAAATTAGTTCTCCCATTATACACATTTCATACTTACTTATTGGTTTTGCAAACTCTTCACATAGGGATTCAGAAGTAGATCTAAATATAATATCACCAACTAAAATTTGAACAATCACTAAGCTACTACCTCTAGACTTTAGAATGTGGATATTATCAATTTTCCCTCTTATAAAGACATTTTCTAGAAGAAACATTGAAATTCTATCATACCAAGCCATAGGAGATTATTTAACCCATAGAGAGCTTTGTCCAATTTGAGTTCTTGATGAGGAAAATATGTATCTTCAAATCCTAGAGGTTTTTTGACATATACTTCCTCCTTCAATTTTCCATTAAGAAATACATATTTGACTTCAATTTGGAAGATTTTGAATTCCACATAGATAGTAAAAGCAATAAGAATCCTAATAGCCTCTATCCTTGTTGCAACGACAAATGTCACATCATAATCTATTATTTCCTCTTGGTTATACCCTTGAACAACCAGCCTTGTTTTATTTTTATTGATAGTTCCATATTCATCTGGCTTGTTTCTATACACCCACTTAGTCCCAATAAATGTTCTACTCAGAGGTCTATGGACAAGGTGCTAGACTTTACTTGTTAAAAATTGTTGAAGCTCCTCCTGCATTACATTGATCCAGTTAGCATCTTTCAAATTCTTTCACATTTTGGGTTCAATTTGGGCTAGGAATGCTGAGAATTCCATGGAATTTCTATGTTGATCTTTTTTTTAAACTCCATATTCCAAAGGTGTAGTCAGATTCTCAAGTGGATGAGAAGATTTGTGCCTCCAGTTTGATCTTCTATGATTAGCTCCACTGAGACCAGGTCCCTAAGGCATTTGACTGAATCCTTCTTGATGTTCTTTAACTGGAGTTTGGTTCTGTGGCTATGACCTAATATCACCATAACTTATATCATTCTAATCTGTATCATCTATCACTTCACCATCATCTTTAGTACAATCATTTCTTTGAATAGGAATGAGTTCGTAAATTTCTAGTTCTTCACTATCACCTGGATTTAGTAGCTTTCTTAACTCATGAAAGAGCACATGCACACATTCTTCAATACATAGAGTTATTTTATTGAAAACTCAATATGCTTTCCTAATTTAGGAATAGCCCACAAATACTGCTTCGTCACTTTTTAAGTCAAAATTTCCTAGATCATTCCATCCATTATTTAAAACAAAGAATTTTCACCCAAAAATTCTAAAGTAGAAGAGCTTAGGAATCTATTAAACACAAGATCATATGGGGTCATATTCAGTAAGGATCTAATTAACCACCTATTTCTCACATCGGAAGCAATGTTTACAAATTTAGCCTAAAAGTTCATTGGAAGTCCACTATAAATCAGCATGGTCTTGGCAATCTCTATGGGGCTTCTTTTCTTTATTTCAACTACTCTATTTTGATGGGAAGTCCTTGGAGCAGAGAAGTTATGACTACTTCCATTATCAGCACAAAAACTTACATCTTGGGAGTTTTCAAATTTAGTTCCATGATCAAATCTGAAATGAGAAATCTTACTATTTAGCTTCATTTGAATTTACTTGGCAAAAGTAACCAAAACCTTATAGGTTTCATCCTTTGTTCTCAAGAACATTCTCCATTTGAACCTTGGGTAGTCATCTACAATCACAAACACATACTTCTTTCCTCATCTACTTTGGACTTTAATAGGTACATATAGATCCATATTTAATATCTCTAGAGGTCTAGAAGTACTTACCTTCTTCTTTAGATTAAAGGAAGACATGTTTGTTTACCTTTGATACTGGCATTACACACCTAGTTATCTATCAATTTTATCTTTGGTATTCCACAGATCAGGTCCCATTCCACATCTTATTTAGCAAAGAGGGACTTACATGTCCCAACCTTCTGTGCAATAATTCAGCATCCTCATTTTGAACACTTAAGCAACTTAATTCCCCATCAACCAAAGACTCAAAATAAACCACTAAAATATTTTTGATTCTATTGGATTTGTGAATAACATTCATAGATTTCAAGCTTGACCCCGTACATACATCAACTAAAAATTTTACCCCATTGCCTTTGTCACAGATTTGAGAAACACTTAGAAGACTATACTTGAGTCCATTAACATAGTACACATCTTTTATTTCTTGATAAGATTATCTTCCAATCTTTACCATACCATAAATATAGACCTTTTATGCCACTTACAATAGAAGTACCTCTACCTTAAAGTGTCTTGATAGAAAGAAACCAATCAGTCCTTCATGTCATATACTTTGAGCATCCATTATCCAATAACCAGTTCTGACTGCATTCCCCTCTTTCGATATCATTTTCTTCTTCATCTTCTATGTTTTCCATAAAATCAACCAAGGAGTCATAGGTAGCCTTGCATTTCTCCGAAATGAGCTAGGAAACATCTTCAACCTTCTCAGCTTCATCAAATATATTAGAGGATTCTCCACATACTGCTAGAGCCTGCCTAACCTCATAATTAGTTGAAGTTTTTCTTCTTGATTTTACAAGGACCTGGTCCCTGTCCTTTTCTTTATCAAACCTAGTCTTTATATATTCCTAATAGTCAATTTTTGGCAATGGACAATCTTTAATTAAATGCTCAGGATTTCCACATTTGTGATAGACTTCCACAATACCACCCTTTTTGCTGCTACTTTCTTTTCATTGAAACTGATAATTTTTCATGATATCTTTAACAATTATTTTTGCCATACAGGTAACATCAAAGTCTTGTTTAGTTCAATCTGATGTTGAAGCCTTCAAAGCCAGGGATTTTTCATTTTTTCCTTCTATCTTCTCTTGTCCAGAGGTAGATTATCTTTCTTCCAGATTAGGTTGAGTAGCCATGATAACCAACTCAATATAGGTGTGAACTTTTTAGAGTTTTTTGGATCTGATACAAATTAATAAACTCGGAGGTTTACACCATAAAGTGAGGGACCAGGTCCCTTAGAGTCAGTTACAGGCAATAATAATGAAAATACATAACAAAGCTAAAACTTTGCAGGAATTTAAAAACATAAGGTTGTAACTTTGAAACCTCCTTCATCATAGGAGGAAAAAACATGTATTTCCCTAAATAAACACATCTATAATTCACTATAATCAACCTCTTGATTACATATTTGAACCTAACTTTTGGCTCCACCTACTTGTAATAAAGTTGAGTTTTAGTAAATTTTTACTTGATTAATCAAATTTCAAAACTCAACTGAGAATCATTATTTTTCTTTTGTAGTGGAATAATTATTAGGGTAGAAATTTGAGTGGGCCAAGTGTCCATGAAAGGTACACATCTCACTTGCACAGTTTGTTACACTAGACGACAAAGTTGTGTATTCCATGTGAAAACTATATATTTATATAAAAATCCAGGTACCGAGTCCCTTGTTGTTAGATGAGCATCATCAAAATAATATATAACACTTAAGAAGAATCGAATTAAATAAAGAATGATAAAATAATACCCCTGCACATAGAAAAGTCTAAGAACTACAATATCTATAAAAATATTAGAATGTATTTCAATTAAAACAAGTCAATGATGATACAATGGAATGATATGCAATTTCCAATGTCAACAGAGACGCACCCTCTCCCAAAATATGTTGTGAGATAGGGCCCATAGGGGATTCACAAGATTCATATATCAGGCTTGGACTCACTGATACTTATACATAGACATAAATATATATGTTGGGCTTGAGTGAGAGTCTAATAAGTATCGAATAACCAGACTCAAATTAGGATTTCAACAACTCTTGCCAGACACTAATAGAAAGTAAATCAATATTTTTGTCAGTCATTGTTCCCAATTCATGAGATTAGTGAATATGCATGAATATTAAAGTAAAATAAAATAAGATTGTATGACCCTCTAGGTCATTTTATACATTTGCACACATTTTCACCATCTAGAGATGTCTTATATCTACCCAAAGTCATTTATGACTTAATAAAGCATACATTTCATTTATCGGGTAGCTCATTTTATTTTAAAAGACAATTTTCTATTTTAAAGTATTCACTTGTGAGAATTGTTAATCAGGTAAAAACATCAGTCTAATGACCTTGTATGCAATTTTTTATAGTTCCATCAACTCTGATATCTTGATTTTTGGTTAGGGGGACCTTTTGATCGCATTGCAAGTCCTGCAGACTCATTTTGGTCTATTAGTAAAAAATTGATAAAAATGGTCCATGGTGTGGGGCCCATATTTTATCTAAATAACCACTGATGGAATTTTGAGTGCACCATTGAGTCTATAATATCAAACTTTATAGGGTAGCATAATTTATTTGCATTCACTGGATTTCTAATGAATCCTAAGGGGTCGGTGGAGACTTTAAATTTTCGAAGTCTCAGGTGGTGAATCTACTTAAGAGAAAGTTAGGTAACTTTAGTGAAGTCTGCTTCGCAGCCAGCTGGTCAGATAAAAAACAAGGCTTTCCAGCTCTACCTCTAAAGTACAGCCCAGATCTCTAATGTAGAGGTAGCTTAAGCTGTTGTTTGACCACTTTTGTGGAAGGGGCATACCCTAATATGTACCTCTAAGAGATACTTGACCAATTTAGTGATGTCCACTTAAGCAGTTAGCTGGCCGCTAATTCAGCACCTAAGAGGCCATTAAATTCCTATTCTCTAATTTTTATCCTACTTTCTAATTAATATGAAGAGTTAAAACCTAGAGAGTGTGGGAAATTGGGAAAGTAATTATTTTGAGATTTTGGGGTGTTTGTGATCTTAGATTACTTATTTTCTTATCGAATCTTTATAAGTTTCCATTTAATTTTTTGTTTATTCTTTAATTTATTCCCAAAATTCTTAGATTCTTGTTGAGTAGATTATGGCATCATTTTTTATCCAAATTTACCCATTTTTAAGAGTAAATGATCTTTGAGAATTGATGGATATGTTGATAGATTAGAAAGTGCAATTCCACAAGCGGCCCATATGCGATTTTGACATAATTTTGCATTTAAAGTATAAAAATGAAATATTAGTACAATTTTTCTTGTATTAATGAGTAGATTACAATTTTTATAGTGTGGTATCACGTGAATGCTTTGCTGAAATAGAAATCATTGATTTAGCTGACCTTATCGGGCTTTCTTCGGCATCAAGGTAGACTACGTATACTTTTCTCTTAGATTTGTCTTAATTATAATATGAAAGTGATAGTATGCTAGTTTTGGGATTAGAATTAGGTCTTGGAGTTATATTTAGTATGATTTGAATTGTTTAGCTAATTAAGTAACAAAAATTAGGAATAATTTACTTAATTACTCATTTTTTTAGGTAGAATTACTATCTTAGGACTAAAATGTTGCTTATTTAATATCTAGTAATGCAATTTGATACCTTAGCCTAGTTCAGATAGAAATTTGCCTTAGAATGGATTTTAGGGTAAGTAGTGGGCCCCTCTGACACATCTTTGGCAATGATTACAATTAATTCCATGTTGGATCGATAGACCTTGTACTTATTTAGATATATGATGCTTTATTTGTAATGACCCTTCAGGTCATTTTCTGTGTTGTTGCATATTTTTGTTGTTAGTTTTTTTTAATAGCTATCCCAAGTCATGTATGACTTGATGGGTCTGATAGTTCCATTGTCGATAAGTTTATTTGGTTTGTAGAGACAATTCCCTATTTTAAAGTCTTTTCTGGTTCAAATTAGCTACGAGCAAAAACTTTATTCAAACAACCTCGCATACAAATTATGACTGTTCCAATATCTCCAGATTATTGACATTAGGCATGGTGGACCTTTGATTTATGTCTAGAGGAACTCGAGCTTATTTTGAGCTATTGGTTGAAAGTTAAGAAATTAAAATATAGGTGTGGCGCCCACTTTTTATACAAATAACCTCAGATGGAATTTTCTACTATGTTATTTAGTTCATAACATCAAATTTGATCATGTAGCATAGTTCATTTTAATATATGGGATTTTAGATGAATCCTGAGAGGTTGGTAGAGACTTGAAAAAGTCCAAGTCTTGATAGGTGTTGATTCACTCATATTCGTGCAAGATATCATCCAAACGATGGCAAGTTTCTCTAAGAAATGAGTTTGTTACATAAGAGACATCCTCAAGAGTGACACAAGAGTCACATATGTGATTTCTGAGAATCGCGTGAGCAATAGGGTGACCAGCGGGTTAGTATTGCATATCTGATCGACAAATCGCGAATACGATTCTCGCGTACCTTAGAAGGGTATAAATACCCCTTTCAACCTATTTTTCACTATTTCTCTTCCATCCTTAAGATATATAAGCCCTAAAAATTGGGAAAGCTTAGAAAAACATTGTGGGTTCTTTTGGGAGCTTTAATAAATGTTAATTATGCTAATTGTACTTCAAGTTTGATGTAAGGTTCCTTCATTCTCCTGGTTGATTTCCCTATTCTTATTTAATAATACTAAAACATTGGTGACTTTATTTTAGCACCAATGCAACTAAAAAATCACCCATTTTTAGGGTAATTACTTCTTGAGTATGAGGAAACAATCAGTTTGTTTCAAAAATGCTATTTTTGTGAATAGGCTGCACAAGGGATTTTTGTATGATTTTGGACTAAAAGCTCAATGGTGAAATATGGGTATCATTGTTCTCATTTTGAAGAGTATTTATGATTTTGATAGCATGGAACCTTGTAGAAGTTTCTCAAAAGGGAAAATTGGTGATTTAGCGAATTCTTCGAGCTTTTTTCAATGTTCAGGTAGGCTAGATTTTTCCCTCTTCATAGATTGAGCTATGTCATAGTATGTTTATAATATTAAGTTATATTTGGGATAGGTTTTAGGTGTTGGTGGTTAAATTGACAATACATGGATTAGTTAGATATTTTAGTCTATCCAAAAACCATAATTTAAGTGTAGTTGTCTTAGTTGTTTAGGTTCTCAGTTGGAATTCTATGTTAGGGCTAATGAAGGCTTGTTTAACATATAAAATCAAATCTAGATATCTTATTCTAGTTTTGGGTAGAGTTTACATTATAATGGATTTTAGGGGTTAAAAGTGGGACCTTCGGCCTGTCTTAGGCCAAGAATTGAACTAGGTTGGGTAAACCTTTATACACTTATGTTCCATTTTGAAATTCTTATTATGAGTCTTGAAGAGACTAGATACCTAATAGTCATGATGGTTTGATATTGGGAGTTGATGGGAATTACAGAAAAATCCTGTAGTTATAATTTAATGATGTGAATACTGGGTTGAGTCCATCTATTGATGTTGATATTAATGATATATGTACTGGTTTGAGTTCGGCAATTGATTATGATAGTGATGACATATATACAAGTTTAAGTCCAATAATTAATTATAATACTGAGGATATAAACACTACTTCGAGTTTAAAAGGGGGAGTGGTTCCTAGTGTGGCATATTACGGATGGGTTCTTAAAGATATCATGAAAGTTTGCATATTATGGTTGGTCGGTTATATATTTTTTCTTGATTGTACCCTCCAGGCTTATGGAGGCCGACATTGGGCAATTTACTCTTTTTCATATTTATTAGCTTATGAGGGTCACTTTGCTAGTTATAATTGGATGTTATGCATGTTATTGTTCCATCTTAATTATTCAATTATGTACAACAAGGTGGGAGTTACTTCTAAGTTTTACCTTTTACTTGACTTAGTTATGTTATCTTTCATCATATCATATATATCATGATTTATCTCAAACTATTAATGATGCTTACTGCTCGTGGTTTCATTACTCATAATATAGCTTTGTACCTTTTCTATCCATACCTGAGTACTAGTTGCCACCATTGTTTCTAGGATTATGTTGTGGTGGATTTTAGAGATAGAGTAAGCTCTTGAAGTTAGAGTTTCCCTTTTTTCTTCTAGTTATCTGTGTCTAGTCTTATGCTTCAAGATAAATTGTATTGACAATTTTAGAACTTTTGATGTATTTTATAGAGATCTTATGCTGACTCTACCAGGTTGTGGGATGGTTTTCTATGTTATGTCTATCTTTCAGACTATTCTTATTGTCATGCTTATTTATGAGCTATATTGTCTATTTCACCTTTTTGGGGCATTCCACACCAAGTTAGCCTATTACAATTAGCTTTAGGCCACCATTTAGCTTACCTATCAGTGGGATAGAGTAAGTACCATCATGACTCAAAAGTTGGCCTCAAAGTCATAATGGTAATGCTTTAGATTACTGATAAAAGGTCAATCTTGTGTCAGTGATCACCCTAGTAAGGGTAGTGGTCATTCTTCAAAGGTTTGTCATATGGTTTTTCTAGTAGTGGTGGTTATTGTAGGTTAGCCAGATCTTCTGATTCTTGTATAGTTCATGGCCACGTTATGTTTGTGGAGATTTTAGTCATTACTCATGCGAGTTTCTTAGTCATAGAATATTACCTCCGTTCTGAGTGTTCCCCATATTTTAGTAGTTCATCCCTTAGTAAAAGGTGATATGCATTGTCGTATGGGTGGTCCCCAGGGTACTCATAGAGGTTTTTGGGCAGGTAGGGAAGGTGATCGATTAGGAGGTCAGTCAGCTATTTGGAATGGTAAGTTTTATATAGTAGCTGCTAGGCTTAAGGTTGAGTCTTCAGGTGTTGTTATCATAGGTATGATTCTGGTGTGCCATCAGTAGGCCTTTGCTTTATTTGATCCGAGATCCACTTACTATGAAATGTCTTCTTATTATGATCCACAATTAGAGTAATATTGGGATTTATTGTCTATTTCTTTATGTGCATCTACTCCTGTGGGCATTTCTTTAGTAGTGGATCAGGTTTTTAGATCATGTGTTATGACTATTAAAGATGTTGATAGTCATAAACATCATATTATATTAGACATGGTAGATTTTGATATGATTTTAGGCATGGAATAGTTGTCCCACTATCAAGCCATCATGGATTGTTTTGCCAAAACTGTTACCTTAGCCATGTCCGACATACACCCAATTATGTGGTAGGGAGCTATTAGTCATTAGTCGATGAGGATTATTTCTCATATCAATTTTGAGAGACTTATCTCGAGGAGTTTCAAGTATTATCTCATTTATATTCATGATGCTAGTATGGAGAGTCCATCTCTTTACTCTATTCCTATATTTTATGAGTTTCTTGATGTTTTTTGTACCAATCTTCCTTGCATTCCTTCTGCCCATGAGATTGTGTTTTTATTGACATTGAACCTAGCACCGAACTAATTTCTATGGCACCTTATCGTATGGATCTTGCCAAACTTAAGGACCTAAATTCTCAGATCTAGGATCTTCTTGGTAAGATTTTCATTGGACTGGGTGTGTCCCTTTGGGAAGCTCCTGTGTTGTTTGTGAATAACAAGGATGACTCCATGTGTATGTGTGTTGATTATAGACAACTTAACAAGGTGATGTCAAAGAAACGTTATCGTATGCCTTATATTAATGACTTGTTTAAATAGATTTGTGGTGAAATAGTGTTTTCTTTAATTGACTTAATGTCTGGTGACCATTATTTGAGGATTCGGGTCGAGGATATCTCAAAGAGAGCCTTTAGGACCCGTTATGGTCATTATGAGTTCTTGGTGATGTACTTTGGGTTGACTAATGCCCCAAAAGTGTTCATAGATTTGATGAACTAAGCGTTCAAACAATATTTGGATTCCTTAATGATTGTGTTCATCGGTTACATCTTTGTGTATTTGAGGAGTAGAGAAGAGCACGCGTAGCATCTGAGGGTAGTGCTCCAGACTTTGAGAGACCATTTTCTCTTTGCCATGTTTTTTACGTCTGAGTTTTGGCTCGAATCGGTGATATTCCTTGGGCAAGGATGGAATTATAGTGGACGGTAAAAAAATTAACTATATTCGTAATTAGGCAAGACCCATATTTATTATTGAGGTTCGTAGCTTTATTGGCTTAGCCAATTATTATACATAATTTATTCAGTGACTTGCTACAATTTTAGCACCTATGACTAGATCAACTCGGAGTGATGTTCTTTTTTTATAGTGGGAGGAATGTGAGTCGAGCTTTGAGAAGCTCAATGAGTTACTCACTTCAACTCCTATTTTGGCTCTTCCTTTTGAGGGTGAGGGATTCACCATATATTGTTATACTTTTGATGTTGGTTTGGGTTATGAAATAATGCAGTAGGGATGTATTATTGCTTATTCTTTGAGGTATCTTAAGGTGCACGAGCGCAACTACCTATGTATGATTTAGAGTTGGTAGTGGTAGTTTTTGCGCTTAGGATTTGGAATCATTATCATTATGGTGTGTATTATGAGATTTTCACAAATCATCTCAATCTTCAGCATTTTATGACCCAGAGAGAGCTTAATGCTTGGAAGTATAGAAGGATGGAGTTGCTTAAGGATTATGATATCTCCATTTTATATCATTCGGGCAAGGCGAATATGTTAGCAGATGCCTTAAGACAGATGGTAGTGAGTATGGATAGCTAGATTTATATTTTAGTTTCTCATAAGTCATTGACATTGTACATTAAGTCCTTGTCCAACTTAATGGTTCGAATTGACATTTCTGACCATAAGAGGATTCTTGCTGGTGTTAAGGCTAGGTCCTTACCATTTCAGCAGATTTTGGATCATAAGTTTGAGGATAAGAGACTTTTGCATCCTCTGTGATCAAGTGTTGGATGGTGATTCCAAGAGAGCTACCATAGATTCTGAGAGTGTCTTGATCTTTGGTCGTCGCATTTGTATCCCAAGGATTAATGACTAGATTTTAATTAATTTTGTATAAGCCTCACAACTCTAGGCATTTTATTCATCAAAGTGTATACAATAATTATAGAGAATTGAGATATCATTATTGGTGGAGTGGGATGAAGAGATATGTGTCAAACTTTATAGATCAATGACTATGTTGTCAGTAGGTGAAAGTTGAGCATCAGTTAACTGTAGGGTTGATTCTGTGGTTGCCCATTCTTGAACAGAAATGGGAGCGGATTACTATGGACTTTGTTTGAGGTTTTCCTTGCATTTCCCATGGTTTTAATGGTATTTGGGTTATTGTGGATCGATGGACTAAGTCATCACATTTCATTGATATTCATATGTCCTTTAGTGCTGAAAAGTTAGCCCACATCTATTTGTGTGAGATAGTGTATTTGCATGGTGTGACTATATCCATCATTTTAAACCAGGGTTTCGTGTTCACTTCTAAATTTTTGAGAGCTTTATAGGAGGAGTTGGGTGTCCATGTGGATCTTACTACATCATTTCATTCTCAAACTTATTTCTAGTTGGAGTGGACTATATAGGTTCTCAAGGATATGCTTCGAGATTGTGTTATGAATTTTAGAGGTCAGTGGGAGTAGAACTTATCCTTGACAAAGTCCACATATAATAACTGTTATCATTAAAGTATTGAGATGGTGCCTTTTGAGGATTTATTATGGTTGGTGATGTTGTTCCCTGATATAATTGTTTAAGACTTTGGAGTTTAGACTAAACGGTATTGATTTACTTCAGGAGTCGTTGGATAGAGCTATAGAGATTCAGCACAGGTTGTGAGTGGCACAGAGTAGGCAGAAGGCTTATTCAGAACTTGGGTTTGTGCCATAAGATTTGATGTTAGGGATTGGGTATTCCTCTGTGTACTTCCTATGCAGGATATGATGAGATTTTGGAGAAAAGGCAAGCTCGGCCTAGATATATTAGACCCTTTGAGATCCTTCGCACGATGGGTGAGGTGGCTTATTAGTTAGCCTAAGCACAAGATTTTGTTGCTATCCATCTGATTTTCTATGTTTCCATTCTAAGGTAATGCATTCATGATCTATCTCATGTGCTTAGATGGGATTTAGTCCAGTTTGATTAGTAGTTGACCTTCGTGGAGGAGCCTATACTTATTTTGGAAAGTGATATCATGTGATTTGCACACTAGGGAGATTTTTGTAGTTAAGGTTTAGTGGAGGCACCGTCCAATGGAGTAGGCTACTTAGGAGATCGAGAGAGAGATACTGACGCATTATCCTCACCTATTCGAGGATTCAAGTACATCCTAATCCTTTACTTTCATGGAGGAAAGTCCCTTTAGTAGTGGATATTGTAATGACCCTTCATGTCCTTTCTATTATTTTGCTTATTTTCGCTGTTAGAGTTTTCCTATAGAAGTCCAAGTCATTTATGAATTCTTGGGACTGATAGTTTTGTTATCGTGTAGTTCATTTGGATCTTAGAGCCAACACCCTATTTCAAAGTCTTCACTGGTTCAAATTGGCTACTGGAAAAATTTTTAGTCAAACCACCTCGTATGCCGATTTTGACAATTCCAATAGCTCTGGAATGTAGAATTTTGATTAACGGACCTTTGGTTTGGGGCACGAGGCACCCGAGCTCATTTCGAGCCATTGGCCGAAAGTTATGAAAATAGATTATAGGTGTGGGGCCCACTATTCATCAAAACAATGTTGGATGGAACTTTTGATTGTGCCATTGAGTTTGAAACATCGATTTTGATAGAGTAGCATAGTCCATTTTCATTTATGGGATTCTGAATGAATCCTGAGGGGTTGGCGGAGACTTGAAAATTTCCATGTCTCAGATGGTGTTGGTTCTCTCGTATTCGTGAGTCACCGATTTCGTAAGTAATCAATCAACTAGCGACAAGTGTCACGTAATCAATGAACTTATCTCATAAGTGACATCGTCAACAGTAACACAAGAATTTCGTATACGATCGCTTGGTATCTCGTAATCAATAGCGTAACCATTGGGCAAGTATCGTGTATGAGATTGACAAACCGCAAACGGAATTTTCGTGTACCTAGAAACGGTATAAATAGCTCCTTTAGCTTTTTTTCACCATTTCACATCCACTCTAATATATTTTAGCTCTAAAAATTGTGAAATCTTAGGAATAACTATGTGGGAGCTTTTGGGAGCTTGTGACACGACCCGAGGCTACCTCCTAGTCGTGACAACGACGCTTACGGTCACAAGTGACCATATGCTTACCTATGAGATGGTACTTGCTGTGAACACTGAATAAATATGAACAAAACACCTTTTTGGAAGATAAACTGAGAAGGAAATATAAATCTAAATACTGAAAAACCAAATTAATCAAAAGTCGGAAACATCTGATAAAGACTAAGAGCAACTGACTGACTATCTAACTGACAGTCTAAATGTCTGAAAGCCTCTAAACCGACCGAGGAGTTGATGGGATAGTCCCCCAACTAACTCTGACTGTCTAAATAAAATGAAATAATGAAATAACTGAACAAACATAACATGTCCGCGATGTATAAGGACTCACCACTACGGCTGATGAACTATGCTAAGCTGTCTAACTGCGATCGAAAAACTGTGCGCCAGAACTTATGATATAAGACATCATAGTGCAACCAAGAGTATTAAGTTAGAACTTTAAACGTACTGGTATATGAGATGAGGTTAGGTATATATATAGGGTACTGTGTATATGAGATAAGGACTAACTCAACAACATGAATAAACTGAGCATGAATTCATGAAATCTGTAACATCAGAGAATGCAAGACTAAGTGTATATCAGTTATGTTACTGAGATAATTTGAAATTTGAAAGATTGTAAGCTGTAAAGATGAATATCTGATAGTCTAAACACTTAGTCAAGAAAACCTCAACTAATGATACACTGGATACTGTACTGAGACTATGGGAGGTACCATCTAACCGACATGCCCCAATCTAAGATAATTGGGGTGAAACTTGTAAACCCAGTTGGAAGGGTGTCAGTACCGTGCCACAGGTACTAACACGGTTGTGTGGATCCACTAAACTGATGTCTCGAAGGACTAATGAGTCACCCTTAAATGGAAGGTGCTCTAATGAGATATGTGTAACCCTCAAATAGCAGGTAAACACTTTGTCAACCCTCAACTGGCAGGTAGACATCTCTAAACTGTCCTGGATACGTTGTTTTAGGACATGAGGATTTCTACTAAGGTCACACGCTCTACTGTTAGGTGAGCCCTTAGACCTGAGTTCTCTCGGATCTAAATCCTACTCCCAACTGAATGAACACTAATCCTAGAATAGTGAACTAGACCGAATATTATAACATAATTGAAAGTGCTCATCATGATTATAAACATGTAAGTATACTAATAAGTCATGGATTAACTATCTGAGTACTTTAAAAGCTAAATTTATGTAAATGTCATAGGTATCGGGTGTTCATAACCCACCAGCACTGAATGGAATTAGCAATAATGCCATATAAAAGATTTAAAACCATAGTAGGGGATCATTGTTCAAAACCCAACACTTAGACATTTCATCAAACACATGACAGTCATGAACTTAAGCATGATAATGGGTAAAACATGCGAGAATAACAAGATTAAAAGACTAAAATTATAACTTAGGGATTTAACATAAAGATTAAAACATTTAAATCATGTAATGGCTCATCCAACTTGTAAAACACTTATAAACATAACTTGTAATTGAATTCACAAGAGATACATGGAGATATTTCAACTTAAACATGAAAAACTCATAATTTAAAACAAAAAAAGGATTCTTGGACTCCATGGTTGAAAGGAACTCATGGATGAACATCACACCTACCTCAGTAGATGAATTTGTGAAGATTATTGGGAATTTCTTGAGTTTTTTTGAATCTTAAATTCGTTTTTTTCTTGAGAATGGGTTAGGATTTGTTTTTGAGGTGGAAGATGGTTTTCTGGAGAGATTTTATGATAAATCGGCAAATAATTCTCCTTGGGGACCTAAATTTTGTGTTATGGACGAGTTTGGATGAGGGGAATTCTACATTAGTCACCTCACCCAGAAGAGGACTAATATCAATCGGAGGATTGCCATAAGAATCAGGGATAGGACCCTGAGAACAAAGATGAACTCCAAACGTAGGATGTACCCCATCAACATTGTCACCGGATGGGACTTAAGAGTTTCCTTGTGTTCCAGTTCCATGAGGCATGACCTGAAAGACAAAAAAACAATGATTAGTAGAGATTCTAGGACATAGACACCAAGGTTGAAAAAAAAATAACAAGAAAGTTAAACATTCCTAAGCACATTGTAGCCTCTCTCTTATGAGTATGGCATGCTACACACCCCTAAAAGAGACTCTACAAGACACAAATTTGTGGACTCCCAATTGACCATAAACCTATAACTTTGAAACTAACTTGACACGGCCTGACTCGGGGCCTTGTCATGGGTGTCCCAAGTTCGACCAGATCGGAGACCATCCCTATTACTCAACTCGACCTCCATCCGTCTACCCTGAGTTTGCTACTTTTCAAACATATAAAGATAGTGTAACTAAATAGATTATAGACTCCAGAATAGTTTTATTATTAAGATAGACCCATTTGAGTCCAACTATCCCATACCAACTATCCATTAATACCAAAACAAACAAAACCATAGATCCAACAATAACTGAATAAGTTTCATTAATAATTAGATATGTAATCCCAAAACAAAATACGATGGAACAATGTGAAATTTTGTCCAATAAGGTCATCCCCAATACCAATACCTATACTAAGGCTTCTATTAATACTGATTCGTCCCTTTCCAACCTATAGCAGTTCCACAAAAGCCTATAACTAAAAAAGTACAAATATTCAGTTGGGATATGCCCCCAACCTTAAAAAAAACCTATATCCATAAATAATACACAGTATGAAATAACATTCATGAAATGAGTCCTTTTAAATTAATGGAAGCTCACCACTTCAATCTAAAGTTAATCCCCGAGTGTCCGAATACTAAGAAGGAGGAGTAGAACGGTCAGTTCCTACACTGATGGGGATACATCCACCCAAATATGTGTTAGTAGGTGAACTCTAGCATGAACTCAAGATTAGAATAAAATACTTCCAAATATAAAACCAAGTAAACCCATACATATGCACACACCCCATACACATACACACAAAAATATCTATATATAAATCCATGCCGGGAAAGGAAACCGGGTTTAGCATGATATTAAAATATTTACCTGGGGTGTGTAGCTTTGGGATCCTAAAACCTCCAATGGGCTATATGGGTTTAGCTTCCCCCGCTTAAAGGGCCCAAGTGCATGAAGTCACATGACTAGAGAAAAAAACCTGGGATGATTAGTACATCCCCCAAAATATAAAGTGTGATATCATCCACACGGTTGCTAGGACAAAACCTCACATCGGCAAATCTGAGTTTCCAAGTTCGATCCCCCTGGGACGTCCACTTTTTATGGCTTTGCTACATACCTCTCATTTTTTTCCAATTAAAACTATTACCAAACAAACCAACCACTATCCATTTATTAATGGCCAAGGCCATTAGTAGTGGTGTCGTCATACCGACAATAACTTGCAAGTATTGTCTTTATCCAAACCTTTTCGAGATCAAGGAATTTCCATGTACCCATAAATTATATTATAAAATTAACTAGGGGATTTTCCATGTACCCCAAAAGTATGATTATTAAGACAAACCATTCCAAAACCATTTAAACAATTCATATCATTTAGGGTTACATTACCCAGTTTAAACCATGCGTAAGTTCCATTGAAAAAAATTATTATAGTGAAAGCATTGATAGAGGCATTTTATCAAGCATATTGGGGGCATAGTATTTAAAAAAAAAAGTCCATTGTAAAATAACCATTCACATGCAACCAATTATCCAAAACCACATGCACATAAAAGAATAATTAAAACATGGGAAAACCATGACCAAGAATTTATAATCAAAACCCCGAAATCATATTTGAAAACCCAAAATTGTACAATATTCAAATCACATAAAACTTGTATAAAACCATGACTTTTGATGGAACTAACAATAAGGGAATAGAATATTCCTTAAACCAAGATAATGATGGAGAGAAATCACCAAGACAAGCCCTAAACAAATCCTTCAGATAAAACCCTAGCTTCGCTTTCTCAAGAACTCTAGAGAGGATTTAAAAGTGTTTTCCATGTATTTAAGAATAGAATAATAGGGAAAATAACCTCCTAATTAGAATATAAGTCATGGGACCTTATTTGGATATGTGGGGAAATTTCTAGATTGCCTTCACTTAAACTGCATTAAATTCTCGTCATAGGTACGACTGACCTTCCAAGTTGTACCCAACCTGTAAGAGTGGCACCTGCCTCTCATACCCTAGGCCTTCCCTATTGGACCTAAAAATTTCCAAGGTATGATACACCCAAACCTAATTCATATTTTAGTTTATGACTGGTACACATAAACTATACCCCTAGAAGAATAGAATCCCAAGAAGAATTAGCGTTGTCCCTCACACGAATCCATGGAGCGAATCATACCCTGGCTTATGGATTAAAGTGAGCCACTAGTACTCAGATCCAACCTAAGTTTAAGGTTAAGTGAATAAACCAAATGAAATGTATCTACCGATATGTTTCATTCCATAAAATTGTTCCCAATATAGTAACCAAAATCCACTCTACCAATCAACACTAGTCAGCATATGACTGGACCATACCACCAATGCCTAGTGTACAACTCGTACTCCATAGTCGTATCATGACCAGAATCCAAAACTCTAGGAAATTTTCTAAGGGTCAAAACCTAGGGTGTTATTCATATTCCATAATGCTACCATTATTTACCAAAATCATCATTGGACAAACTAGATACTAGTTTATGAGATAACCATTACTTATTAACTAATCCCTATGAATACTAATTATCATATAGCCCCTAGTCATCTTTTAACAACTATTCTCCTTATTGACAATAATTATCATAAACTAGATAACCACCATTTATCCACTCACATCATTTATTAACTTATCACTATTTACCAAATAATTCATGTTTATCAATTAGTCATCATTAGACACTCATAGTATCCTCCACTAATCCATATTTAGCACTTACCAACAACTATACCATTTTATATACATTTATCACTTACGTACTATAACCAACATCACTAATATCAACAACATACCCAAATTTTATATAAGTAGATATGAGCATATAGTTGACATACATAGGGCACAACAGAACTAGAACTGTTATAAGTACACATAGGCACATCAATATAATTATCCACCGACCTTTTTGGGTATCAATGAATCTTAATAAATGTTCTTTAGCCATTTTGGGTCTTAATATTATCATAATAATTCTCGAACCTTGTCGGGTATAAATATGTTATCATAATATCCTGCGTCCTTATCGGGTGTTAATATGTCATTATAGGAGGTGGAAAAATCAATAACATGAGTATTCATACAATCAAACATCATGATTTCAAATATACTTGATAGTATTAATTCGCATATAATCAATAAGCATGTCTTCTAGCGTCATTAGCATTGTACTTTCTAATATCACCAATAAGAATGATTTATAGATTGCTTTCTAGCATAATTAATAAGTGTGGTAATATCCATGATGTAATGACCCTTCAGGTTATTTCTCATGATTTCACTTATTTTTACTGTTATTGCTTTTTATAGCCTCCCTAAGTTATGTATGACTTGCTATAACTAATAGTTCAGTTACCGAGTTGTCCATTTGGTTTCTAGAACTATTTCTTTGCTTAAAAGTCTTCGTTGGTTCCAAATAGTCATCGAGAGAAAACTTCCTTAAAATAATATTAGATATAAATTTTGACTGTGTCAGTAGGTCCAAAATATCAATTTTAGGTTGGGTAGACCTTTGGTTTGGGTCCCACTACACTCAAACACATTTCGATAAGTTGGTCAAAAAGTTGATAAATTGGAAATTAAAGTGTAGGGACCACATTTGGTTTAAATAACCTCAGATGGAAAGTTTTACTCTACAGAAGCATCTGAAACATAAAATAAATATGGTTGTATATCTCGTTTGCTAATATTAGTCTTCTAATGCATCCATATATCTTAGCAAAAACTTAGAATCAAATTTTATGTTTCAGTCTTCATCTAGTACAACAAGATACCGCGATTGTGGAGGCCTTGGTGCAATTGCAATGCTGCGATTGTGGCTAGTATGGGTGAGCGATCACACTAGCTGAGAGCCAGGGAAGGGATTGTTTAAATACACTTTTTGGCCAAGAATTATCCATTTTATTTATTGTCATGAGTCCCAAAAACCTAATAGAGAGTGCATTGGTATTGGTATTATGGCTGATACTAGTGGACTATATTTGATTTATGATTTTTCAATTTTTTTACATTATATATATAAATATATTAGGTCATTTCCTTAGTTATGATGGTTATTGAATGGATTGACTTGGTTGGGTTGGCCTAGGAAGTACACTTATGAAAAAGTTATTATATCTTTTACTACACTATCTTGTTATATGTTAGGAATTCTTTCAACTTAGGGTATGTATTTTGATGTTGGGTTGGGTAGCGGGGTGGTTCCTGTTATTGGTTGGACTTGGGGTTTGTGTCATGTCAAGGCCCCGATTTGTGTCATGTCAAGTTAGTATCAGAGCATTAATTTCATGGTTAATTCATAGTCCACAAAGTTGTGTTGAGTAGAGTCTCTTTTAAGGGTGTGTAGCACGCCACACTCATAAGGGAGAGGCTTCAAGGCATTTATGAATATTTCTTTTTCTTGTGTTTTGATTTCAATTCGTAAAGTCTAAGGTCCTGAAATCCTCTCTAATCCTGGATTGTTCCATTTTTAGATCATGCCTTATCAATCTGATAAGCACAAAAACTTTTTTGTCCAATTAGGGATGATATTGATGGGATGCGCTCTACTCATGGGATCCATACTCGGTCAAGGGGTCCAGTCCCTAATTTTTCTTATGTTCCACCATTTTTCTCTATTCCTCCTTAGGTCAACATGACAAATGCAAAGTTTTGTCAGTAGATTCATATGATTTCTTAGTTGGTAGCTTCTCAGATTGAGCGAGGTGCATTTGTTACTCCATTGTCTGAGTCCTTAAGGGTTGGCCAGTTAATGGAGTTAAGTCCTCAAACTCTTACTTATGTTAAGGCGAAGGAGGTTCCTCAGGGTTTTCTGGATTAGATGGAAAAGATTTTTAGGATTATGCATGCCACAAATTTAGAAGGGGTGGAGTTTGCTGCCTACCAGCTAAAAGATGTAGCGTACCAATGGTACAAGAAATGGGATGGGGAAAGGGGTGATGTTGATGAGTCATCTTTGTAGGTGACTTTCTCCCAAGTATTTCTAGATCACTTAATTCCTCACGAGTATAGGGAAGAAAAAATGAAGAAATTGTTAATCTGAATAGTGAAAGATATTGGTCAAGGATTATGCCTTGAAATTTCACAAGTTGTCTAGGTATGCTCCTGAGATGGTGTCCTATATGAGGGTCAGGATGAGAAAGTTCCCTTCAGGACTATCTCGTAAGTTGATCCTTAAAAGTAAGACTGCCTTGCTGATCAATGATATGGATATTTCTAGGTTTTTTGTTCATATACAACAGGTGGAGGAGAAAATAAGAAAGCAGGCTGAAATTGGGGAGAGGCAAGGAAAAAAGTTTAAGTTCTTTGAATAGGGTGGTGGGCAACAAAAACATGGCAGAGATGATGGTAAATGGCAAAAGAAGAAGTAGGGGAGTTTTGGTTCTTTCTCCACAGCTAGAGCACATTATTTAAAGCCATCGATTGATAGGCGTCAGTAGGATGGAGATAACTTTAGGGCATAAGGTGTCCAATCTTAGGCTGGTGAGGCACAGTCGGCTTCATCGTGTCCTCCTTGTAGGTTTTGTAGTAGGTTATATTGAGGATTTTGTGATCTAGGGAGGGATAGGTATTTCAAATATGGTCAACCGGGACATTTTCTTAGAAACTATTCGCTTGGTATGGTTGCTTTGGGAGGGAACAGGATTCCAGTTGCCTTTTCATCTACTACTGCACAAAAGAGTGCTTCTTCTGCACCTAGTTTTACTTTTGGTATCAGAACAGGATGGAATTTGTTATATTCTCTTGCGTCTTGAAAGGAGTCCGAGGCATCACCTGATATCATCACTGGTATGTTACAACTCTTTTTTATGATGTTTATTATTTACTTTCTCTGGGGTCCACTCTCTTTTATGTGACCCCATTTGTGGCTGTGTGTCTTGGTTTTCATCTCGAGCTTATTTCAAACCCTTTTTCTATTTATACCCTTATAGGTGATTCTATGATTTCTAGTAGAGTCTATAGGGTGTGTATGGTATCTTTTGGTAGTATGGAGACTTTGTTGGAGTTTTATGAATTGGATATGATATATTTCAGTGTTATTCTAGGGATGGATTAGTTGCACTCATGCTATGCGTCCATACACTATCGAACTCCTAAGGTTATGTTTAGGTTCCCTGGTGAGCCATTTATTAAGTGGGGGGTGGTTCCTTAGATCTTAATGGGAAGTTTATATCGTATCTTAGAGTTTGGAGTTTATTCTTCAAAGGGTGTCTCTATCACTTGGTTTGGATTAAATATTCCAACTCGGATGGTCCTTCTTTGTATTCTTTTCTGGTGGTGAATAAATTTCCTAAGGTCTTCCCTAATGACCTTCCTACTATTCCACCTGATAGGGAGATTTATTTTAGGATTGATTTGGTTCCGAACACTAGTCCAATATTTATTCCCCCTTATAGAATGGTTCCAGCTGAGTTGAAAGAATTTAAGGAGTAGCTTAAGGATCTGTTGGATAAGGGTTTCATCTATCCTAGTGTGTCCCTATAGGGAACAATGGTATATTCATGTGTAAAAATAATGGTTCCCTTCGGATGTGTATTGACTATCGGCAGTTAAATTAGGTGATGGTTAAGAGCAAGTATCCCCTTCCATTGACAGAAAACTTGTTTGATTAGTTGCACGGTGAAAAATTCTTTTCTAAGATTGATCTTCGGTCAGGGTATCATCAGCTTAAGATTACGCAGGTGGATATACCTATGACGGCTTTCCATACCTGGTATAGGCACTTTGATTTTTCTGGTCAAGTTGTTTTATTTGACCAACGCTCCTCCAAAATTTATGGATTTGATGAATAGGTTTTTCTATCAATTTCTAGATTTTCTTTTCATTATGTTCATAGATGACATCCTAGTGTATTCTAAGAGTGAGGTGGATTATGCCAGTCACCTCCGTGTTGTGTTGCAGACCTTGAAAGACCACCCGTTGTATGCCAAATTTTTAAAATGTAAACTATGGTTGAACGGTGACACTTTTTTGGGTAATATTATTTCTAGTTAAGGGGTCATAGTGGATCAACAAAAGGTTCTAGTGATAAAAAAATGTCCTAGACCCACGAGTCCAATCGACATTCAGAGTTTCTTGGGTTTGGCCGTGTATTAGAGGAGTTTTTTTGAAATTTTTTTTACTATAGATGCCCCATTGACTTAGTTGAATCTGAAGAAGGTAAAGTTCATTTGGTCAGATATATGAGAGGGTAGTTTCGAGAAGCTGAAGAATAAGCTAACTTTGACTCCTATTTTGACTTTTCCTAATGGCACTTAGGGGTTTATGGTTTACAGTGATGTATCCCGGGTGGGACTTAGTTATGTTTTGATGCAGCATGGAAAGGTGATAGCCTATGCTTCTAGGAAGTTGAATATACATGAGAGGAATTATCCTATTCATGATTTAGAGCTATTAGTCGTGGTGTTTGCATTCAAAATCTAGCGGTATTATTTGTAAGGGTGCATATAGATATTTTCTCAGATTATAAAACCCTGTTGTATGTGTTTACACAGAAAGATCATAACCTAAGGTAGAGGAGGTGACTTATGCTTCTCAAGGACTATGACATGAGTCTTTACTACCATCTAGGTAAAGCTAATGTAGGTGCTGATGCTCTTAGCAAGTTATCTATGGGGAGTCTAGCTAACGTGGATAAGGAGAAATGGGAGTTGGTGAAGGATAGTCACCATTTGGCTAACCTTGGAGTTCGCCTTTTGGACACCAATGATGGTGGTGTGTTCATTCAATAAGTGTTGCGGTCGTCTCTTAGTGCAAGGATCAAGGACAAAAAAATGTTACACATCATTTCTTGTTAAGGATCAAGGGTGGTGTTGGTGGGAAGAAGGTGATGGTCTTCAATATTAGTGGTGACGGTACCTTTCTGTACCATGGGAGGTTGTGTGGTCTGGCATTGTTGGATTATGAGAAAAGATCTTGGTTCAGGAAAATGAGTTAAGCTATGTTGTTCATCTACATTTGACGAAAATGTATCATGACATTAAGGAGATGTATTGGTATAATGGTATGAAGAAGGATGTGGCTAATTTTATGGCCAAGTGAATGATGTGTCAATAAGGAAAAGTTGACCACATGAGACCTGGTGGGTTGTATGAGGAAGTTATGTTGCCTGAATAGAAATGGGAAGTGATCATCATGGATTTTGTTCCCGTTCTTCCTCGATCTTAGAATCAGTTTGATTTAGTTTGGGTCATCAAGGATAGGATAACAAAGTAGGCTCACTTTTTGCCAGTGTTGACTAACTTTTTGGCTGATGAATATATGAGGTTGTACATTCATGAGACTGTGAAGCTGCATAGGGTACCTATTTCTAACAATTCTAATTGTGGCACACAGTTTTTATCTCATTTTTTGCAGTTTTTTTAGGTAGGGTTGGGATTAAGGTTAGTCTGAGTACTGTTTTCCACCCGCAGATGGATAGGCAAGTAGATATGACCATTCAGATGCTAGAGAACATGCTTTGTGCTTATGTGATTGACTATGGTGGTAGCTAGGTTGATAATCTACCTCTTATAGAGTTTTCTTATGATAGTAGTTATCATTCTAGTAATGTTATGGACCTTTTTAAGGCATTGTATGGTAGGAAGTATAGCACTCTTATTGGGTGGTTAGATCTTGGTGAGGTAGGTATGTTTGGTTCGGACTTGGTTTATCAAGCTATGGAGAAGGTGAAGGTGATTCGAGATATGTTTAAGGCTGCCTAAAGTCGCCAAAATTCCTATGCGGATATATAAAGAAGGGACTTGGATTTTGCAGTTAGGGATAGGGTGTTCCTAAAGGTATCTCCCATGTAGGGAGTAATACGATTTTGGAAGAAGGGGAAGCTTAGTTGATAGTACATTAGCCGTTATGTATTTTTAAGAAAGGTTGGTAATGTTGTGTAAGAATTGGAGTTGCCTTCTTGTTTGAACTCCCTTCATTTGGTATTTCATGTCTCTATTTTGAGGAAATGTGTAAGTGATCCTTCATCGATTGTTCTTGTAGAAGGATTGGGTATCTTGAATTCCTTATCTTGTGAGGAGATCCTGGTTGAGATCTTGGATAGTTACATTCATCAGTTGAGAAAAAGGGATAAGGCCTCAGTAAATGTTCTATGAAGGAACCATAAGGTGTAAGAGGCTACTTAGGAAGGAAGAGGACATGAAGTCCAAGTATCCGTTCCTATTTTCTGCTCTGGGAGTTCGTGCAAAATGTATGTATTCTTCATCATACTTTTGTTTTTAAACTTTGTTAAAGAAATGATTGATTCCTTGCATCTATGTTTTCTAACATAGTTAAAGGTCAGAATGGAGGTGTTAGGTTGTAAATCGTGCTTATACTACCATGTCCATCATTTGATGACGAATAATCCAAGTGCGGGAGACTTGAAACACCCTGGGTTTTGACCCTTAGAAAATTTCTTGGTTTTTTGCTTCTAGACATCATATGACATGGTGTACTTCTCCTATGATGTGGTATGATTTGGTTTATCTTATTCATATGGTAACAAGTGTGTGTTGGTCGGTTTCTATCCAAGGTAAGATTGGGTCATACTAGTCATATCTTAGGGTAGTAGTAGTATGTTGCCAATCATATTTTCCCCAATGTTTAACCTAGAGGATTCTGTACTACCTATGGTACGATTTTAGGGTACTGGTCGTATGTCTGGGTATGGTTTGTCCATAGTGGTCATATGTTGGACAATGTTGGGTCCAAGGGAAGGCCTAAGGTACGAGATAAAGGTACAACTCATACCCTAAGGTACGGTTTGGGGAGGGTGGTCGTACCTTCTTATGGGAAATTTATGTAGTTTAAGTTAGGGGTAATCTGGATATTTCCCCTCTTAACTTCTTATGGCCCCACTGCTCAAAACACTAATGGGATATCATTTACTTTATTATTCTAATCTTAAAAACTTAGAACACTCTCTCATATTCTCTTAAGGTTCTTGGGTTAAGTAAGGCTATGGTTAGGATCAATTTTTGGCTTACAGGGGTGGTTTCTCTCCATTTTTTTTGTAATCTAAGGCATGTTACTCTTCTTTCATTGTTAGTTCAACTAAAGGCAAGATTTAATGTATGGTTTTCATGGCATAATTGAGGTACAGTTTTGGGTTTTCAAATATATGTTGGGTTTTTGGTTATAGTGGTTGGTTAATTTTTTCCATGTCTGTTACATATGGTTCTCATGATTATAATGGTGGTTTGAACCTTTGGTTGCATGAGAATGGTTAATTGGTACTTGGTTTTGGTTTTCAAATTTATATGCCCCTAATGTGTTTGTTAAAATGCCTATGAGGATGCTTTTATTACATAGTTAGACTTTTAATGAAACTATTGCATGGTATAACTTGGTATTGTACCTTAAATTGGTTTGGATGATTTTAAATGGATAAATGGTAAGGTCTTGGTGGTCATGGTTATGGCTAAATTGAAAGACTTGTGGGGTACATGGGTAAACCTCAAGCAAACATAGTAATGAACTACTTGTGGGGTACATAGGAATCCCCAGGTTGGCTAAGGGCATTGCTTGCAAGATAGCATCGGTATGAAGATACCTCTACTTATAGCCTTGGTTAATAACAAATGAAATTGTGGTTTGGTGGTGTGCTAATTCTTTTAGTTGGGCAGTAATGGCGGATTGTTATATTTAACCATAAATATGTGTTTCCAATAGACAGACACTGGAAACTCATGTTTTCAGACACGAGGATTGGTAATGAAGACCATATACTTGCGGTGTACATGGGAATCCCCTAAGTTACACTATACATATGTATCAAGGAGAGCGAAGGGTACACGAGAATCCCATACTACTATGGTATCTCTGGTTCGTGCAGCTAAATGCACCAGGAGCCATTTAGGTGTTACACTATACCCATATAGCCTGTGGGTGGTTCTAGGATGGTTATGCTACTAATACCCCAGTTAATATTTGTAAAGGCATCCTAAACCCAGTTTCTTTTTGCGGCATGGATTATATCTATATTTTTATGGTTGTAAATGTATATGGTAGTTTACTTGGTTTTAAAGTTTGGCTTACTTTATCCTTATCCTGAGTGCATGTAACTATTCAACCGCTAACCCATATCCGGGCATTGTAACCCCATGTGATGCAGGAATCGACCAATCTACTCCTTCTGCTTAGTGATAAAATTTGGGATCAACTTGTGTTGGATTTAATTGTGAGCTTCAATATTCTAGTAGGCTCCATTTTATGTCATGGATGTCTTCACATACTTTGTTCATTTTATAGACTATGGTTTATTCTATGGTCAGGGGCTTGTCTCAACCGGATATTGTTTTACTTTAGGATAGAGGCTTTGTAGGACTACTATGGGTAGGTATGGGTGATGTTGGTATTGGTATTAGCCTTGGTATTGGTATTGGTATTATGGCTGATACCCGTGGACTATATTTTATTTATGATTGTTTAATTTTGTTTTGGATCATATACATAAACATGTTGGGATATTGCCTTGGTTTTGTTGGTTATTGCACGGTTGACTAGGTTGTGTTGGTCTAGGAAGTGTACTTATCACAAAGTCATTATATCTTAAAATACTCTATCTTGTTATATGACCGAAATTAATCTAACTTAGGAAATATGCTTGGAGGTTGGGTTGGGTATCGGGGGTGGTCCCGGGTCCTAGTTAGACTTGGGATGCCTGTTATGGAAAGGCCCCAATTCGGGTCATGTCATGTATGTGCATTGGACATGGTTTTTGTGCGGTTGTAATTGGATTAGTGTTGCTTTATGCTTCTAGATAGATTACTAATTTTATATGACAATATTGGTATGTATTGGTATGAGATGTTGTATTATTGTTCTAGTTGGTTAGTTATTTTGCAAAGTGATGATGAAGACCATTCAGGTATGATTATGGCTCTTTTATCTTACGATTATATTACTATAGATGATTTAATCATGATTAGACATATGGATTAGAAACTATGAGTATACTATCACTAGTTTTTTCTAGGATTATGAGGTCATAAGATGCTAGTTTGATGGCTTACGCTGTACCTTGAATTGTATTTTCTTATAACCATATATATATATATCCTTCTTTGTAGCTATGGTATTACTACATATCCCTTCCTTCCTTCATGTATTCAGACTGTATATTCATTATTTGTAATTGTATATTGCTCTATATCCTTATTTTTTCCTTTATTCGTATATTGACTTGTGATATACGATATAGTGTTGAGATTATTGAGTATGAATGGAATAGGATAGTTCATTCTTAATTATTTCTTCGCCTGGTTATGCTAAGTTTCTTGAATATGAGTAAGACAGTTTTCCCTTACAATCTCACTAGCTTTATTATTTTGTTGTAGGATATTTGGGTTTAGAGTCCATTTCTATTTATATGTTCTATACATCTACATTATCTTTTGAGCTTAGTCAGTAGTTGCCTACTATGTACCATGTGTTTGGTACTCATACTACATTTCTCCAGCTTGCAGATCATAGTACAGGTTATTGCCGGTGTTGTGTGCATCGAGCAGAGAAGCCATGGTTCTGAGACATAGAGTGAGCTCCCAACATTAAGAGTATTACATTCCTCCGTCTTATGTACCTGAATAGTCTCTATGTTGTATTAGAGAGGAGTTGTATCGGAGTAATTCCCTTGGTACTTCATTTTGTATTCTTATTATACTAGAAGCTCTTGTACTAATTTCACCAGATTTAGGGATTATCTTATGTATGTTAGTCTTTTATTATATCTATTCTACATTCTTTCTTTCATTCTCTTGGTAGTCCGTTACTAGTAGTTTCGGACTACGGGGTTAGCTTGCCTACTGGTGAGTTAGAGTAGGTTCTATCATCACTTGAGAAATTGGCTCGTGACACATATCACATTGAACTAAATGACCTAAGCACTTGCATAATTCCCTTATTTTAAGCATCGAAAGTGCTATGAAAGAATGGTACAACAACACCCTCAACTTAGAATGTTTGCATGTCCTCAGGAAACTAACAAATAACAAGGAAAAATGATTCTTAACTAAAAGAAACCTATCGTACCTACGACAATCTACTCAATTTTAGCTCAAAACTCTTACCCCCTCCTATTTCAAACTTTCTAAAACTATTGTGTGGATCACATAGCACAATAGTACTACACAAAGAAATTAAGTAATGGTTATACATTAGCAACAAACAATCAAGCGTATATGCAGTTTACAATACTCGAACAAATAAGGAGTTAACAACAAAACCCATGTACCCTCATAGAAAAGAAGTCCCAACTCTCATATTATCACCATGCATGTCAATGCAAGGGACTATGTCAAGACACCCACGCTCATAAAAGAATTTCCAACAATGTGCATAAAATACTATAGGCTTGCCCTTATTATTTATACCTAAATTATTTGGACAATTGGACAAGGGTAACTTTAGGACATTATTAGGCTCATAATGTAGCCTGGGGGAAGATATGGTACTATTGAGATAAACGGAATCACCCTCATTGACCCTACACTTACATTTTTCGCTCTATTTCATTCTTCTTTTATTTATTCTTTTTTATTCTCTGTCGATAATTTGGGTTGGGTGCGGCTTTTTTTTTTCTTTTCATTTATTCACTTCTATTTTTTTCTCATTCTTTTTTCATCATTTAATTTTTTCTTTTTAAACTTTTCTACCACACCTAACCCTACTTGCTCTTTCTTTTATTCAATAACCTTCTACATACCAAATTTTAACTATGCACCCCTATGATAGTCACCCTTAACTTATGTAATTTTTCTAAGTTGAGATGCATAGTGTCCAAGGAGAGACCAAGGCCAAAACATGTTTATTGTAATTATTTGGGAAGGTGAAACATTGAAAATAAGAAAATAAGTCAATTTTTGGCACAAAATAGGGATCAAGGGATAATTATTCACATTTAGTTGATCGTTTAGGATAAGAGTGGACTTATTCAAAAACGACCTATGATCATGTCCTAATCAACAATCCTACAACCTAGGCAAGTTCACGAATAAATGCACAAGGGGAACTAGGTAGCTGCTTCACACACACATGGTATATGGTTATACTATAAATATTACCTATCCAGTTCATGCAATGCTAAGCTTTATTTATTTTATCCCTAATACTAATTCCATCAAAAGATTCACGTAGTGGTCACACATATATTTACATTACACAATTCACAAAATTTTTGGAAGGGTATCATTTTTTTATCCTTTTTTCAATCACTTAAAAACACAAAACAAAAATATGTCAACTAAACTTAGGTTCCTTATTTTTCTTATGCTTAAATATAAAAAATAGATAAAACACAAAACAACACAAACAACACCTAAACATGCCGGTTCTAACTAAGATAACACAATCGATTGGAAAAAAAAAATGCTCATCTATAGTACACTCCCACCACCAACTATAGACGATGCACTTTCTGTAGTTCATAACTACAATATAAATACAAGGTTTGAAGACATACTTGGGCATCCTAGGTGCCGAATCATGATGTTTCCTCAGGAGGGGCCTTAGACTAAGCTACACTCTTATCAATAGTGGTCCCAGTGGGGACCGGGGAACTCAAACCAACAATGGCATCGAAAGTGGCCGATGCGCTCAATGGTGTCTGGATCTCATAAGGAAAACATATTCTCCTACTCACATCTACTATAGCTTCAGTCATCATCTCACATATTTGGAATGTACCATCTTCCACTCTTATCTCGTGTACCTCAGTCAATTGGTCTTCGGATGTCTGTAGTCCAGCTACCAGTTCTTCCCATATCTCATCTCTTTTTTTCTCTCCTTCTCTTCCTTCTCTTACTTTCTCGCTCACTACCTTTATCTTTTGCACCTTTATCTTTGCCTTTTATGCCTGAAATATCTAGCACATCCCCTATTAGTACCTTTTCAATTCTATAAAAATAAGGGAATAAACTCACAACCATGTCTTCTATAGCATCCCGTAACTTGGTATACTCCTTATGAACTAGGTTCTGCATGGCCCGCATCACACACTTCATCTCTTTTTTCAACTAAGGTTTCACCCCTTCCTCGATATTGGTCACTTTCCACTTGAGGGTGCCTAACTGGTTTAGCACACCAGTCAAAAACTACTATGATACCAATGTATAACTACATACAGGTAGACATGAGATTAATGGTCTCGGGGAAGGAGTAGTCGAGGCCTGTGAAGAACCTGCTACATCTGCGGAGGCCAACATATCAAAACACCTATTCTCAGCTAGAGTGTCTCTAAGGTCGGGAAAACTCAGAGTATTATGTCTATGTGCATGCTGGACTAAAAAAGTTTCTTTGAAAAATGAAATCCCTACCTTTTTCATAGATAGAAGGTTGGCCTTATCCCATGTTAATGGCTAGGTGAAACGTATGAAAATGATCAACGTTCGGAATCAAAGGAACCTACTCATCGAAGCCAATCTATATTAGTAAGTACGGGAAGGCTAGGTTAGTTTCTATGCTTATAACTTTGTCATGAATTTCTCTTGTAGTTACCTTGTCTATGTAGATATCATAGAACTCCATGATACCAACTACCAAGGTGTCCTTATAGAGGATTAAAACATTATCTCCCATGGCCCGTCTCAACCGATACCGAACCAATGTCAACCATGCCTTAGCAGCAAAACTCAAACTAGACTTTGTAGCCTGTGTGGATGGACTCACAACCCATGGTTTATCCTCCTGTGTAGTAATCATACCCACGATCCTCTTTAAATGCATGTATTTATCATCCGTGCCAATTTTGTTAGTCTTCACTTTATTCATCTCGTTAATGCGGTGATAAATCTATGAAGTGTCAACGGGGAGCTCAAACACAACCCCGTATAAGAATCTAGAAATAGTTTGTTCTTAGATATTTACCTAAATAACCTCGATCATGAAAAGTGCAAAAGATTATCCCCTTTCACAAAAACCCTTATAGATATATTTGCCTCATATCTATCTGATAAGAAGCATAAAACTCCAACACTAATCTAGGGATATATCTCCCTAAGGCTCTCGTCATTCATTTAAAGTTGTACTTCTCGATCTGGGTCTCAAACTCAGGCATCTCAAATATTCCAACTATCATCAACTTGGGCTCAATATAGAACACTCTCTTTGTCTTTCTTTTTCTTGGGACAATGTCACTATCCCACTCAAAGGTGGAGGTGGAATCTTTGTTGGTAAATTATCACTCAACTCCTTCTTACTACCCTTTGAATCCTCAAACTCCAACTAAGAACCTTCACTATCGAGTGCATTGCCAGATGCAACATTATTGGATTTTTTGGCGGCATCTTCTTCTCCTTATTTACCCTCATTAGGGCCTGACTTTGACTTTTCTTCCTCTTTAGACTGGGGAGGGAAGTGTGGAGGTGATTAACTCTGACTCTTTATTCAGGGCTTACACTTTTGGCCCTGAGTTAGGCTTCTCCCTGGTTCCATTAGTTCTGAGATGTATACTCTTCTATGAAACTGCTGGATTCATCATCAATGGACTCATCCCTAAGATAATGGGTGTGACAAGATTTATTCTTGGGAGTCTTCTTGTTTCCCTTAGTGGTGCCACTTTTTTGTGCCATTGTGCCTGAGGAAATTACACTATTAGTTATCACTAGAAAAATTAAGAAAAAACAAAGAAAACCTGAAACAATTTTAACTGGTTGGGCACACTATGAGTTAGGCTATGACTCATTACCATAAGATATGAGTCATTCTGACAGTCGTAAAGTGAAATATCATGAAGTAGTTTGGTCATTATTGACCCTATGAGTCAACCCAATGAGTTATTTGGTCACCCAATGACTCGTCAGATGACTCATTTTCTGACCAAAAAATACTATTTTAAGTTTCAGTCACTATGAGTTGTAGAGTGAGACAATGACTCAAAGGGTGAGTTATAGTGTGAAAACAGTTTTTTCATCCTTAACCAACCTATGTTAATAATTGCTATGAGTCACCTAATGAGTCATTAGGTTAACCTATGATTTGTAACTTGACTTGCCGTGACTGTTAATATAAAGGGTTAAGGATGCTCAACATTTGATGATGTTTCAAAAAGGGTACTCAGACTTCCCCAATCATTTTTATTACACATAACCAACACCTTACAACATTCCCCAAATTAATTTCTACTCTAATAATATAAATATTATGAGTTCTCAAGAACATTGTGATTTAATATAACCCTAGGTAAGTTTTAGAGTATAATTAAATGTACATTTATGAAGTAAAACAAATATGATTATGAATTAGGTAATGATGTTAGCCTACATACTTCAAAGGGTATTAGCAAATTGATTTTTTAGTCACTTCCCTTGAACTTGATGAGAATGGAGTTTTTATTTCTTTGAGAGTTGTGGGAAGTCAAAGTGAGGTAATTTAAGATGTTGAGAAATGTATTTGGTTTTTAAGAGATGATTATGGGAGATGAATGGAGTTACGCATATTATGATCATTTAGGGGTTTTAATTTGGGGGTTTTAGTTTTAGTTTATTCTGTGCGATTAAGGTTGGGTCAGTCTATTAGGTCTGTGATTTCTTCCCTGACGTTGACTATTTCCAATCACTCATAGTCAGTGGTTATGTGTTTTTGTCTCCCTCCGCTTAGTATAAAAAGTTACTTGGGTTTCCAGTCCCTATGACGCACAAAGACGAGTTGTAATCACAAAAGGTGACTCATTTTAAGAGTTGTTGAAACTCCATATACTACCTACCTTTTCTATAATTATTGGCTCTCCCTGATGAGTTTAGTGACAAGTCGTAGAGTTCCCCTATGAAATATAGGGTCCCTCATTAGAACCTGGGTACCAAACCTTTTAGAGGTTTTTCCTGCATAATTCAATCCAACGCATTTGAACACACAAATTACCCTATTACTTACTAAGTACGAATATGGTTTTCCACTCTTACAGTGCTTTATTTAATATTGCATCACGATGTGGATATTATGGGTACTCAAACATCAATAATAAGGCCATGGGTAGCCTCTTATGCAATGTCTAATTTAATGTCACAACATGACTTGATTCCCTTATCTACTCAGACTTTTCCATGGCTTACATCCTCACACACTTTTAATTCCTTCATGTTACCCATGTCATGATTGACATGATGTGTGTTCACCTTGAATGGATCATCACTATCTCTTTTGAGCTCAATTGCACCATGTGGAAATATTCTAACCCCAGTGAATGATCCAGACCATCTAAACTTCAACTTGCTAGAAAACAAGCAACGTCATATAACCAGGCTGGAATACCTTTTCGTAAATCTTCTTATCATGGTTCACCTTCATATTCTCCATATACAAGGCTGAAATTTCAAATGCACGAAGTTACATTTCATCTAACTCATCCATCTTTACTATTCTCAAGTGCGTAACATTACTCCACTCAAAATTCAGCTTGTTTAATGCCCATAGTTCCTTGTGCTCATGTTCAACCTACAAGTGTCATGCCTTTCCGTACACAAGATGATAAAATGAGGCATCTAGGGTCTTTTGTAAGTTGTGCGATATACTTTCTTTGATCTACTATGACTCCATTTGTGGAACGCAGTACTTCAATGCCAAAAAAATATTTAAGCTCTCGAAGGTCTTTGAGTTTGAATTGTTGATGTAGTATTCTTTTTTCATTATTTATCATATCAACATTGTAAACAGTGATAATAAGATAATCCAGATATATTAGTAAAATAACCATTCCTTCTAGTGTCTTCAAAGTGAAGATAGAATTATCATAGGTTTTTTGAGTAAAGACTTCATGAAGTAGAGCTGCAGTATACTTAATATGCATACTTTTTGTGATCCTTCTTTCTTAAATCCACCTGGTATTTCCATTTAAACTTCCTCAACTAGATAACCTTGTAAGAAAGCATTATAGATATTTATTTGATACATACACCAACCTTTTTAGACTTTCAAGGCAATAACACACCTTACAGTTACCATCTTAGCAACAGGTGAAAAGGTATCATGATAATCTAACCCCTCCTGTTGATTATATCCTTTGGCTACGAATATTTCCTTAAATCATTCTACTTCTTCATTAGTTTTGTACTAGATCTTGTACACCAATTTTGATCTTATGATGTTCCTATATTGAGGCATATCTACCACATCCCAAGTAAGATTACCTTCAAGAGTCGTGACCTCTAATTTCATAGATTTAATCCACCTTTCATCTTTAACATCTTGTCTATAAGACTAAGGTTCAATAAATGCTGAAAAAAATTGGATATAAAGTACTGAAAACTTGGACTAGTGCTAGCATAAAACAAATAATTATCTAAAGGTTATATGGTCCCTTTTTCTTTTCCTGGTGATGCATAATCCATCAGCTAGGCATGTTGTTTCGGTAGCCTAGTTGATTTTCTTGGAGCAACAACTACTGGTGGTGAAGGTAATTCTTCTGCATCAGATAAGCTAGGAAGATCATCAATTGATATACTGGTTGGAACATATAAGGGAGGCATATCCTCATTTGATGGTTCAGAGATTTGATGATAAGATTCAAATGTTTCAAATAAAGACATATAAGTATCTATATCTGCATAATCAGTGTCACTTAGTTTAAGAAAATCAGTAGGTAATTATGGAGTAGACTTCTCCGCAAAAGGGAAAGAGTGTTCTTAAAACACATCATCTCTTGTAACAAATTGCTTGTTAGTGAGCAACTCTATTAGTAGATAACCTTTTATGAGAAAGAATATCCCATCAACACTGTAGGTTTTTCTCATTTTGAAAATTTATCATCCTTTGTTGGGACTAAAGAATTGCATTTGCAACCAGTAACTCTCAAATGTGTTAATGAAGGAACCCTACAGAACAACATCTCATAAAGGCTTTTACCTTCAATAAATGAAGAAGGAAATTTGTTAATAAGATGAATAAAAGCCTTGAAAATTAATCCCCAAAACTTGATAGGCATATAAGGCCGAAACCTGATTGCTCTGGCAATATTTAATATTTGTCTGTGCTTTTTTTCAACTATCCCATTCTGTTGTGGTGTGTAAGGGCCACTACTTTAATGTAGTATACCTAAGTATTGAAATAACTCTCTACATTGAGAGTTAATAAATTATGTTCCATTATTTGATATAAGAACCTTTATCAGAGCACCAAACTAATTTTTAATCATGTTCAAGAAATTCTTAATAGCCATAATTATTCATATTTCAACTATAATAAATGAAGCTAAGCCTATATACTATGATCATCTACAACAGTCAGGAAATAGTATTTTTTATCAGAAGTAGGGATTTTATAAAGCCCCAAAGATCCTTTTGTCAGACATCAATATACTTTACAGCTCGAGAATCACTAGTAGGAAATGGTAGTCTTGTTTGTTTAGATAATTTAAAAACATGTTACTTATTTAGAAGCTTTAAGTCTCTACTGTGTCTTAGTAATCTAAGTGACTTTAAAGCTTGAGAAGAAGGGTGTCCAAGCTTCCTATGCCATAAGTTTCAGTCTTGCATATCCACTTTTACACCCCATTTTATTATGAGAATTTCCTTTATGTAACCCATTCAATCCACATGCCTTATTAAGTATGCATAATCCTCCTTTATCCTTACAAATACTCTTCACCTTGCCACTGTGAAAGTCCTGAAATACAAAAAAATCAGGATAGAATAATACAAAGAATGTAAGTTATTTAGTCATCTTGGATACTGACACCAAGTTGAGCTTAAAGTTAGGGACAAACAACACATTCCTAACCACTTTATCTGTAAGAACGTATGCTTCTCCAACATGTGAGATATTTACTTTGGCTCCCGTAGGGAGATTTACCTTATCAGTTTCTGTGCTAACTATCTTATGATAGTGTCAAAAATACCTTTATATGTTGTAACATAGTGTGTGGCACCAGAATCTACTAAACATTCATGTGGAACAACATGCGTTGATAAATAAGTAACTATACCTAACATATTATCCTATTTGGAATGATGTGTTTCTTTGTTTAGTAATTGTCACGCCTCAAATCCTATTGGGGAGGATAGGTACCCGTAGTCGTAAAGGCCTAAGAGAACAAATCCATAACCTTGTACTTCTCATGCATATAACTATGACAACAAAAGATTCTGACAAGCATAATATTATGCACCGATGAGAATAACTACGTAGGCAAGCACAAAATTATATGTACAACACTTGGCCGTTGGGGCCACCACATATAAAAGACAAAAGACTACAATGTTTAACTTTACATTAGTCTACAAATCCTCTAAAAGATATAAAGATTTAGTTAGGGTTGGGACAAACCCCTGACCTACTCTCGACTACTGCACAATACCAAAATATATGGAACAGACTCAGAAATCTCCGAATCAACCGGGAGCTCACCAATAGTCACTGAATAGCCTATGCTAGTACTAGCGAGGTGTATTGGTAGAAGCACTTGTGCCTGTAGCATGAACTACAGGTACCCCATGAGGGACGTCAGTACGAAGACATGTACTAAATATGTAAGGCTGAAGGTAACAACACATGATACAAGAGCTCAATAGAAATCAGATACAAGTGTATAAGTAGAACTAGTAGACCTCATTTATACATACTTGTGGGACGATGTACATTACATTATTTTCATCATTATTTTACCTTTCTTACTTCATAGTATTTGTAAGCCATATATTACAAATGACCTGATGATCAGTGGTAAATAGATAAATCGGGATCGGCCCATGCTAGGCTTATGCCCCTAAGTTGCCACCCATTTAAGAACATTGGGATCGGCCTATACTAGGCTTATACGCCTGAGTTGCCACCCACATATAAAGGTATTGAGATCGTACCATGCTAGTCTTATGCCCCTGAGCGTCCACCCATTTTACAAATTTACCTTAGTTTATTTAGTCTTTGAGATTGTTACTTTGGTAGTCATAACATTATGGTACCTTGAAACAATATTATACCAACAAGAGACATATAAATGGGCACTTAATGCAACAACAATGAGGTAGGGATTTGTTGGCACACAAATGAAGTGTTTACGAGCTGAAAATACACATGGGTCTTATTTATGTAAACAGAGAACTTCTGAAATTTCCTAGTGAAAATAGATGTGCAGGTTCAATATTAAGCATGTATTGAGGAGTTTTAACACATTAGAGAGTGGTAATAAGGTCATTGGCTACATGGAAATTAATGTGCTGCTATTATGTATCACTTGTTATAGGATAACCTTGGAAGCTTACTTGATGGTACTAATGTCCGATTTCATACCAAAGAGTGCAAAAGTATGCCTTACAAACCTAGTTATTTAACTCCAAATCTAACCCAACTTGACTTCCTACCTTTAGATTACTTATCTACAGTAGAATATATGGTAAACTAGTATTAGTAACCAATTAACACATTTGGGCTACTTAACTTCACCAAAACAGTAACCGGGAAGTAAGCACTTAGTCTATCAATCAAGGGTGTTATTTTAACTCTTTTCTCCTCCAATTATACCCACATACCATAATTGTTCTTATAAGATTCACCAAAACTTCCTCAGCTTCATTACACCCTCCAAACAATACACAAAACAGATTGGGCAGCAAATACATGAAATAATTAGTTCGGTGCTATACCGCCATACCTTTGTTTTATATTTCAATTCAAACTAGTCACACCTTTCTCCAACATCAACCTAGCATCCCATAACTTATACATATAAACCAACCCACAAAAAAGTCCCAAATCCCTTTTATTGTAGCAATCATTTATTGAACTCATCATTCTTTGAGTTCTCAATAACAACACATCCATAATTCTTTCTTAAATTCATACATAAGGAGAACAAAATTGGAAGTCACCTTACCTTAATTCTGCAACTTATTCTTTTAATTTGAACTCATCAAGAACTTCAACTTTCACTTTGTTTTACACTTTAAACCAAAGAACAAAAGAAATCTCTTAATAACAAAGAAAATGTGAACTAGTAGCTTGTTCCATATTATGCCATGAATCAATAATTAATCACTTATATCATGTTTTCCTAATGTTCCTTGAGATAATTCAGATAAACCATATGTTTTTTCACTTACCTTGGCTTGTAAAGGTTGGGGCTTCTTCAAGAACCCTAGAAAGGAAAATAGGGATGCTCCTTGTTGTATAAAAGAAAGTAGAGAGAATTTGTGAAGTAACCCTTTTTTGTGACTTAAGAATAAGGGAAAATGACCAGAAATGTGGCCTTATAAAGTCCCTAATAATGTCCATCCACTTAGCTGATTTTGGACCACAAATTTAATCAAATTGGTCCAAATAAGTGATGCACCTACTTAAGGAGTTCAAGCAACTCAAAATGTCAAAGTGGTTGATGCACCTACTTGCTTAGTTTCTTAGTTGGGCTCAATTATATTTGGGTCTTGGCAAATTTGAGAATTGGTCCTTTTCTCCATTTTTCTTCTTTTTTTGCTTAATTTGGGCCCAAATAAGTATACTAATAAAGGCCCAAATATGATTCATGGACTTGGTCAACTAACTTGGCTCATATAACCCAAGTAGGTGACTCACCTACTAGGTTAATTAAGTCAAGCAAGCACCTCAATATTTAATTCTATTTCTAGATCCTAATCACCTTAATCTAACTTACAACGTGTACGCACCTGGTCACTTTAAACTTTAGATTCAAATACCGACTTACAATTCCAAGTTAAATAGTTCTATCGATGTTAACTTGATCGTGTCACATAAAAAGGTACGGAAAACGTCTAGAATTCCATACACCATTAATATTCGCATAACAAATCTCATCCATTACCTACCACAAGTCTATACCAAGTTACATATAAATAGAAAAAGCACATGCAACGTACGGGGTGTCACATCCTCCCCTCCTTAGAAACATTTGACCTCGAATGTTAGCATAAATATCTAACCAAAAAAAGTTCAAGCCTAAGTTAAATATCCCTATTATCACATTGTATTTAAATATTACACTTGTTATTTCTCCAATTCAGTATCTTGGACTTTTTCTTCGTATTTGAACAAATGGGGGTACTTATATTTCACCTCTTCTTTAGCTTCCCATGTTATCTCCCCTACTTGTTGGTTTCTCCAAAGCACTTTTACAGAAGTTATTTCCTTATACCTCAACTTCTTAACCTGTCGATCAAGAATAGAAATAGGTATTTCTTCATAGGTGAGATCTTCCATAACTTGTACATCTTCAGTAGGAGTAATATGAGATGGATTTATGATACACTTTTGAAGCATTGAGATGTGAAATACTTGATGAACTGTTAAGATCTATTGGGTAGCTCTAATTCATAAGTGACTTGGCCAAACCTACGAGTAATCTTACATAGGCCTATATAATGTGGACTTAGTTTTCCTTTCTTACCAAATCTCATAACCCCCTTCATTGGTGACACCTTCAAGAATACCCAATAACATGTAGCAAACTCTTGCCCCATTCTTCTAATATCTGCATATGTCTTGTGTCGACTTTGGGCTATCTCTAGCCGTTGTTTGATCAATTTAACCTTTTCCATATCTTTATAAACAAGATCTGGACCGAACAAGGAATTTTTACCCACTTCAAACCATCCAATTGGTGAGCTACACTTTCTCCCATACAAAGTTTCATATAGTGCCATTTTGATACTTGAAGGATAGTTTTTGTTGTAGGGGAACTCGATGAGAGGTAAATAATCATCCCAACAACCTTTAAAGTCCAATACACAATCTCGTAGCATATCTTCAAGTGTTTGAATGGTATGTTCCACTTGTCCATCTGTTTGAGGGTGGAAAGTTGTACTTAAATTAACATGTGTTCCCAAATTTCTCTGAAAAGACTTCCAAATATTTGCAGTAAATTGAGCTCCCCTATTTGATATAATAGAGATTGGTACTCCGTGTAATTGAACTATCTCTTTTATATACAATTTGGCATAATCTCCAACTTTATAAGTGGTCCTAACCGGTAGGAAGTGTGCTGATTTGGTAAGCCTATCAACTATCATCCATATGGAATCAAACTTTTGAGATGTACGAGGTAAACCAGTAATCAAATCCATATTGATCATGTACCACGTCCATATTGGAAGATCTATACATTGCATATAACCCACAATATTTTAGTGCTCTACTTTAACTCTTTGACAATTTGGATATTCAGCTAAAAATTCTACAGTGTTCTTCTTTATGTCACCCCACCAATACATTCCTTTCAAATCATGATACATTTTAGTTGACCCTGGGTGGATGGAATACCTTGAATGATGTGCCTATGTCATAATCCTCTTTCTTAGCCCATCTACACTAGGCACACATAATCTATTTTTTCACTGAAGTACTTTCTCTTGCGTTAGCTCAAATGATTTTTTCATACCACATTGTACATTCTCCTTAAGTTGTAATAGTATGGGATCTGCATATTTCTTCTCTTTCACTTGATCTACTAAGGAAGATTATGCCTCATTATGCACAATAAGGCATTCATCTGGAGTTTAAAGATGGTGAACCCCCAAATTGGCTAATTGGTATAGATCTTCAGTCATCCTTTGACTTTCTATAGACAACGACATAGCCTTATGACTTAATGCATCTGCTACTACATTTGCTTTCCCCGGATGATACTAGATATCAACATCAAAGTCTTTTAATAGCTCAAGAAATCTTTGCTGCCTCAAATTTAGGTCCTTCTAATTAAAGATATATTGCAAACTCTTATGGTCAGTATATATGTCGACATAAATCCCATACAAGTAGTGACACCATATCTTTAAGGCAAATATAACCGCTGATAGCTCTAGATCATACGTTGGATAATTCTTCTCATGTGGCCACAATTGTCTTAAGGAATATACTATCACTTTACCATGTTGTATCAACATACATCCTAAGCCGATTCTTGAAGCATCACAATACACGGCATACCCTTTAATACCTTCTGGAAGTACCAATATAGGTGCAGAAGTCAACTTATTTTTCAGATCTTGGAAACTCCTTTCACATGCGTCATTCCATTGAAACTTAAAAGATTTGTGTGTTAGCTTTGTTAAAGGTACAAAAATTGAAGAAAACCCTTCAACGAACCTCCTATAATAACCTGCCAACCTAAGGAAACTACAAACCTCCATAGGAGTTATAGGTCTTGGCCAGTTCTTCATGGCTTCTATCTTTTGAGTATTAACCATTATCCCTTCATCAGATACAATATGACCCAAAAATGCCACAGATTTTAACCAAAACTCATATTTAGAGAACTTTGCATATAGCTTGTGATCATGAAGAATCTGTAACACCTATCGTAAGTAACTGGTATGGCCCTCCTTTGATCTTGAATAAACTAGAATATCATCTATAAAAAATACCACAAACACATCCAAGAATGGCTTGAACACCCTATTCATCAAATCCATAAAAGTTGTAGGGGCATTAGTTAGCCCAAAGGACATGACTAGAAACTCGTAATGATTGTATCATGTTCAAAAAGCTATCTTGGGTATGTACTTCTCTTTGAACCTCACTTGGTGGTAACCTAACCTAAAATCAATATTTGAAAAACATTGGGCACCTTGCAACTGGTCGAATAAGTCATCAATTCTCGGAAAGGGATATTTTCTTTTATTAGTCACCTTATTCAATTGTCGGTAATCAATACACATTCTCAATGATCCATCTTTTTTATGCACAAATAACACTAGTGCACCCCATGGGGACATACTAGTCCTTATGAATAATTTTTCTAGAAAGTCTTTCAATTGCTCTTTCAACTTCTGTAATTCTGTCGGGGCCATTCTATACGGAGGAATTGAGATTGGTTTAGTACCTGGAATCACATCAATACCAACTTCCACTTCTCATTCTTGAGGTAAACCTAGAATATCTTCAGGAAATATGTCGAGAAATTCATTTACCACTGGAATGGTTTGAAGAGTTAGTGGCTCTGCATTTGTATATTTCACTCTAACTAGATGATATATGTAATCCTTGGAAATCATCATTTTCGCCGTAAAATAAGAAATAATTTACCTCTTGGCGGACCAATATTACCCCTTCATTCAAGGACTGCCTCTTTTGGAAAATGGAAATACATGCTCTTAGTTTGGCAATCTACCGTGGCATAACAAGAAGCCAACCAATACATACCCATTATCGCATCAAAATATACCATTTCTAACTCAACTAAGTCATCCATTGTATCACAACCACAAATAGTTATTATATAATTTCGATACCCTTTCATAGTTGTAATAGATTCACCAATCGGCATAGATACATCAAATGGCTTAACTAGCAATTCCGGTGTTCTTATGAATTTTCCAGCAACCAATGGAGTAACATATGATAATGTAGAATCCGGATCAATTAATACTTATACATTATGTGAAAATATGGACAATGTACCTGTAACCACATCCAAAGAAGCCTCTAAATTTTGTCAATCTGCTAGAGCATATGTATGATTCTGAACTCCCCTAGATCTAGCTACTCCTTTTACACCTCTACCAAGACCTATAGGCTATACACTTCTACCTAAAGAAGGAACCGATGATGATGATGCAATGTCTAATTCAGTAAGTCATGCAATACCACCCATGCCTCATTGTGGGCATTCTCTCATCATATGCCCCGACGTAACACACCAAAAGCAAGCATTTGTGCCAAACCGACACACATATAAATGAATCTTTCAATATTTTTTAAATGACTGCTGAGGAGGACTTAATTGTCTTATACTCCCTTGATCTTGATACCCCGCCGTTCGTGAACTCTGACTCTCACTTTTTTTCCCAAATCGGTTGCCTTTGGACCCTTGAAACTATGGTGGAGCACTTGTTGTAGGATAAGAAGATAATGGCCTAGGTGATCTATTACAAAATCGAGGCCTAAACTCACCTTGGGATTCCATGAACTTCCACGTAGATCTGTCCCTCTTGTAATACCCTCTTTCTAATTCTTGTGTTCTTCTTTGCCTCTGATCCTTTATTTTTTATGCAAAAGCTTGTATTGTTGCTATGTCCATGTCTTTGTTCAAAGCAGAAATAGTACAATCACTAACTAAATATGGATCCAATCTATCAACATATCGATGAACTCCATCATCCATAGTAGCTACTACATTAGGAGCATACCTAGCCACAGAGTTAAAACGAAGGTTGTACTCCCTCACACTCATATTCCCTTGGTGAAGATTCAGGAACTGATCTGCATGGGACTGTCGAATCTCAAACGGAAGGTAATGATCAAGAAATCCCTCTTTAAAATCTTTCCAAGTAGCTGAAGGTGCATCGATACCCCTAGATCATTTCCACTCTTCATACCAAAATATAGCCTCCTCTTTGAATTTATATGCCGCTAGCTCCACTGCCTCATTACCCGATACATGCATGATAGCTAGAGCCCTTTGGATTTGATCAATAAAGTCCTGTGGGTCTTTATTAAGATCTGATCCGGTGAATGTGGGAGGATCCAATTTAAGAAAATCCTATGTCCATAGGCTAGTTGCCCTATCTGCATCACTAGAACCTATGGTTGGAATTGCTTGTCCTTGAGCTTGCCTAATAACTATACAAGATAATAATTGCACCCCATTTCTTACATATTGGTCAGTAGCATTAATAGGTAGTTCTGAGGATACGGTTCTTCTCCTTCTTAGTTCTTCTAGAGATTGACGAGTAGAAGAAGTTTGTGATACAAACTCAGCTTGAGCCTCACTTTGATTAGTTTGTCTAGGTGGTGAATTTTTTGTCCCTTCTTCGGCAGCCATGTCTACTCATTTACTGTATTCTTACTGCTTCTTGTAACCGACATCGTTACTATAATAAGAAAGAAACTGGTTTAGTGGTTAAATATGACTTCACCTATGACTTGGGCTCTATTGCACAATCTAAGATGTGAAAACAAAGAAACAACCCTTAAATACACATAGCGTCTTGTTTATATATGTGGTGCACAACACACCCATAAGAAATATTGTACATAGACACAGATTTGTAGAATCCCTAGGACGACCTGCTCTGATACCACTTTTGTCAGGCCTCAAATCCTATTGGGGCGGACAGGCACCCATAGCCGTAAAGGCTCGAGAGAACAAATCCATAACCTTGTACTTCTCTTGCATGTAACTATGACAACTAAAGGTTTTGACAAACATGATATTATGCACCGATGATAATAACTACATAGGAAAGAACAAAATTATATTTACAACACTTGGCCATTGGGGCCACCACATCTAAAAGACAAAACACTACTATGTTTAACTTTACATTAGTCTACAAATCCTCTAAAAGATACATAGACTTAGTTAGGGTCAGGAAAAACCCCCTCCCTACTCTTGACTACTGCACAATACCAAAATATATGGAATTGACTTGGAAATCTCCAAATCAACCTTGAGCTCACCAATAGTCATTGAATAGCCTATGCTTGTACTAGCAAGGTGTATTTCCTGAAGAACCTGTGCCTGTAACATGAAATATAGATTCCCCATGAGGGACATCAGTACGAAGATATGTACTGAATATGTAAGGCTGAAGGAAACAACACATGATATAAGAGCTCAATAGAAATCAGATACAAGTGTATAAGTAGTACTAGTAGATTACCTTTATATATACTTATGGGTTTACATACATTACATTCTTTTCTTCATTTTTTTACCTTTCTTACTTCATAATTTTTGTAATCCATATAATGCAAATAACCATTTGATCAGTGGTAAATAGATAAATTGGGATAAGCCCATGCTAGGCTTACGCCCTTGAGCTTCCACCTACATAAGAACATTGGGATCAGCCGATGCTAGACTTAATCCCCTGAGCTGCCACCGACATATAAAGGTATTGATATCGGCCCATGCTAGGCTTATGCTGTTAAGCTATCACTATTTTTACATATTTATGTTACTTAGTTTACTTAGCCTTTGAGATTGTTACTTTGGTGGTCATAACATTATGGTACCTTAAAACAATAATCTACTAACAAGAGACATATAAATGGGAACTTAATGCAACAACAATGAGGTAGGGAGTTGTTGGCACACAAATGAAGTGTTTAGGAGCTGAAAATACTAATGGGTCTTATTTGAGTAAATAGAGAACTTCTGAAATTTCCTAGTGAAAATAGATGTGTAGGTTCAATATTAAGCATGTATTGAGGAGTTTTAACACATTAGAGAGTGGGAATAAGGTCATTGGCTAAATGGAAAGTAATGTGCTGCTATTATGTATTACTTGTTATAGGATAACTTTGGAAGCTTACTTGATGGAACAAATGTCCAATTTCATGCCAAAGAGTGCAAAAAAAAGTATTCCTTACATACCTGGTTAAATAACTCCGAAACTAACCCAACTTTACTTCCCACCTTTTAGATTACTTATCTACAATTATATATATGGTAAACTAGTATTAGCAACCAATCAACACATTTGGTCTACTTAACTTCACCAAAATAGTAACCGGGCAGTAAGCACGTAATCTATCAATCAAGGGTGTTATTTTAACCCTTTTTCCTCCAATTACACCCACATAGCATACATGCTCTTAAAAGATTCACTAAAACCACCTCAGCTTCATTACACACTTCAAATAATACGCAAAATAGATTGGGCAGTAAACACATGTAATAATTAGTTCGGTGGTATACCACCATACCTCTCTTTTATATTTCAATTCAAACTAGTCACACCTTTCTCCAACATCAACCTGGAAGCCCATAGAATATACATACAAAACAATCCATAAAAAGTCCCAAATCCCTTTTATTATAGCTATCATTTATTGAACTCATCATCCCTTGAGTTCTCAATAACAACACATCCAAAATTCTTTCTTAAATTCATACATAAGTGGAACAAAATTAGTAGTCACCTTACCTTAATTCTGCAAATTATTCTTTTAATTTGAACTCCTCAAGAACTTCAACTTTCACATTCCTTCACACTTTAAACCAAAAAAGAAAAGAAATCTCTTAATAACAAAGAAAATATGAACAAGTAGCTTGTTCCATATTCTTCCATGAATCAATAATTAATCACTTATATCATATTTTCCTAATCTTACTTGAGATAATTAAGATAAACCATAAGTGTTTTCACTTATCTTGGCTTGTAATGGTTGGGGCTTCTTCAAGAACCCTAGAAAGGTAAATAGGGATGCTCCTTGTTGTTTAAAAGAAAGTAGAGAGAATTTGTGAAGTAACACTTTTTTGTGACTTAAGAAAGAGGGAAAATGACCAGAAATGTGGTCTTATAAAGTCCCTAATTTTGGCCATCCACTTAGCTGATTTTGGACCACAAATTTAATCAAATTGGTCCAAGTAGGTGATGCACCTACTTAAGGAGTTCAAGCAGCTCAAAATGTCAAAGAGGGTGATGCAACTACTTGCTTAATTTCTTAGTTGGGCTCAATTATATTTAAGCCTTGGTAGATTTGAGCATTGGGCCCTTTATCCATTTTCCTTCTTCTTTTACTTAATTTGGGCCCAAATAAGTATACTAATAAGGGCCTAAATCTGATTCATGGACTTGGTCCATTAACTTGTCCCATATAACCCAAGTAGGTGACTCACCTACTATCTTAGTTAAGTCAAGCAAGAACCTTAATATTTCATTCCATTTCGAACTCCTAATCACCTTAATCTAACTTACAACTTGTACACACTTGGTCACTTTAAAACTTTAGATTCAAATACTGACATACAATTCCATGTTAAATAGTTGTATCGATGTTAACTTGATCGTGTCACATAAAAATGTATGGGCAGCATCTAAAATTTCATCTACACCATTAATATTCTCATAAAAAATCTCATCCATTATCTTCCACAAGTCTATACCAAGTTACATATAAATTGAAAAAGTACATGCAACGTACGGGGGGTCACAGTAATGTAATGATCTTTCTATATTCTTCATCTGAGAAACCTTTAGCCTTGGCTATCACAACATTGTTAATGTATTTTCTCCCTTAACTGTTGGATGGAACGGCTAAACATGTATCTTCTCTTGACTAAATTCCAGTGAAACTATAAGCGTAGAATTGGATTGACCAGTAGCCTGATGTCCATATCCACCAAATCTTTCATGAGATTGATTATTATCGAAGGATTGATACGATATTCTTAAATTACTAATGTAATTTCCCTTCTTCCTATGTTTCTAATAAGCAGGGTATCCTATTAGTTTATTACAAGTATCTCGTATGTCCATTGAAGTGGCAAAAATCACACATTTTCCCTTTATAGCTTTGACTACCATGACAAGTTTCTGCAGTAGTTCCAAGTACCTACATGGATATAGGGTTAGTCTTATCACTTATGATTTCAACATAAGCAAGTTTCTGAATCTCATCTTCTTCTATCATTACATATGCTTGGTTTAGAGTAGGTGTCACCCCTTTCATTAGTATCTGCTTTTTAGCTTGATCATAGGAGTCATTTAATCCACTAAAAAACTGTATCAACCATAATTAAACTAGATGATCTGCCTAATCCTTAGATTTTGGAAAATAATATAATTGAGCTGGAACAACAACATCATATTCACTCCTGAGATTCTTCAGTTTGGTGAAGTATTTAGAAACTGAATTTGTTCCTTGATGAAGATTGTTTATTTCTTTGTGCAATTGATAAAGTCTCACTTAATTCATTTTGTCAAACCTTTCCTTGAGGTCCTCCCACACCTCAAATGCACTTGTTGCATATACAAAAATTATGTGCTTTCTGAACTCATCAACCAGGATAATACTACTGCATCACATATTTCCTAATATTCATGTAATTCCTCTCGATATATATCCTTACTACATGTACCAATCACAAAACCATATTTTCTTTTCCTTAGTAATGCTATCTTTATTGATCAACTCCCAATTCCATAGTTCTCTGATCCAACGAGCTTAATTGGGATCAATGCAACACCAGCTACGTCTGAGGCTCCCAAAAAAAAGGATAACTAGGATCAATTTTTGGTTCCATTATTACTTAACTTAGAAATCTCAGAAACTCTGCAGCTTCAGCTCACAAAACAGAGATCGAATTCCCTTTTGTTTCCCTCAGAATAGAAATCTAAAATTCTGTAATAATGGATACCAAAAAAAACACAATTGATACTCTTTTCTAAACCTCCATAACCGATTGCTACAATACCATGTTAAAATACAACATGTTAAACTCCAGCAACACAATGCTTATTCACACAAGAGCCATTGAAGCAGAGCTTTATTTGATTAAGAAGAAAAAGAGAGAAACTAAAGCTTATTGAATAAATAAGCAACATTACATTACAATGAGATATGTGGGGTAGATATTTATAGACTAATATGATCATTGTCATGCCCCATTTTCCCCAAGGTTAAACAAGCATGACTTATTGGACTCTAAAAAGAATTAAAGTTTTGTACAGAGTCGCTACCTAATTTTTAAGGAAAATAAGAAAACCTTTTTAATTATTAACACGTGTGATATGTTTCAGTCTACGAAAATCAGTTCAGATTCTAGGTAAGGGTTCAAATTATCTCGAAGGGAAGGGATTAGGCACCCTTCGAGATCCACAACTGTGGTACCCGGTTAAACTAAATTTATCAAAAAGGGAGGAGGTATATTTAAAATAATGTAAAAAGTGTGTGTATTAAGTATAAAATAATTCTTTTAAAAAAAATATATAAATGTTTAAGTATCTGTAAAGGTATATGTATATTAAATATATAAATAAAATATATTGTTATAAAAATATGTAAAAGATATGTATTTCATGATGTATGAAAAAAGAAATGTATTTTGATGTGCCATAAAAAGAAAAAGTATTTACAAGTAATATCCTTTATTTGATTAAAATTTACAAGAAAAAGTAAAGATTTATTTGAACAGAAAAGATCAACATGTTTATGATGACAAAGTGTGTAAACTAATTGATTAATTTAATTTGTTGGTGTAAATATTAACGACCTAAGTAACAAACAAAATAAAAAATAAATATATTTATGTATTAAAATAATATTAATACATATGTTGTTGTAAAATATATATAAACAAAAGTATATATGTATGTAAAGAAAAGACAAGATTGAATAAAGAAAAAATTGTTCTAAAGGAAAAGACTTCGTAATATTTTTTGTGTAAAAACTAAAAATTATTTGATTAAATTATGTAAGTCAATCTAATATTTTTATATAAATATTATCGGCCGAAATTTGCCTAAACGCGTGGTAAAGATTAAATAAAGAATATCCCGCCCAACACCCCAAAAATAAAGTTTTCACTATGATTAACATTTGTACAAGTGCAAGAATATAAAAACTATAAATACAGAATTTAAAGTCTTCTTTGACTGCCATTTCCGATGATTCTCAATAACCTGATAAATACTTGTAATAAAAATGTTAGTACTAAATAAATAATAATCAAAATAAATTAAAAAATATGTGTTCATATACGTATTTTTAAATATAATTTTTGTTAAAAGTGGGCTCAGATAAAGTTTTAAAATAATATAAAGATTTCGTCATCACCCAAAAATATTTTTTTTGTTACATATTTCTATACGTGATGGCCGTCTTTTATTTGGAAGGCCTAAAAAATAGACGGATTATTTTTCATCGTCCATGAGTCAGCCCTTGATGTAAAATAATATTTTAGAGAAGTAAAGTCCATCTTTGTGATGGGATGACCTAAAAAATTCGACGAAAAAATAATATCATTGGCCAAATAAAGGCCTTTAATATAAAATAATAATTTTGATAAAATAAAGTCTGTCTTTTTAATGGGTTGGCCTCAAATATCTGACAGATAGATAATTTCATTGGCCATAATAATATAGTATATGTTCGTTATCAGTCAAGTATATTCAAAAATCAGTAAAAGAGACAAATGTCACTAAAACAGTCCCAAAATTTTCACACATAATAATATAGCAACACAGAACCATCGAAATGCACACATAATAATAGAGCAACACAAAACCATCGAATTTTTTTTAACAAAGTCATCAAAAATGTGCAACCAAAAAAATGAAAATCAGTCCAAATATAAAAACTAGTAGCAAAATAAAGCAACAATCACAAAAATGAATCTTAATTGAACCGACAAATAGTATTCTTCAGGAAAATACAAGGTGACTAATAAATATTGAGAAACAATCCAAATTAATCAAATATTATTAAACTACAAGAAATGCACAAATCTAGTTTTTCTTTTAAAACATCAAAAAACTAAATAAATCATGAAATCGAAGACAACAAAGGTTGTTAGTTGCGTTTCTTCAACGGTATTCACCAGAGCAATGCCAAAAAATGAAAAAACGGCCAGATCTGGCCAATTTCTCAGTGAACAGTGGCGGAAAGAGGAGAAAAAAGAAGAAGTTTTTATTGGTGGTTGGTGGTGCGGTGGATCTGGTTGGTGGGGAACGGAGTTGTAGCGGTGGCAGTACATCGAACTCACCGGTTATCACCTATGGCGAGCCGGTGGTGGTGAGGGAATATAGAAGAAGAGAAAGGAGATTTTTATGTTGGTGGAGTTGATGGTGGTCGGCCGTCCGGTGACCGATTCCGGCGGCAGCAGTGATGGAGAGAAAGAAGAGAAAGGGCGTGAGTTGAGAAGGATTTTTAGAGAGAGAGAGAGAGAGTAAGGAAATTTGATGTTGTTGTGTGTGTGTGTTTAAGGTGTGGTGTAATTATGTGGTGTGTGTTGAGTATTAAAGGAGAAAAGAATAATATTAAAAAAATATATTAAATTTATTTTTAGCCAACATATCCTTTAAATTTGGGATAGTTGGTGCAAAAAAGTAAAAAAAAAACTAAAAAGTGAAGAGAATTTTATTTGATCAATTTTTTGTTTTGTGTATTAAAATAATTAAATAGACTCACATTTACAGGTCATAGTAAATAACGTACAAAATAATGAATGCCGATGTATAATAACAGAAAAATATAAATAATAAATAGAAATATAATTATCTTGAAAATTATATTATGCTATATATAATTAAAATTATGTTGTGCCGTAAAAAAATTATAGTGTTGTGATGTGTACTTATGCAAATAACTGTGTAAAAATATTAAAATAATAATAAACTGATAAAAAATTTAAAATTTACGAAATTAAGGAAAATTATGTAAAATTAAAGTATCACAATAAATTTGTAGAAAATTCTAAAATAATGAAAATTATCAATAACTTGTCGGATGTGACAAAAAATAATTGTGTGATCCTTGTCAGATAAGACAAAACATCAAATTATTATACTGTACAAAAATAATTGATTCGACTTAGCTTTTGCGGATTGTAAAATGTAGAAATTGATTTGTAATTATGAAAAAATGTAAAAAATATTGAAAATATTAAAAAATATAATCAAATTGAAAATGTTATAAAAATGTGATGTATTGTCGTGTAGGTGTGTATTTTGTGTATTTATTATGTGTGCGTATCTTGGGTATTTAATAAAGGAAAAATAATATTAAATCTAACTTTTTCCAAACACATCCCTTAAATTATGGATAGTAGGTAAGAAAAATTCAAGTGTCATGAATATGACAAGATCTTGACTTGATTGATTTATTATTATGTGTATTAAAATAACCAATTCGACTTAGTTTTTGCGGATTGTAATAAATGTACAAAAATGTAGATATTGATATATAATTAATGAAAAAATGTAAAGAATATTGAAATTATTAAAATGTAATTAATTTGAAAATACTGTAAAAAAAAATATAACGTCATGTCGTGCACGTGTGCGGGTGATTGTAAAATGTTAAGAACGATAATGAATTGATAAAAATTCTAAAATAAGAAAAATTATTAATAAATTATAAAAAATCAAAATATGACAATAAATTGATTAGAATCTTAAAGTAAGGGTAATTATCAATAATTGGTCAAACAATTATAAAAAGATGTGAAAATTATGTTTTGTGCCCTTTAACGAACAGAAAGCCTGAAGACGTTAATTTTAGGCATGAAGAATAAAAATTGGGTGTCAACAGTTGCCCCTTTTCATTTGAGGAAGATGTAGAAGTCTTTAAATGAAAACATTGACGTGTAGCCAATTTTGCTCGACAAAAATGATAGATATTTTTTGTTTTATTTTTGAAGAAAAATTCGACCAAACTCGAATTCAGAGTTTCCTACATACCTCGAGCTGTATGAGTATCAGGTCCTGTATAGTTCAAAAAATTAAGCAAATTTCCCTGTTGTTAATGGTAAAACACCGTGTGAAATTATTAATGAGATATGCACTATTTGGAACAGAAGTGTTCATCTATTCTCGATGTTCGTTTCAAAATTGCCCAGTATCGAGTTGTGAGATGCTAGGGATGCAAAATTGTGTACTTTCTAGGGACAAAGAATAATTATGAAGCTGTAATGATCGAACTCTGCATAGAGCTTCCTACATATCTCGAGTGTCACGAGAATCAGGTCAATGTATTCGGAATGAGAAAATAGAATAAATTTTGAGGCCGCTCACAAAATTTTCCCCAGAATATGATTTCTGGATGATACTGTCTTTTGAGAAAGAAAAAAATGTCTTGTTATTGTGGAATGTATTTTAACTGAAAAGATGTATGGCGTCTCTAATTTTTTACGAGGACTTAAGAATGAAAGATGACTCTAATTGTCTAAGGAGATTTAATAGATGATATCTCCAATTATCTATGGAGGTTGATACTGATTGGCATCTTCGATTGTCTACGAAGACTATGAATGAAAGATGTCTCTGATTGTCTACGGTGACTTAAAAATGAAGGACGTCTCCAATTGTCTATGGAGACTTAAAAACGAAAGATGTCTACGATTGTCTACGAACTATGTGATGAATAAAAGACGTCTCTGATTGTCTATGAAGACTGATGTTTAATGATGATGTCTTCTATTATATACGAAGACTTGATAATATCTCCAATTATCTATGAAGATAGATGTTGATTGTCGTCTCTGATTTTCTACAGAGATTGATGTTGAATAATGATGTCTTCGATTGTATATGAAGACTTGATGATATCTCCAAATGTGTATAGAGATAGATATTGATTGTAATCTCCGATTGTCTATGGAGACTGGTATTAAATAATAACGCCTTCAATTGTCTATGAAAATTGGTGTTAAACGTCATCTCTGATTGTCTACGGAGACTGTGTGATGAATGATGATGTCTTTGATTATTTATGAAGACTTGATTCATGACACCTCCAGTTGTCTATGGAGGTTGGTGTTGATTGTCGTTTTCGATTAGCTATGGAGACTGATATGACGTCTTCGAATGTTTATGAAGACAGATGAATGACACCTCCAATTATCTATGAAGGTTGGTATGGATTTTCATCGCCAATTATCTACGGAGGCTGTGATGAATGATGATGTCTTCGATTATTTACGAAGACTTGATGCATGACACCTCCAATTATCTATGAAGGCTGGTGCTGATTGTCGTCTCCGATTGTCTACGGAGACTATGTGATGAATGATGTCTTTGATTATATACGAACACTTGATGACATCTCTAATTATTTATGGAAATGAATGTTGAATAATGATTTCTTCGATTGTCTACGAAGACTTGATGACGTCTCTAATTATTTATGGAGATGGATGTTGAATGTCATCTTCGATTGTCTACGAAGATTGTCATGAATGTTGTCTTCGATTGTATACGAAGTCTATGTTTGGTATCTCCAATTGTCTACAGAGACTTGATGATAAAATGATGTCTGTGATTGTCTACATAGACTATGTAATGAATGTTGTCTTCGATTGTCTACGAAGACTATGTTGATATGTTCAATTGTCTTTGGAGAGTGATGTTAAAATGACATCTCTGATTGTCTATGGAGACTATGTAATGAATGATTTCTCAGATAGTCTACGAAGACTATGTCATAAATGTTGTCTTTGATTGTGTACAAAGACTATGTATGGTATCTCCGGTTGTCTATGGAGACTTGATGATAAAATGATGTCTCTGATTGTCTACAGAGACTATGTAATGAATGTTGTCTTCGATTGTCTACGAAGACTATGTTGATTGTCGGCTCCGATTATTTATGAAGACCGAGGCCATCAACTAATGAGGTGACTGAAATCTAATAGCCTTCTCAACTAGTGAGGCTATTAATGTGTAAAAAAATTCTCGACTTGGGAGAAAAAATTTAATAGCCTCTCGACTGACAGGGATATAAAAAATATGAAATACTCAAAGATAAATGTCTGACTAAAAAATTAAAATGTTGGTATTTAAAAGTATGTGCTTAAAAAAGTCAAATGCCCGTATTTGAAAACTGTGCGTCTTGAATGAAAAGTAAAAATGTATGTATATGAAAGTGGGCACCTTGAATGAAAAGTAAAGAAATGTTTGTATGTGAAAATTGGTGTCTTGTATGAAAGGTAAAAAAAATGCCCGTATGTGAAAGTGTGTGCCTTGGAAAAAGAAAGAAGAATATTGCATTTTCTTGGTAAAAAGTGTTGAAAGATGAAGAAGACACAATCGTGTATTGACTTTGGTTGGTACCAATAGTTATTAGTGTGTATAAGAATTCCCTCATCTCCTTCTTTGCTAACCGAGATCAACTTCAGGGTAACTTCTATTATTCAACTGGTACATCAAACATACCTAAGTATCGACAAAAATTGTTCGCCTTGCTTCAAACAAAGAATTTGAGCTATGCTTATTCTCATGTTTCAAGTACCCTCTCTAGAAAAAATTTCCATTTCACGCATATTTGAGTAATTTTTTTTTGGAATTTGGGGACGTCTAGAGAAATACACTCTCACTCAGAAAGAAATTCAATGCATGCAATTGTGATACCATAGGCTTGAACTTCATGTAAGTATCCACTAATGTGAGGACACTTGGAATAAGAGCTTGTAGGACTTGTAATCGGCTTATAATGTAGGCTTGGGGAACGGTAGGGTAATATTTGGGATAAAAGTGACTAATTCCTCATTGAGCGTTACACTGTATTTGTGCTATCAACATTTGTTGCACTTTGACATGTGATCTTCTTAGTTATGCTGCATTGCCCCTTGTTTTGTATTTGCTTCGACTTTTGTTGAATCTTGTGTTGGAGTTTTTTCCCCTTTTTCCAAGAAACTATATACTTTTTTTGTGTTTATTTTTTTCTTTTCTCTTTTTTTGTAGGGGTTTTGTTTCTTTTAAAGTCATTTTTTTTATCTTGAGACAATATGTCATTTGCATGTAAGAACTCAAAAAGGTATAGGCTCATATGAGATTGTCCGAAGAAAATGTTTTAGGTTCAAAAAAGGGAATACTAGGGATGAATGTTATTTGGTGGGCTATGAAAGGTACAATCGGGTAAAAAAAGGCCTGCAATCCTTTCCTAAACAAAGTGTAACTCAGAATTTTACCTCAACAAACATTTAGGCCAAGTTCTAGATCATCAATGCAATACAGTGAATTAAACTAAAGCTCACCACACAATGCACATAAAACGATGAGGTTGATTTTTTTCTTGTCTTCAATGTGTGCAAGAGAAGTTTTCAAGTGTTACTCAGGTGTGATAAAAGGTACCAAAAGAACCTATGGTTTATCATAAAGTTGATTATTTTTCATCATACCAATTTTTTCTTTCTCATACACACTCCTAAGTGTATTGGTACCAACCAAATTAAATTTTTATTTTATTTTCAAAAGAATTCGACCGAACCCAAATGGGGGTTGCCTACATATCTTGTGAAAAGAAGAATCAGGTTTGCCTAGTTCAGGAAAATTTACAAATTTATTTGTAGCCTGTATGAATGTACAAGAGTGGTGGTCATCCTTGAATATGATGTAAAAGATGATTAGAAAAGAATTGCTCCTAGTATAAAAATTATTTCAATCAGACGATCGAGAGAAAGGATGTCAACCATAAAGAGAGTTCTGAAATTACTTCAATATGTCAACAAGATTGAAAAGGTCAAACAGTGAAGAAGTTATGGCATTATTTCTCCGTAGTTGGTATGGATTGTTATGAATGAAAGAATGTTGAACCCTTACTTTGAAAGTGGGGATCGATACACCGTAAATTTCATGGCTTACAACATTCAAAAGAAGAAGCTAGGTGTTCTCAAACCAAAATCGGGTAAGGATTTTAAAGTAGGTCGACTAGTTACTAATGTTATGAGATTTGAATTCAAGAATTTATTTATTTGCACTCTTTGAAGACCTTTGGAGAGCGTCTTTGAACTGTTACAAAAAAAGTTGCCCCGGCTTGAATACCGGAGAAATTATTCTAAAACAGTGGAGAGACCGAACCCTAATACAGGGTTTCCTACGTATCTTGTCAGAACAAGAATCAGGTCAAAACGTAGTTCAAACTTATTTATGCATTTTTATATGGCGTGATCTATTTCCATAATAGGAACTTTCTTCAATGGTTGAGAGTAGGGCTGAATGATTACAGAAGGCGCACTAACCTAAATGTACCGACTCTAAAACTATGGAATTCAAAGAAGGTTTTGGGGAGTATAAGATACCCCCTGTGTAAACCACAGTGTGTGAAGTGTACGGCCAAAGACTCGATGAAATTATGATTTATGATTAAATGAAGTAAATAATAATGTGCAATAGTTTTAACAATATACAGATAAAATGTATTAAATAAATAATGAATAAAAGAATTGATAAGGCAACAAATTAAATTTGCACAAATAATGTAAAGAAAAAAGTCTACACAATTTGTAATGTGAAACGAATAAAGAATCAAAGAATTAATATGTAGAAAAAAATGTTAAAATACCTCCCTCAATTGAAAATTTTAGTTTATCATGGTTAGAACCTATTTGCATCCCCAGTGGAGTTGCCATTTTGTCATGCCCTATTTTCGCCAAGGCAAGCACACTTATTGGACTCAAAAAATAATTAAAGTTTTGTACAGAGTCACCACCTAATTTTTAAGGAAAATAAGAAAACCTTTTGAATTATTAACACGTGTGATTTATGTTTAAGTCTGCAAAAATCAGTTAAGATTCTAGGTAAGGGTTTAAATTATCTTGAAGGAAAAAGATTAGGCACCATTTGCGATCCACAACTGCGGAACCTGGCTAGACTAAATTTATCAAAAAAGGAAGAGGTGTATTTAAAATAATGTAAAAAGTGTGTATTAAGTATAAAATATTTCTTTCAAGAATATATATATAAATGTTTAAAACTCTGTAAAGGTATACATATGTTAAATATATAAATAAAATATATTGTTATAAAAACATGTAAAAGACATGTATTTTATGACGTACAACAACAACAACAAACCTAGTGTATTCCCACACAGTGGGGTCTGGGGAGGGTAAAATGTACGCAGTCCATACCACTACCTCCTAAGAGGTAGCAGGGCTTTTTCCGATAGACCCCTGGTTCAGGTCAAAGAATAATAAGTAAATTCATAATAAAGCACGAAACATGTTGGAATAATAAAAATAAGGCACCCACACTATAAAACCCTATACTAACAAACAAAAGACACCCTCACCCATAATACCCCCACCCCAAAGCTCTCCTAACTTTCGACTACGGCCCACCAGCAGGCACTAACTTGCTACTCTTATCCGCGTCCTCCACACCTTCCTATATAGGGTCATGTCCTCTATAATCTCTAACTACTCCATGTCCCGTCTAATCACTTCCCTCCAATATTTCTTCGGCCTACCCCTACCCCACCTAAAACCATCCAAAGCCAGTCCATAAGCTGTATTTTATGATGTATGAAAAAGAAATGTATTTTGATGTGCCATGAAAAGAAAAAGTATTTACAATTAATATTCTTTATTTGATTAAAATTTACAAAAAAAAGTAAAGATTAAGTTAAACAGAAAAGATCAAAATGTTTATGATGTCAAAGTGTGTAAACTAATTGATTAATTTAATTTATTGGTGTAAATATTAATGACCTAAGTAACCAAAAAAATAGTAAAATAAATATATATAGATATATTTATGTATTAAAATAATATTAATACATATGTTGTTGTAAAATATATATTAACAAAAGTATATATGTATGTAAAGAAAAGACAAGATTGAATAAAGAAAAAATTATCCTAAAGGTAAAGACTTCGTAATATTTTTAGTGTAAAAAGTAAAAATGATTTGATTGAATAATGTAAGTCAATCTAATATTTTTATATAAATATTAACGGCCTAAATTTGCCTAAACACGCGGTAAAGATTAAATAAAGAATATTCTGCCCAACACTGGTATACAAGTGAGGTAGGCTGAATGCATGGGGTTCATATCCATGAACAATATTAACTGACTGAATAACATGAACGAGAAAATACATACATGAATACGTAACTATAACTGAAGTCGTGATAGTACTGGACACTAAGTTCTGAATACTGATTTAATGTCATCTAAGTTTACTGATATTGGGATTCTGAAGAACTAAGTCTACTGCTATAATAGGATTACTGATGTCTGAGCTTACTGATACTGGGATACAGAAGAACTGTGTTTACTGATATTGATACCTGAGTTTACTAATAACTGGTAACTAAATGACCATTTCTGATAATCCTGATTATGAATAACTGATCTAAGTTTCTATACATAGTTGGATGACAGTATCTGATAGTCCTAAATTCTGATGGAACTAGATGAGTTCCGTACTAAGCTGAGTGACTGTATCTGACAATCTTGAATTAGAGTTCAATTACTGAGACTTAGTGACTGTATCTGTTAGTCCTAATTTTGTAACTGAAATAGTGGGAAGTAGTCATTTAACTGACATGCCCTTAATAAGCTAGTATAGTTGAGTTGGGGTCCAATCTGTAACCCCAATTGGAAGGGTGTCAATACCGCACCACTGGTAGGGACAAGCTATGAGTGACCTTCATTTAGCAGTGTCCCTGAAAGAGAACAGTGGGACCCTCATCTGACAGTGTTAATCCACCTTATCTACCCTCAACTGATAGTGTTAATGTCTTAACCTTTGCTGGCTACATAGTTCTGGAATGCAAGGATTTCTTTTAAGAATCACGCCCTCATCTGGCAGTGTGTGTTTCCCAACCTTGGGTTCACTCGGTGCTAAATCCTAGCCCCATCTAAATAGATACTGAATATGATTAGCTAAACTGAACTGTATAGAGTTCATTGAGTTCCATTGACTGACGGAATACTACTGAGATCTGATGACTGACTGAGAGTACTGAGATTACTGAGATCTCTTAGTTTTCCTAAGTCCTGTGACTGACTGAATTCTACTGATCATGGCTTGACTGAGTGTATCGTAAAAACTGACACTGGATCTAGCACACAACTAAATTATCGGGTATAAGTACCCCCAGGACTCGATAGCATTAAACTGACAAGACATGACCCTTCTTGATACATGACTATAGTCAACAATTCATAGTACAATTATTGGGGATTTTCATGATGTATTCGCATGCTATAAGCTTACACATGAATAGGAATGCATGTAAACATATCATAATTTCAAAATCCTAATCTCATGAGCATTACGTCAATCCATTATAATGTATAACAATAATGTGGGAGTCATATCGAATATAAGGGAGAAACGTGGATTCATCAATTTTGGTCACAAATGAGTCATAAGGCATTATTCCTATTCTCTTAGGCATTTTATTAAACACCTTGCATGCATATCTTTAGTCTTAGGGCATGAATATTGAAATAATACTTCACGACAACAATTTACACTTCCAATACTAGAATTTCAACCACATACTAACATATTTAATTATTAATTTCACATAAATCTTGCACTAAACCATGGATTAGAAACCCAATCAATGTTATAATCATTAATACACTTGAATCCACTCATGGATACTACATCTAATTTGTAGATCAAGAGTTCAATGTGAAGTTCATATAAATCACACCACTATTAACTAGTTTTCATGAATCTTGAGGTAAATAATGGAACTAAAACTCAATTTAACATCATAATAAAGATTAAATTTAGATCTAACTTGAGATCTATGAAATCAACTAACTTATAGTTTAAAATAGATTCTTCAAGTCCATGGGAGGAAGGATACCCAAGGATAAATACTTAACATACCTTAAATCTTGATATTGAAAGAGATCTAACATTTCTTGAACTTTCTTTGATTGGAAAACACAAATCTTTATGTTTTCTTGATGGTTCTTGAACTTGAAGAACTTGAATTTCTTAGTTTCTTGAAGAAGAGTTTGAATCTAGTTCTTGGGGAATGATCTTGAGCAAAACCCAAATTTTGATGTTAGGGATGAATTAGGAGTTATGTTGTTTAAATGTGTGGGATTAGGGCTTAAAATGATAGAAAAAGATCTATAAATCCTTTTAAAAATGACTTAAAGTCGCAAAACAGAGGTCCGCGACGGTTTGGGTGACAAACCGTCGCCTTGGGGACGGACCGTCCCTTCAACCCTTTGCTTTTTGGCTAGAAAATAGGATTACTGCCTCAGTTGTAATGGTTTGGGCAATGGTCCGTTGCAGGCGCGACGGTCCGTCCCTTTCCATCGCAATTTGACAGTCTAGACAACTTACTCTAAAATGGCCATAAATTTTTACTCTGATATCAAATGTTTGCAAAATTGGTATCGTTGGAAAGCTAATTCAATTATCTATTTTTTGGTAGGTTATGAGCTCAAAAATTCATTGTATAATGATATATATGCTCGTTTGAATTTGACTATTGCAATATCCTTCTCTAGAATTCTATCAGTAAGGAATGTTTTGATTCGCCGAATAGCTAGGACGTATTTGAGACCTTAATTCACATCAAACTTGATCATGAAACTACCAAAGAACCATTATGTTCTATGAATGAGCTTGAAACATGGCACTAATATTGATTTATATTTTTTGGGGTATTATAATATCTCCCCCTTGGGAACATTATTCCTCGAATGAGACTGACTAAGCTGAGGATACTGATAGACTGAACTCATGTACTGAATATGCATAACTGAAACATGATTACATGAACAACATTACTAATATACTAAAATTTCATACTGTACACGCATATCTGATACATGATTTCACGACTGAAACTACTGATATACTGAGTTTTCACACTGAACATGCATATCTTATGCATGGGTACACGACTAAGATGATTCTTGAATTCATGACTGGGACTACTGATAAGCTGAGTTTCTCATACTAAACATGTATATCTAATGCATCAATACATGACTGAACTGACTCATGAACGCATGACTGATTATGTAATGGTAACTGATACGAAGTTCATAAGGTAATTTGAGCATGAAACTGCGTAAGTTCAAGGAAAACTGTTACCTTAAGCTGAAAATACTGGTGAATCCGAGACCACTTATGGAAAACACATGAATGGGAGTATGAGAACAGGACTGAGCCTGAAACGTGATACATGGACTAAATATCATGAACTAAATTGAGCCGCTGAATACATGGCTTACAACTGAGATTGTAACTTGAGGTTCGACTAATGAGTATCCATTACTCCAAATTAGATTTTGTACGTGGAGAGAACTGGGAGGTTTAGGACATGAAAACTCGGGGTTATAGTGCATCTCCCCCTTGGGACACTATGTCCCTTGAAGAATGCTCACTTGGCTGAGATACTAAGGAAAAGATGATGCTATGCACGACACACCAACGAACTGAATCATGAACGAATATCTGGGATATGAGACTGAGGCATGATACATGAACTGGGTTGAACTTGAATCTATCTAGTTGGTTTATCTTAGAATGGTTACATTTATGAGACTTTGGATAGTACATCTAGATAAAGGGGACGGGAACCCAAGCCATGCGTACTTATTCGTCTGACTGCTAAATTGAATTACTGGCCTTATGGACTAACTCATACTGAAAACTTATATTTGACTGAGAATTTCTTTAAAAATATTTCTATAGAGTTCTAATGGATTTAGCGTACGAGAAAATATTGGTGTGGTCTGAATAAGAAAGATGAATAGGAAAATCATTGCCTAGCTAAAATTCAGTAAGAGAGGTTAAGACATATGAACATTATTTAAGATTAAATGACTAAGGCTCTTGTGCTGCACCTGAGACTATTTAAAGGTTTCATGTGGATGCTCAACAAGAGTGCATAAATATACTAACTTGTCAGATTAACTGGATAGCTGATAGCTGAATACTGGGCATGTGAGACTTAACTGTACTTAGTCTGAAGAGCTGGACTGAGACTATAGAGCATTATACATAGAAGGTAAGGACTAACTAAATAATATGAGGTAACTTTGAGCATGAATTTCATGAAAACTTTATTACTTGTGAATGCACAACAAAGCGTATGTCATGATTTGAAAACATTCTGTAGACTGAGGTACTAAAATACTAAATAACTCAGTAATTGATGATCGTATCCTATGGTTAATCTAGCCTAAAACTAAACTTAGTTTCTGATCTGATTACTGAACTGGAGCAGTCATTATAACTAAGATTGCAACTGGGACTCATACTGGAACTAGATATTGGGTTCTAATAACTGAATACTGACAACTGAGGCTTACACTGATACTAAAGTGCTTAATTCTAAGACTGAACACTGATTATTGAGTATTGAATACTTAAACAATAACTGAGATGGAAATTGAATTTTAATAGTTACACGACGGGGGCTAATAGAAGTCAAGGATCTGAATTCACACTCACACTTTGTACTTTCCCAAATTCTAAATATAACCTATTGCTAGCTACTTACTTGCACACTAACATGATATTCAAGCCTATCTTCATAACTACACCCTTATGTAAAACAAACCTACAACAATCTTTGCTTAACACATAATATTTACTCTCTCCCATTTAAGCAACTGCCCATCACTACACTATTTTCACAAAGACAGCTTACTAAAGGGTTAAATTAGGACGACCTGAAGTATGAATAGACACTAAATGAACTTGACACTTGACTGAAGCCTGAGGAATAGAATATAAACATCATGGATTTACCAAGAGGTCTATACTAAGGATATACATAACATAGTCTAAATTTAACTGATCAGTAGAGGCATATCATGATCCATGGAAGATGAGTATACTGTAAATCATGATATATGTACATGAGTCATGAGCTGTATAACCTGAGTTTGGAGTTTTCTGTATTCGTGGGACATGATATGTATTATTGAGGGGAATAGAACTGAACCGAACTCCTTATGCTAGGAACTGGAATCGTACATTATTCAATGAAAACTATGTGAATATAAGTAGTGTTCATGGAACTGAGATGTGAAGCATGCGTAGGCATCATGCTGACTGAAGTACCAAACATAACACTGAGATAAGGATAGGTTGGGAATCGTCTTCTTTTACTGCTTTTCTATACGTACTAGCACTACTACTAGAATCTGAGAGCCTGAATTGATTACTTGATCTATCATCTTCCCCTTAGCTTTAAGCCATCATCATAAGTCTGTGAACACTTTACTAAAATCTGAACTAAACTAGAATCATCATCACATACTTACATTATGTTCGACATATGTTTGTCTTACTAAATATATCATCTGCTTTTGTTTCATCATATACTACTAATATTGCATCTCCTAATTCAAATCCACACCTTCATACTTAATTTGAGATCAATAATATTAAATTCTTGCTTGCACTGATCAAGCCTACTGGTCTACCTTGTTACAACTATCCCCATGAATACATAATCTACTCAATTTGGATAATGTTATCCTAACTCTACTACTACTAAACTCTTGGTTTCATGCTTCTAACTCTAGATCATATACTATTATAGGATTCTGAGAAGGGATCGGATGGCATATCTAATTTTGGGTTCGCGAATGAGTTCTCATGATCATGAATGAGATCTGTAAAACTTTGGAACATAACGAAACTGATGGGATACTTTTGAGCCTGTGGGCAATCCCATAACTGTCTGTGGGGACTGTCTGAGAAAGACCTATCCTTAGGACTCTGAGCTTTACTATTTCTGTTACCTTGAAAGTAAGGTGGAGTTGATATGAGTGGAGCATGATTAGAACCTACATGAGATTCTTAGAGAACCTTTCTATAGCATGATCTGAAACATGAAAGAAGAGAAGTTGTTCCTAAACATCTCATAGCCTCTTGTCCATAAGTGTGGTGCACAACACACCCATGCATAAGACTCTACTAGATATGGCTTTTCATACTTCCTAGGACACTGTTGAACCTTAGGCTCTGATACCAAGTTTGTAACGCCCCAAATCTGGTACTAGGAATGCAACATGGTGCTCATGATCCTAAAGGACCACAAGATAACCTATGAATAATATCTATAACTGAGCACTGCATGATATACTGTATAAATACACTGGAAAAATATGCAGAATATACTGCAAGGCTATAAGGTTCAAAACTGAATAACTTTTGAATAAGACAATATCTGAAAGAGGTATGATATGAGAGCAGACTCTAACATATTTGAGGCTATTAAATGATAATAATTGTAAATTCTTAATCTAATTTTGTTGTTTTTGATTGTTTTATCATTGATTTTGCAGTAGATACCAAGATGCATGAGAATCAACAAGGATGGAAGCAAAAGAGTTGAAATCGGAAGCAAATAGAAGACAAGTATGGATGATGACATTCCTGATAAGTCGTTAGCCCTGTGATAAGATATCATCTTTATCGTTAGCCTTAGACAGAGAATGGACCTCAGCTGAAAGTTATGACGACATTTCCTGATAAGCCGTCAAAGAGTTGATAGGACGTCAAAGCTGCCGTCAGCCTAAGGAAGAACATGAGAGCTGAGGTAGAGAAGTGATGACATCCATGATAAGTCATCAAAGATCTGATAGGTCATCACATTTTATCGTCATCCTTAAGAAGGAAGTGCTAAAATTGAAGAAAAAGCTGATGACATTTGTTATAAGTCGCTAGGATCCTGATAAGTTGTCACGAATGTCATCACCTAATTCAAGGAATTATTAAAATCTATGATTGTTTTTCCTTATTTAGGCTAAAATATTTAAAGTCTTGTTGAGGGTTTTCTAAGGGGTTCCAAACCTAAGATGGAGACACATATTTTGTTACTTTTCTCTCTAGTTTTTTGGCTAGAAAAACAATTAACTTTGAAGAGATTTTCATCAATATTTTGGGGATTTTCATTGTGATCGAATTGGAGAATCTCTAGTTATTATTCATCTTGTGGTAAGTTTATCTATCAAATCATGAATACAACTAGTTGTGTTGATTTTTGCATTATGAGTGGCTAAATGCCTTTAACCCAAATTATGGGATCTAGGGGTAAGTCTTGATAAGATGCTAAGTGTTCAAGATTCGAAAGGTAATAGTACTCCTTGATAATTTTGATATTTTAATTATCGTCTATTGGTTGCAAATAATAGATAACACCTGCTTTGATTTGCTTGAGATAAGAAATTAATTATAGTAGGAAGTGAACTATCAACAGGGTCTCGGAAGCACTAAAAACTTCCATTTAATAATTAACGTTGTATCAAGGTTGATTAACCTGAAGTAAAGTCTGGTTAGTGAATATAAATTTCATAAGTCTGAAAGGATTAGGTAATTAAATGCTTAAGTTGGTTGAGAGACATTTAGGCATAACTTTGATAAAGATAATCTGTTGTCCTACCTACTGTGAGAATCTTGAATCACTATTTGCATCCGTCAAGTACTAAAACCCCTAGTGAACATAAATCTGGTTTTTCCATAAACTGTTGATTACAAACACCGAAGCTAAAGTAACCAACAATTATTTATTAAACTCAAAAATCCCCCATATCAGGAAACATCCAACTATCAGTTGATTAAATCGCAAACAACTTAAGTTCACACCATATTCCCTGTAGGATTCGACCACAACCTAGTTGGGATATATATTGAAAAAAATCACTTACATTCTCATTAGAGAGGTGTAGTTTGAGCGTTATGAAAAATGACACCATTGTTGGGGAATACGGTTGTAAATTGAAATTTGTGTGCGCTAATTGACTGTTAGTCAAGTTTCCTAGTTTTACGTTTATTTGTTGTTTTTGTTTATTACAGGATCTTTGTAGTGTATGAAAAGAACCAGATGTTCTGAATAACCATTATTACCACTTAAATCGGAACCACAACAAATTGGAAAAATGGAAAACCAATAAGAGGCTGACAGATTAGCAGCCTTAGCTAGAGCTCAGGTGAAATTGCAGAATGCCGGTCAGAAAGAATGACATCCAAATCCTTAGGATGAAGATTTTGGAGACAAGGAGTTGCTAAATCTTGGTAACCCAAGGCATGCAGAGCAAGTAGCTGCACCAGTACAACATAATGCTAATAGGAACCGTCCATTCCGAGGAAGGCAAGATTACCAGCCAGTCCAATATGACCTCAATGATGATGATGATGGAATGGATGGAGCAGGTGCAATGGGTGAAATTATTCCTCCACCGTTGGCACCTAGGGTAAAATTCAACATTACGAGTATTATGATTCAACTCTTCAATCTGAAGGGGTTGTTTGGTGGCCTTCCTGGGGATGACCGGAACTTGCATCTGGTGAAATTTGTCAGCATTTATAAATCTTCTAATAACCCAGGAGTGGGTCAAAATGCTATCTAATTGAGGTTGTTTCTGTTGTCTCTATCTAGGGAGGAAACATTGTGTTTTAATGAGCTGACACCCAATTCTATAACCAACTGGAGGCAGTTGAAAGGAGCTTTCCTAAAAAGGTTCCTTCTGCCCTCCCAGAGGGTACAATTGAGGGATGAGATCAACAAATTTAGGAAGCTCCTGACTTAAGCATTGCATGAAACCTGGGAAAGATTCAAGAAAAAACTAACACAGTGTCCGAACCACAATATGACAGACATACACTTGATGAAGACTTTGTACAGGGCTCTTAACTATGTTACAAAACCAATTGTAGATAATGCTACTGGTGGTTTGTTTTTTGATCTTACATTCCCAGAGGCTTCAGAAATGCTAGAGGGAATGACCGAATAGAGCCGAGCATGGCATACTAGAGACTTTGTGGTAGCCAGCCCCACTGTTGTTGTGGGTATTTCTAAAAAACAATATAGAAGTGATGAGGAGCGTGACCAAGACATGGCTCACCTAAAAACACAGATGGATCTTCTAACCAAGCACTTTCTATCAGGCAAGACTGAGAAGGTAAAAGCTGTAGGGTTTCTAAATAGAATTTATGATGATGCAGAATAAGAGGCGAACTATGTTAATAATCAGGGGGGTTTCTGAGGCAATAGCCAAGGGAATCAAGGTCGGAATTATTATGATAAGTCTGGTTATAAAGATAGGGAGAAGGGAAATTGGAGGAACAATAATGATAGGAATGGGCTCTATGTCCCTCCTGGAAATCGTGAGGCTACTACAACAAGTTCTAAAAAGATGTCCATAGAGGACATGCTGGTTAAGTTGTTGAAGGGAGTAGAGGATACCAACTCTGGTGTGACTACCATGAAGATAGATCTATTATCTATCAGTCAATTGGTAAACTCACACTCCACCACAATCAAACAGTTAGAGCAGCAGATAAGCCAACTCTCTGCAATATTAAACTAGAGAAAAAGCAGAATGTTACCAAGTGATACGGTCAAAAATCTGTAGAATGATGGCTCATGTATGGAGATTACCACTAGAAGTGATAAGATATTACGTGACCCTTCTATGGGAAAAAAATTGGTTGAAGATGTGACTGAGGAAAATGATGAATCGAAAAAAGAATGTCCAGTAGAGTCTGAGAAGCTGGATGTTACTGATAATGCACCATAAAAAGGGAAAGAGAAGGAAAAAGAGGTAGAGTTGAAAACTCTCCCAAGACCACCACCTTCTTTTCCTCAACGATTGAATAAAAAAATTGATGATGTAAAATTCAGCAAGTTCATGGCAATGCTCAAACAATTGACAATAAATGTACCTTTGGTGGAGGCACTCGAGAAAATACCAGGATATACTAAGTTTATGAAGGACCTTGTGACTATGAAAAGAGTGGTGAGCTACGATCTGGATAATGATTTTCACCATTGTAGTGCTATCTCTACGAGGACCTTGGTGCAGAAAAAGTCAGATCCAGAAGCATTCACTATTCCCTGTATGTTGGGTCTATACAATTCTCTAAGGCATTATATGATCTAGCATCAAGCATTAATTTGATGCTGCCGGGTGTATATAGAAAGCTGGGCCTGGGAAATCCCACACCCACCAACATGCAACTCATGATGGCGGATAGGTCGGTAAAATAACCTGTTGGTATTTTGTATGATGTGTTGGTGAAGGTAGCTAGCTTCATATTCCTTGTAGATTTTGTGATTCTGGATTGCGAGGTGGACTTTAAGGTGCCTATAATCTTGGGTCGACCTTCCTCACAACCAGAAGTGTATTGATTGATTTGAGAGTGAATGAGCTTTTATTCAGGATGAGCGATAAGGTGGTACAATTTGACGTGTGCAAATTAATAAAGCAGCATGAAGAAATGAGTGTTTTCTCATTAGTTGATGTGTATTATGAGGACAAACATGAGATGTCAATAGAGGAGCAACTTGCTGTCCAGCCTTTAGCCGCAGTTCTGATGAATTTTGATCGTAAAGGCATTGAGGAATACGAAGAGACTGTTTGTGCTTTGTTAGGAGAGAGTTCATACCCTTATTCTCCTAAGAATCTAGACCTTGATCTTGAGAATCGACCAACACCACCGGCTAATCCATCCACTGAAGAGCCACAGGTGCTAGAATTGAAAGAGTTTCCTGGGCATTTAAGGTATGTGTTTTTGGGCAAAGGAAACACGTTACCCATTATTATTGTGGCTTATTTGGGTGAGAATCAAGTAGAAGCACTTATTTCAATACTTCAGAGGTACAAAAGAGCAATCGGATGGACTATCGCAGATATTATTTGAATTCCCTCTGGTATCTGCACGCATAAAATACAAATGGAGGAAGATTGTATTCCAACCATCGAGCACCAGCGCCGTCTTAACCAACCAATGGAAGAGAAGGTTAAGAAGTAAATTATTATGTGGTTGGATGCAGGAGTGGTTTACCCAATTTTGGACAGCAAATTGGTGAGCCCAGTTCAATGCATTCCCAAAAAAGGTTGCATGACTGTGGTTACAAATGAAAGAAATTAGTTGATTCCACTTAGGACTGTGAATGGGTGGAGAGTTTGCATGGATTACTGCAAACTAAATTCATGGACTTTAAAAGACCACTTCCCGATGCCTTTTATAGGCCAAATGCTTGATCGATTGGCTGGAAGGGGATGGTATTTCTTCTTATATAGCTATTCTGGGTATAATCAGATTTGTATCAAGAGAAGATGACATTCACATGCCATAGGGCACCTTTGCATTAAGAGGATGTCGTTTGGGTTGTGCAATGCACCCACCACTTTTCAATGGTGCATGATGTCTATCTTTTTGGATATGGTGGAGGATACCATAGAGGTATTCATGGATGATTTATCTGTGAAGGGAGACTCATTTGTTGTGTTTGGAAAACCTGAGTATGGTCTTGCAATGTTGTGTTGAATTTAATTTGGTGCTTAATTGGGAGAAATACCACTTTATGGTAAATGAGGGCATTATTCTCGGGCACAAAATTTCAGCAAAAGGAATAGAAGTTGATCAAGCCAAGGTTGAAGTTATGAATAAACTACCACCTCCCATTGCAGTGAAGGGAGTGCGTAGTTTCCTTGTGCATGCTGGCTTTTAACGAAGGTTTATAAGAAATTTCTCAAAAGTTGCAAATCCACTTTGCAAACTTTTGGAGAAAGAAGTGAAGTTTTCCCTCGATAATGAGTGCTTGAAGGCATTTGATTGTCTTAAAAAGAAGATGGTTGAGGCCCTATCATGGTTGCACCAGACTAGTCAAAACCATTTAAGATCATGTGTGATGCAAGCGGTGTTGCCCTTGGAGCTGTATTGGGATAAAAGAGAGACAAACTATTTCATCCAATATATTATGCGAGCAATGCACTGAATGAAGCGCAAAAGAACTACATTATCACTGAGTAGGAACTCCTAGCTGTAGTGTATGCTTTTGAGAAATTTAGGGCTTATCATCTTGGAACCAAGGTGGTGGTCCATACTGACCATGCAACTTTGAGGTATTTTATGGCTAAGAATGATGCAAAACCAAGGCTGATTATATGGGTGTTGCTGCTACAAGAATTTGACTTTGAAGTCAAAGATAGGAAAGGTTGTGAAAACTAGGTTACGGATCATCTATCTAGAATGAAAGGTGAGCAGGCAATTAGTGATGAAATAGAGATAAATGATGCATTTCCTGATGAGGAGATCTTGGCTGCTGCTGTGGAGAAATTGCCTTGGTATGCTAATTTTGCAAATTTTGTGAGTGAGGTCATTCCAGAAAATCTTTCTTTCCATCAAAGAAAGAAATTTCTTCATGATGTGACACATTACTTCTGGGATGAGCCATATCTTTTTCGGTGATGTGTTGACAATATTATAAGGAGATGTGTGCCAGAAGTGGATGTATTGTATATATTGGAAGCATGAAATGCTTCCCCTGTTGGAGGTCACCATGCAGGTGACCGAATGTCTAGGAAGGTGTTGCAGAGTGGCTACTATTGGCCAACATTGTTCAAGGATGCCCACGAGTTTGTGCTGAAATGCGACCAATGTCAGAGAAAGGGGTCAATCTCCAAAAGACATGTGATGCCTTTGACTAAGATGCTTGAAGTGAAATAGTTTGATGTCTAGAACATCGATTTCATGGGTCCTTTTGTAAGATCGTATGGGATAAAGTATATTTTAGTTGTTATTGACTATGTCTCAAAATGGGTCAAAGTTGTTGCCTTGTTTGATAATGGAGGAAAGAGAGTTGTTTCTTTTCTCAAGAAGAACATCTTCTATCTCTTTAGAGTACCATGTACTATTATAAGTGATGGAGGATCTCAGTTTTACAACAAAGTGTTTCGAGCGGCATTAGCAAAATATGGGGTGAAATAGCATAGAGTAGCCACTCCATATCACCCACAGAATAGTGAGAAAGTGGAGGTGTTAAATCGAGAGATTAAAGCCATCCTAGCCAAAATAGTGAATGCTAGTCGAAAATACTAGTCTAGGAAGCTCGATGATGCCTTGTAGGCATACCGGACTGCTTTCAAGAAACCCATTGGCATGGAACCATTTTAGTTGGTCTATGGAAAAGCATGCCACCTACTAATAGAGCTAGAGCACAAGGACTTATGGGCACTCAAAATATTTAATTTGAGTTGGAAAGAGACAACAGAGATGAGACAGGGACTACTAAATGAGATAGATGAATTCTATTTCAGGGAATATGAACGAGCAGACCTATATAAAAAAAGATAAAACAGTATCATGATTGGAGGATAGATAAACGAGACTTTCAAAAAGGTGACTTGGTGCTTCTGTTCAATTCCAGACTCAAACTGTTCCCAGGTAAGCTTAAATCCAAGTGATCAGGCCCGTTTAGAGTTAGTCAAGTCTACTCATCTGGAGTAGTAGAACTTGAAAATGAAGACGACAACACTTTCAAGGTAAATGAGCAACAAGTCAAAATTTATATTGGTCCAAAAGACTCGATGAAAAGTACTTCTTCTATCTGTCTCGATGAAGTCTGAAGTAATGTAGATGAGTCATTATGTGACGTTAAATCAGGAGATACATAGGATGCAATCCTAACCCTCAGTTCAGATTTTCTTTCATTTTAAGTTAAGGGTGTAGGGTAAATTATTGTTGTAAAATTTTTTAGCCGACTAGTAGAAATACTAGTACTTGAGGCAGTTCACTTGTTTTTGTAATTCTTGAGCACCTCTCTAATGGACTGAGTAGTTATTTGTGTGAATTACATCTAAGTGTGACCACTATGCATCTTTGTATGGAATTAGTTCTAGTGACAAAATAATCTGTGCTAAATAGCTGCATGAACTGAACGAGTAGTAACTTGTGATGTACTTGTATGTCATGTGCGTATGAGATCTTACTCAGTTCCCGTTGTATGTTGAATCCATAAATTGCCCGGTTAGTCTTACTTAGGCTAAGGATAGGGGTTAGAAAGGATCATAGGCCATTTTGATATTAGCTCACCTTTAGCCTAAATAACTTTCCCTGTATGTAGAATATCCCTTGATCCCTGCTTTGAGCGTGAGTAGCCTATTTTTTTTATGATACCTGTCACCTTCCCATTTATATTACAATGAACCTATTTTGGCCTTGGTCCTCTTTGGACATTGTGCACCTTAACTTAGACAAATGGCCTAAGTTGAGGGTGGTTATCATAGGGGTGTGTGGTGTAAAATGAGTAGGAAGAAAGGTAAAGTAAAATAAAAGAATAAAATTTGGGTGCGATGGAAAAGAGAAAGAAAAAGAAAAGTTGTGAAAGAGAAAAAGTGATAGTAGAAAAGACCGCACCCATCCTGAATAAGTGTGATCAAGAAAAGAGAAGAATAGAAAAAGGCTAATGAGTGAAACCCCAAAAATTTAGTGTAGTGTTAAGTAGGCTTAGTCACTTTAAATATCATCGAGTATCATACCATCACCTAGCCTACATTACAAGCCAAAGAGAAGACCTATAGTGATCCTAGCGGACCTGTCTAAAGATCGGGGTAATAAAAATAAGGCCAAGACTATGGTATTCAGCATACATAGATTAGAACTTCATTCTGAGAGTGAGTGTCTTGTGATTGTCCCCATGGTGATATATGTGATGTCTGATATGAGAAAAAGGGGATTTCTTTGTAGTGAGGGAACACTGGTTACATTGCTAGTTACTGACTTGTTTGGATAGTGTAAACTTGATATATGCACGATTGTGTTGCTGAGTTGGTGCCATATCTTAATTCCTCTGTGTTGCATTGTTGTTCTTCAATAATATACATAGTTGTTCTTTATTTTATTGACCTTGGATATGGTGAATATGTTTTGATATGATATAGATAATTGATTGCCAAATGTACTTTGTATTCTCTTAGTTGTGTTTTAGTTGCTTAAGGACAAGCAATTGTTTTAAGTTAAGGGTATTGATGTGTGAGCAGACACTAACACATTTGAGGCTTTTAACTGAGAATAATTGCAAAGTCTTAAGAAACTTTTATAATTTTTAATTGTTTTATCTTTGATTTTTCAATAGAAGCCAAGATGTATGAGAACCAACAAGGATGGAAGCAAAAGAGTTAAAATCGGAAGCAAATAGAAGAGAATTGTGGCTAATGACATTACTGATAAGTCGTCATCCCTGTGATAAGTTATCAGCTTCATCGTCAGCCTTAGAAAGAGAATGGACCTCAGCTGAAAGTGTTGACGACATTTCCTGATAAGCCGTCAAAGAGTTGATAGGACTTCAAAGTAGCTGTTAGCCTATGGAAGAACATGGGAGATCAGGTAGAGAAGTGACGACATCTGTGATAAGTCATTAAAGATCTGATAGTTCATCACATTTTGTCATCATCCTTAAGCAGAAAGTGCTAAAACTGAAGAAGGAGCTGACGATAATTGTGATAAGTCGTCAGGCTCCTGATAAGATGTCATGAATGTCGTCGCCTAATTAGAGGAATTATTAAACTCTGTGATTTGGTTCCCTTATTTAGGCTAAACTATTTAAAGTCTTGTTGAGGTTTTTCTAAGGGGTTCCAAACTTAAGTTGGAGACACCTATTTTGTTACTTTTCTCTCTAGTTTCTTGGCTTGAAAAGTAATTAACTTTGAAGAGATTTTCATCAATATTTTTGGGATTTTCATTGTGATCGAATTGGAGAATCACTAGTTATTAATCATCATATGGTATGTTTAACCCGAATTATGGCATATAGGGGTAAGTCTTGATAAGATACTAAGTGTTCAAAATTCAAAGGGTAATAGGACTCCTTCATTATTCTGAGGTTTTAATTATCGTCTATTGGTTTCAGACAATAGATAACACCTTCTTTGATTTGCTTGAGATAAGAACTCAATTATAGTAGGAAGTGAACAATTAACAAGGACTTGGAAGCACTAAAAACTTTCATTTAATAATTGACGCTGTAACAAGGTTGATTAACCTGAGGTAAAGTCTAGTCACTGAATATAAATTCCCTAAGTCCGAGAGGATTAGGTAATTAAATGCTTAAGTTGGTCGAGAGACATTTAGGCATAACTTCGATAAAGATAAACTGTTGTCTTACCTACTATGAGAATCTAGAATTACTATTTGCATCTGTCAAGTACCAAAACCCCTAGTGAACATAATTCTGGTTTTTCCATAAACTCTTGATTACAAACACCGAAGCTAAAATGACAAACAATTATTTGTTAAACTGAAAAACCTGCATCTCAGGAAACATCCAACGATCAGTTGATTAAATCGCAAACGAGTTAAGTTCACACTATATGCCCTATTGGATTTGACCCCAACCTAGTTGGGTTATATATTGATAACGATCGCTTACATTCTCATTAGAGAGGCGTAGTTTGAGCGTAATCAGGGTATAGAAATACTCAAAATTGAAATAAATTGTCTGAAAATATCTAGTCTCAAAGCCTCTAACTAACTGAACGGTCTAAATAAGGAGTTGATGGGATATGTCCCAAACTAAATCCAACTAATGAAAAAAACTAAGTACTGAATAAATGAAATAATCAAATCATAACATTCTCAAATGATAAGGACCCATTGCTGACTCTGACTGCTGAAAATGGAATGCTACTGATGCTCTGGAGCTCGTACTTCTAAACCTATGGTATAAAAGACCATAGTGCAAATGCGTTAGTACGATTGAATGTACTGGAATACAAGTGAGGTAGGCTGAATGCATAGGGTTTATATGCATGAACAATACTAAATGACTAAATAACATAAACGTGAGAATACATGCATGAATACGTAACCGTAATTGAAGTCGTGATAGAACTAGATACTGAATTCTGAATACTGATTTACTGTGATCTAATTTTACTGATACTGGGATACTGAACAACTGAGTCTACTGCTAACATGGAATTACTAATGTCTAATCTAACTGATACTGGGATACTTAAGAACTAAGATTACTGATGATGATACCTAAGTTTACTGATAACTTATAACTAAATGACCGTTTCTGACAGTCCTAATTATGAATAACTGATCTTATTTCTATACATAGTTGGATGACTGTATCTGATAGTCCTGAATTCTATGGAACTAGTTGAGTTTCGTACTGAGCTGAGTGACTATATCTGACAGTCCTGAATTCTATAGAACTATCTGAGTTCTATTACTAAGACTTAGTGATTGTATCTGACAGTCCTGATTCTGTAACTGAAACTGTCGGAAGTAGTCATTTAACTGACATGCCCCTAAAAAGTTAGTATAGCTGAGTTAGGGTCTAATCTGTAACCCTAATTGGAAGGGTGTCAATACCGCGCCACTAGTAAGGATAAGTTGTGAGTGACCCTTATCTTGCAGTATCCCCAATATAGAACGGTGGGACCCTTATCTGACAGTGTTAATCCACATCATCAATCCTCAACTAATAGTGTTGATGTCTCAACCTATCCTGGCTACATAGTTTTGGAATGCAAGGATTGCTTTAAAGAATCACACCCTCATCTGGCAGTGTATGTTCCCATCCTTGGGTTCACTCGGTGCTGAATCCTACTCCCATCTGAATAGACACTGATCATGATTAACTGAACTAAACTGCACTAAGTTCATTTAGATTCTTTGACTGATAAAATACTACTGAGTTTTGATGACTGACTGAGAGTACTGAGATTATTGAGATTACTGAGTTTTCCTGAGTCCTGTGACTGACTAAATTCTACTAATCATTGCTTGAATGGGAGTATCATGAAAACTGACACTGTCTCTAGGCACAAAGTTAAATTATCGGGTACAAGTACCTCCAAGACTCGATAGCATGAAACTGAAATGACATGACCCTTGTTTACACATGACCATATCCAATAATTCATAGTACAATCATTGGGGATTTTCATGAAGTATTCACATGTTATAAGCTTGCACTTGAATAGGAATGCATGTAAACATATCATAATTTCATAAGCCTAATATCATGAGCTTTACATCAATCCATTAAAGAGCATAACAATAATGTGGGAGTCATATCGAATATAAGGGAGAAACATGGATTCATCAATTTTGGACACAAATGAGTCATAAGGCATCATTCCTATTCTCTTAGGCATTTTATCAAACACCTTGCATGCATATCTTTAGTCTTAGGGCATGAATATTGAAATAATGCTTCATGGCAATATTTTACACTTCCAATGCAAGAATTTCAACCACATACTAACATATTTAAATATTAATTTCACATAAATATTGCACTTAACCATGGATTAGAAACCCAACAAACGTTATAATCATGAATACACTTGAATCCACTCATGGATACTACATCTAATTTGTAGATCAAGAGTTCAACGTGAAGTTCATATAAATCATACCACCATTAACTAGTTTTCATGAATCTTGAAGTAAATCATGGAACTAAAACTCAATTTAACAACATTATCAAGATTAAATTTAGATCTAACTTGAGATCTATGAAATCAACTAACTTATAGTTTAAAAGAGATTCTTGAAATCCAAGGGTAGAAGGATACCCAAGGATGAACTCTTAACATACCTTAAAGCTTGATATTGGAAGAGATCTAACATTTCTTTAATGTTCTTGGATTGGGAAACACAAATATTGATGTCTTCATGATGGTTCTTGAACTTGAAGAACTTGAATTTCATAGTTTCTTGAAGAAGGGTTTGAATCTAGTTCTTGGGGAATGATCTTGAGAGTAACCCAAATTTTGTTGTTAGGGATGAATGAGGAGTTATGTTGTTTAAATAGGTGGGATTACGGGTTAAAATGGTGGAAAAAGATCCAAAAATCCTTTTAAAAATGACTTAAAGTCGCTAAACAGAGGCCCGCGACCGTGACGATTTGGGCGATGAACCGTCACCTTGGAGATGAACTTTCCCTTCAACCCATTGATTTTTTTCCAGAAAACAGGTTTATTGCCTTAGTTGAGACGGTTTGGGCGACGGTTCGTCGGCCTTCCCATCGCACTTTGGCAGTCTGGATAGCTCACTGTAAAACGGCGATAACTTTTTACTCCGACATCGGATTTTGGGAAAATTGGTATCGTTGGAAAGCTAATTCAATTATATATCTGTTTGCTGGTCATGAGCTCAAAAATTCATTGTATAACGAGAGATGTACTCATTTGAAGTTGACTATAGCAATATCCTTCTCAAGAATTCAATCGGTAAGGAATGTTTTGATTCGCCGAATAGCTAGGACATATTTTAGACCTTAATTCACATCAACCTTGATCATGAAACTACCAAAGAACCATGATGTACTATGCATAAGCTTGAAACCTGGCGCTAATATTGATTTACATTTTTTAGGTATTAAACCAATCCCCCTCAACCTATCACTAAAGAGGTCTTGAAAAACACAGAAGTCATGGTAAAAAGATACAAAACAAGATAATTCCCTTGTGAGTTTAGAAATAGACCATAGATTTAGTTTGAAATCTGGCACTAATACGAAATTCTCCACTACTTGATCTCCAAGGATATATGTATTACCAATATGATTTTCATCCACCTTATGTACTATAAGTAAAATAAACTTGATCTTTCTTTGATTTAGTCAGGTTTTGAATATCTCTCAACATACATCTACTATATGTTATCCGGTGAGAAGCACAGAAACTACTATTTTATTTTGTGTAAAAACAACATGGGACATCAAGGAAGTTGTGGTACCTTACATGTTAACCTTCTTAGATTTTATGGCATCTTTATGGAGCATGGTAAGGATCTACCTATATTCCTTTTCAATAAAGTGTTTTCCCTTCGCAAAGACTGTATCATTTCCTTCATGGTTAGTGGATGTCCTGCATGTTGATGATGTGTGAGTGTGATCACATCATCCACTAGAAATGGTGTTTGCTGCAAAACTACCTCTAATTCCTCCATAGGTAACATATCTAGGATCACCACACCACTACCAGAATTTAAGTTGTAATGCATGCTTCTAAAATTACCAGTTATTTTCACTTTCTTCCAATCCTCTGGATATCCAATAAGTTTATAGAGTTCTCTTTGGTGTTGCCAGTGAAATTACAAAACTCACATTTCTTTCCTATTTAAGATTCTCTTCCCTAGTCCCTATTCATATTCATATAAATTTGATTTGTCTTTCCAACCATAGTAGCAACACAAGTTGAGTGTTGGATCTCATCCTCTATCAGCATAGCATATTCCTTGTGTCACGACCCAAATCAGGGCCTAGCCATGACGGGCATCTCAAGTCCCACGTAGACCGGAGACCACCCTTTTTGCACCTAACCAAACAACACGATATCACTGCTTTCAGATTAATTCTTAACATATAACAAGATAAATTAATAGAATAAAAGATACTTCTATGATCCATAACCAACAACCAGCCAAAACAGCCGACCAACATCACCCAAGTCCAAAGTAATTCATCAAAGCCTTTTAACAAAAGCTGAATGTCAATAAAGTGTCAGAACATGCCCCCGACTATAGCCAAAAAAATAATTCCAAACTAGTATAAGACATAAGAGACCAAAACATAAAATATTGACTTTCGATGTATGGAAGATCATCAATATAATGTCAACTCACGGACTGATCCGAATCCTAATCACTATGTAGGAGAAGTAGAAGTATGGCCAGTTCATGCATCGCATGGGGATACAATGTCTGAAGATGATTAGCAGGGTGAACTCTAGCATGTAACTCAGGGATAAGGATAATATAATGCCATAATCAATAGTTTAAAATAATTCAAATCCAATGAAAATAATCAAATGCATATACATATATATATATATATATAAATATCACATGTCAGGATTGGAAATAAGGATTAACATGCACTTTAAAACTTAGCCTAGATTGTGTAGATCAACCGTCATAACATACAAAGGAATCCATGGGCTCCCAACTCTTCCCAAACTAGTAGGGCCCTAGTATGTGTGACCGCACAAACCAGAGGGTATACATATGGAGTATGGGGATGCAACTCTCCTTGCATATTAAGGTGACACGAGCACCAAAAAATGTAATATAATATGGGGGACCAGAACCACCCAATCATATGATAATAATATTAAGAAGGACTCAAACCTCTTTGTCATATAGACCCTTGTGTTGGCAATCGTGGTTTTCATTATGGGTCCTTTAGGACCATTACTTTAAAAACTCAGCTACACAGCCCTCATTAAAGCCCAATTAAAACATTTATCACACATTCTAATTCATTGAACCATATTTCATATTTAGTCATATATTGTTGGTATCATCATACCAACTACTCTTTTAAGGTAACAACAACATGCTAAACAATCACATCACTAGGGGGAATTCACAACTCCCTTGGTTCAATTATGAAATATTTTGTGAAATCTCAAAACCCACAAGGTTAAAATCGAAACCATTATGCCTCATTATGTTTTCACATTATGCAAAACATCAATAATAGTTTAATATGCACACATTTAATATTTAAACGAATTTCAGAATATGGGGTTAAGGTTATAACTATTTCAAAAGTCATAAGTTTGAAGAAAATCATAATTCCCTAGTTCATTCACCATACCCAAGCACCCACAATTTAAAAACCATAATTAAATCATGAATAATCACATCTAAACCATGGGAAACATTGTTCAACTGATAAGTATTCAAAAACCTCAACCCTTGTTTCAAAACCAACCTCAATAGTTCATGAACAATACTTTAAAACATATGTTTTTAACAAATTAACAATGAGGGAGGAGTAACATTCCTAAAATACCAAGTTTCACAGAAGAATTCACCCTTTTATCCCTTGGATGCCCTACTTTTAGGAAACCTTATGTATGGATGCTTGAAAAAATTTGAGAAAGCTTGAAATTGTTTGAGTACATGATGAATAAGAAATAATCCCCCTTAAATGATTTATGAACATGGGGTTGTAATTAGGTGAGAAGGAAATTATCCAAAGTGGCCTTAAATTAAAAGTTGGAATTTAGTCATCAATGACTATGGGTCACCACATGAATCGTATAGACTTATTACGACTCGTCACCCTAAGTCATAGCCAAGATAGTTCCCAGGACACCCATACAATGGTGACCCTACGACTCAATCGGTACCATTCGTAATAGGACCCTACGTCTTATAGGGTCCATTCGTAGTCAACACAAAACTCAATTTGGTAAACACTGGGTATCCTACGATTTTCACCCAACTAATCGTAATGAGTCCTTACGACTCTTAGTGCGCCACTCATACACAGAGTAGAACTTTGCCACATACTAACTGATTTGGTTATGATTGGGTCTGTAGTACATGACAAGACTCCCTACGACTCGTATCCCCAAGTCATACTCAGGATAGTAACTCAACCACTATTAACTGGATACCTTATGACTAGAGTCACATGACCTATCAAGACACCCTACAACTTGTAGGGGGAGTTATAGTTAGGACAGTGAGGATAAAATTTTAGAAATATTCTAGGACCAAAAATTTGGGGTGCTACATACTCCCCCTCTTAGGATCATTCGTCCTCGAATGATAGAACAAATCACTTATTGGCACGATTTGACTCCAAACACCACCACACTTACCTTTAAGATAGAAAACAAGGATACCAAGGAAATTAGAACTTTCTTTAACAAAGATATAAAATGAGAATGTCCAGGAATACAAATACCGCATGCATAATTATCCGAAAATAGGGAACAACAATGGATATTTTGACTTCATGTCCTCCTCAACTTGCCAAGTATATTCCTCAACCTTTTGGTTCCTCTAATGAACCTTTACGGATGTCACATCCTTAGTCCGAAACCGATGGACTTACCAATCCAAAATCTCGACTAGAACTTCCTCATAGGAGAAGAATTCTAAGATAATCACTTCAACCAAAGGAACAACCACCGAAGGATCACCCACTCACTTTCTCAATATCAAAACAGGAAACCCTAGATGAATGAAGGTCAAGTTAGAAGGAAACTCCAACTCATAAGCGACATTAAAAAACCTCTTCATAACCAAGTATAGACCAGCATAACGGGGACTGGGATTCTCCTTCATAACAAACCTTATCACTCCATTCATGGGAGACAACTTTAAGAATACCCAATAACCAACATCATATTCCAACTCCCTCCACCTCATATCTGCATATGAATTTTGGCGACTTTGGGAGGCCTTAAGTAAATCCAAAATAACCTTTACCTTTTCCATGGCTTGGTAATCCAAATTAGCGACAAACATCTTATTTTCACCAACTTCAAACCACCCTATAGGAGATCTACACCTTCTACCATATAAGGCCTCAAACAGAGCCATCCAATGCTAGAGTGATAATTGTTGTTGTAGGAAAATTTTATGAGAGGCATATGGTCAGTCCAACTACCACCACAATCAAACACATAATCCCATAGCATACCTTCCAAAGACTGAATTTTCCTTCCTATTTGCCCATCCGTCTGCGGGTAGAAGATGGGACTACGGGTTACCTTAGTCCCCAAACCTTGCTGGAATGACCTCCACACGTGAGATAAGAATACAGTACCTTTATCAATTATGATAGAAACTTGAGTACCATGCAAGTTCACGATCTCCTTGATGAACGTCTTGGCATAATCCTCAAAAGAGAAATTAGTCCTCACTAACAAGAAGTGAGCAGATTTAGTTATCCTATCCACGATAACCAAAATTAAATCAAACTATTAGAGAGACCGCCGAATACCTATAACAAAATTGATATTAATTATATTCCATTTCCACACTAGTAGCTCAATCTTTTGATTCAACCTACTGAGCCTTAAGTTCTCCACCTTAACTTGCTGACATACCATGAATTTAGCTATAACATTGGCCACATCCAACATCATATTGTTCCACGAATAAATTTCCTTACAATCATGATACAATTTTGTCAAACCAGGATAAATAATATAACTTGGATCATAGGCTTTAGCCAAAATTCTTTCTCGCAGCCCATCAACATCAAGAACACATAGTCTACCTTGGCAGCTTAAGGTAACATCACCACCAATCTCAAAAACCATCACTTTCTGCCTACATACATTATTATTGATTAGTATTAGAATCGGATCCAACATTTGCTTCTTCTTCACTTCAGCTCAAATCGATGACCTTGCCACCTTTTAAATAATCACACCACTATCCTTTGAATCGAAGATAGAAACTCCAAGATTATTCAAATGTTGAATATCCTTCATCGAATCCCACTCTTTCTTATCCACACGAGACAAGATTCCTATGGACAACCTGCTAAGAGCACAAACAACCACATTAGCTTTACCTGGATGATAGTGAAGACTTATGTCAGTGTCCTTGAGCAACTCAATCCATCTCCTTTACCTAAGATTCAATTCTTTCTGAGTGACCATGTATTACAGGCTCTTATGATTAGAATAAATATCAACATGGGCCCCATACAAATAATGCATTTAGATTTTTAGTGCAAACACCAGAACTAACAATTCCAAATCATGACTTAGATAATACTTCTCATGAACTTTGAACTATCTAGAAGTATAAGAAACAACCTTGCTATGCTACATCAACACATATCCCAATCCCACTCGAGACGCATCACACTAGACAGTTAAAAGATCAGTGCCCTCAGGAAAAGTCAAAACTAGAGCAGAATTCAACTAATTCTTTAGCTTCTTGAAACTACACTCACAAGCATCAGACCATAACAATGTCACTTTTTTCGTCAACTTATTCAATGGGGCAGCGATAGAAGAGAAACTTTCCACAAACATTCTATAATAACCTGCTAAACCCAAGAAGCTCTTAATATCGATTGGAGTCATGGGCTTAGGCCACTTTTTAACCATTGTAACCTTTTATGTATCCACCATGATCCCTTTACTAGAAATAACATGACCCAGGTAAGTCACAACATTCAACTAGAACTCACACATAGAGAAATTTTCATGCAAATGATGATCCTTTAGGGCCTGCAACACAAGGCAAAGATGATCGGCCAGATCTATCTCACTCTTGGAATACACAAAAATATCATAAATAAAGAGAATCAATAACAAGTCCAGAAATTGATTGGAAAACCCAATTCATAATATTCTTAAATGCTGCCAGAGCATTAATCAAACCAAAAGACATCACCAAAAACTCAAAATCATCGTACCAAGTTAAAAAAATAGTCTTAGGGATATCCACCTCCATAATCTTCAACTTATGGTACCTAGACTAAAGATCAATCTTAGAAAAAAACTAGCACCCTGAAGTTGATCATAGAGATCATCAATTCACAGAAGTGGATACTTATTCTTCACGGTCACATTATTCAATTGACGATAATCAATACTGTCACAAGCCAAACCAGGGTCATGCAATGAAAGGTATCTGATGATGCTCAACTCACTCTCATGTTCGATGGTGAGGAGGTCGTTGTCAATTACCCAACTTGAGTTGGAGTCAAATCCACAAGAAGAAAGTTACAAATTTAATGTCCTATGAGTGCTCAAATTACAAAAAGGTTACCCGAAATGCTAATATAAACGACATGTAAAATAAAATGAGGAGAATTAGTTTGGGATTGGTTTGTAATGATTTTTTCTTAACAATGAACGAATATGACACTTTTGATTTAAAATCAAGAGTTGAGGAGATCTTAGGATTATAGCTACCTAAAAGTAAAAGCATGTAGGTTGATGATGGTTTAACATAAAACTTAGTTGTTAACTAAAGGATAGTCAAGGTCGAAGATCATTGTCGTTAATCAATCAATAAAACCATAATGATTTCATTCATTCGCTCTTTTGAGCACCTAACAAGTGCGTAATTCGTAATCACCCAAAACCTCAATCAAGCATCCCTATTTCTAGTACGATGCTCTTGACATGATTTACACTCCTATTACTCTTATTTTTAAGATTGCAATAGGTAGTAAATCATTGGCTTAATTTTCCACCATTTCCTTGTCCCCCTATAACCCTCTTTCAAGGATGTTATGGGTTACCTCGTGTTTACCTTCATTTCTTTGTCAAAGATGATAAAGGGTTTCTAGAGTTTGGGATTTTCACCCATCAAACCTATTTGGAGATTTGGATTTTTCACCCAAAAATTCCAACTCATAAATTCAAGCAATGTTAGAATCCATGCTCAACAACTAACAATCATGTAAACACAATAACACCCATACACAATTACACTTTAGTTCAACATAATCCCCAGACTAATTTACTTAGATACTCATGAAGAAAGTAATGAAAAACATACCATCCAGATTATCCAAAGCATTTATTCTTCATAAAATACTAAAAAATCAAGCCTCCATAATTTGTTATACACTTTCTGAATTAGGGTTTCTTGTTTCCGATTAAAAATTGTCTACAAGGTAAGTAATACCTAAAGAAAAAGGGTTTTTGACAATGTGAGGTTTGGGATTTGTCTATGCAATTTTAGAAAAATACCTTGTGTCATATTCCCGCTGAATCGTGATCGCACAGGTTTGACAGCGACCGTGGCTATGTGATCGTAGTTGTGCTCCGCTATCGCATCATGCTGACCATCATAACTGACCGCGACCGTGGCCTAAGGACCGCGGTCGCAGTAACTGAGGTCGAACTGCTCAGATCTCCAGCTCCACTCCTTTTGACTCCATTTGATCCATTTTTAGCTCCAATTCACAACTTTTCACCTTCTCAACTAGATACCTGCACAATATGGATATTAGTACATTTAAATCATGACGATGCCACATTTTCTTAAACAAAACTTGGTAGTTACATACATATTTGGTGCAAATGTATGGTAAAGTCACTACTCATCAGTATCTCAAGTCACTACTCAGATCACCTCATTTGCCTCACCTTACAAATATACTAACAACAAGTATCAGATGAATTCCAAACATATAATAAGATAGAGAAATAGAAGCCTAACAACAACTCAAGACATGCAATCCATAAAGCCTCTACAATCTAAAGTCAATGTCGGGACATGCCCCAAACAATAGCCAAAATCCAAGTCTAACAAAGTCTATGACATAGATTAAAAAGATCGTGAAATGAATGCCTTCAAAACTATGGAAGATCACTACTTCAATGTCAACTTATGAGCCACTCGAACACCTTATCACTGCACAGGATAAGAATAAAAAACTCTGGTCCCTGTATCATGTAGGGATACAGCGTCCGGAGATGATTAGCAGTGGGAACTCTAGCATGTAACTCAAGTATAGAGGAATAAAATAATGCCAGAAATAAAAAAAAGTCAAACCATCATATGCAATCACATGTATATATATATAAATATGTATGTATATATATACATATATATCGTGCCAAGATAGGAGACGAGGCTTATCATGAACTTTGGAAATATTTACCTGGGTTATATAGCATAACAATCATAAAAAGGCACCCATGGGATATATCGTTCCAGCTCTCCCCTAGCTAGAAGGGCCCCAGTGCGTGTAACCACACGAACCAGAGAATATCCATATCTATATATGCCATTTTGGGGGATTCGAACCTCCCAGCATAATCAAGGGAACGTAGCACCAATTATACAATATAGGGGACTCGTATCTCCCATTAATATATTCATTCGGGGGACTCAAACTGCCCGATTATATAGACACTTGCACCGACTAGCGCAGTTTCTTGTGTTAGTCGTTCGAACTTCACTTTATTGGCTCGGATACACACCTTGCTTGAAATCACATTTAAAACATCATTTACATATACACACAACCATTAGGGAGATTACTTACCATCGGTATCCCGTTAGTATAGTAATACAAACCCCACTAGTAAGCGTACAACATACCATAACCATTTTCATTCAATATTTGGAACTCGAACCCATTGTCTATACAAAGTCATAAATTCAATTTTTCAATTTTAGGACTTAAACACATTTAGCCAGTTAAACTACCAAGGTTAAAATTCAAATCAATTTATGACCCACATGGTCTTCATGAAACCATTTTCCAACCATTTACATTATTTATCCAATGCCTTAGTTCAAATCATAATTTAATTTAATTAATGGCCATCAAGACCTTTAGAAACCATTCATCCTTCATTAACATTATTATGCCAAGCAACGGTTCAAAACATAAATCATCATGTGAAAAGATTCTTCTAATAGACATTTCCACAAACAGGTTGAGGGCATACCACTAATAATCCATTATTCTAGCCATAAACCATCAAGTTAGGGTTAACTATGACCCCCTTAATTTAAATCATAATTTCCAAGCACCCACATGTGCTAAACCATTATTAAAACATGTTTGAACACTAGATAAACCATGAGAGAACAATACTCAACATTATGCATTCAAACCCTCAACCGTGTATTTCTATCAACCATTTATGATTCAAGAACAATGCTTAAAATACATGATTTTTGTGAACTAAAAATGATAGAAGAGTCAAATGCCTATGTTACGATGATTCACGAAAAGATTTGGATCCTTAAGCCTCTAGATGACCACCTTGATTAAACTATAGCCCAATCTCTGCTAGAGGTTTTTAGAGAGTTTATAAGAGTATTTTGATCTTCCAAAGTGAGATATGAGGGACCAAATAGTGTTATAAGACATGGGGTCTTAAGGGCTTGGGATGGGAAATGTCTAAAATACCCCAAACATAAATGTTGTAGGAAACTAGCAGGAGGGTACGGTTTGGCCTCTCCACTCGTACCCACCTCATACGAGCAGTACCCTCTACTCGTACCTTGATTAGAATGTTAAACGTCACATTCTGTCAAACATATGACTCATTAGCCTAAATCATACCCTATAATATGACTAGTACCCTTCAAGGTCATACCCTAAGCAGAATGTTAAGGCTAGACACTAAAAAACATACGGTTTGGCACTACATTTCTTGTATCATGTACATGTGACTCATATGATGCCTTCTCGTACAAAGAAAAGAAATTGGCTAATATATCACTGACTAAGCATACTACGAGTTACATTGACCCGTACCCATACCATACGAGCATATGATGCATAGAAAGTTCATGACTCAGGAAATTTTTCAAGGTCCACAGTTTGGGGTGTTTCAGTCTCCCCCCTTAGGATCATTCGTCCTCGAATGATGGGACAAGGCACTACAATCATGATTAAACCCCAAATATCTCTACTGTTACCTTTACAATCTATCACCAACATGGGTATAAAACGAAGGTATGGATAACAATATTTACCTCAAGCATGATTTTTTGAAATCGGGAATAGGAATGGATACTTGGACTTTATGTCCACCTGGTCTTCCCATGTAGCTTCCTCACACTTTTGGTTCCTCCATAGAACCTTCACCGAAGCCATGTATTTCAGCCGCAATAGACAAACTTGTCAATCTAAGATCCTCACTGAGACCTCCTCAGAGGACCAAGAATCTAAAATACCAATGTTCTTCAAGGGAACAATGAACGAAGGATCACCCACACATTTCTTCAACCTGGACACATGGATTACTGGATGAATGGAACTTATTCTAGGGGGCTAATGCAGCTCATACGCAATATTACCAACGCTTCTCAAAATCACATACGGTCCAACATACCGATGAATGAGTTTCCCCTTTTTCCTAAACTGCATCACTCTATTCATGGGAGATACCTTCAAGAATACTCAATCTCCAACTACAAACTCCAAATCCCTCTATATCACATATACATAGGACTTTTGGAAAATTTAGGAGGTCTTAAGCCTATACTAAATTACCTTTACCTTTTCCATAACTTTGTGAACCAAATTCGGGCCAAACATTTAAGCTTTACCATTCTCAAACCACCCAATCTGAGATCTACACCTCCTACCATACAACGCCACAAATAGGGCCATATTAATTCTAGAATATTAACTATTGTTATAAGTAAATTAAATCAAAGGAAAATGGTCGAATCAACTACCACCATAATCAATCACAAAGGGTCGGAATGTATCCTCAAAAGTATGAATGGTCCTTTCATCTTGCCTATTTTACTGTGGGTGAAAAAATGTACTAAGACTCACTTTGGTCCCCGAACCACACTGAAAAGAGTGCCAAAAATACAACGAGAACTTAGTGCCACGACCTAAAATAATTAAGACAGATGCACTATGTAAATTTACAACTTCTTGAATAAACAACTTTGCATAATCCTCAGTAGAATAGGTGACCCTTATGGGCAAGAAGTTAGCAGACTTGGTCATCCTATCCACGATGACCCAAATGGAGTCACACTAATTCCGTATTCGCGGAAGATAGGTAATGAAATCCATATTAATTATCTCTCATTTCCATACCGGTAATTTAATCTCTTAGAGTAGCTCACTAGGCCTTAAGTACTCCACATTTTCCTGCTGACACACCATAAACTTAACCACAAAGTCGGCCACATCCTATTTCATATTGTTCAACTAATAAATCTCTTTGAGATAATGATACATCTTTGTTGAACCAAGATGAACTATATACCTCGGTTCATGGTCCTCTCCCCAATCCTGCCTTATAACTTATCTACATTGGGAACACACAACCTACCTTGGTACCTCAAGATACCATATCCACCGATCTCAAAGGCCCTTACCTTTTGATTACCTATATCATCTTTGATCTTCATCAAAAGAGGATCTAATACTTGTTTCTCTTTTATTTCTGAACCAAGAGATGACTGCACCACCCGTTACACTATCTCACCACCATTCTTAGAGTCCAAGAGATAGACTCCGAGGTTTTCCAAATAATGAATATCCTTCACCAATTCCTACTTATCCTTATCCACATGTGATAAGTTACCCATGGAAAACCGGCTAAGAGCATCAAAAACCATGTTAACTTTACCTTGATGGTAGTGATGAATCATATCATAGTCCTTCAGTAACTCAAGAAATATTATTTTCCCTAGATTAAGCTCCTTCTAGGTGAATATGTACCACAGGCTCTTATGATCAGGAAATATATCATCATGTACCCCATAAAAATATTTACACCAAATTTTCAACACGAGAACCACAACTAACAACTCACAGTCATGAGTGGAATAGTTTCTATCATGAACCTTCAACTTTCTAGATATATAGGCAACCACCTTACCATGTCACATCATCACACAACCTAAACCAATCTAGGAAGCATAACAATAAACCATAAATCTCTTTGTACTGTCAAGTAGAGTCAAAATAGGAGCTGAAGTTGATTTATCTTTTAGCTTATCAAAACTACCTTTGCAAGAATCATACCACAAGAACTTTAGTTTTTTTAAGTCAATTTGGTCAATGGAGCAGCAATAGAAGAAAAAATCTCCACAAACCTCCTATAATACCCTACTAAACCCTAGAAGCTCTGTATATTGGTGGGCGTTGTGGGTCTAGGCCACTTCTTAACAACAAGAACTTTAAAAGGATTCACCATAATCCCCTCACTAGACATAACATTACCCAAAAAAGTTATGGCATTCAACCAGAATTCACAGTTGAAGAACTTAGCACAAAACTGTTGATTTTTCAAGGTTTGCAACACAAGGCGGATGTGATCAACATGATCCTCCTTATTCATAGAGTACAATAAGATGTCATTAATGAAGAAAATTATGAATAAATACAAAACCTGATGGAAGACCCTATTCATCATATCCATGAATTCCGCAGGGGCATTGATCAAACCAAATGACATCACTGGGAACTCAAAATTTCAATACAAGGTACAAAAAGTTGTCTTAGGGATATCCACTTCATTTATTTTTAACTGATAATACCTGGACCGAAGATCGATCTTAGAGAAGAATTTGGTACCCTAAAGTTGATCAAAGAGATCATTAATCCTTAAAAGGGGATACTTATTCTTCACCATTACCTTATTCAATTATTGGTAATAAATACACATGAAAAGGGAACCATCCTTCTTTCGCATTAACAATACTGGTGCACCCTATGAGGACACACTAGAATGGATGAAACCATTGTTAAAAAGGTCCTTCAATTTCTCCTTAAGCTCCTTCCACTTAGCTGGAGCCATTCTTTACAAGGGAATAATAATTAGACGAATGTCCAGAACAAGATTAATACTAAAATCAATCTCCCTATTAGGAGGGTCACCAGGAAGGTCATCGGGGAAGACCTCGGGAAACTTATTCACCACTGGGATAGAATGCAAAGAAAGAACCTTCGAGTTAGAATCTTTAACCCAGACTAGATGATAGAGACACACCATAGAGATTAATCTCTAGCCTCTAAGATACGATATAAAATTCCCCTTAGGATCTTGGGAACCACCCTCCCACTCTGCAATTGGCTCATTGGAAAATTTAATTACGACCTTATAGGTCCAAAAATCTAGGGAACCATATCATAAGTGAAACAAGTCCATTAACAGAATAACATTAGAATCAACAATATCTAACTCTATAAAGTCCACCAGAGTTTCTCTACTACCAGCATCTACCACACACCCTCTGTAGTCTCTTCTGACAACCATAGAGTCTCCTATCGGGGTAAAAATAGAAAAAAGGTTCGATAGACACTCATGTCAAAAAACAAAATGTACAGCCACAAATGGGGTCACATATGAAAGAGAGGACCCCAGATCAAGTAAATAGTACACATTACATAAGAAGAGTTTCATCACACCAGTAATAACATTCGGAGGTACCTCAAACTCCTGACAAGTATTGACAACATAAAAATTATTCCAACCAGTGTCAGAGCCAGAAGTGGCACCCTTTGGTGCAGGAGATGATGAAGAGGTAACAAGAACTTTAATTTTCCTCGAAGTAACTCTAGATGGACAATCCCACTGCATGTGTCCAATCTAACCACACATAAAACATCGGTTCCTTTCCTTTTCACCCTGACAATGATGATATTTACCATAGAATATACAAGGAGGGAAGGATTATATGGAATGGGCCCTACTGGCCTGACAATGGGCAACCTATGCCCTAGAAGCATCACCACCCTGAAAATATCTATCTCTTGACGTCTTCAGGTAGGAAGAACTAGCCGTCAAATAGGAGATAGGACAACCCCAACTCTTCCTCTTAGGCCACTTTTCACTCTGTTGTTGGCCCCCATTCTATTCCATAAACCGAGACCTCTTACTCTGCCTGTCACTAATCTCAGTCTGTTTCTTTTTCTCCTTCTCGACTTCTTCCATATACATAACAAATTTTGAGATACCCATGTCCTTGATGAATAAGGCAACCTTAATTTAAAGGTTCAACTCACAAGACAATCCTAAATAAAACTTTCTAATTTGAGCCCTCATTTTTACACCAATTCAGGAGCATACCGAGACAACTGATGGAATTTCAAGGTATACTCCTTCACTGTCTCTGGAGGATCCTTGGAGTAACTGGTAAAGTTGCTGCCATGTGACTAGGAGGCCACGGGTTCAAGCCTTGGAAATAGCCTTTGGAAGAAATGCAAGATAAGTCTGTATACGATACACCCTTTTGGTGGGGCCCTTCCCCAAACACCGCGCATAGCGGTAGATTTAGTGCACCGGGCTGCCCCTTAATCCTTCACTGTTATTCTCCCTTACTTTAAGTTAACAAATTCTTATTCTTTAACCTCCATCAACTCTAGAGGGAAGAAGTAGTCAAGAAATACACTAGAAAAATCATTCCACATAGCAGAACTAGCACCCTCACCCCTCGACTATTCCCACTCTTTGTACCACTGGTACGCCATATATTTCAATTGATAGGCATCAAACTATACACACTAAACTTCCAAAGTATGCATAACCCAGAAAATCTTATCTATCTCATCAATGAAGCCTTAAGAATCCTCCTTAAACTTCATACCAATAAATATCGGAGGATGCAACCTCATGAATTGGCCAACTCTAGTGGCCTCAAATAACCTATAGATGCACCAGTAGAACCAGACTGTTGTAACTGTGATGTCACCAACTAAGTTAACAGGGTAATGGTATGACTAAACTCAACATTAGTAACCTCCCTAAAAGGAGACTAAGTATGAGGGTCACCCTCAAGATCAGGGTTAGTGGGGGATAGTTGGAACCCCATGAAGAGAGTCAGACACAACGATCCTTGAACGTATTTAGACCACAGAAGTTGGATGAGCTTCTTCCACATTTCAATAGATGGGAAAAAATAGTTTGCATGAACATCATATTTTCTTGGAGGACTGATCGAAAAGACAAGCAAACATAAATCGAAAGAATACAAAACCTAAGACTCTATAGCTCGAAAATAAGACAACAAGAAAGGAAAACATTCCTAAATGTCACATAGACACTCTCTTATAAGTGTGTCATGCTACATACCCATAAAAGAGACTTTACTAGACACGTCTTTATGGACACCCAATTTACCATAAACTTAGATCTGATACCAACTTTGTAATGAGCCAAAATAGGGCCTGGCCTTGATGGGTATCTCAAGTCCCTCGTGGACTAAAGATCACTATGTGTGCCTCACCTAACCAATATATCAACCATAAGTGTCTGATGAATTCAAAACATATAATAAAATAGAGCAATATAAGACTAACAACAGCTCAAGCAATGTCTAAACCATTCATCACCACCACATACTAAACCATCACACCTAAGTCCACAGTAATCCATAAATCATATACAATCGAAAGTCAATAAAATATCGAGACATGCCCCCAACAATAGCTAAAATTCAAGTCTAACAACGTCTATGACATAGATTAAAAAGACCATGAAATGAATACCTTCCAAACTATGGAAGCTCACCATTTAATTATCACCTCACGATCTACTCAAACACCTGGTAACTACGCATGAAAAGAAAAAGAAGGTCCGATCCCTGTATCGCCTGGCGATACAACATTTTGAGATGATTAGAGGTTGTAATGCTAGCATGTATGTAAGGGATAGAGGAATAAAATAATGCCATCAATAAAAACAAGTTAAACCATCATATGCAATCACATGTATTCATATATATATATATATATCATTTTTGAATATGGGATGAGGCTTAGTATGAATTTTGAAAATATTAACCCGTTTTGTGTTGCATAACCTTAAAAAACAAGGCACCCATGATCTATATAGGTCCAGCTCCCCTATAGCTTGAAGGGCCCTAGTTATGTAGCCATATGAACCAGAGAATATCCATATCTATATATGCCATTATGGGGGAGTCGAACCTCCAGGCATAATTAAGGTAACGTAGCACCAATATATATAATATGAGTGAGTAGAACCTCTCATTCAATTAAGAGGCTCAAACCTTCCAGTCATATAGACACCCACATCGGCTAACACATTTTCCAGTGTTAGTCCTTCGGACTCCACATTCATGGTTTGGTTACACATCTCTCTTTATAAACCATTTAAAACATCATTTACACATACACAGAAATATTAGACCAGTTACTTACCAAAGGCATCCCATTGGTATCGTCATACCAACCCCACTTGCAAGCGTCCATCGTGCCATAACTATTTTCATTCATCATTTGGGACTCGAACCCATTGTCTATACAAAGTCATCAATTCAATTTAAAAATTTAGGGACAATAACCCATTTAGCAAGGTAAACCACCAAGGTTACAATTCAAAACCATTTATGACCCACAAGGTATTCGTGAAACAATTTTTCAACTATTTACATTATTAGGCCAATGACTTAGTTCAAATCACAATTCAACTAAATTTATGGCCATCAATACCTTTACAAAATATTCATCCTTTACTAACATTCTTATGAAAAACAATGGTTAAACACCTAATTCATCAACTGACATAATTCTTCTCATTGATATTTTCACAAACATGTTTAGGGCATACCACTAATTAGCTATTATTTAAGCCATAAACCATCAAGTTATGGGTAACCATGACTCTCTTAGTTTAAATTACAATTTCCAATCATCCACATGTGTGAAACGATTATTAAAATATGTATGAACACTAAAGAAACCATGAGAGAACAATAATCAATATTATGCATTCAAACCATCTACTATAGAATTCAAACAGGCATTTAGGATTCAAGAACAATGTTTAAAATACATGATTTTTATGAACTGACATTGAAGGAAGAGTCACATGCCTGAGTTACGATGATTCACAGAGAGATTTTGATCCTTAAGCCTCTAGATGACATCCTTGATAAAACCCTAGCCCAATATCCTTGAGTGGTTTTTAGAGAGTTTATGAGAGTGTTTTGATCTTGCAAAGTAAGGAATAAAGGACTAAATAGTGTTATAAGATTTGGGTTCTTAAGGTCTAGGGGTGGGAAATATCTAAAATACCCCCAACATAAAGGTTGTAAAACACTCTTAAGAGGGTACGGTTTGGCATCACCACTTGTAGCCACATCATACGAGTGGTACCCTCAACTCATAGATTGATCAGAATATTAGATATCATATTTTGTCCAACATATGATGTATTAGCCTAAATCGTACCCTACAATATGACTAGTTCCCTTCAAGTTGTACCCTAAGAAGGATGTCAAGGCTAGACACTAAACAATATACGGTTTGACACTATACTTCTTGTATCATGTACATACGACTTGCATGATGCCTTCTCATTATAAGAACAAAACTTGGTGAATACGAAAATGACCAATCATATGACTAAGGTACTTGACTCGCACCCACGCCATACGAGTGGTATGGTTTTTTTTGGGTTTAATGTGGTATTTTATTAATAATTAACAAACAATAATAGACAAACATATTATACGAATAAACATTCTAAGCCTATTTATCTAACACGGCCCAACTCGGATCCAATTACAACAACTATAATCAGTAGGGTTTCCAAAAAAGAAAAGTTTCCTAATCCCTATCTCATTCACACCTCCTTTTAACATATTTCTTCCATTATTCAACTTTGGATTCTTTTGATTATCACTCTGGATAATCAATAAGGTACTGCTTTTTTGTTGATGATTCTCCTTTAGATTAAGTTTCCAACAGTAACTATTTCCTCCTTTACTTTGTTGTATCAACTTCCTGTAACTTGAATATTGGTGTTGCCTCTTTTGTAGATGATTTCTCCGAGGTATGGGACATTGAAAGGCATTTTGATTAGCTCTGATAGATGTAGTCAATTATGCTAAGATGCTACCTCCAGGTATGATGCTCTTTATTTCCTTTTTTTCTAATTATGATTTCTTCGATGCTTGCCTTAGAGTGTTTTGCTTGTGATGCTCAGATCTGGAAGATATGAAGATAAGGGGTTCTTGGACCAACGAAGATTCTTGTAGCTACTTTACACTCAGGTTTATGAAGCTCAAATTGACCCATAGATCCTCCCATAAAGTTGAGAATCTATTTTGTTAGCTGAAGTAGACTAGGCTAGCTATAAAATGCTTTGTTTTTGCTAATTTTTATGTCTTGTACATATGTAGCATATGCACTAATTAGCCTAACTCCCCGTCTACCCTCTATCCCTTTAGTGGTGTAATTTTCAAATAAGGGCACTGCCATATATCACTATTAAGTATAGCTTTTCCTCTTTAGTAAAGTTGCTAAAAATTGGTAATAGTGATTACTCTTTAATCAATGCGTAGATTGACAAAATTATCAACTAACCGGTTCCCTTCCCTATAAATGTGTTGATATATGACTTGGTTATCTTGCATATGATGTTCTATCTCCTAGACTATACTTACAATGTTCCATAGACACTTCCAACTTCCTTTTAATACCTTTTGCATAACTAAAGTGTCCATCTGAATAATTACCTTATCAAATTGTGCCTGATTATAGTTCTTAGCTGCATGTAGAATTGCATTTTCCTCTGCTTGCATATTGTCTGCATATTGATGTAGTTCTTTAGCATAAAACATATCTCCATTCCCATCCCTCAGTAAAAAAACATATGACCTATCTCTCTCTTCACCTCTAACTGCACTATTCATATTATATTTCACCTATCCATCTTCTGGAATCACCCATATCACTTTAGTCACTTGATTTTTCTTTTAGAATTAGCCAAATCCTTTAAAATTTAAGGCCATTCAATTGGGAAAACTCTTGCCGGTTGTCTGACTATCAATAAGAGCCTCAAATTTCTTGTTATATTATAAATGAGTCTCTGTCTTGTAGTGTTATTGTTCTCATGCTTCTTTCTGTTTCTTCTCCTCCAAAGTTCCCATAGAATTATGCTAGGTAAAGCATTATAATATGGTGGTTCTTTCATCTTCACCTCAGCCTTCCACCACTTGAAAATAGTACCCCTCAGAGTCAACACTTAAATATATATACCTGCAAAAGAAGAAAAGTAGGACCAAGTACTTTTAGCATAATGTGACCTTCTAAAGACCTGTGCAAATTTCTCCACTGCAGTCCTTTCACAATACCAATATTTAGATAGCACCTACATTCCCATCTTCTAGCATTATCATCAAATGGTATTCTACTTTTCCATAACCTCCACATAAAGAAGAATATTTTAAAAGTTAATCCTTTAACCCAAATATACTTATAAATGTTGCTTATGTAACCCGTGTTCCTGATGTACAGCCAAGCACACTTAACTGTGAAATCTCCCTTTGAATCCATGGTCCATATTGGAGTGTCCTGAGCTTCTCCTTAGGTGATTGAACTTTAGTACGAATATGCTCAGCCATTTTTGGCGTGAACAAATTTATGATCAACTGCTCATCCCATCTACCCTCTTTTGTGATATCTTTGACTTGTTGGTACTGCATATTCTCCTCCTGATTGCCTTTTATTAAGGAGAATAAATCACCATGTCCAATTCAATTATCTAACCATAAATTAGTATTTCCTTCCCTCAGTTTCCATGGTATCAAATTCTCCACCAAATCTCTAGAAATTAGCATCTTCTTCCATACTTGTGATCCCCCTAAACCAATTTTCCATACCATCACTGTTTGATGCTCCTTTTTGCAATATGTTTTGAATATGTAATCCCTCCAAATGGATTTGGTTGTACTAAAGGTCCACCATAGTTTACATAATAATGCCATGGATACATAAAAAAATCTTCTAAATCCCAACCCTCCTTTCTCTTGTGGTAGACACACATCCTTCCACTTCACCCAATGCCTACCCTTTTCCCCAATTTTACTACTCTAAAAAAATTAAGCTAGATCCTTTTGCAGAGAACTCAGTATATTAAGAGGTGGAATCATCACTGATATAGTGTGAATAGGAACACTCTTCAACACTTACTTAACCAACACTGCGCTACCTCCATATGAGAGAAATTTTCGTTTCCAATTCTGAAGCTTATTTGCTATCCTATTCATCAGCCGCTGATAATATTATTTTTTATTTCTCATATAGAAAATAGGACAACTAATATATGTGAAAGGAAAATATTTCATCAATATGCCTGTAGCAACTTCTGCTAGTATTCTCACTCTATTAGGAACCCCTTTGTGCAGATAGATTGCACTTTTTTCTTTGTTTATCTTCTGACCAAATACTGTGTAACGCCCTAAATCGGGTACTCAAAATACTACATGGTTCTCATAATCCCGAAGGACCACAAGCTAAACCATGACTGAGCCTTGAATAATAATGGTAATATAGTAAAAACGGAAACATGAACTCAAAGTCCATAAGGTTCAATACTGATACATAACTAAAAATATGGTATAACAATACCAAAACAACTGAAATAATAGTTTTAACATGTTGTAGTCTGAAAGTCTCTAAAACTAAACTGTCTGAATAAGGAGTTGATGGGACAATCCCCTAACTAACCCCATCTGCTAAATAAACTAAGTACTTAAAGAATGAAATAATCAAATAATAACATCCTCAAATGATGAGGACTCACTGCTAACTCTGACTACTGAAACTAGAATGCTACTGATACTCTGGAGTGCGTGCTTCTGAACCAACGGTATAAAACACCATAGCGCAAATGTGTCAGTACTATTGAATGTACTTGTATGCAAGTGATGTAAGATGAATGCAATAGTTCATATGAATGAACAATACTAACCAATTGAATAATATGAACGTGAGAATACATGCATGAGTACATAACTGTATCTAAGATCGTGATAACACTGAATCATGAATTCTGATAACGTGGATTTACTGATATATGGGTACTAATACTGGGATACTAAAAGATTAAGTCTATTGAGTACTGAGGAACTGATGTTATATTGCTGATAAAGGAATGATTATTTCCTATAGTTCTAATTATGAAGAACTGGTCTGATTGACTGTATCTGATAATCTTAAAATCTAAGTACTGGTAACATAAATTTTGTATAATTAATATACTATTAATTGGGTAACTATGTCTGACATTCTTGATTCTGATGGAACTAGCTGAGTTCCATCCTGAGCTGGTGGACTGTATCTGACAGTCCTAAAACTGTAGATCTGAACTAAGTTTTATTACTGAGACTGGATATAAAACTGAGACTGTGGTAGGTAATTATCTAATTGACATGCCCCAAAACTGAACTGGTAGGTTCCAACCTATAACCCCATCTAGATGGGTGTCAGTACCGAGACACGGATAAAGACAAACTGTGAGTAAACCCTCTCTGACGGGGAGCTCTTCCGTCAACCCCTTCTTGTAGGAAAAACTCAAATGATGTGTCTAATCCCTAAACTCGTAGGATACATCTCAACCTACGTTGGCTACATAATTCTGGAATGCAAGGATTTCTTTTAAGGATACACTATCCACTGACTAACAGGTGAGTCCCCATCTTTGAGTTCACTCGGTGTTGAATCCTACTCCATACTGAAGAGACACTGAACTGATTTAAACTGAACTGGATTGTTACTGATAGTATCTTTTAGCATATTTGAATAGAGTTTAATAAATTCCATTGACTAACGGAATACTATTAAGGTCAGATAACTGACTGAGATTACTGAGAGTACTGAGTTTTCCTAAGTCATGTAACTGACTGAATTCTAATGATCATGGATTGAATTGGAATATCATGAAAAATGATACTGTCTCTAGGCACACAACTAAATTATCGGGTAAAAGTACCCCCAGGACTCGATAGCATAAAATTGACAAGGCTTGATACTTAGTGAAAATATAACCAATATCAACAATTCATAATACAATAAGTTGGGGATTTCATGAAACACATGGTTGTCATAATGTTGTCCATGGATGGTATTGCATATAGGCATGTCATAATTTCATCAACCTAATCTCAAGAACATTCCATCAAATACTGATAATGAACATAATATCATGGAAGTCAGTCTTGGTCATAAGGGCAAAGCATACATTTATTATATGAGTCACAATTGATCTAAAATACTTAATTTCTATCTTCCAAGCCATTTTGTCAAACACAATATATGCACAACGTAGGGCATAGGTGAAATAATAAAATTACACATCATAAACAACTTAATTCATGGATTTCATCTTACATGCCAACAAAGTTTCATGAAAACACATAAAGATTCCAACTTGGGAATCATACAACAAGATAATCATGGTTACAAACAACCCACAACATAAATATCAGGTTTTATAATTTGAAAGAGGGTTCTAGGACTTCATGGATGAAAGGAATCCATAAATCAACACTTGACATACCTTAGTTCCTGATTTTACAAATATTGATGGAGAGATTCTTGAATTTGAGTATTGAATTTGAATCCTTAATAGAAAACCCTAACTTGTTCTTGAGAGAAACTCTATATTTTGGGTAAAATATGGATGGATCACGTGTTATTGGGATTATCTAAGGATGGGGAATTGACCCTTTTTCCCTTAAAATGCTGATATTTAATGACTAAAAACTGGTTGCCGACGCTACAAGCAGCACGATGCGTTGATGGCTGCAACGTAATACTCGATGCGTCGCGCCATGATCACGTTGAGCCTAATAAGTTTTGGTTTTGGCAGTCTGCATGAATGTTGACCAACACGATAGGCGACGCGGCGCGCCATGATCGCATTGGTCCACTATTTTGGGACTCCAAACATGATTTAAACATGTTCCAAAAATGCAAAACTTGTCCAGGAACATCTATTGACCTTCCTGATCATGAACTAATAAAAATACGGACCATTAAAGGATGTTAAGGTGGCAAAATAAGATTTCCATCTTTTGAAGGCCAATAATAGGCTAAGTCTGGGAACCAAGCTAGAATTTTGTAAGTCTGGGACCCCTTGTCATGTTTGAAGGACTGAATTAAGCTTTAGGATTTTATGGAGTCTTACAATATATCCCCCTTCATAATATTTTTCCTCAAATGAGACTGACTGAGAGGGAAAAAAAAGATAAACTAACATACATACTGAACATAAATAACTGGAACATTATTTCATGACTCACATGACCTATAAGCTGAATGTATCATACTGAACATGCATGTATGATGCATGGTTAACTAGTTCATGAATTCATGACTTAATATATAATGGTAATTGATACCAAATTTATCATGGAAATCTGAGAATGAAACTTGATAAGTTCAAGGGAGACTGTTTCCTTAAATTGAAAATGCTAATGATCCTGAAATTAATTACTAGATATGCACGAGCAAAAATACATAAAGGTAACTGAGTCTGGAATGTGATACATGAATACGAGGCTTATGGCTGAGATCAGAGTTTGAGGGTCAACTTATAAGTACCCCCTTACTTCAAACTAGATTTATTACAAGAAGAGATAATGGCTTGTTTTATGTCATGAGAGTTTGGACAATTATCGTGTATCTCCCCCTTGGGACACTAGGTCCCTTGAAGAATACTGATTTTGCTAAGATACTGTGGAAAACTAGGGCGATGCACAAGGCACCTACAAACTGAATCGCAGTTGGATATTTGGGATTTGAAGCTAAGACAAAATGATTAGACCTTTCACACTACAACTGAGACTACTGAAAATATTTACATGGGTGCTGAGTACAAATGCATAAATATATAGTAATTTTATCTGATTAATTGAATAACTTATATCTGAATATTGGTCGTGTAAGACTGAAATATACGTATTCTAGATAGATGGAATGGGACTATAGGGTATTATACATAGGAGGTAATGACTGACTGGGCAACATGTAGTAACTGAGCATGAGTGAGGGAAAATTGTATTACCATTGGATGCAAAACCAGGTGTCTAATCATGATCCAGAAACACTCTATAAACTGAGGTATTGTAATACTAATAATTGAGTAATTGATGGACATATGTTATGGTCGGGTAATCTTAAAACTCGACTGAGTTTCTGTAATACCCCCAAACTTTTCCTTAAGTTTAATTTCATCTCTACAAGGCTAAAGAATGACTTTATAAGTGTGTAACATTTAAACCATATAGTATTTCCCTACTATCGACTTCTTATCATATGGGAAATTTAATTATCTTTATAACGATATAAGATCCACCCAAATCCGATAACCGGGCAAGAAGTTATGGAAAATTTATGTCCTAGTCGTAAAACGTCATTTTAGTGTTTGGTGTGTCACGGAGAGGGTCTATTTGATAATTGTCAAATTCTAGTAGCTTTGTGATATTGTGGCACGTTGCGTTGAAGTTACAGGTCCCAACCAGTGAGACAACGCGATAGTTCCACATCGCGGTTACCCCAAGAATCCCATTTGTCAATTTCCAGTAAGCCACTGCGATAGTGGCACGTCGTGGCAGCCCATAAAATCGGGATTTCCAGTTCAATTTTTCCAGCTTCGTACAGAAGTTAAAAAGGTAATTTGGACATTTTCCAAGCCTCTTCAACCGTACAAACATCAGATTTGAAGTCATTCCAAGCATTTTATGAGGTTTTCTTAAGATTTCTCTCAAATAAAAACCCTAAGTACCCAAAACCTCTTCCAAGGATCTCAAGAATTCACCATATATTTACCAAGTTGAGTCAAGATTCAAGGTTCCCAAGTCAAGGGATTTAAGAACCCTCATCCAAAAGTGCGAGAAAGAGTCTCAAGCAAGTTTTTCCACCCAATTTTATAACCTGAGGTATGTGGGGTTTGAAAAAGAACACTTCTTCTGTTCTTGTACTCAAAGTTTTGGTTTTTCTTGAAGGATCTTAATGTTTCAAGAGGAATTATGCCTAAATTGCTATATTTCAAGTATATGAGATTCTGAATTTATTCAAGTCTTGAATTATATAATACTACATCTATTTTATGATTTGAATTGAGAATTAATGTTATGGATTGCATATTCCTTCCATGATTGATGTTTGAAATACTCTTAAGGTTGAAGTCATGATTTACCCTATATTTTGAATTGAAATTTCTTGAATATGTATACATGTTTTAAGGTCCAAGAATGAATTTTTATATATTCTATAATATTTCAAGAATGGTATTGATATCTCCATATAATTGAAGTTTCAAAGCTTGTTAAAGATAGTCTACCAAAGTTTAAAGAAAAGAGTTGATTTTGATCCTAAGTTAAGAAAGGAATCCACATCTTGTGATTTAAGTTAAAGGGAAGCATATTGTCTCCTATTTCATAATGTTGAATTGTATAAGGTGGATTTTCCTAAAAGTTCTGAGCCTAGTATGGGAGTAGTACTTAGCACCGAGTTGGGCTTGATTCCGAGGTCTCATGCCCCAGAACTACGAGCCACTATAGGATTTGATTTACCCCAAGTCGGTTAAGCTAGTGATCACTAAAAGTAAAAGGTCTACTTTGATGGTAAGGATAGAACAACTCTCCCCAACGTGGGCAATACGTTGGACTTCATGAAGCTCACATGGTTTATGTCACTTAGAAGAAACTCCCAAGTTTCCTAGATTCTCAAGTCTTAAAGTTCTTAAGGTTTCAAGTCCTTTAGTTTCAAAGAAGTTCCTTGTTTTCAAAAGACTAAAGTGTATATTCTAAATTTTTTTGCTTCAAGAGTTCAACTAGTTTACAAGCTTGAGGTGAAAGAAAGAATTCAAATTTAGAATAAAGTGGAATGGCTCACGTGATTTACACTACATGTTTTATTATTCATGATTTATGAGTGTTTTATTCAAGCTATGTGAGTCATCTACAATACCATGTATGTTTTCTATAAAGATTTATTGTATTGATATGTAGTTGCATACACCCCCATATGCTCAGTACATTCCCAAATGTTGATCTACATATACGTCTGTGTGCTACATTGTCTCATAATGTAGGTTTAGGTGCTCAATCCTAGTAGCGTCAGTGATCCTGAGTACCTTTATCTACATCTCCACTGTGGTGAGTCCTCATGGTTCCAGGACCTATCTCCAAACACTTTAGTATTTTTTTGTAGTTGTTCTACTACTTTCAATTCATTTCGAGTTAGTTAGGAATCTTTCCCAATGTCTCTCTAGTTTGTTGAGTAGTAGAGGCTTTGTCAGACTAGATGGTTAGTATGTTTAGACTTGTAGTATTTTTTTACCTTTACAGTACTCATTCAGATTTCTGTTAGACATGATATGACATGGCTCTTTATTTTGCTCTCATTATCTTTAAGTAAGCTTTATTCTAACTAGTAGGCTTAAAGGGTTAGCTTAGGGATACCTGTAGCCTTAAGCATCGTGTGATTCTCCAGGATACGATTTTAGGGCATTACAGTTTCTGATCTAACTACCAGACTAGGACTGGGGCTAAGATTGTAGCTAAGACGGTAATTGAGACTGTATCCGTAATTAAGTCTTTAACGGAGACTGAATGCTGGTTTTCTATAACTGAGGGTTAGATTAGTACGGGAGTACTGAATTCTGATGGCTAAGTAATTGATAGCTGAAAGTCATGGTTCTATAGGACTATCTGAGTCCTTACCGAGTATCAATTACTGAACTGACATTGTAATTGAGGCCTGCGGGATGGAACATTACCAATATAGATTCATCGAGGGATCTAAACTGAGGGTATATGTGGCATAATTTGATTTTGACAGAACACTAGGAGTGAATTCATGAATCGTGTGTGCTAAGCATACTGTAAATCATGACATGAGTGCATGAGTCATGAGCTGCACGAATTGGGTTCGGAATTTCTAAATTCATGGAACATGATCCGTTATATTTGATGAACTTGACTCCTCATACGAGGAACTTGAAACACACACTATTCTATGAAAAATGCATAGATATAAGTTGTATTCATAGGACTGAAATGAAAAGCATGTGTAAGTATCGTGATGTTTGAAGTACAAAACATTGCACTGAGATAGGAATGGGTTCGGAATCTTCTTTTCTTATGGATTTCATATATATATTGGTATTACTACTGGAACCTGAAGGCCGGACTTTCAATGATTTCATAGCCGGACAGTTCCTGTAGAACTGTCAAGCTATGTTAGACTGACTCACTAGGTTAGGGACTGGAAAAAGGTCTTGTTAACATTTGGTCTGACCTTAAAGTTGACTTCTTTGCAAAGATTTACAAAAGAAAAAACAAGCTCCTGAATCTGAAGAAACGTGAACATGTAAATGAGGGATTTCTAACATACCGATGGCTGCATCAGGAGGACTTACCTAATCCTGTCGGGACTGAAGTACATAGAGTCTATTTGGGCATTGCCCACTGATAGTGTTGGAATTGGCACCTTATAGATTTGGGGGACCGGACTAAGTTGAAGGACGACTGTTCTTACTTCTAGGGCCAGGCCTAGGACAATCATGGACCTTGTGGCCTGTCTTGCCACATCCAAAACACACATCACTACCAGCTCTACATATACCCTTATGATTCTTACCACACTTTTTACAAAGTGGATGAGTAAAAACCCTGCTCTAACTACCCTGGGCCTTGGAGCGTGGTGCTTCATCTCTATGGTCATTTATGAACTTTGGTATGCACTAGCTAAAGATGGAACTAGGGCTAAAAACTTCTTTCTATGCTGAGAATGGTTACCACCCTGTGACCCTGGCTGAGAAAAACTATAACTACCAGCTCTGGCCCTCTTATTTTCCCTCTTCTTCTTCTTAAGTTTCTGTTTCTCAATCTGTTGAGCATGGACCATAAGTCTAGATATGTCCATCTCCTTAATCAACATCGCAGTACTGCACTCCTTAACTACTCTACCTGATATCCTAGAAAAAAATTTATTCATTCTAGATCTACTGTCTGCTACTACATGAAGAGCGTACCTGGCTAACTGAGTAAACTTGAGGGAGTATTCTTTTATGTTCATGCTACCTTGTCTGAGGTTGATGAACTCTAAAACTTTGGCTTATTTTTTATCTAGGGGAAAGAATCTACCTAAGAAATCCATACCAAACTCTTCCTATACTATGGGATCTTCTTCTGCACCCGTGTCTACCTTCCACTGCTTAAACCGTGTATGGGCTACATCTTGGAGCTGATAGGCGGTTAACTCTGCACTCTCACTGGAAGTCACTCTTATGATATTTATGACTTTCTAAACCTAGTAGAGGAACTCTTGTAGATCCTCTTCAGACTTAGAATCGAAGAAGAGGGGAGTATTTATTCGAGTGAAGTACTGAATACTGGTTTCAGCAGAATTGGCCACTGGGTTGGCAGGAACAGCAGCTGGCCGGTCATTCTGAGCTGTGAATGAATTGGCTAGAGTAGTGAATGTAGTTCTGAATTTTGCATGAGAGATGTGCTTATCGAGAGGATCTGCCTAGACGGGCTGAGGTTCTAACATATTCCCTATTCCTCTTTCGTTAGCCCTTTTGGGAGGTATGATCTATAAACGAAAGAGAAGAAAGGACTAAATTGAGAGTTTGACTGGTGCTCATGCTCACACGCACGACATGAATACTGAAAGAAGGGAAACTATTCCTAAAACATCTTATAGCCTCCTGCACATAAGTGTGGTGCACAACACACCCATGTACAAGACTCTACTAGATGCGACTTTTCAGAATTCCTAGGACAGTGTTAAACCTTAGGCTTTGATACAAAGTTTGTAATGCCCCGAATCTGGTACCTAGAATGCTACACGGTGCTCATAATCCCGAAGGAACACAAGCTAACAAATGACTCATATCTGTAATTGATCCCTGAATAATAATGGTAATATCATAAATGCAGAAACATAAACTGAAGGTCCATAAGGTTCAATACTGATACATAACTCAAAATATGGTATAACAATACCAAAAAAACTTAAATAACTGTCTGAACATGCTGTAGTTTGAAAGCCTCTAAAACTAAACTATCTGAATAAGGAGTTGACGGGATAATCCCCCAACTAACCCCATTTGCTTAAATAAACTAATTACTAATAGAATAAAATAATTAAATAATAACATCCTCGAATGATGAGGACTCACTGATAATTCTGACTGCTTAAACTGGAATGCTACTGATACTCTGGAGCGCATGCTTCTGAACCTATGGTAGAAAACACCATAGCGCAAATGCGCCATTACTAATATTGTATAATTAATGTACTATTAATTGGGTGATTATATCTGACAGTCCTGATTCTTATGGAACTAGCTGAGTTCTGTCCTAAGCTGAGCGACTATATCTGACAGTCCTAAAACTTTAGTACTGAACTGAGTTCTATTACTGAGACTGGATCCAAAACTGAGACTGTGGGAGTTAATCATCTTACCAACATGTCCCAAAACTAAACTGGTGGGGTCCAACCTGTAACCCTATCTAGAAGGGTGTCAGTACCGCACCACGAGTAAAGACAAGCTATGAGTAAATCCTCTCTGATAGGGAGCTCTTCTGTCAACCTCTTCTAGTAGGAAAAACTTAAATAAGGTGTCTAATGCCTTAAATAATAGGGTACATCTCAACCTAAACTGTCTATGTAGTTTTAGAACACAAGGATTTCTTCTAAGGATCACACCCTCTATTGACTAATAGGTGAGTCCCCATCCTTGGGTTCACTCAGTGATGAATCTTACTCCCAACTGAAGAGACACTGAACTAATTTAAACTAAACTAAATGGTTATTGATAGTATTTTTTAGATGATTTGAATAGAGTTCACTAAATTCTGTTAACTCACAAAATACTACTAAGATAGGATAACTAACTGAGATTACTAAGAGTATTGAGTTTTCCTGAGTCATGTAATGACTTAATTCTAATGATGATGGTTTGAATGGGAGTATCATGGAAACTGACACTGGCTCTAGGAACATAGCTAAATTGTCGGGTACAAGTACCCCCAGGACTCGATAGCATGAAACTAACAAGACTTGACACTTCATGAACACATAACCAATATCAACAATTTATAATACAATAAGTTGGGGATTTCATGAAACATATGGTTGTCATAATGTTGTACATGGATGGAATTGGATATAGAAATATCATAATTTTATCAACCTAGTCTCATGAACATTCCATCAAATACTCATAATGCACACAATATCATGGAAGTCAATCTTGGTGATAAGGGTAAAGCATGTATTTATTATTTAAGTCACAATTGAGCTAAAATACCCAATTTCTATCCTCCTAGCCATTTTGTCAAGAACCCTATATGCAAAACTTAGGGAATAGGTGAAATCATCAAATTACACATCATAAACAACTTAATTCATGGATTTCATCATGCATGCTAACTTAGTTTCATGAAAACACATAAAGATTCCAACTTGGGAATCTTAAACAAGAGAAACATGGTTACAAACAACCCACAACATAAATATTATGTTTTATAATTTGAAAGAGGTTTTTTGGACATCATGGATGAAAGGAATCCATAAATCAACACTTGACTTACCTTAGTTCCTGATTTCACAAAGATGACGGAGAGATTCTTGAATTTAAGTATTGAATTTGAATCCTTAATTGAAAACCCTAACTTGTTCTTGAGAGAAAATTGAGAGAAACTCTATATTTTTTGTTAAATATAGCTGAATCACGTGTTATCGGGTTTAGCTAAGGATGGGAAATTGACCTTTTTACCCTTAAAAATGCAGATATTAAATAAATAAAAACCGGGTGCCAATGCTACAAGTGACACGGGGCGTTGATGAATGTGATGCGATACTCGATGCGTTGTGCCATAATCACATCAAGACTTAGAAGTTTTGGATCTTAAAGCCTTCACAAATGTTGACCAATGCGATTGGCGACGCGGCGCTCCATGATCGCGTTGGTCCACTACTTTGGGACTCCGAACATGATCTAAACGTGTTCTAAAAAATCCAAAACTTGTTTGGGAACACCAATTGACCTTACTGATCTTGTACTAATAAAAATATGGAACATTAAAGGACATTAAGGTGGATAAATGAGATTGCCAACTTTTGAAGGCCAATAATAGGTTAAGTCTGGGAACCTAGCTCGAATTTTCTAAGTCTGGGACCCCTTGACAAGCTTAAAGGACTTAATTAAGCTTTAGGATTTTACAGGGTCTTACATACTGTTTCATATTTTTCCAAAGTATCAGACACCAACTGCAATGTTCTCACTTCAGCTTTGCACAATATGTTCATATCATCTGTAAAAGATAAGTGATTCGATTTAGGACTTCCTCTTGGCATACCAAATAGTTTAAAATCCTTTTCCTGTAGTAATTTATTTAAATTCCTAGGCAAAACTCCCAATGGAATAATGAACAAAGTAGGTGACAATAGATCACCCTGCTTAAATCCTCTTGATAATTTGAAAAATCCTTTTAGTTACCCATTCAAAAGATTTGAATACCAGTTGTTCTTTAACAATCTATACACAATGTCTATAAGAACTTAAGAGAAACCTAGTTTCCTCAACACCTTGGTATGAAAAAACCATTCCACCCTATCATATGCCTTCATCAAATCTAGTTTCATGACCATATTAGGAGGTTTACCTATTTTTTTTATTTCTGAGACTATTTCCTAAACCAATAAAGAATTCTCACCTATGCTTCTTCCCTGAATAAAACCTACTTGTTCTGGTGATATCAACTGAGGTAATAAGACTTTAATCCTATCTTGAATAATTCTTGAGAAGATTTTATTCACAAAATTACTAAGTGATAGAGGCCTCATATCGGAAAAAAAGTATTGACTACTAACTTTTTGGTAATAATACCAAATTAGTATGAGTAATGAATCTAGAAAATTGGTATCCACAAAATAAAGAAATTACCATTTTTTGTATATCCTTCTTAATAATTTCCCAAGCATCCTGATAAAATGCTCTAGTAATACCATCAGGTCCTCTTGCACTATTCCTGTTTAACCCTATTATTGCATGTTTTACTTCATATTCAATAGAAACCCTCAAGATCTCCTTATTCTGATACTCAGTTACTAAGCTTGGAACTTTATCTAACATTGAAAAATCCTCCGAATCTTCCTGTTTAGCAAACAGATTCTTAAAGAAATTAATAGTTGAATCAGCTATCTCTTGTTCTTTTTTTATCAACTCACGTTCTTCATTCTGTATTCTTCTGATTCTTAATCTACTCTTTCTTCCTTTAATAATAGTATGGAAAAATTTTGTGCTTCTTTCTCCATCTTTAAACCATTCATAACCTGCTTTCTATCTCTAAAACTCTTCTTTCTTTTTAATTGCAAGCTTAATTCAGCTTGAGCCTTACTCAAATTTTCTTTGTTTACTCCACTAGAATTCTTCTCAAATTTCTTCTCTTTAACTTTGATAATATATTCCAGTGTTGCTATTTCCTGGAATATATTACCAAAAGTTCTTTACTCCACTTTGTCAAAGTTGTTTTTGTTTTTTCAGTTTTTGTTAAATCACAATGAAAAGATTCCCTTCTATCTCTATTGTCCAATTCTGTTTGATAACTTCAAAGCATGATTCTTCCTTCAACTACCAATTCAAAAATTTAAATGATCTGATTAGCTGCTCTCTTTCTCATCTGAATTTAGTTAGAATAGGAGAATGATTTGATCCACTTCTAGGTAGATGCTCTATATCCAAAGTTTGAAATAAACTCTACAACCAATCATTGTACAGTACTCTATCCAACCTTTTAAACATGCAATATTTATCAGTTCCCCCATTCCACCAAGTATATCTACTTCCTCTAAATTGAGGTTCTTCCATATTACCCAAATTTATACATTAGTTAAAATCCTGTGTTTCATTGAATGTAATTGGTACCCCCCCTCCCCCAATTTTTCTTCTTTATTTCTTATGACATGGAAATCACCCCCTATTATCCATGGCTCTTGATGTGCATCTTCCATGTCTAATAATGATTCCCATTATTCTTGCCTTTCTCTTAAGCTACATTTGGCATTTAGTAATGTTGCAATCAAAGAAACATTAGTATTTTGACTTTGTATCTTCAGAGATAATTGTTTCTCCTCATCTTTTACTGTAATAAATTCACATTTTCATCCATAAATGCCCATATCTTACCATTTACATTTACTACTGCATGCCTTATCCCTAATCTTCTCTTGTACTCTTCTATGTTCTGCCTATCTTGAAAATATTCTATAATCCCTATAAAAAAGAAATGATATTTTCTATACATTGTGATTAATCTGGTAAAGTCCTATTGTGTATTAACAGACCTTATATTCCATATTAGTGCATTCATGATTTAATCTTAGAAGTATGACTCCTTGTATGAATTTGACTAAGGTTGCACTACTCCCATTATTCTTCTTTTTTGGTTTTCCCTGCTTGTTTTTCAAAGCCTCTATTTACTTTGGTGACAAATTTTCATCTTGAGCTACTTGATTTATATTGTCCTCCAAATTATTTCCATCCATGTTATTTTTGTTTTCATTGCAGCTCTCCAGTAACTTATCTGATTAAATAGCTAAAGGAGAAATCCTTTCCAATACCATCAACTCATTTGTTCCTCCATAAAACAACTACATTTTCTTCTCTTTTTCATCCTTCTTCAACCCTTCTGTGTTACTTTCCTTCTGGTTATCTATTCTTTTTTGTTCATTCTCATCATTTTGGACATCTCCTTCCTGATTCTCTTCTTCCTTGTCATTCTTATCATTTGTTTCCTTGCCTTTATCAGCTTCTTGAAGATCTTGCTGTAATTATTTACTCTATCCAAAGCTTTTGTTAACCCTATCTTTAGTATTGAGTTTCTCTCCTTCTTTTTAGACTTCCCCTTGTTTTTCTCTATTTGTATTTTCTGAGTCGATCATTTCTTGCCCTTCCTTGTCCTTTAAAACATTAAAAGAATTGGAAACTTGAAGGTCCTCATTATTTTTTTCATTTACTTCTCCTAGAATACGAGCAGACCTGTCCTTCCTATATCTTTTATTCCTTGTAAGCCACTCAAAATTATTATTGTTTTCTCTTCTTTTGTTACTCTGATATTGAGGCTGGTGATTCTTTTGTTCAACAGGTTCCTTATTCAGTGTGTTTCCTTCTGTACCTTTGCTCTCCACCTTTCCTTTTCATATAATTCCGAATGAGTTTTCCAACAATTTCCCTAATCATGCCCTTGTAAACAACAATCTTGACAATACTTTGGAAAATAATCATATTGAATCTGTATCTATTTAGACTTTGTTTCCCCATTAAGATCATTCTCTTCATTCATTTGTATCTTTTGTGGTAATTTTGCAAGTAAATCTACCTCTACTTTAACTCTTGTACAACTAGGCCTAGTATGATTTTTATTTGCCATGTCTACTTTGAGTGGCCTCCCTACTGCTGCTGCTATTTAAAAAATTGTATCTTTTGCAAAAACATTTAGAGCCATATCAGGCATGGAATTCCATGATACTGCAATTAAAGTTTCAACATCAGGATCAAACCATGGATCCCACTTCAAAGTCCTCATTTGTGAATATCTCTTCCTCAAATTGATGTAAAAGGCTATTGTTGATAGTAATTGACATAATTTTCTAACATCTGAAGCCTTATTAGTACATGTCTTTCATCCATAACTCCTATATTACATTGGCCTTTAATTCCCCACTGATTAGGAATCATTTTTCTCAGTATGTCAATATAAGGCTTACCATAAGAAAACTTACCAATAATTTCATGTTGAAGTTTTTCTTGCATTAATAGGTTTTGAACTTCAGATGATTTCTACGTAATATTAGGTTCCCCATGCAACATTACTATGGGTTTCTTAGGAACCCTAATAGTAGTATTATCCACTACTTTTGGCTTCTACAGATTTGCAAACTTTGAATTATTATTCATATTTTGATGCTCATTAATTGTCTGCTCTATATTACGCTTGCTACTGTCGTCTGGAGGGGTATTCCCAATGGCTATAGTGTCCATATTGGCCAAAAAACTATGGTTTCTTTGGTTGTTGAGGGCTAGGGTTTAGGGTTTCTGACTTAAACACTATAAAAAATGGTGGACCCATATTGCCTGTGGGTGATGAGGTCAGTGTAAAACTCAACACATGGGAAGCTAATAATGGAGAAGTAGTATAGTGTAAGTCGTATGATGCACAAAAATTTCAAGACTTAGGAAAATTTTAATATCCAAAGTTTGGGGTGTTTTAAATACACATCTGAAGTGAACCATCCTTCGTAAACACAAAGAGAATCGAGCACCCCACGAAGACACTAGGGCGGATAAAATCCTTGTCCAGAAGGACCTTTAACTGGTCCTTGAGTTCCTTTAACTTAAGTTGGACCTGTCCTATAAGGAGGGGTAGAGATAGGAAGAGTGTCTGGAAAAAGATCAATACCAAAATCAACTCCCCTTTTTAAAGGAATACCAGGAAGATCCTTAGGAAACACTTCAGGAAATTCACAGACCACAGGGAGAGTCTGTAAACAAGGACCTTCGGATCTGGAATCCTTAACATGTACTAAGTGATAGAGGCACCCTTTAGAAACTTATTTCTAGTATATAAGATATTAAATAAAACTTCCCTTAGGCACTAGCGAACTACATTCCAAATCGATCATCAACTCATTTGGGAAATGGAAACTGACCCTTCGGGTCCAACAATTGAGAGATGCATAGCATGAATGCAACCAATCCAATCCAAAAATCACATCAAAGTCTAACATGTCTAACTCTATTAGATATACAAAGGTCTCCCTACCATGGACCGACATCACATAACCCCTATAGACCATTCAAGCCATAATGAAGTCACCCACTATGGTGGACATTGAAAAAGGTTCTAAAATACACTCAAGATCAAAACTAAAATGTATAGACGCATAAAGGGTCACATATAAGAGGGTAGAATTAGGATCGAGAAGACAATATGTATCAAAAGAGAAGAGTTTGAGCATAACAGTAACAACATCAAGGGATACTTTAGAATTATGGTTGGTGGGATAAGCGTACAGATGGTTCCATCTAGCATCAAAGCCAGAAGAAGAAGTAGCACCCTTTAGTACATGAGCGCATGAAGTAGCAACATGAATCTTATGCGCCCCAGAAGCAACCTTAGAAGGACAATCCCTTATGACAAATCTAACCACATTTAAAAATCTTGTTTCTCTCTTTTCCACAAACACCACGATGTACCTTAAAACAGAATCTACAAGGAGTATATGATGGAGTTGACTGATCCCCACTAATTTGTGATTGGGTTCTTGGTGCTCTAAACCCATTAACATACTAAGATCAATGATCACTCAATGCCTTAATATAAGACTCACTAGCCGTAGAGTGGGAACTAGAATTTCCCAACTTTCTCTTTGGCTGTTTACCAACATCATTACCACTTTGTTGCTGACCTCTACCCTGATTCGAATAGAGAAACTTCTTATTCTGCCATTCACTTATCTCTGCTTTCTTCTTCTTTTCATCTTACACTTATTTCATATAAACTACAAGTATAGAGATATCCATAACCTTGTTTAACAAGAAAGTCTTGCACTCCAAAATAAACTCCCGAGACAACCTAGAAGTAAACTTCCTCATTCTAGCCCTTATACTAATACCAAAACAGGAGCACAACACAAAAAATGGTAAAACTTCAAGGCATACTCCTTTACTGTCATCCTGCCTTACTTCAAATTCATATATCATTATCTTTCACCTCCCTCAACTCCCGAGGAAAAAAGCAATCCAGGAAAGTACTAAATAAATTATCCCAAAAAGCGGAATGTGCATCGTCACGCTTAGACTGATCACACTCATGATATCATTGGTATGATAAATCCTTCAACTGATAAGAAACGAACTCTACACCCTCCACATCATTAGCATACATATCACAAAAGATCATTTCCATCTCATCAATAAAATTTTAAGTATCTTCTTAAACTTTAGAACCAGTGAAAGTTAGAGGACTCAATCTTATAAATTGGCCATCTCTAGTGGCCTCGGAGGCTAGAGCAACAACAACAACCTACTCTATAAGGCAGGACACAAACTAGGTAAGAAAATTAATGGATTCACAAAACTCAGTATTAGACACATCAACTCGAGGTGCCTTAGGAGGGAAACGGGAACCAGTGGAGCTCTATCGGGCAATTAAAAGTAGCGACCCTAGACTGGGTCTAAGCTTTCGAAGTAGGATGAGCCCCATCCATATTGTCCTTATCTGGGATATAAGATTTACTATGAACATTAGATCTTCTAGGAGGCATGATCTAAGAAGTAAACATACAGGAATTATAGGAGATTCAAGACTTTAGACTCTATAGCTCAAAATAAAACAACAAGAAATTGAAATATTCCTAAATGTCTCATAGCCTCTCCCATATAAGTACAATGATAAAAGAGACTCTACTTGGAATGGCTTTGCGAATACCCAATGAAACCAAACCTGGTTTTGATACCGTCTTTTTCATGACCCAAACCAGTGCCTGGCCGTGATAGATATCTCACGTCCCACATGGATCAGAGACCACCCCTTTTGCACCTAACCTGATAATATGATATCCATACTATCAGATAAATTCTGAACAATTAACATGATAAATTTAAAGAATAAAAGATACTTTTATGATCCATAACAACCAACCGGCCAAAAATAACCAACCAACATTACCCAAGTCCACAGTATTCCAACAAAGCCTTTTAGCCAAAATTGAATATCAATAAAGTGTCGAGACATACCCCAGTTGTATAAAAAAATATGTCCAAATAAGTCTAAGACATAAGAGACCCAAACATAAAATGTAGACTTCCGACGTATGGAAGCTTACCACTTTAATGTCAACACACGAACTAATCCCAAATCCTAATCACTTAGTGGGAGAAATTGAAGTATATCCAATTCTTGCATCGCATGGGGATACAACCTCTGAAGATAGTTAGCGGGGTGAATACTAGCATGTAACTCAGGGATAAGGATAACATAATTCCATGATCAAAAGTTTCAAATCAGTCAAATCCAATGCATATAATCAAATGCTTATACATATATATATATCACATTCGAGATAGAGAACAAGTCTAAACATGCACTTTAAAATATAGCCTAGATTGTGTAGCTCAATTATCTTAACATAGAAAGGCACCCACGGGCTATATGCGCCAAACTCTCCCCAGTCCGTAGGGCCCTAATATGCGTGGTGGAATAAACTTGAGGGTATGTATATGAACTATGAGAGATTCAAAATTCCCTTTATATCAAGGAGATATGAGCACCAAATCATGTAATATAATGTGGGGGACTCAAACATCCCTATTATATGATAATAATATTATGGGGGAATCGAACCTTTCGATCATATAGAACCCCTCATCAACAATTATGGTTTGCATTGTGGGTACCTTGGGACCACCATTTTCATGACTTAGCCACACAAATCCTCATTAAAACCCAATTAAAACATTTATCACACATTCTTATTCATTGAACCATATTTCACATTAAGTCATATATTGTTGGTATCATCATACTATATACTCTTGTAAGGTAACAACAACATGCCAAATAATTACATCACTTGGGGGAATTTACAACCCCCTTGGTTCAATTAAGTAATAGCTTGAGAAAACACAAAACTCACAAGGTTCCATTTGAAACCATTATGCCTCATTCTTTTTTCACATTAAGCAAAACTTCAAGAATAGTTCAATATGCATACTTTTCATATTCAAATGAATTTCACAATATGGTGTTGACTTCATAACCACATCAAAAGTCACAAGTTAGGGGAAAACACAACTCATTATTTCATTTACCATACGTATGCTCCCAAAAGTAAAAAAACATAATTAAAGCATGAATAATCACATGTAAACAATGGGAAATATTGTTCAATTGATAATCATTCAAAACCCTCAACCCTTATTTCAAAACCAACATCAACAGATCATGAACAATACTTTAAAAAATATGGTTAAGCAATGAAGGCTCCCATGAGGACCATGTGGTCATGTATAGTATTGTATTGGATAAAAAATTAAAGTCCTTAAGTGTTAATTGAATATATGATAATGTATGGACAAAGGGTTAAAGTACCAATGTCGATTAAAAATAGTCGTAATGGCTTGAGGTTGAAGTCCCCTACCTTATGAAATGGCTTGAGGTTAAATTCCCTTGCCTAAACAAATTGCTTCTGGTTAAAGTCCCTTTCACAATAAGATCTCTTAAGGATAAAGTGCCTCGCCAAGTGAAATGGCTTGGGTTAAAGTGTCGTATCTAATACTGCATGGGGTTAGAGTCCCTTGCCTAATATGTGAGAATGTGGTTAGTTTCATGTGCCCTAATGAATGTGTATGTGTGGTTAGAGTACTTTGCTTAAATAGATGTTTATATGGTTAAATTACCTTTCTTAATGAGTGCATACACAGTTGAAGTCCTCCATCTAAGTAATAGATGAATGTGGTTGAAATACCATACCTAATAAAAATTGTTTAAATCTAAGTGTGGAAGGTCGGAGTCCTCCATTTTATGTCTCATGATTGAGTGCTTTAAGAATGTTATTAAGTCATGTTTACTTATGTGGCTTGTGATATACTTATATATATAGATAAGTTCATGATTACTATTGAATATGATATAATTGTTGATTGTTGATGCTATTTTATCCTTATCCTTGAGGTATATGCTAGTGCTCTGATCGCTAGATATATCCAGACGTTATGTATTCACACGACATAGGGGACGGAGAATCATCTTCTCTTCCTACATAGTGATTAGGTGTTCAATGCGTTTCATGCATGTACTTTGGAGTGGTGAGCTTCCTTACTTTAGAAGACATTCATTCTTAGTCTCCTATCTTTAGACATATTCTTGTTTTTACTTGGTTTGTCTATTGTTGGGAGCTTGTCCTGAAATATATATTTCTAAACATCGAATTGTATAGAGTTATTGTGGATAACTATGGATGTGGGTGTAATGACTAGTTTGGTATATCTATTCAAGTGTTAGAAAATTTAAGTTATGACTTATAGTATGTTGCTGCTTATCTTATGGTTGGGGTTCATCCGACCATTGAAATTTATATTGATGATTAGGTTAGGTTATCGAGTGACATTCGGTTCATGTGGGCTTGAGATACCCATATGACATGGCTAAATTTTGGGTTGTGTCAAGTTGGTATCCAAGACTAGGTTCATGGTTAGTTGGGTGTCGATAGTACCATGTTATGTAGAGTCTATTTTATGGGTGTGAAGTGTACCATACTTATAAAAGAGGGGCTATTAGATATTTTAGGAAATGTTTCCCTTTCTTGTGTTTCAATCTCAAGCTATAAAGTCAAACATCTTGGATTTCTCTTATTTTTGTTTACTATCTTTTAGATCATGCCTCTAATGAGATATAAGGTTCAGGAAAACACTTCTTCCCCAACTGATGGCCCTATGGATGAAGCACGTCCAACTTCTAGAGTTTAGACCTAGGCTAGGTCTGTAGCATCTGATGATCTTTATGGGGTTTCACCTATCCCCACCAACCCAAACAATGAGACTGAACCTTCTATTCGGTGACCTTAAGGGGATTCTACTAATGTTGAGTTTCGTCGCTCTATTAACCTCTTGACTCAATTCGTAGCTTCTCAATCAGAGTGTGGTGCTCTGACTACTATTTTTTCTGAGGCCACAAGAATAGGACAATATATGAGGTTGATCCCTTCTATGTTTATGAGTACGAAGGTTGAGAAAGATCCTCAAGAATTCATTGATGAAATACAGAAGATCTTCTGAATCATGCATGCTTTTGAGGTTAAGGCCATTAATTTTGCTTCCTACCAATTGAAAGATTTAGCATTCCAATGGTATGAAGGGTGAGAGTTGACTAGAGGTGTTAATGCAACATGGTGGGGTGGTGGCCTATGATTCTAGGCAATTTAAAGTTCATGAGAAGAACTACTGTAAGACTCCGTAAAGTCCTAGTCCACTTCAATCCTATATAGAATGCCAAAAAAGGTCCCAGACATAGCAAAAAATTAGCAAAGTTTTAAGACTTAGTCTCATTTTGACCATGATATTTCTATGGTCTTATTTTAGATCAACCCAGGCTTAGATTGTCGATTTTTAAATTGATTCATGATCAAGGTTATCTATAGGTCATCTATGGTGAGTATTAGAATTTTTGTACATCATTTGAGACCTGTTTGGATGACCAAAAAAATGAACCAATGCAATCAAGATGTGTTGTGTTAGCTATTGCATCGTCACCATCAACGTGGTACATCGGTCATCGCATTGGGTTGATCAACATAATGAATCACTTGTCACATCACTGAGCATATTTTTGTTTATCAAATTACGAGTTTGTAGGGGCAGTTGAGTTATTTTCCCCTTACGTTATTCATCCATAACATAAAATTAAGCCTCCCAAAAGGAAAATTCACTCATTATTTCATAAAATTCTCTAAAGAGAAAACCCTAGGTTAATCAAAGTTCAAGCCCAAATCTCTAGAATCCATGTATAGTTCTCATAAATTAAGAAACCAAGGTATGTTAGGTATTCATATTTGGGTTTCCTTCCACCCTTGTAGTTTAAGAATCTTCTTTTTTCAAAACATAGATTATGATTTACACTCTTGAATGGAATTGTGCTCATATCATAGGTTCGGATACTCGAGTTCCTGACCATACTTATCCAGATCAATCATTCAGCCACAGCTATAGTAGTGAGTCCTCATCCATCGAGGATGTGATACTTATTTAGTCATTGCAATATTTACAATATTTTTGTATTTTAGTTTTTTTTCAGATAGTAGTTGGAGTTTGTTGGGGCCTGTCCCACCAACTCTTTAATTTCAGATGATTAGTTTCTTTCAGATACTTTCAGTTAGCAATTATTCAACAGATGTACTCAATATTTGTTTTTTAGTATTATGGACCTTATGGCATTTTTTATCTTTACTTGTACATATGCTTTATGATTATTATTTAGTATTCACAGCAGGTACAAGTCATGGGTTAGCTTGCGGTCCTTCAGGGTCGTAAGCACCGTGTGATGCCCAGGGTATACTCTTGGAATGTTACAATCTAAGTATCAGAGCCTAACATTCTAAAAGACCTAGGGAGTCTAAAAGTTGCATCAAGTAGAGTCTTGTGCATGGGTGTGTAGAGCGCCACACATATGGACAAGAGGCGATGAGGCATTTTTAGGAAAAGTTTCCTTATTTAAGTGTTCATATCATGCGAGCGAGCATGAGCTCAATTTAAACATCTAATCCAAATTTTCCTTTAGTTTACAGAACATGCCCCCTTTCAAGACTAACTAAAGAAGAACTGGGAACCAACTAGAACTCCGTCCCTTCAGGAAGATTCGCTGAATGAGCACGTTTCTCACGCAGAATTTAGAGCAGCATTCACCACTTTTGTCCATTCTGTAGAAGCTCAGAATGTTTGTCCAGCAACTGTTTTGTCCAATCAAGTGGCCAATACTGCTATAGATAGAATTTGGGAATTCATCTAAATGAACCCTCCTTAATTTTCATGGTCTAAGTTTGAAGAGGAATCAAAGAAATTTATTTACATGGTGGAGAAAGTAATAGACATTATGGGGTGGAATGCTAGTGAGTGTGTTGAATTAGATACTCATCAGCTAAAAGATATAGCTCATACATGGTTTATGCAGTGAAAAGTGGATAGAGGCACAAATGCATGGCCTATAGAATGGGAGGAGTTTACTACTTCCTTCCTAGATAGGTTCTTTCCATTAGAGTTGAAGGAGGCTAAGGTTTTAGAGTTCATCAACCTGAAGTAGGGCAATATGAGTATTAAAGAGTATTCCCTAAAGTTTACTCAGTTGGACAGGTATGTTCCTCATGTGGTAGCTGATAGCAGGTCTAAGATATGCAAGTTTGTGTTTGGTGTATCTGACAGTATGGTCAAGGAGTGTAGGACTGCAATGCTGATTAAGGATATGGACTTGTCTAGGTTGATAGTCCATGCTCAACAGATTGAGGGAAAAAGGCTAAGGAGAAAGAGAGGGAGAACAAGAGGGCTAAAATAGATAACTTTAGTTTCTCTCAGCCAAAGTCAGAAATTGGAAACCATCCTTAGTTCCACCCAAAATATTTAGTCCCAAATTCATCTTCGGCTAGTGCTTTGATGCCCAAATTTTGGAATGATAATAAGGATAGGGGGCCAGGATCTAAATCTTAGGGTAGTGTGAACAATGCTCGACCAAATCCTCTTTGTCAGAAATATGGCAAAAATCATTAAGGTGTCTGCAGGGCTAGCAGCATTGTGTGTTTCAGGTATGGTAAACTAGGCCATAGGATAAGAGAATATCCTCAGGTGGGTTCGCTAAGTCAGCATAATAGTCCCCTAGTTCGGTCTGGTCGCCCATCTTAGCAGGGTGTCTCTTCTAGTGCCACCAATGAGCAGAACCCAAATAAGCTCTATGCACTTCAGTCTCAACACGATCAGGAGAGTTCTCTTGATGTGGTTACTGGTACATTAAAAGTCTTTCATATACAAATTCATGCTTTGATAGATCTTGGATCTTCTCTGTCTTTTATAACTACTTACATAGCCGTCAACTTCACAGTCAGCCCCGAAATCCTAAAAGAGCCTTTTTGAGTCTTTACCCTAGTAGGTAAGTCTATCATAGTTCAACGGGTATACAAGAGCTGCACGGTTATGGTGTCTCAAAAAGTTACTTTAGAAGACCTTGTAGATCTAGAGATGATAGATTTTTACATTATTATTGAAATGGATTGGCTCAATTTATGCAATACTTCAGTAGATTGTAGGAGCAGAATTGTCTATTGTCAGTTCCCGAATGAACTTATCCTAGAATGGAGAGGTAGTACCACAACACTTAAGGGTCAACTTGTTTCATACCTTAGAGAGAGAAAAATGATATCCAAGGGGTGTGTATATCATCTGGTTTAAGTCAAATACTCTAGTTACGAGACTCCTAATCTTGAGTCAGTTCCAGTCGCAAGTGAATTTCCAAATATGTTTTATGAATATCTCTACAGAGTTCATCCCAAAAGGGAAATTAACTTCATAATAGACCTTCTTCATGATATTTAGACCATCTCTATTCTTCCATACATAATGGCTCCAGCAAAACTTAAAGAGTTGAAAGAACATTTGAAAGAGTTCTTAGAAAAATGGTTCATCAGGCCCAGCGTATCTCCTTGGGGTATACTAGTTTTATTTGTGCGAAAGAAAGACGGTTCCCTTAGAATATGTATAGACTACCATCGGTTGAACAAAGTCACCATTAAGAATAAATACCCACTTTATAGAATTGATGACTTATTTTACCAACTGTTGGGTGCCAGTTACTTTTATAAGATAGACCTCAAATCCGACTATCGTCAGCTCAGAGTAAGAGAATGTAGAACTCGGTATGGTAACTTCTAATTTCTAGTCATGTCATTTGGTCTTACCAATTCCCATTAGCTTTCATAGACTTGATGAATCACGTGTTCAAGCATTACTTACACATGTTTGTCATAGTCCTCATTGATTACATTTTTGTGTACTCCCGCAATGAAAATGATCCCACAGACCATCTCATAATAGTATTACAGACCCTTAGAGCCCATCAGTTGTTCACCAAATTTAGTAAATGCGAATTTTGGCCAAGGTAAGTATCTTTTCTTGGTCACATAGTTTCTAGTGATGACATTAGAGTTGATCCTCAAAAGATTAAAGCCGTGAGAAACTGGCCCAGACCTATCCCTCCATCATATATCAGGAGTTCTTTGGTTTGGCTGGCTATTACTGACAGTTTGTTGAAGGATTTTGTAACTCTGCAAATCTGGTACCCAGAATGCCACACGGTACTTATGACACCGAAGGACCACAAGCTAACCCATGAGTGATATTTGTACTAAGCACTGCATAACATACTGTATAAATGCGGAAAAAGGATGAAAGGTCATAAGTTCCAAATATATGATAAAACAAAACATATGGAAATATGGTATATCAATACCAAAACAAAACTGAAATAACTGTCTGAACATGCTATAGTCTGAAAGCCTCTAAACTGTTTGAATGAGAAGTTGATGGGACATATCCCCAACTAACTCCAACTGCTGAAATAAACTAAATACTGAAAGAATAAAATAATCAAATAATAACATTCCCTAATAATGAGAACTCACTGCTAGTTTTTCTGCTAAACGTCTGATCTACTAAGGGTACTCTGGATCTCATACTTCTGAACCTATGGTATAAAAAACCATAGCATAAATGAGTCAGTACGATTTAATGTACTGGTATGCAAGTGAATTAGGCTGAATGCAATAAGTTTATATGCATGAACAATACTAACTGACTGAACAACTTGAACATGAGAATACATGCATGAATACGTGAACTGTAAATGAGATCATAACATCACTGAATATGAATACTAATAACATAAGTTTTGTATAATTGATATACTGTTATTTGAATGACTGTGTCTAATAGTCCTATTTCTGATGGAACTAACTGAGTTTCGTACTAAGCTGGGTGACTGTATCTAACAGTCTTGAATTCTGTATAACTATCTGAGTTCTATTACTGAGACTGAGACTGTAACTGTGGGAAGTAGTCATCTAACCTACATGCCCCAAATAAGATATTATAATTGAGTTGGGGTCCAATCTATAACCCTAATTGGAAGGGTGTCATTACTACGCCACTAGTAAGGACAAGATATGGGTGACCCTCATCTGAAAATATCCCCAAAAGAGAATGGTGGGACCCTCATATGACAGTGTTTATCCACCTCATCAACCCTTATCTTTATGCATTAATGTCTCAACCTATGCTGGCTACATAGTTCTGGAATGCAAGGATTGCTTCTAAGGATCACACCCTCAACTGTCAGTGTGTACCCTCATTCTTTGGTTTACTCGGTGCTAATTCTTACTACCATTTGAATAGATACTGAAACATGATTAACTGATCTGAACTGGACTGAGTTAACTAAGTTCCGTTGACTAACGAAATATTACTGAGATCTGATATTTGATTGAGATTACTGAGATTACTGAGTTTTCCTGAGTCATGAGACTAACTGAATTCTGCTGAACATGTCTTGACTGATAGTATCTTGAAAACTGACATTGGCTCTAGGCACACAACTAAATTATGGGGTAAAAGTACCCCCAGGACTCAATAGCATGAAACTGACAAGGCATAACACTTCCTGGACTCACGACCATAATCAATAATCCATAATACAATTATTTGGGAATATCATGAGGCACTTGATTATCATGGTTTGGTACACTAATAGGAATGCATATAAACATGTCATAATTTCATAGGGCTAATCTTATAAACAACCCATCAAATAATTTCAATGCATAACAATAACATGGAAGTCATTTTGAACAAAAAGGTAAAGCATGGGTTCATTAATTTGATCATAATTGAGTCCTAAAGCATTATTCTTGTTCTTTTGGGTATTTTATCAAACACATTGCATGCATAACCTTAGGCTTAGGCATATACACTAGTTCATACATCATGGTTACTTTAATCAACTCGATTTAAAAGTTTCCAACCCATATACTAGCATAATTTCATGAAAAGTAGACTTCAACTTGGGATTCATACAAACACATCAACATAACTAAAATTAACCCACTACATGGAAATCACAATTCATGAGTTTAAAATGGGATTCTTGAGCTTCATGGGTGAAAGAAACCCATGAATCAACACTTTACATACTTGGGTGGATGATTTCTTTAAAATTGGTAGAGGAAAGCTTTAATTCTTGACTTGGGATTAAACACATGGGGTTTCTTATTCTTGGGGATTGATCTTTGAGAGAAACCCTAATTTGGTATTGTGGATGAATAATGAAGTTATGATCTCTGGTATGGTATAATTAGTGGTTTAAATGGGAGAAAAAAGACTCAAATACCCTTTTAAACATGGATTAAAATCATTGATTGAAAGTGGCGATGGTTTGGGTGATGGTCCATCGCTGGATCGATGGTCTGTCAGTCTATCCCATCGTATTTGGCTAGAACCTAAACTTTCTACCTTGTCTACGATGGTTTGGGTGACATTCCATCGGTCCTAACCATTGCAGTTGACCAGAAGTCGGGTTCACTACCTTATTCGCGATTGCTTGGGCGATGGTCCGTCGCTAGCTCGACGGTACGTCGGCCTGACCGTCACTTCTGGGAAGTTTTGATAGTTCTCTGTAAACCGTCCATAACTTTTTACTCCGATACCGGATTTGGAAGTCATCACTAACACTTCTGGAGACTAGATTTAACTTAAAGAAAGTTTTAGGTATTACAATATCTCCCCCTTGGAAACATTTGTCCTCGAATAGGACTGACTAGACTAGGAAAGCTAATAGACTGATCTTGCTTAAGGAACATGAATATTTGAGCATATCTATGTGACTGGAACTTCTGATATACTGAAATCTCATAATGAATATTTATGTCTAATACATAGATAAGTGATGGATAGCCTTCATGAATGCATGACTGAAATTACTGAGAAGCTGAGTTTCCTGGGATGAGAATGCATATCTGATGCATGAACATATGACTGGATATGGAATGGTACTTTATACCAAGTTTATAATAGAAATCTGAACATGAAACTGAATAAGCTTGAGGAAAGCTATTACCTTATGTTGAGTTTAAGTTAGTGGAGAAGAGGTAAGGATACTTGGTCCTTATATCTATTTTTTCTTCCCAAGTAGCTCCCTCAACGGACTGATTCTGCCAAAGAACTTTGACTAGAGTGACTTCTTTGTTCCTCAGTCGGATTTGGATGAAATTTGTATCGTTGGAAAGCTAATTCAATTTTCCATGTGATAAAAAGTCAAAATTGGAGAAATTTTATCTGATTTAAACATTAATCATTTAGGAAGTCATTACTAACTCTTCTAGAAAATAGATTTGACTTAAAGAAATTTTGGGGTATTACAGATTTTCATCAATTGCATCCTCCATGTACAGATTGACTCAGAATAAAGTCAAGTTCTAGTGGTCAAATTCTTGTGAGAAGAGTTTTCAGGAGTTGAAAACTTGACTCACTATAGCCCCAGGTTTTACTTTGCCCGGCGATTCAGATAGATTTTTCTTATACTTTGATGCTTCCTGAGTAGGCTTGGGGTGTGTTCTAATGCAGAAGAGTAAGTTCATAGCCTATGCCTCCAAACAACTAAATCCCCATGAAAAGAATTATCCCACCTATGATCTTGAACTAGCAACGGTTGTGTTAGCCTTAAATATTTGGAGATACTATTTGTATGGGGTACATGTTGATGTATTAATAGACCATAAAAGCCAACAGTATGTATATTTATAGAAAGACTAGAACTTGCATCAGAGAAGGTGGTTAGAGTTGTTGAAAGACTATGACATGAGTGTTCTATATATCCCAGCAAGGCCAATATAGTGGTAGACGCCCTCAGTAGGTTGTCCATGGGTAGTGTTTCTCATATTGAGAATGGTAAGAAGAAGTTAGTTCAGTAAGTTCGTCATCTTGCCTGACTAGGTATCCGTTTGGTTGATTTGGCTGAGGGTAGTGTTTGGGTGTAGAATAGTTTAGAATATTTTTTAGTTTTTGCGATGAAGGAAAAGAAAGAAAGGGATCCTAGTTTAGTTAAATTAAAAGAGATAGTTAGCTATTAGAAAGTAGATGTTTTCTCCCAAGAGGGAGATGGTGTGTTACGTTGCCATGGTAGGCTATGTTTGTCATGCATAGATAACGTGAGACAGAGAATTCTTACTAAAGTGCATGGTACGTGTTACTCTATTTATCCATGGTCCACTAATATGTAACGTGACTTACGGGAAGTCTATTGGTGGAGTGGGATGAAGAGGGACATTACAAAGCATGTGGCTAAGTTCTCTACTTGTCAGCAGGTGAAGATTGAGCACCAAAAGGCTAGTGGTTCCATGCAAGAGTTCAATATTCCCATATGGAAGTGGTAAAAAGTGAACAAGGACTTCGTGATGGGTTTGTCTCGTACTCATCGTTAGCACAATTCGATTTGGTTCATTATAGATAGGATGACCAAGTCCTCCCAGTTTTTGCCAGTCCATACTTCCTATTCAGCCGAGGACTATGCCAAGCTCCGTATCATAGAGTTGGTTAGGTTGCACGATTTCCTATTGTGCATTATTTCAGATAGCAGTACATATTTTACCTCTTACTTTTGAAAGCCTTCTAAAAGGGTCATGGAACCCAAGTCCACCTCAGTACAACCGTCCACCCTCAGACAAGTAGTCAAGCAGAAAAGATAATTCATACTTTAGAGGATATGTTGAGAGAGTGTGTCATTGACTTTAAGGGCCGTTGGGATGACCATTTACATTTTATTGAGTTCGCATATAATAACAACTATCATTCCAGTACTTAGATAACTCTATTTGAGGATCTTTACGGTAGGAGATGTAGTTCTCTGATTTGTTGGTTTGAAGTAGGTGAGGCCATGGTGGTGGGTCCTGACTTGGTGTTTGATGCTTTAAAGAAAGTACAGTTAATCAGGGTGAGGCTTCATACATCACAGAGCCGACATAAATTATATGTAGATATGAGAAGGAAAGATTTGAAATTTGAGATTGGCGATTTTATGTATTTGAAAATCTCTCCCATGAAGGGAGTGAAGAGGTTTGGTAAGAAGGGGAAGCTTATTCCCCAATATGTTTGTCATTATATTATTCTAAGTAGTTTCTAAAAGGTAGCCTATGAACTTGATTTGCCTGCAGACTTAGCATCAGTGCACCAGTGTTTCATGTCTTCTTGCTAAAGAAGTGCATAGGTGACACAATAGTTGTAGTCCCCGTAGAGAGTGTAGATATTTAGAATAGTCTCTCTAGCAAAGAAGTCCCAGTCAAAATACTTGATCATCAGACTAAGGAACAAAGAAGTTCCTTTCGTCAAAGTTCTTTGGAAGAAGCAGTCCATTGAGGGAGCCACTTGGGAAGAAGAAGTAAACATATGAACCAAGTACCCTCATCTCTTCTCCACAAACTCATACTCTGCCTAAGGTAACAGTCTTACTTAGATTTACTTTGTTCCATGCTTATTTGAAGCTTAATATTATTCTCATATCATCCATGCATTCATGTATCAATTCAGTCATATGTCATGTCTCAAGATTTAGTCATGTTTTAGCTATGCATGTCAGTATAGTCATAGTACCTCAGTGCTTCTCTGCTTAATCAGTCTTATTTGAGGATGAATATTCCCAACGGGGAGATATTGTAAGACCCTATAAAGTCCAAGTCCACTTCAATCCTATATAGCATGCCAAAAGAGGTCGCAGACTTAAAAAAAAATTAGCAATGTGTTAAGACTTTGTCTTATTTTGGACTTGATAATTCTATGGTCTTATTTTCGATCTTCTCGACCTTAGATTGTCAATTTTTAAATTGATTCATGATTAAGGTTATATATAGGTCATCTCGGGTGAGTTTTAGAATTTTCAAACATCGTTTGAGATATGATTGGATGACCAAAATAGTGAGCCAATGCGATCAAGATGTGTTACGTTGGTTATCGCATCATCACCATCGACACGATGCATTCGTCATCGCATCGGGTTGATCAACGCGATATGTCGCTTGTCGCTTCACTGAGAACATTTTTATTTATTAAACTATGGGTTTGTGGGGGCAGTTGAGTCATTTTTCCTTTACATGATTCATCCATAAAACGAAATTAAGCCTCCCAAAAGGAAAATTCACTCATTATTTCATAAAATTCTCTCAAGAGTAAACCCTAGGTTCATCAAAGTTCAAGCCCAAATATCAAGATTCCATCAACAATTCTCATAATTTATTAAACCAAGGTATGTTAGGGGTTCATCCTTGGGTTCCTTCCAACCTTGGAGTTCAAGAATCTTTTTTTTTTCAAAACATAGATTATGATTTACATTCTTTAATGGAATTGTGTTCATGTATGTATTGTTTTAAGGGCTTCAAGATAAGAAAATTTTGAGTTCTATGTAAATAAGTTAGAATGTGTGTTGATTTATGTAACCCTCGTGTTAAATCTTTGAATTGTGATGTTTAATGTGGTAGTAATTACATTCATAAATTGATCATTCTCATGTACAAGAATTATGCATCCTAGATGTTTGACAAAATATCTATGTGAATGAATTATACATGGTAACCTGTGTGTGATGTTTTAAAGTTGAGATATGGTTCCACTATCTATGTTATAAAGTCTTGGGGGTATTTAATACCCTAAATTAGTTGTTTGTCTAGTCTCCAGTCAAAATAAAATTATTCTGTAGTATACCGAACAGTAGCATTCAGTAAGTTAATAAAATCAGTGTGATTTCATTCAAGCCTAGTATAGTCTAGTGATAAGTTCCAGTGATGATTAAGTTGGGAGTAGGATTCGGTATCGAACAAACCCTGGGATGGGGGCATTCCTGCAAGATTAGGGTTTGACCCTTAGTAGTAGTCCCTAAGTTACAAAACCACGTAAAGAAAGTTGGGTAAATCACCTTCCTGCTAGACTAAGGTTGACGTAACCATATACATCTCATAAGTCTTCCTGCCAGATTAAGGTTGACCCAACCAGTGTTAGTAACCTATGTCATGGTGCTAACACCTTTCCAACTAGGGTTACAGGTTGGACCCTAAATTTTTCTATAATACGGTATGTCGGATAGATAATAACTCCCATTAGCTCAGTTTTAGTACTCCGTTCAGTTCTACACGATCATGACTTATAGTTATTAGTTATTCAGTTATCAAAAATTATGTACTCCAGTTTCAGTCTAAACATTGAGTTACCAGTATTTAGTTACCAAAACTCAGTACCTCAGTTTCAGTCTAATTCAGATAGATGATATGCATTTGGTATTATTTGTTTATTACTTTTAGTAGTCCCAGTCTTGTATATACTCTCATCCAGTTACTTCATGATATTTAGTTATTATTATTCATGCATATGAACCCATGCATATTTGCCTAACCTCACCTATCGTACTAGTATATTAAAAGTACTGACGCATTCTCTATTTACACTATGATGTCTCATATAATATGTTCAAGTGCTCAAGTTACTGACCATACATAGCCAGATCAGTCAATCAGCCGTAGCTACAGTACTAAGTCCTCATGTATCGAGGATGTGATACTTATTTAGTCATTGCATTACTTATAGTATGTCTGTATTTTAGTTATTTTTTTATAGTAGTTTGAGTTAGTTGGGGCCTATCCCACCAACTATTTTATTTTAGATGTTTAAAGGCTTTCAGACACTTTCAGTTAGCAGTTATTCCACAGATATACTTAGTATTTGTTTTTAAATATTATGGACCGTATGACATTTTCATCTTTACTTTCACATATGATTTATAATTATTATTTAGTATTCATAATAGGTACCAGTCATGGGTTAGCTTGCGGTCTTTTGGGGTTATAAGCGCCATGTGATGCCCAGGATATACTGTTGGGGTATTACAACTACCCTAAAAATGATTTAGAGTTATTAGCCATGGTTTTTACATTATTGATTTGGTAACATTATATTTATAGGGTTCATGTTGATATTTTTTCTGATCATAAGAGTCTTTCGTATGTGTTTTCTCAAAAGGAGTTAAACCTCAGGCAAAAGAGGTGGCTTTAGTTTTTGAAAGACTATGATATGAGTCTTCATTACCATTTTGATAGGGCTAATGTAGTCACCAATTATCTTAGTAGATTGTCCATGGGATGATTGGCCAATATGGATGAGGATAAGCGGGAATTGGTGAAGGACCATCACCATTTGGCTAATCTTTGAGTTTGAATTGCAGACTGTGAGGATAGTGGTGCATTTGTGCATTTGGTATCTCAGTCTTCTCTTATTGTTGAGATAAAATAAAAGAAAGTATTGGATCCCAACTTGATGAAAATCAAGATTAATGTGGATCAACAAAAATTTATGGACTTTATAATTGGTGGTGATAATATATTAAGATACCAAGGTAGACTATGTGTTCCCAACATTGATGGATTGAGGGAAAGGGTCATGTCCAAGTCTCATGAATCCCATTTTTCTATTCATCCCTATTCCACCAAGATATATCATGATCTTAGAGAGTTTTATTTATGGGTTAGTATGAAATAAGATGTGTCTAGTTATGTGGCCAAGTGTATGGTGTCCCAATAAGTGAAGGTTGAACACATAAGGCCTGAGGGATTGTATTAAGTGATTCCATTACCAAAATGGAAGTGGGAGAAAATTAATATGGATTTCATTACCGATCTTACTCGATCTCGGAATCAATATGACTTTATTTGGGTCGTGAATGATAAAATGACCAAGTCTGCTCAATTATTTTGCATGAGGACTGATTACTCTGTGGAAGATTATGCTAAGTTGTATTTTGTGGATATCATGAAGTTGCACGGTGCTATGGTTTCAATAATCTTGGATTGTGGTCTTACATTTTTATCTCACTTTTGGAAGTCATTCCAAAAAGCTTTGGGTACTAGAGTTTGCCTTAGTATCCTTTTTCACCCATAAATAGATGGGAAAGTAGAGAGGACCATCCAAACATTAGAGGATATGTTGTGGTCTTGTGTGATTGTTTATGGTGGTAGTTGGTATGACCATTTTCCTTTGATTGAGTTTGCCTAAAATAATAGTTACTACTCTAGCATTGGCATGGACCATTTTTAGGCATTGCATGGTATGCGATATCGATCTTTTATTTGGTAGTACAAAGTTTGTGAGCTAAATTTACTAGACCCCGATTTAGTTAACCAAGACTTAGAGAAGGTGAAGGTAATTTTTGATAGATTGAAAACCGCTCAATGTCGCCAAAAGTCCTACCTGGATGTGAGGCTTAGGGACTTAGAGTTTAGTGTTGGCGCGATTAGGTATTCTTAAAAGTATCTACCATGAAGGGAGTGATTCGGTTTGGTAAAAAGGGGAAGTTTAACCCCGGGTATGTTGTTCCCTACTTGATTATGAGAAGGGTTGGAAATTTTTCCTATGAATTGGAGTTGCCTTCTAGCATGAACTCCATTCACCTGATTTTCTATATCTCTATGTTGCAGAAATGTGTGGGTGATCCTTCGTTGGTTTTTTCCTCGAGGGATGTAGATATCTCAAACTCTTTGTCCTATGAGTAGATCTCGATGAGGTTCTTGGATTGGAAAGTTCGTTGGTTGCGAATCAAAGAAGTGGCTTCGGTGAAGGTTCTATGGAGGAACCAAAAGTTCGACAAAGGTACTTGGGAGGAGGAAGAGGACATGAAGTCCAAGTATCCATATTTTATTCCAGTCCCATAAACTTATGATAAAGGTATGTTTTAAGCTTCTTATATTGATTAATTTCTTGATAGACAATGGGTTAAAGTCCCTAATGTGTTGAATTGAGTCATGCCTTGTTTAGTTGATATTGGGTGTATTTATGCATTCTAGTGTCACTATTCTAGCCTTTTTAGCCTTGTTTTGAGGATGATTCATGTGATATATGGGTGGATAATGATATAAATGTGTATATCAGTGTTAAATCATGTGTTTATGATGTTCAAAGTGAGTTTCCAACATGTTTGGACCTAAAAGATTCATTTAGAGTTCAACTCGAAAAACTAGTGTACTAGCTTGAGCTAGGTGTTTGTCTAGTCAATTGTGTTGGGTTATAATGTGTTTAATGAGTTCCTAAGGTTTTTATTATGTATTTATATGTGAAATAACTTGTTGATAATTCTCAAGGGTCAATTAGATCAAGCCAAGGGCCAAAACAATGAGTTAAAGATCAAAGTGAAATTAGCCTATGCTTAGCTCGTGTTTCTTGTTCGTCGTGTTAGATGTTGTGTTGTTTTGAGCTTTAAATTGTTGTGTTTAATGTTATAGGGTTCTTTGTGAATGGATTATTATGATCTATTAAGGATATACAAGCTTTAAATTAAGTGGGAACAACTCAAAAAGGCTCGGAATGGCTCAATGAAGTCACAATATGCAGACTGACGCACTTTTGGACTCCTGGAATGTCTTGGGAGCGTGTGTTATATAGGAGTGGACACGTCTGTAAAACATCAATGGAATCATAAGAGGCCTAAAATTTCAACCATGTGGCGCGTGTTGGTCCTGGAGGCAATTAGCCTGCGACGCGGGCTCATTTCGGTGCCCCCTTTGCCTTAGAAAAATTTCTAAGAACAAATTCCAGAGAGGTAGGGCGATATTGAGGCACCGCCCCACCAAGTTCGGGTCTCAATAACTGGAGGTTTTCTTGTCCAACAGAGAAAGGGCTTGATCCTACACTATAAATACATGTATCACATTTTTACACATCTTTTAGTATATTTTGGAGAGCAAAAGGACTGCTACAACTTTTTCATTAGGTTTTTATTATTTTTATTTAGTTCCTTCATGTTTTTAGTCTTTAATTACTATTTTGTGATTACGATTATGACTATGCATAGCTAAATGCCCTTTCTTGGGGTTGAAGCCAAGAACATGATTATTATTGCAATGGATTAAGTTTGTTTTCTTTGCTTATCAATATTGGTAGTTTAAGGATTTGCGACCCGTAGAATACATCCATTGTAAACCTTATGAACTCGGGAGAGGGAATAGGGTGATAGAACATGGGAATAAGCAGAGTATGGTTCTTGATTCTTTACAAAATAAGAAACTTGAATTAGTCTAGGACAGGGATGTACTTAGATACCTTACTTGATTCATTTGTAGGATGATATTTGTCAAGAACTTAAGTGAATTATTACATCCCCGCTCAACAATGTAGGTGTAATGTTCAACTTAGGTAATATATTAGTGGTTGGGAAACCATAATCACGTAATTAACCCTACGAATCAACAACCAAGATAAGCAAGTTAACGAATGAAATCCACTAGCATAATATGATTGTTCAGAGTGCTTCAACCCTGGATTTTATCCTATTGATTGTTCGAAGATCTTTACCTTACACATTAATTACTTTACTTGCAATTTACAAACTCAATTCTCTCTTTTGGTTACTCTCGCATAAAGTGAATCTAAATTGTTAACTGAAATGAAATCGTTGCCAAATCTAGTCTCTGTGGGATCGATAACTCAGCTTTCTTCAAGGCCACTATATTACTTGGTAGACCACGTACACTTGCGTGTGTGCTTGGGCACTGTCAAGTTTTTGGTGTCGTTGCCGAAGACTTGAATTTTGGCAATTGTTTATTTTAGTTTATAATTAGATTTATTTGGTGTTTTATTGCATGGTCTTTTTTTGTGTTTGCAGGTGATAGGTTTCAAAGTTTATAAGCTGGCAAGGGATTGGGAGTTGGTAGAACCAAGCCTGGTACCCGAGCAACTTTACCATCAATATAGGAGAGAAGTAATCTTTCTCCCTAGATTTCCACAAGTCCAAGAATACCAAGAGAATACCGCTCCTATAGTTGAACAACAAACAACTGGTAGGAAGGTTAGGGAACTGGCAGTCCCACTTTCAATGAATTTGACTTCCCCAATTCAAAGACCGGCAGCCGTGGGGAATTTCGAGTTGAAATACAATGTGGTGCAACTTCTTATTAGCAGTGGACAGTTTGCAGGGATTTCACACGAGGATCCACAAGTCCACTTGTAGACCTTTATTGAGCTTACAAATACATTCACTCCAACCGGGGTGACTCCAGATTATGTGAGGCTGACACTGTTTCCCCATTCACTTATTGGGGAATCTAAAAAGTGTTTGAATACGGAGCCGGCCAATTTAATCACAACATGGGACAACTTAGCCAGAAGATTCCTTATCAGATTCTTTCCATTAGGCAAGACATCATAATGAGATAGTGAGCTTCAAACAGAAGCCTAATGAAAATCTATATCATGCTTAGGAATGCTTCAAGTACCTTTTTCGAGATTGTTCACACTCCCAATAGTTGAATGAGGTACATGCTCATACTTTTGTAGAAGCTCTAGATTACAATACAAAGATTTTTCTAGATTCAGCCACAGGTGGCAAAGCATTGGAGCTAACTTATGATGAGTTGTGATATTACTGAACCTCATAGCACAAGGAAATCCAGAGTGGCATTCAGATTCTAGAAGTGCCACGAAAATAATTACAGGTGTATTGGTGATGGACAAATTTATAATCCTATCAGCTCAGGTTTCTGCATTGCATAATTTGATCAACACATCATTCAACAACATGAAGTTGGGTGCAACACAACCTACAGCCACAGTTAATGTCATCCAACAAGCTACAGTTTGGTGTGAAGTATGCAGTAATAGTGGTCATGCGGCTACTATGTGTGCTTCAACTATGGAATCTGTAATATATGTAGGCAATTCTCAAAGGCCAAATTATGGCAATGCCTACAACATAAAGTGGAAAACTCAACCATTAAATCAGTCATGGAACGCACCACAGCCACAGGCCCAATTGAATCAGTCAACATGAAACATGGAAGAGATGATGAAACAACTCTTAGTGAGTCAAACATAATTGAATACAGATCTGAACAGTCAAAGGGCGGAATAACAAAATCAGAAAGTATCCCAGAGAAATTTAGAGTTGCAGGTTGGGTAGATACAACAAGCGTTAAATACCCATCCTCAAGGTGGTCTTCCCGTTGATACAAAAAATCCCAAACAAATCATAGCAATAGCTTGAGGAGTGGTAAAGTACTTCATGAAGAATCTCCAAAGGCAACTAAAAAGGTAGATGCTGATGTGGTGACTCAACAGTTAAATGATAAAGTTGCTAAAAATTCAAAGAAGTCTGAGTACTTGAAGGAAAAAGTTGTTGAACCAAAAGTAAAGAAGTGGTTCCCACTACCTTTCCCTTAAAGGCAAATAAAAGCGAAGGAGGATGACATGTTAAAAAAGTTCATTGATACATTTAAAGAGCTTAATATGAATTTACCTCTTTTAGATATTTTGTAGAGTATGCCTAAGTATGCAAATTACTTGAGAGGTGCGGTGGTAAAGAAGGTGAAATTGCAAGATGTGGTAGAAATAACACTCACTGAAGAGTGTAGTGCTATGATGACATAAAAGATTCCTAAGAAACTGAAAGATCAGGGGAAGTTTTCTATTCTCATTAAAATTGGGAGTAAAAAGGCTCATGCATTGAGTGATTTAGGGGTAAGTATAAATTTGATGCCCCTATCTCTGTTTGAAAAATTAAGCTTGGGAAATCCTAGATCGACCACCGTGGTTTTGCAGTTAGCAGAGGGTTCCATGGCATATCTTGAAGAAATCATTGAGGATGTCATCATAAAGGTTGGTAAATTTGTTATTCTTACTGACTTTTTTGTTTTTGATTTTGTGGTAGAAGAACAGGTACCAATTATTTTGGGGTGTCCATTCTTAGCAATCGGAGGGGCTTTGATTGATGTTAGAGAAGGCACACTCAAGATGTGGGTAGATGATGAAGAGGTGGTATTTGATGTTTACAAAACACCCATTGAAAGTCCCTTATATAAAAATTTATGCATGATAAATGAGATTGAAAGGGATGAGTGTGGGGTGTTTAATCTACCGAAGATCTCTTCTGACTACCTGATTAAGCGACCTAAGATAAGACCACCGATTCCCAACATGTTGAGAGGTAAAAAAGGTCTGAAACGAATGAAAAAATGGCTCTCAAAAGGGTGTAAATAGGTCAAGGAGTATGGTTGAGTTGATATAGGTCATGCCATAACACTAAATTAGGCATTTTTGGGAGGCAAGCCAAGTTAAGGTATGTTCTCTTTTCAGTTTTTTGTTTTTATTTCACATAGGTTTTGTTTTTGGTTGAGTCACAGGTTGATGGGAAGTCTGAGTACCATAAGCTTGAGATTGAAGCATAGAAAAGATGGATTCTAGGGTCCCATGGATCCCATTATTGTGTGAAGATGCATCTAGCTAGGCCTAGAGGCCTTAGGGAGTATTTCTATCTTTTTACTTTTAAATTCACTTTGAGGACAAAGTAAATTTTTAAGTATGGGGTGGTAAAATTCCCAAATTTTAGCTCAATTTAAAAAAATTTAGGATAGGAATAAGTGAGACATTTTTGTTGGTGATATTTTTTATTACATGATACAAGTGGGTTTGCTTTAAAAAGCATGTTGATTGAGTAATTTGCTATTTTTGAAACTCTTAGGCTCAAGTTTATGACTGTTGTACTATTTGACTTAATGTTGAATTCATGCTATTATTTGTTTGGGAGTCTATGATGATCCTATTAAGTTGAGCATGTGCCATGTGTGTGAGATTATTGTATATTCCTTGTTGCATGTGATGTCTAGAACTTTCCCGTTGTGGGTGTAAAGTTAAATAAAAAGTGGGAGTTTAGGAGATAATTTAGGCATTTCTTTGATAGCCTTATTTTATACTTTCTTTTTCCTACCCTTGTGAATTATCCTAGTTAACCCCCATTGAGCCTTTAGTATTTTCTTTGGTAGCTTCATATGTAGCCTAATTTCCTTCTTTGATAGACCATAATTTGATCCAAAAAAATTCTATGTGCTTTAATGAAAAAAAAAGAAATAATTGAAAAAGGAGTTTGAGAAATTGAAGAAGAAAAAGGTCAAATTGATGCCCCAAGGTGATAGTTATTGGTGTTTATAATTGATGTGTGGTGGTGATAGTTATTGGCATTTATAATTGATGTGTGGTGGTTGGTATTGATATAAATGGTGTTAGAAATATTCCCATGATTGTAGAGAATGAGAAAAATTAAATCTTGAAGGAATAAACAATATGCCCACCAAGTGTTTCTGAAAATGCTTAAAAGAGATAGGGAAAAAACAAAAGGTATGGTTGAATGAATAAGCGTAGTTTGGTTGTTGGAGAGTGATTTGAAATGTATAATGTAGTGTATTAAAGCACTTGGAGAAGTTAGTCACTATTCCCAAATAGTTTCTACCCGTCCCTTAGCCTACATTACAACCCGAAAAAGTCCTAATTGATCTTAAGATTTTCATTCGACTATTAGTAGAGTATTACACTAAGGTCAAACCTATGGTTCATTGTGTGTAACTTGTGAATTCTTTGTGAGAGTGAGCGTAATTTGATTCTTGTACCCATCACATTCTAAATTACTTAATTATAAGTGATTATGGGTAACTCTCTTGTTGTGAGGGAACATGTTTGATGAATATGGGTGATTTGTATGATTTCTTTGATTGAATTATGTGCATGAGTTTTCCAACTTGTTGAGTATATTCTTGAGGCTAGGATGTTTTGGATTAGTGTTTATAAGCTTTCAATTGTGTTTGTAACATGCTTAGTATAGTAACTTGCATTCCGTGTAGTCATTGTAGTACTAGCTTGAGTGTATTTCATGTATTAGAAGTGTAGAATCTCCATCTCATGAGGTTGGTAGTAAAGAATTGTTCTAGGACGAACAAGGCTTTAAGTGTGGGGTGGTAATGTTGGGTATATTTATGCATTCTTATGTCACTATTATAGCCTGTTTATCCTTGTTTTGAGGATGATTTATGTGATATATGGTTGGATAATTATATAAATGTTTATTTTAGTGTTAAATCATGTGTTTATGATGTTCAAAGTGAGTTTCAAACAAGTTTGAACCTAAAAGATTCATTCAGAATTCAACCCAGAAAACTAGCGTACTAGCTTGGGCTAGGTGTTTGCCTAGTCTATCGTGTTGGGTTCTAATGTGTTTAATGAGTTCCTAAGGTTGTTATTTTGTATTTATATGTGAAACAACTTGTTTATAATTCTCAATGGTCAATTATATCAAGCCAAGGGCCAAAACAATGAGTTAAAGATCAAAGTGAAATTAGACAATGCTTAGCTCGTGTTTCTATTTCGTCATGTTAAATGTTGTGTAGTTTTAATCTTTAAATTGTTGTGTTTAATGCTATATTATTATTTATTAATGGATTATTATGATATATTAAGGATATACAAGCTTTAAATCAAGTAGGAACAACTCAAAAAGGCTTGGAATGGCTCAACAAAGTCACAATATGCAGATCGATGCACTTTTTGACACCTGGAATAATTTTGGAGTGTGTGAGATGTAGAATTGGACACATGTTTAAAAAACCAATGGAATCATAAGAGGCCCAAAATTGCAACCATGTGGCGCATGTTGGTCCTAGAGGCTATTAGCCCGGGATGCGGGCTCATTTTGGTGCCCCTTTTACCTTAGAAAAATTTCTAAGAACAAATTCCAGAGAGGTAGGGATATATTGAGGCGCCATTCCACCTAGTTAGGGGCTCAATAACTGAAGGTTTTCTTGTCCAACACAGAAAGGGCTTGATCCTACACTATAAATACATGTTGTTTAATATTTTTACACATCTTTTAGCAGATTTTGGAGAGCAAAAGGGATGCTACAACTTCTTCATTAGTTTTTTATTATTTTTATTTAGTTCATTCATGTTTTTAGTCGTTAATTATTATTTTGTGATTACGATTATGACTATGCATAGCTAAACACCCTTTTTCGGGGTTGAAGCCAAGAACATGATTATTATTGCTATGGATTAAGTTTGTTTTCTTTGCTTATCAATATTGGTTTTTTGTTTATTCTCGTTTTAACTATTTTAAGGATTCGCGACACTTAGAATAAATCCATTGTCAACCTTGTGAACTCGGGAGAGGCAATAATGTGATAGAATATGAATAAGCAGAGTTTGGTTCTTGATTCTTTATAAAATAAGAAACTTGAATTAGTATCTTGGACAGGGATGTACTTAGATACCTTACTTTATTTATATGCAGGATGATATTTTTTACGAAATTAAAGGAATTATTACATCCCCGCTAAATGATGTAGGTGTAAGGTTCAACTTAGTTAATAGAATAGAGGTTGGGAAACCATAATCGTGCAATTAACCCTACGAATCAACAACTAAGATAACCAAGTTAACAAATGAAATCCATTACCATAATATGATTGCTTAGAGTGCTTCAACCCTGGGTTTTCTCCTATTGACTGTTACAAGATCTTTACTTTACGCATTATTTACTTTATTTGAAATTTACAAACTCAATTCTCTCTTTTGGTTACTGTCGTATCAAGTGAATCTAAATTGTGAACTGAAATTAAATCATTGCCAAATCTAGTCTCTGTGGGATCAATAACTCGTCTTTCTTGAAGTCCACTATATTACTTTGTAGACCACGTATACTTGTGTGTACGCTGTCATTAGTCAATGGGTAAAATTCCCCAAGCATTGAATTGATATATATCTTATTAGACCATAGGTTGAAGTCCCTAATGCCTTGGAATTATGTGTGTCCTTGTTGTTATGGGTTTAAGTCCCTTGTACATTAAGTTGATTTATGTCTTTGATAGATGATGGTTTTGAGTCCCTAGTTCATGGATTGAGAAAGTATTTTCAAGTAAGTCAACGGGATGAAGTCCTTAAGTCTTGAAATAAGTAAGAGTTGATTAGTAAGGGGTTTAAGTCTCTAGGCTTTGAAATGAACAAGTGTCTGATAAATAATGGGTTTTAGTCCCAAAGCCAATGAAATGAATAGTTGATCAAAGATGATCATGATGTGTGTTGTATCCTTGTCGCATGCTTTGGTCTAACTTGTTTAAAGGTTGGTTTCATGTTTGATAATATGTTAACTGGAGTTTATGTTTTCCTTACCCATCATTCACGGATGAATGATCCAAAGTGGGGGAGAATTGAAACACTTAGAATTTGAACCATCAAAAAATTCCCGCATTTGGTGTCTCTGAGCTAGGTATGACTAGGGGCATGAGTCGTACCCCTTAGATATAAGTCGTATCCTTTTCTCTCTCCACTCTCGTAACCTAGGTAGTATGGTGAGGATCACTAATACACCCAAATTACAACACTCCTAAAAGAATGTAAGCGGTCATTCTTAAATATATAACCTAACTATGTTGGGGTCGAATCCCACAAGGAACATGGTGTTAACTAAGTCTTATGATTATTAATTAACTGTTAATCAGAATTTCCTAGAAATAAAGGGGGTTTCTATTGTTAACAAAGATTGTTTAGATTTTACTTAGTGTATGAGCTTATGATTAGTTTGGAATGTTAAAAGGCTAATTACTCCATCCAATATTAGGAGCTTTTTGGTTTAATGGGCTATTAAAGGAGGAGTCGTCAAGGGGTTCTCTTTTATAGCTACCCCTTTGAGTAGGTTGATACAGAAAAAGGTAAAATTTCAATGGTCAAACATGTATGAGAAAATATTTCAAGGGTTGAAATATAGTTTGACTTCAAAACTAGTATTATCATTGTTGAGAATATTAGATGGTTTATTATTTATTGTTATAATTCTAGAGCCGTACTTGGATATGTTATGATGAAAAATAGAAAGGTGATACCATCTCTATGAAACTCAAAGTTCATAAGAATAATAATCTGACCTATGACCTAGAGTTAGTAGTAGTAGTCTTAGCTTTAAAAATTTAGAGACATTATTTATACGGATTATATAGATATTTCTTCATCGATCATAAAAGTATCCAATATTTGTTTAGTTAGAAGGAGTTACCTTCATTAGATAAGATACTAGAGTTGTTGAAAGACTATGACATGAATATGCTCTACCATCCGGGTAAATCAAATGTAGTTACAAATTCTCTCAGTAAATTCTCTATGGGTAGTGCAGCCTATGTGGTAGGTTAGATGAGAGAATTTGTGAAATATATGCATAGATTAGCGTAGTTAGCGGTTCATTGAATCAATACAAATGATGTTTGTATGAGGATATAGAAGGTTCAATGCCATATCTAATATAAGAGGTGAAGAAAAAGCAGCATAATGATTTTGTGCTTAGTCAGTTGATGAATGTAGTCTACCAAAAAAAGGTTGAGGTTTTGTCCCAATGGGAGATAGTAGTCTATTATGGCTTAGTGAACATCTAAGTGTACCTGGTCATGCGAGTATTAAAGTGTCCTTTAAAATCAAAGTATCTGACACGACCCTAATCAAGGCCTGGTCGTGACGATTATCTCAAGTTCAAAAAGGATCGGAGACCACACCGAATACCCAAACCGTAGACCATCTTACACCCATGTCAGATGAATTCCAAGCATATTACAAGATAAGAGAGCTTGAATTTAAAGATGTTATTATATGTGCCTAACCAAACCATCCCAAGTCCACAACAGTCCGACAAATCCTATACCAAACCAAATATCAATAATGTGTTGGGACATGCCCCCGACTATAGCCAGAAATAATATCCACTAGCCTATAACTTTAAAGAAAAACATAATCCTTAAATGGAGGATTTTAAAGCATCGAAGCTCACCATTTCAAGTCAATTCTTGATCAATCCACAATCACTGAGCAGGATAAGTAGAAGTATGGACAAATCGTGCATCACATGGGGATACAATATTCGAAGACAGTTAATGAGTTGAACAAGCATGTAACTTAGGGATAAAGAAAAAATAATGTCGTCAATTAAAACCAAGTCATCTAATGCACTTAACCATATGCAAATACATATACATATATACATACATATATAAATATATATAAATATATATATATATGCACCCCCTAGTCGGGCCCTAGTGATGGTAGAAGAACAAAACAGACAATGAAACCTCCCAATATATACTAAGTTAACTTAACTACCCGATCATGTAATTCTAAGCACCCGATCATGTAATGATTTACGGTGGACTCAAACCACCCTAATCGTGAAATAATAATAATAATAATAATAAGGGGTACTCGAACCTCCCTGGTCACTTTGACCCCCGCATCAGCATACGCGGTTTCTAGTATCGGTCACCCGGACCTCCACTTTCATAACTCAGCTACACAACTCTTATTAGAGGTCGGTTAAAATGTTTATCACACAATACCAATCATGAACCACATTTTACATTAAGGCATAAATTGTTGGTATCATCATACCAACTACACTTTCAAGGTAATAACAACGTGCCAAAATAATTTTCCATTCACTTGGGTAAAATAACTCGCTTTGTTCTTTAATACAAGGTGGGAGACACCGACTCCCTTTGTTCATTAAATCATACCATTGTTTTTCAAATACCTTTTTATATCATGCAATAGTTCAAGACTAGTTCAATTTTACAAATTCACACCATTCTCATAACTCAAAACTGATTTCTCACTATGGTGTTGGGGTCATATTTGACTACGAGTCAACCATTGACTCGTCGATACTCCTTACAACTCGTCCACACGAGTCATAACCATGGAAGAACCACCAAGGCACCCTACATTGTTATCCTTACAACTTAGTGTCACCACTCGTAATGGGTCCCTATTCACGTAGGGTCCAGTCATAGTCAACACAAAACCCAAATTTGGACTTACACTGGACTCCCTATGATTACACATAACGACTCATGACATAACCTTACAACTCTTAGTAATTCACTCATACTACAAACATAATGTTTTGGTTACGACTCATCCTAACGACTTGTTAGGAAACCCAACGACTCATAAAAGTAGTTGTTACAAAGGCAGTGATCTCAAAGTTCATGAAATTTCCAAGGGCTAAAAATTTGGGATGTTTCTATTCTCCCCCACTTGGATCATTCTTCCTCGAATAATGGGTCATTGCAATTGCTAGCATAAGTTGTCTATATATACCCTTACTCTTACATTGACCAAAGATAAAAAAACAAAGATGTGAAGGAATACACTTACTTTAAGCAAGATTATCTGGAATATGAAACAAGAACAGATACTTGGACTTCATGTCCTCTTCGTCTTCCCAAGTAGCCTTTTCAACCTTGTGGTTCCTCCGTAGAACATTTACCAAAGTTAGTCCTTCATCTGCAACCGATGAACTTGTCGATCCTAAATTTAAATTGAGTCTTTCTCATAAGATAAGGAATCAGAAGAACCTACCCCTCTAAAGGAATAATTGTCGAAGGATTACTTACACACATTCTTAACATCAAAATGGGAAACACGAGATGAAAAGAGCTCAAACTATGAGGAAACTCCAACTCATATGCAACACTTCAAAGCCTCTTTAACACCAAGTACAGACCAATATATCAGGGACTGAGTTTCCCCTTCTTACCAAACCGCATCACTTCCCTCATGGGGATACCTTTAAGAACATCTAATCACCAACACTAAACTCCAACTCCTTTTGCTTGATATCTGTGTAGGAATTTTTGTGACTTTGGGAAGCTTTTAGACTATCACGAATTACCTTTACCTTCTCCATTGCTTGTTGAACCAAATCCGAGACTAACATCTTAGCCTCTCAAACTTCAAACCACCCGATGGGAGACCTACATCTCCTAGCACACAAGGCCTCGAAAGGTGCCATACAAATACTAGAGTTGTAGTTGTTACTAAACGCAATTTATATAAGATGCAAATGATCAACCCAAATACCACCATAGTAAATCACACAAGCTCTAAGCATGTCTTCCGGTGTAAAAATAGTCCTTTCTTCTTACTCATCAACTGTAGGTGGAAGGCAGCACTAAGGCTCACCTTAGTTTTGAAACCTCTCTGAAATAAACACCAAAACTGTGATGAGAACTAAGAACCACAATTTGACATGATAGAAATAGGTTCCCCATGCAACTTCACAATCTCTTGGAGGAACAACTTCATATAGTCTTCTATTGAAAGATTTGTTCTTACTGGATAGAAGTAAGCAGACTTAGTCATACTATCCACGATGACCCTAATCGAATCAAACTAATTTCGAGACTGATGAAGGTCGGTAACAATGTCCATATTAAGTACTTCCCACTTCCATATAGGTAGCTTAATCTCTTGACAAAACCTTTTGCGTCTCAAGTGCTCAACCTTCACTAGTTGACACACCATGCATTTATCCACAAAACTGGCCATATCCCTTTTCATAGTATTCCACCAATAAATTTCCTTAAGATCGTGATACAATTTCATTGAACCGTGATGAATCATATACAACGCCTTATAAGCCTCAACCAAGATCCTCTCTCACAACCCATCTATGTCAGGAACACATAATCTGTATTGGTACCTCAAGATACCATATCCACCAATATAAAAAGCTACAACATCTTGCTGACCCACATCTCCCTTAAGTTTCATTAAGAAAAGATCTAATACTAGTTTCTCTTTTATTTCAGTACCAAGAGAGAACTATGCAACATTTTGTACAAAATGCTCCCATCATCAAAGTCCAAGAGACAAACTCCAAGGTTAGCAAAATGGTGAATATCTTTCATCAACTCCTGCTTATCCTCATCCATATAAGATTAACTCCCCGTGGATAATCTACTAAGAGGATCACCAACCACATTAGCATTACCTAGGTGGTAATGGAGACTCGTGTCATAGTCTTTTAAAAATTTAAGCTACCTCATATGCCTGAGATTCAACTCGTTCTGGGTGAATACATATTACAAGCTATTATGATCAGAAAAGATATCTACATGGAATCCATACAAATAGTGCTGCCAAATCTTAAATGTGAACACCACATCCAACAACTCTAAGTAATGAGTTGGATACTTCCTCTCATAAACTTTCAACTTCCTAAATGCATAGGCCACCACCTTAAAATGCTACATCAAAACACAACCAAGTCTCACTCGAGACACATCGCAATAAACCACGAATCCATCATTACCCTCGGGCAGGGTAAAAACTGGAGCTGAAGTCAACTTATCTTTTAGCTTCTCAAAACTACCCTTACAAGCATCAGACTACAAGAACGTCACCTTCTTCTGGGTCAACGTAGTCAGAAAGGCAACTATAGTTGAGAAACTCTCCATAAATCTCCTCTAGTAACCGACTAAATCCAGGAAGCTCTGAATATTAATTGGATTCATGTGTCTAGGATACTTCTTAAACGCTACAACTTTCTGTAGATCCACCATGATCCCTTCACTAGGAATGACATGCACCAAAAAAGTAACAACTCTTAATGAAAACTCACACTTACAAAACTTAGCATTCAAATATTGATCTTTCAAGTTTTGTAAAACAATACGGATATTATCAGCGTGCTCTTCCTCACTCGTAGAGTTCACAAGCATAACATTAATGAACATTGTGATGAATAAATCCAAGAACTGATGGAACACCCAATTCATGAGATCCATAAATATCGGTGGGTCATTAGTCAGACAAAAAGACATAACTAGGAACTCATAATGACTATATCGAGTTTGTAAGGAAGTCTTAGGGATATCCACCTCCCTAACTTTTAGCTGATGATAACCCAACCAAAGATCAATCTTAGAGAAACATCTAGCAAACTAAAGCTAGCCAAACAAATCATCAACCCTCTTCTTCACTAATGGTGATCGATGCACATCTGAAGGGAACAATCCTTCTTACGCACAAAAAATAGGAGTACCCTACGGACATATACTAGAATGGATAAGGCCCTTATCAAGGAGGTCTTTCAATAGTTTCTTAAGCTTCTTCAACTCAGTCAGAGCCATTCTATATGGAGGGATAGAGATACAATGAGTGTTCGAAACTAGGTCAATCCCAAAATCCATCTCTCTATCGAGAGAGATACTAGGAAAATTTTCAGGAAAAAACTCAGGGAATTCATTAACTACGAGAATGGATTGTAAAGAAGGACCCTCCGAGTTAGAATCTTTAACCCAAACCAAATGATAAAGACATCCCTTGGAAATCAACTTTCGGCTATAATATATGATATGAACCTTCCCTTGGGAATTAGAGAATCGTTTTTCCACTCAATAATTAGCTCATTTGGAAATTTAAACATGACCTTATGGGTTCAACAATTTAATGAGGCATAGCACGAGTGCAACCAGTCTATACCCATTATGACATCAAAATTAACTATGTCTAACTTAATCAGATCAACTAGAGTGTCTCTGCCACCAACAAATACCATACAATCCCTATAGACACTTCTAACAACCACAGAGTTACCCAGCGGGGTAGAAATAGAATTAGGATTAGGGTTACACTCAGGACCAAATCCAAAAATACAACCACAAACAGGGTCACATAATAAAAAGTAGACCTCGGATCAAGAAAGCAATACATATTATGAGAAAGGAGTCATAATATACCAGTGATGACATCAGGAGATACCTCAGAGTCTTAGTGGGTAACAGAAGCATACAAGAAATTCCGTCTAGTGATGGTACTAGAAGTAGAAGCAGCACCCTTTGGTACAGGAGTTGATGAAATAGAAACAAGTGTCATCTTTCACCTTAAAGAAACCTTAGAAGGAAAATCCCTATGCAAGTGAAAAATCTGACCATATTTAAAGCACCTATTCCTTCTCTCTTTACAAAACCCATGGTACGCCTGCACGTAAAATCTACAAGGAGGATATGATGGAGCTTATTGAACCAAACTAGCCTGGGATTGGACACGTTGTTCCCTAAACCCACTATCATGTTGAGAACGATGATCAACCAACGTCTTTGGATAAGGAGCACTAGTCGTAGAGTAGGAAACAGAACTCTGCCACTTCTTCTTAGACCTCTTTTCACAATTTCTACGACTCTGCTGCTGACCTCCACCTTGATTAGAAAATGTAAACTTCTTATTCTTTCTTTCCCCTATCTCTGCCTGCTTCTTCTTTTCTTCCTCAAACTGCTTCATATAAACAACCAATCTATAGATGTCCATATCCTTATTCAACAAGGCAACCTTACTCTCTAGAATCAAATCATGGGACAACCCAGAAGCAAATTTCCTTATTTTAGCCCTCATGCTAGACACTAACTCAGGAGCATATCAGGACAACTAATTAAGTTTCAATACATACTCCTTGACCTTTATCCTATATTTCTTTAGATTAAATAACTCTTCTGCTTTTGCCTCCCTAAACTCCCGAGGAAAGAAGCGGTCAAGAAAAGCAATAAAGAAAACTATCCCATAGTGCAGATTCGACATCGTCTCCCCTAGACTATTTCCATTCCTCATACCATTAGTATGCTACATCCTTCAGTTAATAGGCAACGAATTCTACACCCTCTACATTAGAAGCATGCATCATATAGAAGATTTTTTCAATCTTATCAATCAAGTTTTGAGAATATTTCTTAACTTTAGAACCAGTGCACACAGGAGGACTCAACCTCATGAATTGGCCAACTCTAGTGGCATCAAAAAATGTAGTAACAAAAGCACACGCTCAGACTGAGAAGCTACCAACTGAGCCAACATATGAATAGACTGATGAAATTCTACATTCAACACATCAGCCTGGGATCTTGAGAAAGACTATAGGGGATCGGTAGAACTATAAAAGGGCAATCAGGAACTGGACCCCTAGACTAGGTTTGTACCCCATAAGCAAGAAGTGTCCCATTGGCATTGTCCTCGAGTAGGATAGAGGAGTTTCCATAATCCTCATATCTTCTTAGAGGCATGATCTAAAAATCAAACAAACGAGAATTAGAGGATATTTCAAGAGCTTAGACTCTACAACCCTAAATAAGAAAACAAGAAAGGAAAACATTCCTAAATGCCTCATAGCCTCTCCCTTATAAGTGTGGCGCGCTACACGCCCATAAAAGGACTCTACTTGATACGACTTTGTGGACACCCACTTGACCATGAACCTAGGCTCTGATACCACCTTGACATGAATCAAATCAAGGCCTGATCGTGACGGGTATCTCAAGTCCAACAACAATCAGAGACCACTTCCAGAACCTAAATAATAGACCACCTTACACCCATGTTGGATGAATTTTGAACAAATAACCAGATAAGAGAGATTGAAATTAAAGATATTATGATATTTTCATAACAAACAAACCAACAACCAAACCAACCCAATTCCACAGTAGTCCAATAAATCCTCTACGAAACTGAATATTAATAAAGTGTTAGGAATTTCCCCTGACTATAGCCAAAAATAGTATCCAATAGTCTATAGCTCAAAAGAAAAACATAATACTAAAATCAAGACTTCCGAAGTAGAGAAGCTCAACACTTCAAGTTGGCCCTCGATTAATCCACAATCACTGAGCAGAAGAAGTAAAAGTATGGACAAATCCTACATCGCATGGGGATACAACATTTAGAGATGGTTAATAGGTTGAACTCTAGTATGTAACTCAGGGATAAAGATAAAATAATTCCATCAATTCAAGCTAAATCATCCAATGCACATAACCATATGCATATAGACACACACATATAAATATATATATATATATATATATTTATTTTTCTAAGATTGGGAACAAGGTTTAAAATGCACTTTAAAACATTAACCTAGATTGTGTAGCCCAACCATCATAAAATAGTACCCATGGTCTATATGGCCAACTCTCACCCCTAGTTGGGCCCTAGTGCAGGTAGCCGAACAAACAGGAGAATCATCTTATAGGCATATACATGGGGGACTCAAACCTCCCAATATATAATAAGGTGACTTAAGAACCCAATCATGTAATGATTTATGAGGGACTCAAACCTCCCTAATAATGAAATAATAATAATAATAAGGGGGAATCGAACCTCCCTGGTTACTTTTACCCCCGTATCAGGAAATGTAGTTTCCAATGTTGGTTACCCAAACCTCCACTTTTACGACCCAGTTACACAACCCTTATTAGAGTCGAGATAAAACATTTATCACACAATCCCAATTATGAACCACATTGCTCATTAAGGTATATATTGTTGGTATCGTCATACCAACTACACTTGAAAGGTTATAATGTTCCATAACAATTTTCCATTTTCTTAGGGAAAATTCACTCACTTTGTTCATTAATACAAGGTAGGGTATACTGACTCCCTTTGTTTATTAAATCATACCATTATGTTTCAAATACCTCTTTATATCATACAATAGTTCAAGACTAGTTCAATATTATGAATTTCCACCTTTCCCATAACTCAAAACCAATTTCACACTATGGTGTTGGGGTCATAACCACTTTAAAAGCCACAAGTTTGGGAAAATAACAATTCCTTGGTTCCTTAACCATACCCATGCACCTATAAGTTCAAAACCATATTTAAAAGCACGAATAATCATAATAAGCATTCAAAACCCACGACCTTTGTTTTCAAAACCAAAATAATTCCATGTGATTAACACTTTAATAAATATGTTTTTTAACAAATTAAAAATGCAGAAAGAGTCACATTCATGTAATAGTAAAATGTACTGAGAGAAATCACCCTCGAAAGTGCTAATTGACCAACCTCTTGAAAACCCTAAGTGTCCTTGACCTTGAGGAATTTGAGAGTGTTGAGAAGTTACTTTGATATATTTTTGAGTGCTAATGACACCCTAATGAGGTTATAAGACATGGGTTTCAAGTTGGATAAGAGGGAAAATATCTAGAATGCCCTTAACTTAAAAGCTAAAAAAGGGTCATCTTTGACTACGAGTCAACCCTTGACTCGTAGCCACTCCTTACGACTTATCACCACGAGTCATAACCAAGGCAGTACCACTAAGGAACCCTACTCTTTTATCCTTACGAATCAATTACACTACTCATAATAAGACACTATGACTTATAGCGTCCGATCGTAGTCGACACAAAACCCAAATTGGGTGAGTCACAAGGTGATTCATTACCATGGCAGTGAGCTCAAAGATCAAGAAAATTTCCAGGGGACAAGAATCTGGGATGTTTCAGTATTGATCCCATAGGTACTTATGCTCTGCAACAATTTAATTCAAGCATTACTAAAAAGGTTAAACTAGTGCTAATTATAACTTAGAGAGTTTAAGATTCGAAAAGTTAAAAGAAACAATAAATTATACGATAATGTAAAGTGTTGAAGATATTAATGGGGAGAAATCTATGGCCAAGGCACTTTGATCAGTCCTACTAAGCTATATAATCTTGTTGGTTTAGTCAATTATCTTGGTTGTTTATTTACGGGGTTGATAACATAATTAGGAAATGGTCATCCTCTAATATTCTAAAAAATTTATCCCCACAACTACATTATTGAGAGGGTATGTAAGAACTATGAAAATGCATTTATATTTCATCTTGTATGTGTATCTAAGGGAGAATTAGGCATATTCCTATCTCAAACTCAAATCCTAATGTTGATTTATGTAAGTATAGGATACCACTCCATATATCCCACGATCAAATCTAGTGTTCCTCTTTTTGGGCATTCAATAGAAATATAGGTTTATCCTAAGTGTCAGGAAATCATAGGATAGGAATAACTAGGATATATGAAAAACAAACAAGATAATCAACTTAAACAATCTCAATTTAAAGAGGAAGTATTCATGTTCTTGGCCTCAACCCTAGACGAGGATGTTTAGCCACTCATAGTCTTATAATGAATCACAAAAATGAAATTCATATGTAAAAACAAAAATTAAAACAAAGTAAGGATTAATAGACTGAATTTCAGCCTCCTCAAGTGTTTTTCTATTCCAAAAATTCATCCAAGGTTTGTACAACAAGATCCAAGTATCCTATTTATAATATGAGAGAGTATGGGTTTTTTTGTTTCTTTGGTGTGGTACACCCCTATTGTGGTGCGATTAGGGCCACGACACACCCTAATCATTGATGAACATTTTTTATAGCCTCCTAATTTGTGTCTTAGCACATGGAACACCCTTATCTCGGAAGTTTGAGGTCATGGCACGCCCTTGTGCTAAAAAAATCCAGATTTTGCCATCTTTAACTCCTTCTGTTTGCCTTTATGTTTCTCACTTTGTAGGTATCTTTCAAATATTATTTGACCTTGTTATGATTCTGAGGTTTGATCATAACATCTCACATGGTCTCCTATATCATCTAACACCACTAATTAGTGCACACAACACAATATAATTCATCGAGATACACTTGAACAACACATAACTTAAGCTAGTAACACTAGTTTTCTCGTCTAAACTCTATGTGACCAATTTGATTCTTAACATGGTTTGAACACACCTTAAACACATAAACATTTAATTTAACACATAGGTTCTCAATTATATCATTAACAACTTTTTAAGCATGCAAGAAGTCCTCAAAACTAGGCTAAACACATGTAGATTATAATATCTAGGTGCATAAATCCACCTAAGGTCACCACCCTATACTTAAATCTTTGTTCATTAGCAGACAACTATTTACATTAATCCCCATCCAAGAGAGACTCCAACATCATTACTACAAGAAAAACACCCAAGATAGCACTACAATGACTATATTAATAGTATGTTCCAGGGTAAGCATGTCATATACACTTGAAATCTCAGGAACACTACCTCAAAACATCCTAATCTCAACAATTGACTCTACCAAGTTGGAATACTCATGCATATTACTCAATCAAAGAGATCATAAAAGCCACTTAATTATCATCAAACATGCGCCCTCACCACTTAAGATTACCCATTGTCACTCACATATATGTAATTCATCAAAAGAATGGGTATAAGAATCAAATTTGGCTCACTCTCACAAAGAAGCCACATGTAATATAAGATGAATCATAAGCTTTCCCTTAGTGTAGTACTCCATTAATATTAGAATACCAAGGTTCAAGAAAAAGTAAGACTTGAAGGGTTGTAATATAGGCTAAGGGATGTGTAGAAATTATTCTGGCTAGTAACAGTGACTATCTTCCCTAAGAGCTTTAATACATCATAAATAACATTGAACTCCGCTCTAAACAACCAATTTCTCACCACTTCTATTTTCCCACATCTCTTTTGCTTTGCCCCATCCCTTTAATCTAGTTCACATATAGTAAGGAGAGAGTATTATCTATCAACACGTGCTTAAATTTCTTATCAACCCAAATCCCAACCACATTACATAAACCATACCATACCACTAGTTACTATTTTCTTTGGACCTTACATTCACCTCTTTCATTCATAAATTTTAAACTCCTTAACCATATTAAGTTTAAACTAAAGCACTTAAGAACTTTGGTTGAAATTATAGTCATTCAAAAAAGGAAAATAGGCTACATATGAGGCTACTAAAGAATAGGCTAAAGTCTCAACGAGGCTAACTAAGTAGGCTAAAGACTCAACGAGGCTAACTAAGAGCATGCAATAATGGTAAATAAAAGATGGTATGAAACAAAGCTCTTAAAGAAATACCTATATCATCTCTTAAATCCAACAATTTTTATTTTTCTTTGCACACACCAGTCAAGTTCTATACATCAATATGCAATAAGGAATAAAACAAAAGGCCTTACTCAGACATAGAACATGCTCAAATCATGTAGGATCCCTATTGACTCTAAACCAAGCAATAACATGTAATCAAAATTAAGCCAACGTCATTCTAGAGTTATATAATTGAGTCTAGGTGTCTCAAAAGTAGTTATTAAACACTTTCAACATGTTATCGCATTCAAAATTACTTGCATCATATAATCATACATAGAAACTATCCTGAACATCTCACTCATTCCTAATACAAAAATTATTAAATTTACACCTCAAAATAAAAATGGGATACTAGGTTTAAAGGGCTCTCCCTTAAAAAAACAAAAAGAAAAACTAAAGGGTGGGTAAAATGTGCCCTTACTAGACTGGCCCTAAAAAACTAAAAACAAACAAAGAAAAATTCATTTTGTATTTTTTTCAAACGTTGTCCTAATAATAAAAAAGGGTTACTCGGTTCATAGGACGCCCTCAAAAAAGAATTGAAAAGACAAACCAAGGAGTGGGTGAAGTGTGCCCCTACTAGACTGGCCCTAGTAAAACTAAAAACAAAGACAAATATTTTTTGTAATTTTTTCAAATTTCGTCAAAAACTAGAAAATAACAAAAATGAAAATCGTATAGAAACACTTTACCCTAAACAATCGAATGATTTCCCACCCCATACATAAAATCACACTTTATCTCCAAAGTATAAATTAGAAGGACAAATAAAAATACTCCCTAAGGCCTCTAGGCCTAGCTAGTAGCATGTTAAATAGAAACGAGGTAAAGGAACTCCACACTTGATATTTGTCATGTTTCTTAGCTTAAATCCCTAGTACTCAAACTTATTGTCAACCTGTGACTCAAAAAAACCAAAAACAATGGTTATATAAAGAAAAAATAAGAAAATAAAATACCTACCTTAACTTGGATTTCCTCCAAAATAGTTCCTAATTTAATGTGATGGCATGACTCACATCACTACTCTTCTTCCATATTCCTTAAAACTTTTTGTCTAACTAAAAGGGCATTTTTCAATCTTTTAGGACCTATTGAGTGCTTACTCTTAAGGTCTAATCTTTTTCAACACTAGTCGTTTGATACTTCTCTTTCAATTTCTGTGATTCATACAGAATTAGAGGCTTAGGAAACTCTATAAGAAAGGCTAAAGAGGTCAATGAGGGATTGAACTCCTCTACCCTAAACATATCCACATCTATGGTCTGATCATGCAAAAATCCTTATAGTGTTAAGGTGGAGTGAGTGTTTTGGTTTACCTTGAAAACTACCTCTTCATCATTTAGTCTCATTATTAGAGTTCCTTCTCTAACATCAATTAGTGCTCCACCCATTAGCAAGAATGACTATCCCAGTATGATCGGTACGCTGTCATATATATTATAATCAAGCACAATAAGTTCTATATAAATAATGAACTTGCCAACCTTAATGAGGCCATCTTCAATGATTCCTTTAGAAAGTATTCTTTTTAAATCCACCATTTGTATAACCACAGAACTTGGCCTTGGCTTCCCCAAACAAAGCATATGGAGACTAGATAGGGGCATCAAATTTGTGCTTGCCCCCATGTCGCTCAAAACCTGGACAACATCACTTTCACCAATTTTTATAAGAAGGGTAAAACTTCCTGGGTCCTTAAGCTCTTTTGACATCTTTCTCATTACAATTGAACTGGACTCCTAAGTAAGTGCCACCATTTTAATGTTTCCTAGCTTTATCTTATTGGTCACCACATCCTTCTTGTACTTTGCATACATAGGTATACCCTACAAAACATCTAGCAAAAGAAGGTTACGGTGAAGTTCTCAGATTATGTCAAACAACTTCTTAAAGCATGCATCCTCTTTAGCCTTTTTAAATTTTTCAGGGATTGGTGGTGGTGGTTTCTCTTGTACTCGTTAAACTACCTTTGTTTTTTGGTACTTAGACTTTCCCTAATTTTTATCTTATTTGGTTGTTACTTGCATTCCCTCTGTCTATTGTAGAACTAGCTCTACAGGTACCTCATGTTTTTTCTATGGAGGTCTGTCAATCAAGTCTCTACTATTCCTTAAGGTAATTGCCATTACTTGTTTCAGATTCTCTGGGTCACTTGGCAAACCCCCTTAACGTCTTGTATTTTGGGCCTGAGATAACTGCCAAATTGGTGCCTCTAGTTTTATTTGAGCAAGTTGTTGATTTTTTAATCTCTTCAGCCATTTGTTCTTGATTTACCAGGATCTTTTTCAAGGTCTCTTTAATAGTATTGGTCTGCATGTTCTGTCGTTGCTGAAACTTCTAAGTCCGAGCTTGATTATTTTCCTATGAGTATTTGGGATAACTCTACCAGTTCTGGTGGTAGGAATTACCATAATTGAGATTTCCCTTTTATGTATTGCCTACAAAATTAATATACTCCAAATTTTCTCTGTATTAATATGCAAAGTGACCACTAATACCACAAATTTAAAATCAGAATGGTTTTTTCTGAACTATATTTACTTGGGCAGAAGGTTGATTCTCACTCTGCGTACTAAATTATGTAATCATTTGATTAAGAAGGGAAGCCAACTGAGAGGCAAAAGTTGTGACACTATCCACCTCAATCATCCCAAAAAGCTCTTCACTACGCATTTGGACATATCACCCTACCATTTAGGATTCCCTTGAGCAATTTGGTTTAACAATGTGTATAGATCATCATATGTTTTCTCCAAATCCTAACCACATATAATCAAATCAAACAAATTTTTTGTGTTGTGTTCAATAGATATAACAAAAGTATGAGCAATGCCTTATTAGTTTATTAGTGGTTCACGTAATCCTGGAGAAGAGATTTGAATATTTTCCATGTATGATAAAGATTCTCATCAGGATTTTTCTTAAATCTTAGGATCTCACTCCTTAAGATCACAATCTTACCAAAAGGGGAGAATTGGATAAGGAACTTCTTTGTCGGGTCATCCCATGTGTTATAGAGATTGAAGGTTATTCCTTCAACTATTTATTCGCTTCCCTCTATAGTAAGAAAGGAAAAAATGGGCCTCATATAGTTAGTAGAGACATCAGTGGGATTAAAGATGTCACCAATATCTAAAAGTTCTTCAAATGGACCTGTGGATCCTCATGTGACAGGTCTGTAAATTACCCACTTCTATGCAAAGCTACACCATATTCTATTTGAGCTCAAATCTACCCCAGGTTCTAATATATGAATAACAGAGGTAATATTGATTGCGATTGGGATTGACACTTTGCGTACTATCCTGAAAGTTGGTTGTTCATTAACAATGCCTGTAGGATTAACTTCTTCATGTTGAACTTATGGTTTGTGATCGAGAAGTACTACATTTCTTTTTAGATGATGTAAATATCACTGAGGTTCATGATATGGTTCAAACCAAATTCCTTTGCCTTGCCAACTTACTTGAGATTTAGATCTGTTCCTGTAATTTTAGAAGCTAAAATAAAGTTGTTTAGCAGTTATAAAAAATAGAAAAACTAAAAATATCAAGTGTATATAGTTGTGCAAGAAGTAAAGTGACATGACCCGAACCAAGGCCTTTTCGTAATGGGCATCCCAAGTCCAACCAAGACCGAGGATCACCCCCATTACCCAACCTAACCTCCAAATACGCATAACTTAAGTCAGATGAATTTTTAGTGTATAACAAGATAACATTTATTACAATTCCTAACTATGGGATAGGTCTATAACCGCGACAAACCCAAGCAAGTCCAACCATACAATACCAACCAACAACCATAACAAAATAAATATAAAAACTAAGTTCCTATCTATAACATAACATAAGAGGATGGAACAATAACAAATTCAATCCAACGGTATCAACCCCAATACCAATGACAATGCTAAGGCTGACACCAATAACGAGACTTCCCATTCAACCCATAGTAGTTCCACAAAGCCTCTAACCAAAAGAAAAACAATATCCGATTGGGACATGTCCCCACCCATAGCCGAAACTAATATCCATAAAATAACTAAAGTATGTAAATACATCCATGATATAAGATGGACCTTTCTAGAATATGGAATATCACTACTTCAATCCAATAGCTGATAAAAAATTCAATCACTAAGCAGGAAGAGTAAAATGGTTGATTCCTGCATCGTGTGGAGATATAGCCGCCCAAAGTCGGGTTAACAGTTGAACGATAGCATGAACTCCGGATAAAGATAAAGTAATTCCATCTAGTAAAACAAACTAAACCAACCATATGCATACAAACCATACATATATATATATATAACCATGTCGGGAAAGGAAACCGACTGTAGCATGCATATAAAACCATTAACCTGGGTATATATAGCTTAACCATCCTAGAATAACCCTCGGACCATATGGGTCCAGTGTAACCCCCTGAATGGGCCTCGATGCATGTAGCCATATGAATCGAAGATACCATAAGAGTAGGGGATTCCAAACTACCTTTTTCTTTCAATGATATATATGTACAGTGTACTTAGAGGATTCCCACGTACCTTATAGTATCATATATTATCTCTATGACCAACCCTTATGTTGGAAAACATGAGTTTCCAATATTCTTCCATTAGACTTGCACCTTCACGGTTAGCTATCACACCCAGCCATTATTGTACAATTAAAAACATTACAATCCAACCAAACCATTAAACCATTATAATTAACCAAGGCTATAAGTATTGCTATCGTCATACTGACTATAACTTGCATGCAATGTCCTTATCCAACCTTTTTATGTAAAAGGATTCCCATGTACCCATAGATTACACTATCAAGTTAACTTGGGGAAATCTCGTGTACCCCACAAGTGTTCCATTATTATGTTTGCTTGGGGGAACCCAATGATCCCCACAAGTTGTGCATTAACATGTTTACTTGGGGGATTCCCTTGTACCCCACAAGAAAGTTTAATTAACCCTAACAATGACCACCATACCTTACCATTTAACCATTCTAAACCATTTAAATCACTTATGCCATTTAGAGTTTCATTACCAAATCATACTATGCAACAATTCCATTCAAAGTCCAATAATATAGTAAAAGCATTACCAAAGGCATTTTATCAAACATGTTGCGGGCATAGTGTTTTAAAAACCATTTCCAATTAACCATTCCCATGCAACCAATTAGCCAAATCACCGTTAAAGCATGTAAATACATAATTAAGACATTGGAAAATCATAACCAAGTATTTAATACCAAAACCCTAACATATATTTGAAAACCCCAAAACTATACAATAATCATGCCATAAAAATATTGTATAAAACATGCCTTTAGTTGGAAATAACTATGAGATAGGATTACATACCTTAGAATACAAAGTTGATAGAGAGAAATCACCCATAAAAGCCCAAAACTGGTCCTCTATATGAAACCCTAGCATTCATTTACCCAAGAGACTAAGAGAGAAGTAGAGAGAGTTTCTAAGTGTATATGATTAGAATAATAAGGTAAATGATGTCCCAATAGTGATATAAGTCATGGTGCCAAAAGTGGTTAAGTAGGACAATGTCCAGATTAACCCCCACTTAAATTGCTTACAATTCTCATTAGATGGTACGACTACCCCATACCAGTCGTACCCTCCAGCACGAGTGGTACCTACTACACGTACCTTAGGCCTCCACCTTGAACCCAACATTGTCCAGCATACCACTTACCCAAACCAAGTCGTACCCATCCATAGGACCAGTACCCTTATCTGGTATCCCTGGCAAAATAGAGCCAAATGAAGTTTTAACACTATCTACTATATGATTCATTGGTATGAATCGTACCCTAACTGATGGCTCATGGTGATCCGCTCATACTTAGATCCAAGTTAGTTACTAAGTCACAGATTAAGTAAAGAAAAACTTAAACCATATGACCTATCACCAACTATACAACTCGTACCCTCGTAGTCGTACCTATTCCATAAACCAATCTAACCCACCAACCAAAATAGGTTAGAATATGACCAAGAGCATACCAACCACGACCCATCATACGACTGGTACCCACAAGTCGTATGATGCCCAAAATCCAAAAATCCAATAAATATTCTATGGTTCCAAACCCAGGGTGTTTTAGTCTCCGCTACTAGGATCATTCATCCCCGAATGACAGAAAATGTAGGTTAAACACAAGTATGATTCATTTGCATTATCAAATATCAATCCAACTTTTAACCAAGTTAGAAAACCAAGATATGATTAAGAACACATACCTTCTGTATGAATATCTGGAGCAGAGAATAAATACTGATATTTGGACTTCATGTCGACTTTTTCTTACCATGTAGCCTCTTCTACCGTGTGGTTCTACCATTAAACCTTAACCAAGGCCACATTTTTGTTTATAACCGATGAACCTACCGATCTAATTTCTCAATCGGGACCTCTTTATAAGACAGAAAATTCGAGATACACATTATTTCCAAAGAAACCATCAAAGAAGGATCACCAAGACACATCCTAAACATAGACACATGAAATACCAGATGAATGAAGCTCAAACTCAAAAGCAACTCTAATTCATATGCCACATTACAAATCCTTCGCAAAACTGCATAAGGACCAACATACCAGGGACTGAGCTTCTTTTTTTTACAAAACTATATCACTCCCTTCATGGACTTTTTGTTTAGGAACACTTTATCCCTAACCTCAAACTCCAAGTCTCTATTCCTTACATCCGCATAGGACGTTTGGAGACTTTGGGAAGCCTTGAGCCTATCCCAAATCACCATCACCTTTCCATATCCTGATAAATGAAATACAAACTGAACATATCCCTTTCATCAAGCTCAAACCACCAAATAGGAGATCTATACCTCCTACCATACAATGCCTCAAAAAGGGCCATCCCAATGCTAGAATAATAGATATTGTTGTAAGCAAACTCTACCAAAAGGTAGATGCTCAACCCAATTTCCACCATAATAAATCAAAAACGCACGAAGCATTTCCTCCAAGGTTTGAATTGTCCTCTCTTCTTGCCCATCTTTCTACGGATGAAAAGCTATACTCAGACTAACTTTAGTACCTAACCTTTTCTAAAATAACCGCCAAAGTTTATCAAAAATTGTGTACCATGATCAGAGATAATCGAAACATGTACCTCATGCAACTTTATAATCTCATGAAGATACAATTGCGCAAAGTCCTCAGCTGAAAAGTTAGTCCACACTAGCAAGAAGTGAGCAGACTTTTTCCTCCTATCTATGATGACCCAAACCAAATCAAATTGGTTTTGAGACTGAGGAGTACCAATAACAAAATCCAAATTGATTACCTCTCATTTCCATTAAGGCAACTCAATTTTCTGATACAACCCTCTTGGCCTTATGTGCACAACTTTAACTTATTGACACACCATATAATTGGACACAAAATTAGTCACATCCCTCTTCATACGATTCCACCAACACATATCCTTGACATCATGATACATTTTTGCTAATCCGAGATGAACAACATAGCGCGATTCATGTGCCTCAAAAAAATCCTCTGTCTCAAACCATCAATGTCCTGAACACATAGCCTCCCTTGGTACCCCAAGGTACCATAACCACCGATCTCAAATACCATCACCATTTTACCACCAATATCACTCTTGATTTCTATCAAGATAGGATCTAGCATTTGTTTCTCCTTAATTTCTCCACCAAGAGATGACTGAACCACTTCATGTACCATTACACCACCTTTCTTGGTGTCCAAGAAGCAAACTCCAATATTGTCCAAGCGATGAATATCCTTTACCAATTCCCATTTTTCTTTATCCACATGAGCTAAACTCCCTATGGACAACCTGCTAATAGCATCAGCAACCATATTCGATTTACCTGGGTGGTAGTGAAGACTCATATCATAGTCCTTGAGAAGCTCCAACCATTTTTTTTGCCAGAGATTTAACGTCTTCTAAGTGAACACAAACTGTAGACTTTTTTTATCAGAAAAGATAGCCACATGCACTCTATACAAATAATGCCGCCAGTTTTTTAAAGCAAAAACCACCGCTAAAAGCTCCAAATCATGAGTAGTATAATTCCTCTTATGTACGTTCAACTATCGAGAAGCATAGGCAATCACCTTCCCTTGTTGCATAAAAACACAACCAAGTCCCACTCAAGATGCATCACAATAAACCACAAACCCCTCATTTCTATAATGTAAGGTCAAAACTAGAGCCAAAATTAGTTTATCCTTAAGCTTCTAAAACTCTCCTCACAAGTATCTGACAAAGAAAACATCACCTTCTTTTGAGTCAACATAGTCAATGGGACAGCTATCATCGGGAAACTTTCCATGAACCACCTATAATACCCAGCCAAACCCAAGAAGCTCTGAATGTTGATTGGATTCATGGATCTTAGCTATCTTTTAACCACAACCACCTTTAATAGATCCATCATGATTCCCTCACTAGAAATAATATGACCAAGAAAAGTTACAATGTTCAACCAAAACTCACACTTGTAGAATTTGGCATAGAACTGTTGCTCTTTTAAGGTTTGCAACACCACACAGAGGTGATTAGCATGATTCACCTCACTTTTAGAATACGCCAAGATGTCATTAGTGAACATAATGATAAAAATATCTAGAAACTACCTGGAATCTTGTTCATCAAGTCCATAAATGTCGCTAGGTCATTGGTCAAACCGAATTACATAACCAAGAACTCAAAGTTCCCATATCGAGTACGAAAAGTCACTTCTTAGGGATATCTGTCTTCCTAATCTCAAGATGATGATACCTCGACTGAAGATCTATCTTAGAAAAGAATTTGGCACCTTGCAACTGATCAAACAAGTCATTTATTCTTTGAAGAGGATACTTGTTCTTAACTGTCACCTTATTCAACTGTCGATAGTCAATGAATATTCGAAGGAAACCATCCATCTTATGAACAAATAATATTGGTGGACCTCCAAAGGGAACCATATTTCTTATGCATGAATAATACCTATGCACCCCAAGGTGACACACTAGGACAGATAAAATCCTTATCTAAAAGATCTTTAAGATTCTCCTTGAGTTCCCTTAACTCAGCCAGATCCATTCTAAATGGAGGAATAGATATTGGACGAGTGTCTAAAACCAAATAAATACCAAACTAAATCTCCCTATCTTGAGGAACACCAGGAAGATCATCCAAAAAGACCTCAGGAAACTCATTTACCACCGAAACAGAATGTAATGAAGGACCTTCTGAGTTAGAATCTTTAATCAGGACCAAATGATAGAGATAACCTTTTGAGATTATTCTTCGAGCTCTAAGATAAGGAATAAACCTCCCCCTAGGAACCAGGGAACCACTCTCCCACTTAATAACCAATTCACCAGGGAACCTAAAGACAACCTTACATGTCTAACAATCTAAGAATGCATAAAAAGTGTAACCAATCCATCCCTAGAATTATATCAAGTTCAAAAAAATCCACCAAAGTCTGCTTACTACTAATAGATACCATACACAACTATAGACCCTTTTAGCAATCACTAAGTTGCCTACCAAGGTAGAAATAGAAAAATAATTGGAAATAACCTCGAGATATAAACCAAAATACATAACAACAAATGTGGTCACATTATAGAGAGTGGACCCTAGATCAAGTAAACAATATACGTCACGAGAAAAGAGTTGTAACATATAAGGCATAACATTAGGTGATGCCTCATATTCCTCCCAAGTAGAAAGAGCATATAACCTATTCCGACCAGTGCTGGTACCGAAAACAGAAAAAAGATGCAGAAGCAGTACCCTTTGGTGAAGGAGCAGAAGATGAAGAAATTGAAGCTTTACTAGCTCCCGAGGCACCCATACCAACAAAATAGTATCTAATCATATAGCCTGGATGACCATATTTGAAACACCTGTCCCTCCCCTCATCATAAAAACCTTTTTGCAACCTACCACAGAACCAACAATAAGGGCATGTTGAGGCAGACTAAGCCTTTTTTCCTGAGAATAGGAACCCTATGCCCCGAAATTATTGTCACCCTAGTGATGCCTATAACTTTTCTATTTAAGGTAAGGAGCACTAGTTGTAGTAAAAGAACCATAACTCCCCCACTTTTCTTTAGACACTTACCACCATCCCGACCACCATGTTGTTGCCCGCCACCCTATTCTAATGACCTGAACCTCTTACCCTGATATTTCCCAAATTCAACCTGCTTCCTATTTTTCTCCTCCACCTATTACATATGAACCACCAGCCTAGAAATATCCATATACTTTATCAGTAATGCAGTCTTACTTTTAAGGATCAAATCTAGAGGTAGTCCAAAAGTGAACTTTCTCATCCTTGCCCTTATATCAGACACCAATTATGGAGCATACCTTGATAGCTGATGAAACTTCAAGGCATATTCCTTAACATACCTTTTCCTTTATTTCAGCTTGATAAATTCCTCTTCCTTCACTTTCCTCAACTCCTAAGGAAAGAAGCAATCCAGAAAAGCATTAGAGAAAGTCTCCCATAAAGTTGACTCCTCAACATCACCTCTCGCCCTATCCCACTCCTCATACCATTGGTACACCATATTTTTATGCTAATAAGCAGCAAAATTCACCTATTCCATATTTGTAGCCTACATCACCCAAAAGATTTTCACCATCTCATCCAAGAAACCCTAAGGATCCTCGTTCACCTTCACACTAATAAAAGTAGAAGGGTGCATCTTCATAAACTTGTCAATCTTTGTGGTCTCTGCAAATGAAACACCAGATACACCTTTCTCAGCCTGAGCAGTAACCAGCTAAGCAAAAACATTGATCGATTAAAGAAATTCCACATTCATCACATTACCTGAGAAGGACTAGTAGAAATATTAATCGATTGAAGAAATTCCATATTCATCATATTATCCTGAAAAGAACTAGTAAGAACCGGTTGAACTCCAGAAATATCAGGGAATGGACCCACAGACCTAGTATAGATCCCATGAGTAGACTGTATCACTTCACCATCATCCTCAGTTAGGAAAAAAGAGTTACCTTGCATCTTAGATCATTAAGGAATGATCTGAAAAGCAAACAAACCAGGATTAGAGAAGATTCTCGGACTTAGACTCTAAGCTTAAAAATAGAATAACAAGAAAGTAAAATGTTTCTAAATGCCTTCTAGCCTCTCTCTTATTAGTGTAGCGTGCTACATACCCTAAAAAGAGACTCTACTCGACACTGTTTTCTGGACTCCCATCTGACCATGAACCTAAAGCTCTGATACCAACTTGATATGAACCGAACCAAAGCTTTGTCATAATTGGTATCCCAAGACCAACCAGGACTGGGGACCACTCTCGTTACCTAACCCAATCTCCAAATATGCATACTTTGAGTCAGATAAAGTCTAACTGTATATCAAGATATCATTTACTATGATTCATGTATCTAGGGTAGGTCAATAACTGCGACCAACCCAAGCAAGTCCAACCATCCAATACCAATAAACAATCATAACCAAACCAATATAGAAACCATGTTCCTATCCAAACTATAACATAAAAGGATGAAACAATCATACATTTAGTCCAAAAGTATTAGCCCTAATACTAATTACAATACTAAGGATAACATCGATATCGACATCACCCATTCAAACCCATAGTATTTCCATAAAGTCTCTACCCAAAAGAAAAATAATATCTTATTGGGATATGCCCCCAACTATAGAAAAAACCAATATCCATAAGATAACCAGAGTATGTAAAGATATCCAGGATGTAAAATGGAGCATTCTATAATATGGAAGCTCACCACTAAAATCCAATAGATGATCCCAAATCCTATCACTAAGTAGGAAGAGTACAATGGTCAGTTCCTACATCGTGTGGGGATACATCCACTGGAATATGGGTTAGCGGGTGAAAACTAGCATCAACTTAGGATTAGTATAAGGTAATGCAATCCAGTAAAATAAAGTAAACCAACCATATGCATACAAACCATACATATATATATATAACCATGCCGGGAAAGGGAACCAGATTTAGCGTGCATTTAAAACCCTTAACCTGGGTATGTGTAGCTTAACCATCCTGGAACTACCCATGGGTTATATGGGTCCAGTGTAACCCACTGAACAAGCCCCGATGCGTGTAGCTGCATGAACTAGAGATACTATAAGAAAAAAGGATTCCCAAATACCCTTTACTCTCCATGATATATATGTATAGTGTACTTAAAGGATTCCCACATACCTTAGAGTATCATATATAGTTGCTATGACCAACCCTCATATCAGCAAACATGAGATTTTAGTGTCCATCAATTAGACTCGTACCTTTATGGCGAGCTATCATATCCCACCATTATTGCCTAATTAAAAGCATTACCATACAACCAAACTATTAATCCATTATTATTAACCAAGTCTATAAGCAGTGCTATTGTCATACCAACTATAGCTTGGAAGCAATGTCCTTAGAAAATATTTATATGTAAAGGGATTCCCTGTACCCATAGATTAAACTATCAAGTTAACTTTGGGAAATCCTGTGTACCCCAAAAGAGTTCCATTATTATGTTTTCTTAGGAGAATTCTTTATACTCCACAAGTCATTCATTAATATGTTTACATGGGGGATTTCATTGTGCCACCCAAAGAAGTTTAATTAACCATTACCATAACCACCATACCTTACTATTTAATCAGTCCAAACTATTTAATGAATTTATGCCATTTAGGGTTCCATTGCAAAACCATAAAATGCAATAGTTCCATTAAAAGTCCAATAATATAGTAAAATTATTACCAATGGCATTTTATCAAACATGTTGGGGGCATAGTTTTTCCAAAACTAATTCTAATTACCAATTAACTATTCCTATGAAACCAATTGTCCAAACTGTCATTAAAGCATGTATATACATAATTAAAACATGGGAAAACAATAACCAAGCATTTAATACTAAAACCCTAACATATATTTGAAAACCCCAAAACCATACAATATTAATGCCATGAAAACGTTGTATAAAACATGTTTTTAGTTTGATATAACAATGAAGGATGAGTACATGTCTTAGATCACGAAGATAATGGAGAAAAAACACTCGTACACGCCCCAAATTGATCCTCTTGATTAAACCCTAACCTTCTTTTACCCAAGAGCCTTAGAGAGAATTAAAGAGAGTTTCTAAGTGTTTAAGATTAGAATAAAAGGATAAATGATGTCCTAAAAGTGATATAAGTCGTGGTTCCTTAAGTGGTTAAGTGGGGAAATGTCCAGATTATCCCCTACTTAAAGTGCTTACAATTCTCGTCAAATGGTATGACTAACCCATACCAGTCGTACCCTTCAATACTAGTGGTGCCCACTACTCGTACCCTAGGCCTACTCCTTGGATCCAATATTGTCAAGCATACAACTTACCCAAACTAAGTCATACCCAACCATACAACCAGTACCCATAACCCATATCCCTGGAAAAATAGAACCAAAAAAGTTTTAACACTTTCTACAGTACGAGTCAATGGTACGACTCATACCATAACTTATAGCTCATGGTGAGACACTTATACTAAGATCCAATTTAAGTGACTAAGTCTTAGATTAAATAAAGGGAAAACCCAAACCATATAACCCATCACCAACCACACGACTCGTACCCTCCAAGTCGTACCTATTCTAGAAACCAATCTAATTGATGAGTAGCAAAATTACAAATCATTTGCACTTAACATTCATGCACACTCCTATTATTTAAATGTAAAAGTAAGACAAATTTGGGGTTAAATGTATTAATTCCCATATTTTGCAGGCGTATAAGTGTTGAGAAAAAAAATGCAAACTTGAGCTAAAAATAATCAAAAAGGGAATTGGAGTGCAAGATCCGAACAAGTTGATATAGGATAAGGATCTAGACCTCAGTCATCGCAATTGCGGGGCTGAGTCAAGCTAGTTAACCAACTGCGATCACGATGGACTAACCGCAATCATGGTGAGTGTGATCGCAACCAATCTTATGTGATCGCGTGAGGGCAGAAAATGGCCCAAAGGCAGAAACATTATTTTGACCAACCAACTCCAAATCCTATTTAAAGCTTAAAACTATTTCATTCATGGAACAATATTTAATCTTCCTCAATAATTTTTAGGTTTAGCTTTGGTAGTTGATAACCTCCATTTTTGGAGAAGAAAATATTATATAAGTTTTGGGTGAAGAATATAATGGAGACTTCCTAAGTGGAAGATTAGCTCACTTTTGTTGATTTATGAGAGTGCCAAGTTTGAAGTAACATTTTCTTAAGCTTCAATAAATCATTAAATGGAAATTATGGGCATATTTATGCTTATTTATCTTATGTATAGCTAGATATCCTACTTGGGGTTATGTGTTAATAGGGGTTAAAGTGTGTGTAGGTTGTTATTGATTATCTTTTATTTAGTAGTTTATCTTTATGGGTTTTATCATTGTTATGCTAACTTGCTTGGGATTTGATGGGTGAAATCACAAAATACCCACATGTGTATGATGAGTGAAAGCTCCATGCTCTAGAAAACCCAAAGCCATCTTTGAAAGAAGGGTTTTGAGTGAATTTTAGGAATCCATATCATCCTCAAAAGAGGGATGTGAAGACCAAAGCAATCATAGACAATTGCGTGCGTAGTTTGCTAAATTTTCACTATCTTAGACATAAGGGTGAACGTGAGGTTAACTATACCATGGGTATCATCCTAGAAATAAGGATGCCTAGATTGAGGTTATGGTTACTAATTGTTGAACACACCTATTCAGTATTCAAAAGAATCAATAGGTGAAAGTTTGATGTTTTGTTGAAAGACTAGCATCAAAATCCATAAACAAACCTACCCATATTTGGTTTGCTAAATTAATGTTTATTGATAACACGCACATATCACTTCTTTAGTAATGCATAATCCCAAGATCCGTGTATAATTGTTAAAATTCTAATAATTCATAGCCCCAATTTTATAATAGAAAAAAACAAAAAGAAATATTAGTGTAGATACCTATCTCCCCCATTTTTACCTTCTTGTAACATTTTTTTTTATTTAACTTGTATCTATTATTTTGAAGTGACTTAATTGCCACTCACATTGTTCCTCATGGATTCGACCCCGACTCTAAAGTTGGGTAAATATACTGATGACGACCGTCTTGCACTTAAATTGATGTGTAATTTAGCGTATCAAAAATGGCATTGTTTCCGGGGAACAATTTGGTGTATTGAGTTAGTTTGGAATTTTAACTTACTTTCTTAAATTCAAACTTGTAAATATTTTTTTGTTATTTTCTTTTGTTTCTTTTGTTAGGTAGATTTTTAGTTTTGTTTAGTTGTTACTATGGTATCTTTGGATAAATATGATTTTGGTAGTTGGAAATCCTATCATGATGATCCATGTTCATATTGTGACGGACCCCACTTTCTGCGAGAGATGTGTGCACCATCTCGACCCTATTAGGAGCATGATTTTTCCTTATACGATGGTCTTGATGTACATCAGAGCCATTGTCCAAATGTCCTCTCTACCCATTATGCTAACCGGGTTTTTATTTCTTCTTATGATTTTAATAGGTATTATTAGAAGAAAAGCAAAGAACAAAGCACGAGAAATAGTGGCATTGAAGAAATGCTTCAACATATATTGGAGTTGACAACAACGATGGAGAAGGAAGCCACTCCTATACTCAAGGCATTTGGAGAGTAAATCAAGAAATAGAAGACATGGGCATGGAAATAAATCCTTCAAACACCACAACCATGCCCATTCTTCTTAATAAGCTTGACATTGAAAAATTCTTGATGATTTTCCAACCAACCATATCATCAATAGAGAAAGATGTCAAAATAAAGAAAATGGTTCTATAGTCGGAAGAAGAATTTAAGTAAAATTCTTGTAAAGACTCTAGCCCATTTCGGGGTGAGAGTGCTAAGATGGATGAAATTCCAGAATTAAGGGAAGGACCCCATTCTAACCATTTTTCAACATTATGCTTGGTGGATTTGACTAAAGTCTATCTACCTGAGCAAATGATGAATTTTGGGGAGAAGGAACTCTATACCTATATTTTGGAGTTTTATATTCCAAATGATCATGCGGGATCCCCACACTTGAAGGACAAGGACCACAATATTTGATATTCAACTAGTGGCCTATTACCACCTTTACCCTAGGAGCCTAATCGAAAGATTAGTGTTAAGTTGGGTAAAAGGTTCAAGTCTTAAAAGTGGTATGATAAAAAATATTTCTTCATGCTCTTGCATATGCCAAATGTATCTAAAAGATTTAGCGATAAAATATTGGGCAGGGAAATTCAAATCCTCAAAGTGGAGACACAAATGAGGATTAAAAAAGTGTTGTGTCGCTACGATAAATAAGGCACTTAATAGGAGGAAACCCATCATATTTATATTTTTATTTATATGTGTATGGAATAATTCACATAATTTTGATGTTTTATAGGTGCTTTGGACAGGTTGGAAGCTAAAAATACGGGATAACCAAGTTTAGAAGTGTGGTAGCCATGCAGAAAAATAGGGTAAAACAGAGGAGAAGATGACCTCTATTACCGTAATTGTAGGTTTAGGTCCACGATCGTGGTAACTCGATTGCACCTACTAATCCGCAATTGTGCCTCTGTGTCCAGCCTTCCACATGGCTATTAATGCAATTTAAGGGAGTCCTTTTACCCTCATTATGCTTTTTGGGTTGTGTAAAGAGGTCACTATAAGTCCTTTAATTGGGGGCATGGCCCTATCCTTGTGTGTATTCATTATTTTACAATACTTGAAATTAGTTCACACGAAGAACAAAAAATTTTTAAATTGATTATTTTCATTTTTAGTTCTCTTTTATTTTTAATAAAGATGGTGGACGAGCCTTTCCCTATAATGGATAGAGTGACGACATTCGTAAGAGAAGCTCTTCATGATAGATTTTTGAGCAAAGAATGTAGGGAAAGTCTGAGTACCCATGGTATTATGGAATTGGGAATGCACTTATACCATGGGTGAAGTGTGAGTATCCATATAGACGATTTACCTATATGGAGCCACAATATGAGACCAAGGCTTGGGTTGTTGCCATGGTTAGAAAATTATGCATGGTGTAAATGCAAATAAAACATCCCCCTCCATCAAAAAAATTTTAAAAATCAAGGCCATAGACTTGAGCGATATTGTAACAATTCTTTTCTTTTTTTGTGACTCCAAATTTTTGACTTATGAAAACTGGTAGATACTCTATTTGTCTCTAGCGGTAGAGGCAATTGAGCTTCCTTCGCAAGTGAGCATGCCATGTATGGTGAGCTATTTTTCTAAACCAATGTGTACTTATACCATCTATATCCTTCTCTATTAGTCTCTCAAGGCTAATTTTGATTGTACTTGGTTGGGGAGATGATCTTAGGCCATCTTTACAACTTTGGAAGTCCTATGTAGCCTAAAAAGACTACCATTGCATAGATGTTATCTTTTGTCACTCACTTTTAGCCTTTGTACCTTTCTTTGGCAAACACATTGCATGTCGTAAGACTTTCTCTTATCCTTGTTTTGAATCCTATCCTCCTTGACTTAATAGTGCAAATAGAGGCTAAAAGCCTATGTTAGGGGTGGTGAAGTTTGGAAGAGGTAACTTTGGGCCATGAAGTTTTAAGTGAGTGCCTAAGAGCTTAATCATTGAAAACATGTGTAGAACAATAAGAAAGGATCCAACAAAGGGAAGAAAAACATGAAGTGTGCAAGAAAATGAAATGAAAAGAAAATGGGTGCACCAACGAAATAAAAGGAGGCACATGTGTAAAGAGTGAAAACAAAAAAAGTGGCTCATGATCAAAAAAATGGATAAAATAGTGTGATGTAGATGTTCAAGGAGGGTAAAGCATTGATGTTCCTAAATGATTTCCTTCCCTACTCCAAAACCTTCATTACAATCTCAAAAATCTCATCGTGATCTTTAATCTATTGTATTCATTATAGTAGCGATGGAACATAGGGGTAAGCCTATGGCATGGTACTTGTTAACATTAGGAGTTAGTGAGAGAGATATATTTTTGCACTTATATTCCTTGTTACATATTTTCTAACTTGGTGTGTGGAATTTTCTTTCTTATGAGAAGGCATGTAAACAAGTCGAGGTGGGTGATTTTGTCATCTCCTGAAAAATGATGCAAAAAAAGTATAATGTGGTTTAGTTCAAATAGGAGTCATTTCTAGAGTATTTGTGATTATTGCATGATTTCTCTTTGAAGTCTTTTACATCCTTAGATATTGCATTTTAGGTTGAGGGGTGTCGGTAGAATAGTTTTGCCCATGTTTGATGATCTACTTGTTGTAGTAACTAAGTTTGAAGTCATTGTGATCATTTGGTCATCTACATGGGCATAAAATATGCGTTGTCTTATGATGAAGGGTAGTGTTGCTTAAGGACAAACAAAGATTTAAGTTGGGGGTGTTGATGATTGGTGAAATTACCACTCATTTGCACTTAACATTCATGCACACCCTTATGATTTGAATGTAAAAGTGAGACACATTTGGGGTTAAATGTAGTAATTCCCATATTTTTCACGTGTGCAAGTGTTGAAAAGAAAATAAAGAAAACTTGAGCAGAAAAGGATCAAAAAGGGAATTGAAGTGCAAGAGCTGGACGAGCTGATGTAGGATCAGGATCTAGCTCTCAGTTATAGCGATCACGGGCGTTATCTCGAGATCATGCCAAGTCAAGCTAGTCAACCAACTTCAATCGTGATAGACTAACCGTGATCACGGTAAGTGTGATCCCGACCAATCTTTCGTGATTACGTGAGGGCGGAAAATGGCCCAAGGGCAGAAACATCATTTTGACCAGCCAAATCCAAATCCTATTTAAAGTTCAAAACCCTTTCATTCAAGGGATGATATTCCATCTTCCCCACTAATTTTAAGGTTTAGCTTTGGTAGTTTATAAGCCTCCATTTTAGGAGAAAAAATATTGTATAATTTTTGGGTGAAGAATATATTAGAGACTTCTAAGTGGAAGATTAGATCACTTTCATTTTTTATTTGTGGTAGTGCCAAGTTTGATGTAACATCCGTTTAAGGTTTAATAAATCATTTCAATGGATATTATGTATATATCTAAGCTTATTTATTTTATATGAAGCTAGATCTCCCTCTTGGGATTATGTGTGAATAGTGGTTAAACCTTGTGTGGATTGTTATTGATTAGCTTCTATTTAGTATTTCATGTTTATGGGTTTTATCATTGTCATGCTAACTAGGTTGGTATTTTATTGGTAAAAGCTCCAAATACCAACATGGGTATGATGAGTGAAAGCTCCATTCCCTAGAAAACCTGAAGCCATCTTCAAAACAAGGGCTTTGTATGATGTTTAGGAATCCATATCATCCTTGAAAGAGAGATGTAGATACCAAAATAAAGATGGACACTTGTGTGTGTAGTTTGCTAAATTTTCACTATCTTAGACATAAGGGTGAATGTGAGGTTGACTATACCATGGGTATCATCCTTGAAATAGTCAACCTCACATTCACCCTTATATACATGATAGTAAAAATTTAGCAAAATACACACATAATTGTCTATCATTGCTTTGGTCTCCACATACATCTTTTGAGGATGATATGGATCCCTAAACTTCATCCAAAACCCTTCTTTCGAAGATGGCTTTGGCTTTTCTAGAGCATGGAGCTTTCACTCATCATACCCATGTGGGTATTTGGGGCTTTCACCCATAAAATCCCAACAAAGTTAGCATGACAATTATAAAACCCATAAACATGAACTACTAAATAGAAACTAATCAATAACAACCCACGAAAACTTTAACCCCTTTTCACACATAACCCCAAGAGGAAGATCTAGATACACATAAGTTAAATAAGCATAGATATACCCATAATATCCATTGAAATGATTATTGAAGCTTAAGAGAATGTTACTTCAAACGTGGCATTCCCACAAATCAACAATGGAAGTGAGCTAATCTTACACTTAGAAGTCTCCAATATATTCTTCACCCAAAAATTATACAATATTTTCTTCTCCAAAAATGGAGGCTTATCAACTACTAAAGCTAAACCTAAAAATAATTGGGGAAGATGGAATATCATCCCTTGAATGAAATGGTTCAGAGCTTTAAATGGGATTTGGAGTTGGCTAGTCAAAATGATATTTCTACCCTTGGTCCATCTTTTGCCCTCACGTAATGGTGGAAGATTTATCGCGATCGCACTCACCATGATCGCGGTTAGTCTATCAAGATCATAGTTGGTTGACTAGCTTGACTCAATGCGATCACGGGCTACCGCTCGTGATTCCTTTAACTGAGGGCTAGATCCTGATCCTGCATCAGCTTTTCCATCTTTTGCACTTCAATTCCCTTTTTGATCATTTTTAGCTCAAGTTTTTTTTTCTTTGCAGAACTTGTACACCTTTAAAATATGGGAATTATTGCATTTAACCCCAAATGTGTCTCACTTTTACATTCAAATCATAGTAGTATGGATGAATGTTAAGTGCAAATGAGTGGTAATTTCACCACTCATCATTAAGCCACCAACAATTACTGGTTAGATTATGACCAAGAGAATACCAACCATACCCCATCATACGATTGGTTCCCACAAGTCGTATGATGTCTAGAATCTAGAAATCCAAGAAATTTTCTATGGTTCCAAAGCCAGGGTGTTTCATAAAGTAGCCTTTAAAACCCAAGTCAAATAGGGACATGTTCTCAACAACAATATAATTCTAGAGTTACTAAAATACTAAACAAGTGCTAATTTTAACCAAGAGATTTTAAGATTTATAAACTTAAAAGAAATAGTAAACAATACAATAATGTAAAGTATTGGAGACAGTAATAGGGAGAAATCCAAAGTCAAGGCACTTTGAAAACTCCTACTAAAATATACAAGCGTGTTAGTTAAGTTAATTATCTTGATTGTTGATTCACGGGGTTGATAACATTATTAGGGAACGGCCATCCTCTTATTGTCTATCTAACTAAGCCCGCAACTACATCATTGAGCGGGGATGTGAGAACTAAGTTAAACACATTTATATTACATCCCTTTCATGAACTAAATGGGGAAAATTAGGTACTGTCCTATCCTAACTGCAAATCCTAACATTGATTTTTTTGAGTATAGGATCCTACTCCATATATCCCATGATGTAATCTATTGTTCCTCTTTTCAGGCTTACAATAGAAATATAGGTTAATTCTGAGGGTCGTTAATTTGTATAATAGTAATAAAAAAGATATATGAACAATCAAACATGATAATAAACTTAAACAAACTTAATTGAAAGCATAAGTATTCAAGTTCTTGTCCTCAACCCTAGACGAGGATGCTTAGCCACTCATAGTGTTATAACGAACCACAAGAATAAAATTCATATGTAAAAAACAAAAGTAAACTAGATTAAGGATAAAAACCATAAATTAAACCTCCTCCAGAGTTTTTTACATCCCCAAAAGTTGTCCAATATGTGTACAACAGAGTCAAGTGTCCTATTTATAATATGAGAGATTATGGTTATTTTGTGCTTTGGGCATGGCACGCCTATGTTGTAGTGCTATAAGGGATGTGGCACACCCTAATCATGGATACACACTATTTACAAACTTCTATTTTATGTCTTGGGGTGTGGCATTCCATTATCTTAGAGGTTTGAGGGTGTGGTACGCTCTTGTGCTAAAAAAATCCAGATTTTGCCATCTTTAACTCCTTCGATTTGCCTTTGAGTTCCTCACATTGTGGGTGTTTTTCCAAAATCAATTTTGACCTTGTTATGATCCTAAGTCTCTCTCCTAGAATCTCACATGGTCTCCTATATTATGAAACACAATGAATTGGTGCACATAACATGATGAAATTCACCAAGATACACCAGAACAAAGTATAACTCAAACTAGTAACACCAGTTTTCTCGCCTAAATCTATGTGACCATTTTGAAATAAAATTATTATTAATGCACATTAAACACCATACATATTTACTTTTAACACATAGATGCTCACTTTTATCATTAAAAACTCATTAAGAACTCAAGAAGTCCTTAAAACTAGGCTAAACACATGTAGATTATGATACCTAGGTGGATAAATCTATCCAAGATCATGCCATTTACTATTAGGGTCATTTATATGTTCCCAATGTTAATGGATTGATTGATCAAAAGTTATTTGAAGCCCATAAATCTAAGCATTTGATACATCTATGTAATGACTTAATTTTTGATGATTTATATGAATTATTTATTTTAATATGATTTGACAATTTTATCTCTTGTTGTGGTTTCTTTGTGGTATTTTTTGGGGTGTGGGGATGATTTTCATGATTCTCAATGCATTTTGATATTATTTGTCCGAGATTATGGTTTTTGGTTGTTATAAAGGCTTATTGATTGACTTCGGTCAACATTTATTAATTTGTTGATGGCAAAATGGACTGCTCTAGCAGATCCAAAAATTTGATTTTAGGCGGTTAACATAGTTTGTGTGGTTTTATGACTTTTATTTCTCATCTCGGCCCTCAGTTTGAAAAGATGTAAAATTAGATTTTGGGGGTCAACTTTATGAAAAATTGCATTTTTCCAAAAATTTGATACTACCATTGAGTCTAGAGCGTCGAATTTAGTCTAGTAGCATAGTTCATTTGCATTCTCGAGGATTTGGATGAATCTCGAGGGGTCTGCGGAGACTTGGGATTCTCCATGTCTCCATATGGTGCACCGCTTTAGTGATACTTTGGTTGCTTAAATAACATGGCTTGACAACTAAAGTGTCACCTAAGAGACATCTAGTTTTAATAAAATATTATCACTAAAGTGGCATCCTGGTCGCTTACGCGACAAGGAAGGTGTCACCTAAGAGACACTTTGTCGCTTAAGTGATGTCTGTTTAAGCAACCCGATGATCATTTAAGTGATGCCTGGGTTGGTTTATTTTCCATTTGACATTCTCACCACTATTCAGACCAAGATTTTTGGGAAAATTCTTCCATTTTTATGCTTTGGTAAGAACCAAACTCCTAGTTCAATTACTTTTCTTCGATTCTTATCATTTTAATCCGGCTAAACTTAGATTTAAAGGTAGATTTGGGGATTTTGGTTCGGAAGGCCTAAAATTGGTAATTCTTCTATCCAAATCCAATTTCAACCCATTTTTACTTGGGTTTTATTCTATAAGTTTCTTTAATCATGGGATATATATTCTTATACTAAAATTCAGATTATCATTTTTTTTTAAAAACCCATTTTGGGGGTCCATTTTGACCCCAACCCAAAAATTACCAATATGGGTATCGTTGGCTTTATTTTGATTCTTAGATTCTATATTTATGTATTTAAATTTATTTTGTGTTTGTTCATTAGGTGAAAGATCGGTATTGGAGAATTGTTTGACCATTATACGACTTAACTTTCTTCAGATTGGGCTGGGTTGTTAATATTGTTATAAAATCATGTTATGGGTATGAGAACTAATCATGGAAATGGTTTTATAACTGTGGTGTGCTTGTGAGGGGGCTCATGTTGTTGTTATTTTGTGGTATTGAAACATTATATGATATATATGACCGTGTGTGGTCTTGTATGATGTTGTTGGTCTTATGTATGTATACTCGTGGTATCTTTTTTGGTGAAAGGCCTAAATTTGTATTTATGTGGTATCAATGGCATATTTTTGTGTATTTTTCCCTATTGGCATATGATTACATTAGATCCATGGATTGTTGGAATATTGAGTGGATTTTGAATCACATGGTTGGTATATTGATTAGCTATGGAAATTCTCTTTATAGTTGGTTGTGAGAACTACATCCTTATATTGTATACACTTCTGAAACATTGAAACCACTGTGGATATACAGGAAACACTAGCTTGTGACATTTCTATAGACCCTCTGCCGAGGGATGTACACGACAGGAGTCACAAATATTTGGTATTGGTTATTTAATTGTATATGGGTTGCGAACCCCCATGGGTCCTACCTTGGGAGAATATCTCATTAGGTGTATATGGAGGTTGTAAGACAACCTTGAGCATCACATCATCATCACATCCTTATTTTCATAATCTTCGTTGGATTTTATATGTATATGTGTATATTGTGCTCATTCTGTGTTGTATTATTTTCCTTGATGTGATATATGTTTATTTTTATTTATTTCTTATAATTGTAATTGCTATAAGTGTATATTTATGCTTGTTTCTCATATTTTTGTATGGAATATATGTATATTGTAGAACTATTAGGGGAGACGGTGTGGGCTACTATTTTGTATATTTTTTGTTTGCAGATGATGTGCCCATAGTGTAAATTTTTGTATGCTTTATTTTTTTACTTTTATCAGTTGATAACGTCCAAAGCTACACCTCCGATTAAAGTATAAAGTGCTCACTGTCAAAATATAGTAACCTAACTAGGTTTGGGTCGATCCCATTAGGAATACGTCGAAAATCTTGCTTGAACTTGTTGAAATCACCAGGGAGTACAGAAAGTAAATATGGGGATTTGCTAAAGTAGTAAAAAGTAACAAGAACTGGATGTTTGAGGTTGTAATCAATCTAATACGAAAAGTAGGCTTATGTACCCCCTGGTTTCTAACTCCGTAGATTTATCATGCGCTGACAAACTATTCCAATACCTTGCTTGCAAAATCGGATAAGTTATGTACCATCAACTATCTTATGGACTCATAGATAGATTTAACCCTTTACCTTTTGAGTCTCAGGGTGTCGCCTTACTAACTCTTATTCTATATCCCGAATTAATTATTACCTTGTGGTTCTCAAGTTATTAGATGAAAGTTAATCATCTTAAGTAGATGGTGTAGGTAATTTTATTTTGGCAATTAACTCCAAATCACTGTTGTGATTATCTTTTCCTAATCTCTATTCCACTTGTGAAGTTAGTAGTGATATATTAGGTGGGATCCTAACATGTGCAACCATTATGAGGACAACCAAATCTAAGAAAACCACAATACATGGAAGAATCTTTATCTAGAACGACTTGGCACCTCCTCTACTTCATTAATCTGTCAGGATTCCCACAACCAATGCTAAGGGATTTAGCCACTCATAGTTCTGAGACAATTCATGGAATTCATAGAATCAATCCCACAATAATGAAAGAAGAAAACCCATGTCTCAAGTTGAATTACAAACCAAAAACAAACCAAGAACAATTAGATCCCAAGATCACAAGCCAAACTTAGGATCAAAAGATGTTTGTGAAAGATGTAAATTCAGCCCCAAAGGGCCTATCTAGGCATTGTAGAACAAACTAACTAAACAACGTCTAAAGGATATTTATAAATTACATGGAAACTCTAGAAATCAAATCCTTAATAAAAGAGGAAAACACAACTAAACATACATAGTAATGACTAAAAACATCATAGGAATGTATGTAGGTTACATGAAAACCTAAGAAATCAATTCAATAAAATCCAGGAAAAATGTGTTGGCGACCACCTACGGGCCATAGGTGGTACCTACGCCCATTAGGTGGGGGTCGTAGGTAGTCCTCCAAAAATTTTCTCTCTAGATATTGTTTTTTGACACCTATGGACCCACCTATGCCATGTAGGTGATACCTACGGGACGAAGGTTCTAAGGCAAGTGGTCATTTATTGGCTTTTAATTCCATTTTCTTCCAGTTAGCCTCCACCACCTAGTTTCCTTCAAAATCACTCCAAAACACATCAAATCCGACAAAATATCCTTAAGTACATGAATATTCTCAAAGTTTAAGAATCATAAGTTCCATGAAGCCATGTCACATGAAGATCCTCAACTTAGAATGCTTCATGTACTCATGCAACAAAACATAACAAAACAATACAATGATGTTTAATGAAGAAAAACCAAAGATACATTTGGAAGTAAATCATAAAATTTAGCTAAAATCACATTACCCTATAAAGGTTCAATACCTTTAGAACCAACTGCATGTATTTATGAATCATAACAATATGACACAATAGAATCAAGCTATGGCATTATATTAGAAAACAACCACGTATATGTACAAGTTACACTACCACAATAAGTAAGCAACTAGCAACACAACTTATGCTCCCTCAAATCATCGAAATCCCAATCACTCATATGAAATAATGCATATAAATGCAGGGATGTATCACGAGACACTCATAATCACAAGAGAAGTTACAATCAATGCGCAACAAATACCATATGCTTGCTCTTATTTTCTTTACCTTAGTTTTTTGACAATAAAGTTAGGATCAGTATAGAACTTTATTTGGCTTGTAATGTAGATTTTGCGGATGGTATGATACATATGGAAAAATTTAATGACTAAGCCTCCTTGGCACTACACTTACTTTGGGGATCCACTTCTCAACCAATTTATTTTTTTCACCCTTATTTCTCCTTTTTTATTCTTTTATCGCACATTCAGGTTGAGTGTGGTTTCTTTTATTCTTTATTTTTCAAATTTTCACAATTTTTCTTTTTCTTTTTCTTTTCTACCATGCCCAACCTACTTTATTTTTTTATTATTTTAATGTACTTCATATCCTCTTTACATTACGAACCTCTATGATAGCCATCCTCAACTTAGTAAATTTTTCTTAGTTGAGGTGCACAATGTCCAAGGAGGACCAGAGCCAAAATAGGCTTATTATAACACAAATGGGAAGGTGAAAGGTGAAAATAAAAATAAGCTATACAAGCTCACAAATCGGGATTAAGGGATACTTATAATTCACATTTAGAAGGTCTTTTAGGCTAAAAGTAGATGTATTTAAAGAAAGACCTATGATATTTTTCTAACCGACTATACTACAAATTATTGTCAATTAAAATTGCAGCGGCAACACGATAATGCTCAACTCAGTCCCATAACTGAGGGGTGAGGCGGTCGTTGTCAAGTAACCAAATGTAAATTCTGGTCAAATCTCAAGGAGTGAATGCTATAGACTACTAGCCTATGGGTACTCAAGTTACTATAAGGTAACTCAAAATTCTAATGGAAACAACATGCATAATTAAATGGGGTATTTGTTTGAAAAATCTTCACAAAATCTTTAACAAGTACATGATGAATGCTATCTTTGGTTTGAATTCAAGGTTTAGAGGAATCTTGGGATTATGTCTCCTTAGAGGTAAAACATATGGGACAATGTTGGTTTACCATGGAATTTAGTTGTTAATTAAGGATAGGCTAGATCAAAGATCATAGGGGTCAATCTTTCGACAAAACACCAACGATTTGACCTATTGGCCCTTTCGGGCACTTGACAAGTGTGGAGTTTATAAAGCCACCCAAAACCTCAACCAAGCAGCCCTATTTCTAGGATGATGCTCTTGACATAATTTACACTCCCTGAACACTTATTTCTAAGATTACAAAGGGTAGTAAACCAAAGAATTATTTGTTCACCATTGGTTTGTCCCCCGATAGACCTCTTTTGAGGATATTATGGGTTATCTAATATTCACCTAAATCCTTATATCGGGGATAAAAAGGGGTTTCTTATGCTTGGAGAGTTCTATCATCAAACCTATTTGGATATTTGGAGTTTTCACCCATCAAATTCCAACACATAAGCTCAAGAATTGGTGAAATCCATACTCAAAAACTAAAATCCATGCAAACACAACAATACCCACACATAATTACACTCTAGTTCAATATAATCCCAAGACTAACTTATTTAGCTACTCATGAACAAAGTAAAGAGAGATATACCATGTGGGTCAATCAAAGCATTCATTCTTCAACAAGAAACTAAGAAATTTAAGACTCCAAAGTTGATTACACACTTTCCCAATTAGGGTTTCAAGATTAGAATTCCAAACTAACTTATGAGATAAGCAATACCCAAAGAAGAAAGGGTTTTTGCTTATATATGATTTGGGATTCGTCTATAACATTTTACAATTTTTCCCTTGGGCAAGTTCTCGTTGATCCGTGATCGCATGCGTTAGACCGTGACCGCGGTTACTCGATCGCAGTTAGGTTCTGCGACAGTGCTTTGCGGACCACCTGGACCAACGATGATCATAGTATCAGTACTGCGATCACGGTAACTGAGGATGACTGCTTCAGGTTTCCAGTTGCACTCATTTTGCTTGTATTTGCTTCTTTTTTAGATCCATTCCACATACACTCACCTTCTTCATTTCATATCTGAAAAATGTGGGTGTTAGTACACTTAAATCTGTATAATGCCTCATTTTTAATACAAAACATGATATTTAGTGTGTATAATTTTTACGAATAAGTGATAGGATTACCACTTATCAATACCCCCAACTTAGATATTTGTTTGTCCTCAAGAAACACTACCATTTACCATAAGACCTTTATCATATGTGCTCTTGTTTATGTTCCCAATGACCATAAAGACTCTAACTTGGTTGCTACCATAAAAAAAAATTCACACATGGATAGAGAAGTATTATCAATGCCCCTCATCATAAGATAGAGTGACGAAGGATGCAATGGATCATTAGGAGAGACTATATAAAAATTACTAACACTCTAGATGTGAATCACAAGCCTACTTCAATTATTTTATACATCCACTAATCTCATTGTACGGAAGATGACAAATCACCCACCTTAATTAAGTCACATGCCCCCCACAAGAAAGAAAGGTTCACATATCTCATTACCACTTATGTAACAAGAAAAATTAAGTGCAATCACTTGATCTCTCAAAGAATTCTCTATGATACAAGTACCATGCCATAGGCTTACCCCTATTTTCAATCGCCACTACAATGACAACACTTGGTTGGAAATCACAAAGGGCTTTTTGAGCTTGTAATGTAGGTTTAGGGTAGGTAGGATAAAAATTTTGGACAACAAGGATATACCCTTCTTGAACATATACATCAAATTCTTATCACTTTTTTTATTAGGGCACTTCTTTTTTAGTTGCTTTACCTACTTTGTCTCTTCTGCTTTACTCAAAATCTATTCACTTTTTTCTTCAATTCTCATGCTTGCATCAAGCTTCATGCACTCATTCTATCTTCTCCTTCAAAGTAAAATGCTTACTTGCTAGGATCGTAGGTTATTTTCCTTTTTATGGCTTCGTGGCTCAATCTACACTTTCTTTCTCTTTTCATCACCCCTAAATTAGGCTTTTGGCCTCACTTTCTACTCTTAAGTTCAAGGAGGATAGTGTTCAAGAGAGAATGAATAGAAGGGTCACGACTTATAATGTGGTTAGCAAAGAAAAGTCCAAAGTCTCAAAGAGGGTGACTAATGGTAACTCATATGTATTGGAAGACATTATAGGCTAAAGTAGGTTTCCAAAATCCCAAAATGGCTTACGATCATTTTACCCACAAAGCACAACAAAAATTTAGTTTTGAAAGACTAATGGGGCAAGTTCTAGATGGTACAAGTACACATGAGATGTAGATAATTAAGCTCAATCACACAGCATGTGAATATTGTAAAGGGGGGTCAATTGTTCTCGCTCGAGATACGGGTGGAGTATCCCCTTTTTTCCGAAATCAACTTTTGGAGTAAAAGAAAAAGAGAAAATTGTCACAAAGTTTCTCACATCCATGCCTTCGACTTTTTGCCAAAATTTTTGAATGGAGGGGTTGCTTTTTTTGGTACTCGAACCATGCATATTTTTTCTACTCATGGCAATAACTCAAGTTATCATCTTACATTACAAACTATAGTATAGGAGAACTTCCATATTGTTACTAAAACTTCACCAATGGGTGTGACTATGAAGCCCAACCATCGATGCCACAGGTACTCAGACTTCCCTTGCATCTATGATTAGAAACTAAAATCATGAATTAACAAAAGAAGAACAATATAGCTGCTCCATGCAAGTGTGAGAACCATCAGAGAGCCCAAATATTACAACAAAAATAAAAAGTATGAATTATCCAAAAGAGCAAAAAAGGTATGCAGAATATCAATAATACATGCCCAAATCAAACAACTAAAGAGACATCCCCACTAAAAAGGAAGAAGAGTTCCCACTGCATAAATAATTAAGGATAAAATAGATAAGGTTGATCCCTAAATCTGCATCAAAGGATGCTATCACTCTCGGACCCTGCATTATCGCCATCCTCCTCAATATCTGACCACTCTGCTGGGGTCTCATCATCACTGTCTACCCAAGAAGTAGAAAGCCTAATTCAGGGTTTCAGAACCATCAATAGACCTTTCACCATTTTCCACATCTTGGTAAAGTACTCATCTCTCTTTTTCTCCCTAGTGATTATCTTTTCATGTGTGCTTCGGAGGTCCCAGTGTGATGATGCCAAAGATGAGTAGGCTTTCTTAAGCCGATCAATAGTATATTTTTGCTTATTTTGGTCCTCCTTGCACTCACCATACTCTGCATGTGACATATATAAGTGATGGATGGTGGAGGTCTCTCCCAGAACCTGAGGCAAGCTAGCCACAAGCTCTTTAATGATTACAATATTAACTCCAATCTCTTTAAGAGGTCCCATGGTGGTTGGCCTATGATTCTCGAGTTCGCTATATGTTGGCTCTTCTAAGTTGATCTTTATTTTCTTGTTTTTGCCTGGTGTGCCCTCTTCTCAAATCCTAAATGCGAAGATGGGGGCACTAGGACGCATCCATGTTCACTAGCATACTCTCCCACCCCTGCTCTCTTGCAAAGCTCAATAATCAAAGAGGGGTAAAAGAAATTTCATACCACCTTGGTTTTTGAAATGATCAATTTCATTGACAACGAGTTGACCAATATCCAAAGGGATGCCTTCGAAAATAGAAGCAACCATCCGAGTATGCAATTCAGGGACTGCTGCCATGTGGGTGAAAGTAGAAACTCATTTACAAATGAAGTACAACCATATCTGAGCCTCGGAAGTGAAGTCATTCATGGAGATTTTTCTTTTAGTTTTAGTGCACGAGACTTCCTTTCCAGGACATAGCCATTGTGCCAACCGATTTCGCAATTTACACCCTTTTACTTTGAATTCACCCATGTTTGCCTGCTTGAGCCCATAAACATCATTGATTTTCTTAGCCCTAACTTTCACTGGCTTTACCTACATCCTTACAATCACATTGAGTGGGTATGGGAAATATACTTCACTGATATTAGCGTAAAATTCACAGATCCATTATTCATTCTAACTGCATGGATTTGGGGAAAAGCTCTTCTACCCTATGGCTTCATGTTTTTTGTGAAAAGCCAATAGTTTTTTTGATATATTCCCTAAACAAATTCTTCTTTCCAAAAGTAAATTTGTCTTTGAAAGATCACTGTAGTAGTTAATATGGCATTCGGGTGCCATGAATCAGATGTGATCAAACTTATCCATGAGGTTGTCCTTAAAGCACTAAACACACATTATATCTTTCAACGTCATTTGAATCATGCAAGTTGTTATACATTGATCATTAAAGTTCATTGGACTAGGTTCTTTTGGTTGCTTAGATAAAAATTAGAAGTACATGATTTTTGACATGACAGGAACCTGCCTTTAGTTATCGCAATCTCAGATCAAAGTTGCATCTACATTACCGCAGTCGTCATCTATGACAAGTGATTGTGACACCTGAGGCTGGTTCAATTTCAATTCTGCATGTTCAATTTCCTTCCAATTCTAGACTACTAGCATGTTCTGCAATATGGGTGCAAATAAAAGTCATGTGAACAATGCTATCAATTGTGTGAATGTTCCCTTCAAAAGTAAATGCCACTATTGAAAGTTCATTTGAGCAATTTATCAAACACAAGGTGTGCATATCATATTTGTCTACCTTTTTACACACTATTAGGTACTCAAGGTTTCCCCACTTGTGTGCACACCTCAATCAAGCAACCAACACCACAACAATAATAAGTATGACAACATGTAAAGCATAACAATTAAAACTTTAGGCCAGTTCTTAATCATGCACTCAATGGCATATTTTCAAAAATAAAATCAAGGATTCATGTCACCTACCAAAGTTGTGATGCAAGAGGGATGTGCAAGAAGGTTGTTTGAGAGCTTAGAAATTGTCCAAAAATATAGCTTAGATGTGAAAGTACAATCTTGAAAAGGGAGTGTGAGGGAAATGAAGGAGACTAGGGGTTAAATGACTGAAATAACCATGACCACGGTCAGAGGCTGCGACCGTAGACACCCACTTGGTCGTCATCGCGCATAGTGGCCACGATTGCGGTAACTGAGATCAATTTTTACTCCCCTATTTTCCCCTGTTCAGTATTTTACTTAATTTACAAAAAAAAATCCCTATTTGGATTTTCAAAGAAGACTTTCCCACTTTCCCCTTTTAAAGCTCATTCAATGCAATCAAAAGTTCTACAAATGCATGGATAATTCAAATACAAAGACAACATCTACACTACGAGAACATAACAAAAAAGGATACGATCCACTCTCATGGCGTTTATGGGTTGCCTCCAACCTAGCACCTTAGTTATAGTCATGGAAAGACGTATTTATTCTTTTAATCTCATGGAGGGTCCTCTAACCCCTCATCTTTAACTATCTCATTTTCAACATCCACCATAGATACTACTTTAAGCTCCGCGGTTTTCTTCTTTGACTTGCAAATTTTGAATGAGATTTCATATTCTTAAACACAAAATTTCATCTCCCCCAACTCTAGATGACAATGGATCTCTTTGTGGCCAGTAAATAATGACCAAGAATGATAGGCACCTCTTGGTCTATTTCACAATACAATACAATGAACTCCGCCGGGAGAATAAATTTGTCCACCTTCATGAGGACATCAAATAATATACCCGCTGGCCTTTTTATGGATCTGTCCACCATCAAATGTCACATCAAGGTTGGTGTAGGAGTGTTCAAGATAAGTTTATTATATATGACATACAACATTAGGTTGATGCTTGCACCAAGGTCACAAGAGCTTTTACAAATTCATAAGTTCCAATGGAGTAAGGGATAGTGAATGCTCTGGGTTCATTCTTCTTTTCCACCATATTTCTATCCATGATAGCACTAAAACCGTGAGTAACTTGAATGGTATCACCCTTAACAAGATTCTTCTTGGACATTAACTTCTTCATTAACTTAGCATATCCCAGAAGCTCTTGTATAGCCTTGAGTAGTGGGATATTTATTGAGAGGTTGATAAGTGTAGTCATAAATTTTCTCAGTTTGTCACTCTCTTCCTTTTATGCAACCATTGAGGGAATGGAGGAGGAACATGGATGGTTGACTTTGCTTCTCCTAGCGTCTTTTCAACTTTGAACACTTCCTCATTACTTTCATCTATCTCTTTCTCATCTTTTGTTCTTCTTCAATGAGATGTCACCTCCTTTGCCTTGGCCTTGGGAATATTTTCACTCACATCTCCTATAAGGGTCTCTTCAAGTTCTTTCCCACTTCTAGTGATAATTTCTAGGAGTTATGCTACATTATTTGGGTTTGCAATTATGTTACTCGGGAGTCCACCTCTAGCCCTTGCATTTAGTTGTGTGGAGATTTGCCTGACTTGGGTCTCCAATTTTTTGATGTAGAAAAAGTGAGACACCACCATTTAGGAGAGTATAGAGAAGTTACCCTTTAAATCATGGACCATTTTGTCCATACCTTCAACTCTACTCAAGATTCGTGCCAAAATATCTTTGATCTTAAACTTTCTGGTGTCAATGACATTTGACTCTTTGGCCTTAGCCTTATCATAAGGAGAAATGTAGTGGTCATAGTCACGTTCCCTATCTCTCCAATCTCCATATCGATCATGATCCATCCAACCTTGGTTCTCACCTTGTTTTTCATAAGCGGGGCGGAAACCTCCCGAGTAGTTTGCCAAGTATTCAATTTCTTCATCAAACTTCTTTGCCTCATCATCATCTTTATAAGGCTTTGATGTTACAGCATTTACCATTTTCACAGGTACACCGATAACATGTTTCATTAGAAGCTCAAGTTGGGTCATTATCTTGTCCATGTTTTCCTTCTTCTCCTCTTCTCATTTTCTTTGCTCATTAGTCACCATAGAGGTAGTTGAAGAGGTCTTAGGAGCATCAGCATCACGAATGTGCCACCCCTTATTTTATTTTTATACTTCACCTATCTAACAAAAAGCCAAGATGATGAATTTCACAATAGATCCATCCTCCGCATTATCCATAATTGTTTTGTTCAATGGGTCAAGAGCTCTATAAAAAAATTTAAGGAGCATATTATCCGGGACCTTATGATTTGGGCATTGGACCGCATCTCATCCTGATTTTGAAGAATTTTTTATGGTAGGAAGTATCTATCAAGGAACACCTTGGTGAGCTCCTCCCAAGATGTTATTGAGCCAGGTGGAAGTGGGCGGAGCCATAAAACCGCCTTGCCCGCTTGTGAAAATAGGAAGAGTTGAAGCCAAAGGATTGTTGTGTAATGTGTGCAATGTTATATGGTGCACAAACTTCCACAAAGTTTTTCAAATGAAAATTTAGGTCCTCATATGCTTGACCCCCATATAATCCCTTCATTTGCAATATGTGAAGAATAACACTAGTCACATGAAACACACCATTTCCATTGGTTGGCGGGATGTGGATAACGCTTGTTTGGCCCGCTTTATTTAATTGACCCTCATAATCTAGTGGGGCATCAAAGGGGCCAAAATTACTTTGATTATTTCTCATCGCTCTATTCACACTTTGATCATCTATAAAATAGTCAAAAATAACAAATAAAGTAAATTACTCCACTCTGGATTATCCCAAGTAAGAATAGCACCACACAAGTGAAATCTATATTTCACTCACCGATAATGACACCATTTTGATAATGCTCAACTCATTCACATAGATGAGGGGTGAGGCGGTCATTGTCAAGTAACCCAATATAAATTGGTACCAAATCTCAAGGAGTGAATGCTATTGACTTCTAATCTATGGGTACTCAAGTTACTATAAGGTTACCCGAAATGCTAATGGAAACAACATGCATAAGTAAATGGGGGGATTTCTTTGAAAATTCTTTGAACAAACTTTATCAAGTACGTGATGAATGCTATCTTTGCTTTGAATTCAAGGTTTTGAGTAATCTTGGGATTATGTCTCCTTAGAGGCGAAGCATGTGGAACAATGTTGGTTTATCATGGTATTTAGTTGTTAATTAATGGATAGGCTAGGTCAAAGATCATAGGGTTCAATTTATCGACAAAAACCCAATGATTTCACCCATTGGACCTTTCGAGCACCTAACAAGTATGGAGTTTATATAGTCACTAGAAACTTCAACCAAGTATCCCTATTTCTAGGATGATTCTCTTGACATGATTTACACTCCATGGACAATTATTTCTAAGACTGCAACGGGTAGTAGACCATAGACTTAGTTGTTTACCATTGATTTGTCCCTTGATAACCCTCTTTCGATAATGTTATGGGTTACCTAATATTCCCCTAAATCTCTCCATCGAGGATGCAAAAGGGTTTCTACAGCTTGGAGCTTTCACTCATCAAACCCATTTGGATATTTAGTGTTTTCACCCATCAAATTCTAACAGATAAGATCAAGAATTGGTGAAATCCATACTCAACAACTAAAATCCATGCAAACAAAACAATACCCACACACAATCACACTCTAGTTCAACATAAGCCCAAGACTAAATTATTTAGCTACTTGTGAAAAAAGTAAAAAGAGATACACAATATGGGTCAATCAAGGCATTCATTCTTCAATAAAAAACTAAGAAATTTAAGCATCCAAAGTTGATTACACACTTTCCCAATTAGGGTTTCAAGTTTAGAATTCCAAACTAACTTATGAGATAAGCAATAACCAAAAAAGAAAGGGTTTTTGCTTATATATGATTTGGGATTCATCCAAAACATTTTACAATTCATCCCTTGGGACAGCTCCTACTAATCCGTGATCGTGTGTATTTGGCTGAAACTACGGCTACGCAACCGCGGCTATGTGATTGTTGTTTGGTTCTACGACTATGCTTTTCTGACCACCTGGACTGACGGTGACCACAGTCTAAGGACCGTGGTCATGGTAATCGAGGCTGACTGCTTTAGGTTTCTAGATGCACTCTTTTTTCTTCTATTTGCTCTCTTTTTAGCTGCATTCCATATATGCTTACCTTCTTCACTTCATATCTACAAAATGTGGGTGTTAGTGCACTTAAATTTGGATAATGCCTCATTTTCTAATACAAAGCATGGTAGTGTGTGTGTATAATTTGTATGAATGAGTGGTAGGATTACCACTCATCGCATCAAAATTTTGATGTCCCCGATGCTATGCCTCCAAATAAGGATAAAGTGGGCAAAGAAAAATATAGTAACCCGACAAGGTTGGTGTCGAATCCCTAAGGAATACATGGAATTGTATCTCCCATTTGCTGGAATCAATGGCCAGTGTAGAAAGTAAATGGGGGGTTTGTAATAGTAATCTTGACCAAGTAACAAAACTCAACTTTGGTTGTAATCCGTTAGAATGAATACTAAGACTGTGTTCCCCCCGGGTTCTAACTCCGTCGATTTATTGTGAACTATCAAACTATTTCAATACCTTGCTTGTAGAATCTGATAGGTTATGTACCATTAATTGTTTTCTGAACTTATTGATAGATTTCACCTTTTACTTTTAGAGTCTCAGGATATTGAATTACTAACCCTTATCCTAGATCCCAACTAACTATTACTTTTTGAGTCTCAAGTTATTAGATGAAAGATAACCGTCTTAAGTAGATGATGATGATTAGCCTAGATCAATAATTAATCTTCAAATTACTATTATGATTATCTTTTCCCAAACCCTAATCCTCTTGTGAAGTAAGTAGTGATATACTAGGAAGGATCTTAATGTTTGCAACCACTAAGAAAGCTATTAAATTGAAGTACCACAATACATGCAAGAATATCGATTCATTACAACTTAGAACTTCCCCAACTTCATCAATCTACTAGGGTTCCTACAAACCTAGCTAAGTACTTTAGCCACTCATTTTTGTAGCACGATCAACAAAATTCATAATTTAAAGCATTCAAATTATATCACAATAATCAACGAATAAAACCAAAAGTCTTCAACTGAACTATCAACAAAAATTAATACAAAAAAATCCCAAGAACAAAATCGAATCATGGAATAAAATATATGTTTACAAGTATCAAGAGTGCGTAAACTTAGTAAAAAACTTGAAAAGGGTATATGTATAGTACAGGAAAACCCTAGGAAATAACTCCAAAATATAGAAGGAAAAATAAGGTCGGTGGCCGCTTACAGGGACACCAACGGGCTATAGGTGTAACCTATAGTTAAGGGTGGTCCCACATAAGTGACCATGTCCCAAAGTGTTCTAAGTACTTCTCTAGATTTTGCTTCCTGCAACATATTCTGGAACCTAAGAACTGGAGGTGCTGGACCTACAGCCGTAGGTGCTTTCTGTAGGTGGTAGGGTCAAATTTTTCTGCTTTTGATTCTCTATTTCTCAAATTTTCTAATACCTACTCCGGTACCTACACCCTGTAGGTAGTACATACGGGATGTAGGTGCCCACCTAAGTGGTCCAAAACATAATTTTTTCACTCTTTTTCTTTAAGATAGTTCTAAAAATTGATTTCTTGCAAAACATAACACAAAACACATTATATCTAACAAAAAAAATAAGTAACGTGCATTGTTTAATTATTCTAAGCATCTAAAGAAATGCCCTCAACTTAGAACGTTTGCATGTCCTCAGGAAACACAACACAACATAAAGAATCTATGACACTTAACTAGGAGAACTTTAAGCTATCCATGATAGCCAATCATCATTTTAAGCTCAAGAATATTAACCCTACTATTTCAACAATTCAAAACCACCTATGTGTATATATGAAGCACAATAATTTGACACAAGGGAATCAAGATATGGCATTACATTAACAACAGACAACAATGCATATGTACAAGTTATACTACTTAAAAGAGTAAGCAGCTAGCAATACAATCCATGTGACCTCACAATATTAAAGTCCCACTCACTCATATGAAATCATGCACGTCAATCCAAGGACAGTCAAGAGAAACTTATTCTTATAAAAAAAGTTCCACCAATGCGTATCAAATACCATAGGCTTGACCATATTTTCTTTACCTTAGCTTTCAGACGGTCAAGTTAGGATCACTATTTTCTTACCACACCCAACCCTACTCTCTTTTTCTCTTATTTTACTCTTCTTCATACCCACTTTACATTACACACCCCTATGATAGCTACCCTCAACTTAGGTGATTTTCTTGAGTTGAGGTGCATAATTTCCAAGGAGTATCAGGGCCAAATCAGGTTCATTATAACACAAATAGAAAGGTGAAAGGCGTAAAGAAAAATAGGCTATACAGGCTCAAAAATTAGGATCAAGGGATACTTATTATTCATATTTTGAAGGTCATTTAGGCTAAAAGTGGATGTATTTAAAGTATAGCCTATGATCCTTTCCTAATTAACTATCCTACACCTAGGCAAGACTAACCAAGCAAGTTCTGGATTCAAAGTACAAAGGGAAGTAAGTAGTATCTCACACACACATGACACAGGGTTGCATCACAAGCTACTACCTATCAAGTTCATGCAATTTTTATCTATGAATATTATGTCCCTAAACCTAATGCAATAACAATATTAACAATAGTCACAAATATGTACACATAACATGGTTAAAAAAAGATTTTTTTTGAGAAACATCAATTTTAATGACATTATATCAACTGCCTTAGAAAATTATTTGTATCCTAGTTAAACATAAACATCATGAAACAAAAAACAGTATGCCTAAACATGTCGACTTCACTAGGAACGGGACTTCTATGAAAAGTGGCACGTCAACAAAAACCCTAAGAAGACATCAATACCCACAAGTAGCCTCACCCTCAACTTTAGACATTAATTGTCCCTAATACATTGGGGCTTATACAAATTAAGAGAGGCAAAATCATACCGAAGGCACCATAGTTGCGTAGATCTGACATCAATCATAATAACACGAATAAAAATAACATAATACCTTGGGTTTCCTTTTAAGTATTGCCTATTTTGATGTCAAGATATGATGTGGCTACGTTGGTTACTCAGACTTCACCAACAAACCCATGGGCACCCTAATTATTCAGACTTCATCAAGGTAACCCAAGATTTTTTCTTTATTTTTCTCTTTTCATTTTGAACTTATGAGCTGTACCCCTAATTGTTTTTCTGATTTTCCATTACGCTTCAGGGACAGTGATATAAAATTAAAGAACTCAAGTAATAGATGAGGCATGTTGTACTTCTTCGACCTTATGTGAGGAATGTAATTTTTTTATTTTGGCCCAATAAATTCAAGAATATAGACATATGATCCCTCCTTCTTGCACTTTTCTTTGGGTTTAGATGGATTGATCAATATCATACTATACAAACATAATGTGGAAATATGCTTAGAATGAGGTCCAATATGCCACAACTCAAGAATTTCAGTAGTATTTACATCCCCACAGAACTCTAGAATACTCTTCTTAATATTGACACTATCCATAAAAGTGTGAGAAATTTTTGACTCCTCCAATTTAATCTACTCAAGTTGAATTATCAGAATTTTTTTAGTCTCCCACCACCCATTACTAAGTTGTTGGGCATTACACGCAGCTACTTTTGAATTTAAATCTATTTGTAAATAGTGAATATCTAAACCAAACCTATCAACCTTTTGAATAAGCTCATGATTTTTGTTTGCAAGGTGTGTCAATGTTTCCATCAGGCTCTCCTTGTGTTCCCATACTCTATGTACCAAACTCCTACAATACCGCACCATATAAAGAGGATAATGATCAATAATAAGGAAGTATTCATTACTCTACACTTATTTTAGCCAAGTTATCATATCAAGAAGAGTAGGCATACATTAGAATATTTCCAAAGAAGGAAAAAAAAACCTGACAACCTCAACAACTCCAATTAGTCAATTTACATTATATTCCCCAGCAACGGTGCCAAAATTTTTACAACGCCCAAAGCTACACCTCCAATTAAAGGATAAAATAGTCATTGTCAAAATATAGTTACTCAACTAGGTTGGGGACGATCCCACAGGGAATAAGTCAAAAATGTTTCTTGAACTTGTTAAAATTACTAGGTAGTACAGAAAGTAAATGGGGGGATTTGTTCAAATAGTAAAAAGAAATAGAATTGGATACTTGAGGTTGTAATCAATCTAAGACAAAGACTAGGCTTTTGTTATCCCTGGCTTCTAAATTTGTAGATTTATCATGCACTATCGAAATATTCCAATACCTTGCTTGCAAAATCTAATAATTTATGTACCATCAAATGGCTTGTGGACTAATGGATAGATATCACCCCTTACTTTTTGAGTCTTGGGGTATCGCCTTACTAACCTTTATCCTAGATCTCAGTTTGACTATTACCTTGTGAATCTTATGTTATTACATGAAAGTTAATCATCTTAAGTTGATGGTGCGGGTAAGCTTATTTTGACAATTAACTCTAAATCACTATTGTGATTATTTTAACTTAATCTCTACTCCTTTTATGAAGTAAGTAGTGACATATTTGGTGGGATCCTAACGTGTACACCCATTATAAAGATAATCTAATAAAGAGAAACCACAATACATGCAAGAATATTTATCTAGAATTACTTGGTAGTTCCTCTACTATATTAATCAACCATAATTTCTAATACCCTAGCTAAGGGAATTAGTCACTCATAATTGTGAAACAATTCATTAAATTCATAGAAAAAATAGAATAAATCTCACAATAATGAAAGAAAAAAACCCCAAGTCTCAAGTTGAATAACAAACTAAAAACAAAAAAACAACAATTAGATCCCAAGATCACAAGTCAATCTTAGAATCAAAATATGTTTGTCAATGATATAAACTCATCCCCAAAGAGCCTATCTAGGTATTCTAGCTCAAACAAACTAAACATCGTCTAAAGGGTATTTATAGATTATATGGAAACCCTAGAAATGAAATCCTACGTAAAAGAGGAAAACTTGACTAAACGTACATAGTAATGACTAAAAAAATCATAGGAGTGTATGTAGTTTACATGGAAACCCTAATAAATCAATTCAAAATGATCCAGGAAAAGTGTGTCAGCGACCATCTACAAACCCACCAATGGGCGGTAGGAGGTACCTACGGACCCACCTATGGGTTGTAGGTGGTACTTATGCCCCTTAGGTAGGGGGCCATAGATATTCCTCCAAAAGTTGCACTATGGATCTTATTTTCTGATACCTACAAACCCACCTACACCCATTAGGTGGTACCTACATGGTTTAGGTGCCAAGGTAAGTGGTCATTTTTTGGTTTTTCTTTCCATTTTGTTTTTGTTACCCTCCAACACCTAGTTTCCTACAAAATTCCTCCAAAAACATATCAAATCCAATAAAATAGCATTAAGAACATGCATATTCTCCAAGTTGATGCATCGTAAGTGCCATGAAACCATGGAACATTATTTGGCCTATTATACCTACTGAGTACAAGTGGAATAAACCCACCCATACTGTGCCCTTTTGGTGCAGACCTAAGTACAAGTATGTCACACGATACCTAATTTAGGTGGTATCTGGGGTAAATTTGAGTTAACGAATGTTCTATACTTTTGAAGTTGTTCTACTACCTCTTTCTATCTATTTTATATTATTTATTTTTTTTGAAAATAGATTTTGATCCTTTCTGTACTTCCATTGTTTCTTTAACATTCAAGTTATATTCAGTGGTTCTTAAATAGTTACACTAGGTTTTGGGATATTGTATGTTATCTTTAGCTATATGTTTCCCATATTTACTCTAAATGAATGGTTCGACTCTGTTCTAAGTGTCTTACCTTGGGATTTTGTATTATCTTTCATTTCATATTAGTTTTGCTGATAGGGTATCTTGGTAAGTATTGCCAGGAAAAGTGTCATCATGAACTTTTTTTTTGGGTCATGAATTTTTTTTATTAGATCCAGGTTTCATTAGTCTTATCAATGTTAGAACAATATATCTAGTAGAGTCTCGCCGATCAATACGTAGATGTCTGTATCTATCTTTGAGAGGCTATAAGATATCTTTAGGAAACTTCTCTTATTTAATTCTATATTATGTGGATTATTTCATACACTATGTTCTAAAATATTATTTCACTTTTTTCTATGTAGATGCTGAAGACTATATCTCGTGAGGCTAGAGATGTAGATATATTATTTGAGGAGAGAGATTGATCTAGAGGATGAGTTGCGAGTCATGGATGGTCTCAAGGTAGTGAATAGGGATGAGGATCTACCCTATCTAGAGGTAGTACTAGGGGGATTTACTCTGAGACTCGAGTTGAGTATAATAGAGATATAGGGCCTACCTCCTTCTACAGAGTTTTTCTACCCTAGTCTTGGAGGGGTTGCTGATTCACTTGCTGACCTATTTTGAGGGTGCCCTTTGATTAACCAAGAGTTTATCTAGCTCTGAGTATTGTACCTATTTCTATGCTAGAGTCTTTCTATGGTGTCCCTCTAATTTAGAATGTAGATCCTCTAGTAGTTTTGAAATTTACATATGGTACTCCATAGACTCTGAGTATTATTCCTTCTTCTATGCTGGCATCTGAGTATGGTATCCAGAGTTTAGGAGTTTAGCCTTCATCTATGTTACCTCCTCTGATGGGATCTCAGCCAGCTAGATTTACTAGACATCCTATAATTGCTAGTACAGTTATGTCTTTTAAGGATCAGAACAGGTTTTAGTAGTGTTGTAGGTGAGGATTCCTATGTGTTCTTAATTGACTTTCATGAAAACTTTCATAACCTTGGTTTTCTTGAGTCATACAGGGTTTCTTATACTAATTATCAGTTAAGAGATACATCTAGATATTGGTGGAGTTCACTTGTTATTTGAAGACCTTTTGATTCTATAAAGATGACTTATGATTAGTTTTTTAGGCCTTTTGGATAGGTTTGTACTAGGAAATTTGAGCGATTAGATACGATATGAGTTTGATCACCTAGAGAAGGTCACCATCACTGCTACAAAGTATGAGGCACACTTCCATGCATTATCTAAATATTTTTATGCCAATATTTCCATGGAGTTTAAAATGATTTGGAAGTTTGTGAAGGGGTTGGATATTTCTCTTCACCTACCTACAACTTAGATGGTAGTGTATGAATTATTATTTTTTAGTAGAGTTGATCATTCTAGGATAACTGAGTTTATTCTTCATAGGCTTTTATGGAGTCGCCAAGAGAGTTCATCGTCAGGGCGAGTTCAGAGGTCATACTTCTTGAGGTAGAGATTTTAGAGGCTTTCATAGGTATCATGGTAGACCAATTCAGGCAACCTTGCAGTTCTTAGGTAGTGGGACTTCTATTACAGAAACTTTAGGTGGTCATTCTAGCTTAGCTATACCTCCTTATATTGAGTCAGGCTGTCGAGGTTTCTTTATGTGTGATAATGTTGGCTATATCGTTAATTACTATTCCCGTCATATTTTCAAGACTACTCTTATATCGATTGCGAGAGGAAGAGGTTCTACTAAAAGTGTGTGAGGTAGAGGTAGTGGTGCCCATTGTAGTGGTTGCAGGGCTACTCGGATAAGTGGTGGTTGTGGGTAGTGCTATTCTATACCCATTAGACCAGAAGTAAAGACTTTCAATACTGTTATTATGAGTATTGTACCTATTTTTTTAGATTTACCTTTGTGTTATTTGATATGGGATTGACTTTCTCCTAAGTGCCAGCATTTTATACTTTGGGTTTTTATTCTGCTAGAGAGCCTCTTGTTATGCCTACCTGTGTATCTACCCCTATAGGAGACTTTTTAGTGGTGTTTTGAGTTCACCGATCATGGGTTGTGACTTTTGATGGGTGTGACACTGGGTTTGATCTGATTATATTGGATATGGTAGATTTTGATGTTATCTTAGGTATGGATTGGTTAGCTCCTTATCATATTTTCCTAGATTGTTATTCTAAGACCATGACCTTATCTTTGCCGAGTATGTTGATGATATCTTGGAAGTGTGTACATTCCGAGTTTTTGTTCCTTAAGAATTTCTAAAATTTTGTCCTCACTATTATAACTACAACTTCCCTGATGATCTGTAGGGATTCATGATGAGTCATAGGGAATCAGTCGTAACTAAATCAGAACAAGTGGCTCAGTATTCTTCACTGAGTATGATGGCTCTCAACTAGTCATCAAGATTTCTTACGGGTCGTAAGGAACAAGTCGTAAGGTGCCTAAAAAGTTTGACAGAAGACACTGTCTTTATTATAACTTGAGGCCACTAGTTTTATAAATTCATGGTGAGTCATTATATCCTAATAGGGTGTTTAATGTGTTATCCTAAGTTGTTTTTGTCTTTACTACGAAAATTAGTTACAAGTCATCAAGTGTTGTAACGAGTTGGTGATATGTATCATAGCCAGACTAGTATGGGGCCTTGGTGGTTCTGTCTTAACTATGACTCCTTGTGATGAGTCGTAATGTATCCTTACAAGTTGTATAGTTACCCGTATATACATACGATAATTTTTAGTTTTCTCATTAAGGGCACTTAAGACATTTCCTCTCTACCCCAATTGTAACACACGACCTAAAACCCTATTGCAAAACCCATTAGCATTGTTAACTCACAAATACACTTTCAAAAGTTCTCTTAAAGTCTCTCAAGTATTCATACTTAGGGTTTTTAAGAAGTAGGTCATCCAAGGGATCAAGGGTTGAATTTTTTTTGTGAAACATTGTATTTTAGGCATGTTACTCTTTCCTCATGATTAATTTGTTAAAAACATATATTTTAAAGTATTATTCATGAGATATTTATTTTGATTTTGAAAACATGGGTTGAGGGTTATTGTATAACTATTGTTTTGTGATATTTCATATTTGTCCCTGCATGGGTTAAGTTTAAATGGTTGCTTTAATGTCAATTTGAGGCATGGGAATGGTGAATGAACTAGGGATTATGATTTCCTAAACTTGTGACTTCTGAAGTGGTTATGACCCCAACCCCATATTCTGAAAAAAATTTAACTATGATAAATGTGGGAATTTATAAAATTAAACCCAGGGGGTTGTGAATTCCCTAAAGGAAGGATAATTTGTTATAACACCCGGTATTTGGACCCTTGTAAATTTCTTGGGTTTTGGATTTTTTGGGCAAGGTAAGACTCAAGGTGCTAATCGTATATTTGAAAATGATTTTAGGATGGCTCACTTGTATGTTAGGCAGTGGGTTTTTCTATGTTATAGTCCAAGAAATGACTCAAAATCATAAGAGTCATATGGTTGGATACAAGAAGTATGATGCCAAGTCGTATGGGGCTTATTGGTTGGACTAGTTAAAACTGGCCAAGATACGGTATAGGATACGGATTGGGGGTACAACTCATACCCTAAGGTAGGAGCTAGTGGTTGGGTTCTCATATATTGGTCAGTATAGGGGGCCATGATAAAGGGTAGGGTATAAGTTGGGATTCCTCTCATAACTTAGGGTATGGTTTGCATGGGTGAGTCGTACCCACCTGGAAGTTGAGTTTTAGCTTTTTAGTTGGGGGTTGTTCGATTATTTCCCATCACAAAACCTTGTGTCTCCAACGTTATATAACCATTGGTGGCCTCTCATAACACACTTAGAAAAATAGAAACACTCCAAATATCCTCTCTAAACACTCTCTTGAAGATTGAAGTCTAGGGTTTTTACAAGGGTTTTTCAAAGGGGATCAAGTGTCAAGTTTCTCTAGGGAATCTTATTGTATAAGGAATGTAATCCTTCCCTCATTGTCATTTCCAACTAAAGGCATGTTTTAATGTGTTTTAAACATTGATTTTAAATCATGAATGTTGATTTTGGAATTTTATGTTAAGGGTTTTGATGCATATTGTTGAATGTTGGTTTAAATTATATTTTCACATGTTTTGGTGATGGTTTGCATATGTGGGTGCTTTTTGGTTATGGTTTAACAAAGGGGTCATGGTTAACCCTAAATTGTATGTTTTATTCTTTGGTTTTGGTCTTGGAAAAAGGTATGCCCTCAACATGTTTGATAAAATGCCTAAGAGTATATTTTACTCTATTGTTGAAATTTCATTTGATATATTGCATGGTATGGTTTGGTAATGGAACCCTAAATGGATTTGGATGGTTTTTCATTGTTCAAATGGTTTAAAATGGTATAAATGTTTTAAATCCTTTAAATTCTTGGAACGTTCTAGAATGGTCTAAATGTTGAGAATAGTTTGTAATCATAAAAGAGATAAGGTCTTGGTGATTATGGATGGTCTAAATTAAAACATTACAAGGTACAGAGGAATCCCCCACGATAATGAAATAATGAAATTTTTTTGAATAACGGTTGTGGCTTAATTGAATATCCTTGTGGGGTACAAAGCAATCCCCCAAGTAAACATATCAATGAATGTCTTGTAGGGTACAAGGGAATCCCCCAAGCAAAGTTTAATAAAGAAATACTTGTGGGGTACACGGTAATCCCCCAAGTAATGTTAAAGATGATGTACATGCAGGGTACATAGGATTACCCTAAGTAAATTAATTAATGTAACCTATGAGGTACACGGAACTCTCCTAAGGTTGGCTAAGAACATTTCTTGCAAGCTATAGTCCGTATGGCGATACCGCTTGTATTATCCTTGATTAATAATAAATGGAATAATGGTTTGGTTGGATGGTAATGGTTTTTAATTAGGTAATAACAGCAGCGTTTAATATCTAACTGTAAAGGTGGGAGTCAAAGGGACGAACACTAGAAACTCATATTTGCCGGCATGAGGATAGGTTATGAAGACCTTATATGATACTCAAGGGGTACAAGGGAATCCCCTAAGTACATTTGTACATATGTATCATAGAGAGTGAAGGGTAAAAGGGAATCATTTACTCCTATGGTATCTTCGATTCATGCGGCTACATGTATCGTGGCTCATTCAAGGGGTTACAATTGACCCATATGGACCGTGGGTGGATTATGATGGTTAAGCTATATATACCCAGGTTAATTGTTCTAAAGGCATGCTAAACCCAGTTCTCTTTCCCGTCATGGTTATATATATATGTGTGTGTGTATGGTTTGTATGCATATTGTTGGTTTACTTGGTTTTAAAGGTTGGAATTATTTTATCTTTATCCTGAGTGCATGATAGCATTCACCCGCTAACTCATATTTTGATGGCTATATCCCCATGCAATGCAGCAACCAGCCATACTACTCTTCCTGATCATTGATCAAATTCGGGGACAATCGGTGTTGGGTCAAGTGGTGAACTTTCATAGTTCATAAGGCATCCATTTCATGTTATGGATTACTTTATATACTTTTTTTTTTCATAGACTTGGTTTTTAGCTAATGTCAGGGGCATATCCCGACTAGGTACTCTTTGGTTTGGTTTAGAGGATTTGTATGGAAAACCGTAGACTTGGATTTGCCTTGATCATGTTATATTATATATATATATATATGAATATTTATTGGGTTATTATTTTGTTTTTTTTTATGGTTTGGCATGTTCATTGGTTATCTTGTATGGTTGGTTTCGGTTATTAGGTAGATTGAGTTAGTTGGGTTGGCCATGTATTTAGGCTTATATCAAAGTCACCATATTGTTAATACATTATTTTTTTTAAATATTCGGAGTTTATCCGACTTAGGGTATATATTTATTTATTAGGTTGGGTATCATGGGCAGTCTCTGATCCTGTTTGGGCTGGAGATTGCCCATTACGACAAGGCCCCAATTTGGGTCTTGTCAAGTTGGTATCAGAGCTTTAGGTTTTGGTTTCATGGGGTGTCTACAAATCCATGCCGAGAAGTGTCTTGCTTATGGATGTGTCGTGCACCACACTTATAATCAGGAGGCTTCAAGGCATTTAGTATTATTTCACAAAATTTTCATTTGTTCACCTTTTCAGATCATGTCCTCTCCATGACCTAAAGTTTGTGGAAACTAACCTGTCCCACTTGAGGACAACATACATAGATCTAGTCCAACTCATCGGGCACAGACTCAGTCAAGGGTCATAGTTTCTAGTTTTCCATGTGGAGTCCCACCGATCTCCACCGAGCCTATCTAGAAGGTGGCACTCATGCTCAGTAATCTCAAGGAGAGATTAAAAATTTTAAGTTTTGACATTCTATCTATTTGTTGTCCTTGGTAGTGACATATTTTGCTTGCCAATCTGGTTCTAGTGTTGTAAAAATAAATTGGGAAAGGTCAGGGAAGAGACAAATAAGAAAGTTTCAATGTTTAGACCAGAGAAAAGATTAGAGAATTAGTGATAGAAATGGTAGATGGTGGTTTGAGCAGAGGAATTTGGGGAATTCCCATGTGTTTTCCAGTTTCCTTATCCTCAGTCTTCAAGTGAGTATCACTTTTTGGCTGGTAGAGTTCAGTCAGCCCCACGCATCCTCCTTACCAGTTTTATAGTTGGTTACACTTTGGTTATTTCTTCTATGGGAGGAACCAATGTTTTCATTGTGGTCAGTTGAGTTATATGAAAAAGAAGTGTTCCATAAAGGTTTTCACTGGGAAAAGAGGATAACGGTTACCACTACTAGAGATCTTGAACCAAGGGGTGTTTATTCTAGCTCCGACATAGGTCAGGATCATCTCAATGCTCACAGTATTCCATAGGAATATAAAGCATCTCCTGTTAGTGACACGAGTATGTTGAAACCCTTTCTCTATGGTGTGTATTATTTACTTGGTCTAGGGTTTCCTCTCTTTTTTTTGACCCTATATGTGGTTGTATGTTTTAGTTTTGGTCCCGAGGTTGTTTCAGATTCTTCTCTTTTTCTATTTCTAACTTTGTAGGTGACTCTGTGATTGCCAAAAGAGTCTATGGGGTGTGTGGTATCTGTTGGTTTTGGTGCACTATTTTGACTTAGATATGGTGGATTTCAATGTCATTCGGGGGATGGATTAGTTATACTCGTGCTACGCGTCCTTTGATAGTATGAACCATAAGGTATTCTTTAAGATCCATGGGGAATCAGTTATGGAATAGGAGGATAGTTTCGTTCCCTGTCTATTAAGGGAATGGCTATATCATATCTTAGTGCTCTGATATTAATTTCCAAGGGTGTCTCTATTATATTTTGGTCCAGGTTAAAGGTTTTAACTCGGAAGGTCCTTCTTTACATTCGATTTTGGTGATGCATGAGTTTCTTGGGGTAATTTCTAATGAACCTCCTTGTGTCTTTATAATGGGGAGGTTGAGATTAGGACTGGTCTCGTTTTTTACGCTTGTCCTATTTATATTCTTTCTTTATAGAATGGTTCTGATTAAGTTAAATGAGCTTAAGAAGAAAATTAAGGTATCTCTTAGATGAAGGTTTCAAACATCCTTTTGTTCTCCGTGGAGTAATTTTCATTCTTGTATGCATAAGGGGAATGGTTTTCTCGCAAAGAAATAGTTTATCGATTGGTGGATAAGGAATTTGGGATGTCCTCCTTGTGGACTTGATCGTGTATATGCATTTTCTATGTGGGATACCTTGGTGGTAGTATATGGTCGTTGATAGATAGTAGGCTTGAACTTAGTTGCTTGATCTTGGTAAAGGGATTATGTTAGCTCGGGGATAACAATATGAGAATTATGGAGGTAAATTGGTAGGTTGGATGAGTTGTGGATAAGGGGAAGGTTAATAGCTTGGGGAATACAATAGTATGAAGGTTGTGACTGTAGGTTGGGAGTTTAGGTTTAATGGATGAGTATAAAGTGGGGGTCTAGTCTTTGGATGGGTTAGAGCATGTAATTTGTATGAATATCCTGGGCTCTAGGTAACATATAGATGAATAAGGTTTTGGGTATAGGAGAACCAAGTGTCCCTAGTGTACATCCTTGGTCATATCGATTAGAGTTGAGTGTTGATCTTATAGGTGTCATGGTATGAAGGTCGAGAATTAATCTAAAATTTCATTTTAGTGGTGGACTTCAAGAGAAGGTCGGGTTGCATTTTCTAGTGATTCACTTCTATCTCAGTTAAGAGGGTACTCTACTGGTGTTTCATGCGTTCTTATAATGCTTATGCCTATGGTTTGTATTTTGCATTCGCCTTGTTTCTCGGATATCAGTCTTGACTTCATATTACCTTACCTATGGTATATGCGGTTGTGTTTCTTTTAGTGTCTAGTCCTAAGAACTCCTTTTATGGTATATTTTGGTTGGGATAGTCATCCATTTATGACCTAGGTGGTTCCTATAAAGTACTTCATGCCTATAGTGTCATGTCTTATTTTGGGGGTCTTGCCTTAGGTAGCATGGATAATTCTAGTAATTTAGTTCAGTAAATGACCCTTCTTGTGATAGGGTGGTAGTTGATTTGACGGTGTGTTGATGTTTTATAATAGGGAATATAGAAGTCCCTAAGTAGGGGAGATTCTAGGGTGGCTAATAGAATAAAGGTTTTGGAAAGTGAGGTAAGGTTATCATCTTATGGAATGGATAGGAAAGGTATAGGTGGTAAAAACCATTGTGAAATTGATAGAGGGTGCCAGATCATTGGAAGGATAGATCATAATGCGACTATATAGAAGAGGTAGGCTTAAATATTATGATTGGTAGATATACCAATAGTTGTGTTGGGTACCTAAGAGGCTTGGGAAATCATTATTTAAAAATTGTTTTCATGGCATAGTTGTGTTATGGTTTTGGGTTTTCATATATATGTTAGGGGTTTTGGTTAAAATGGTTTGTTATGGTTTTCCTATGTCTTTTTACTTATGGTGTGCATATTATAAATGGTGATTGAGCAGAGTAGTGTTTCGGGATAAACATAAGGAGGAGAGCCCGGTGGCCTAAGATTAACTGCCTTTATCTTTGGATAGGCTTGAACATGGATCTAGTGTATAGCTAGACTCAAGCTCACATAGTGATGTGTCTCAATAAATTCAAAGATGAATTATTTTCATTAACATTATTATTTTCATTCTTATTGTCATCTTTATGAGTCGGGGACATGTCCCGACCAAGACTGGTATTGGTTCTTTTTTTAGAATGCTTTGTTAGGATTACAGTGGACTTGTGAGAAGGTGGTTGTCGTTTTGGATGGATGTTAGTTATGGATCATAGAATTATATTTTATTCTTTATATTTAGCTTGTTATATGTTTTGAATTCATCCGATAACAGGGATATTGTATTGTTTGGTTTGGTACAAAAGGGGTGGTCTTCAATCCATGTGGGACTTTATATGCCTATCATGGCTAGGACCTAGTTTGGGTCGTGACAAATATATTATCAGAGCCTAAGTTTGGTTTCATTGGGTGTCTAACAAATCCATGTCAAGTACAGTCTCATTTATGGGTGTGTAGCGCGCCACACATATAAGGGAGAGGCTATAAGGCATTTAGTAATGATTCCCTTTCTTGTTGTTTTATTTGAAGCTATAGAGTCTATGGTATTGAATCTTCTCTAATCTCCATATGTTTGCTTTTCAGATCATGCCTCCAGAAGATTTGATTATTGTGAAAACTCTTCTGTCCTGTCTTAGGACAATATGGATAGAGATCGTCCTACTCCAAGAGTTCGGACCCGGTCTAGGGTCACTACTTCTGATTGCCCTGAGGGAGCTCCACCGGTTCCCCTATCCCTCCTCAGGCACCCCAGGTTACAGTTTCTAATTCTAAGTTTTGCTAGTCAATTCATTTTCTTACCCATTTGGTGGCCTCCCAAACTCAGTGTGTGATACGCCCAAATTACACCTCTTTTACGAGAGAGTAAGAGGTCGTTGTCAAATATATAACCTAACTAGGTTGGGGTCATATCCCATAGGGAATATGGTATTAATTTTGGTTATTCATGAGTCAATCAACTAATAGTTAATAGATTTCTATAAATAGGGGTTTCATAGATTAAACAAAAGTTATTGCTCACTTCGTTTTAACAACTTGCAACTAATATTTCAATGTTTCAAATTAATGTTATGGAAAAACCAGAATTGTGTTCACTATGAGTATTGGCACTTGATATACACTAGGTATGTCTCAAGATTCTTATGACATGTAGGAACAACAAACTATCAATATCAAAGCACTATCTAAATGTCTCTCGACCTATTTAGATATTCAATTACCTAATTCTTTTGAACTTAGGAAATCCATATACTTAACCAGATTTTATCTTGAGTTAATTAATCTTGTTACAACATTAATCATTAGATGGAAGTTTAATGCTTCCAAATCCCCGTTGATAATTCACTTCCTATTAGATTGATTTCCTACTTCAAGCAAATCAATGATCAGGTCTAATCTATTGTTTGCAACCAATAGACAACATGCATAACAGAAGAATTATCAAGAAGTTCCTAATGTCTTTAGAGTCTTGATAAACTAATAGATTTACAAGACCAAACTCATAGATCCCACGGGTTAAGAAGATTTGTTACTCATAATATATAAAGAAACAACTTTTATTGAATTGATAATTCGATAGTTGTTAACTTACAAACGATAAAGTTATATGATCATTGTTCCTTCTAAATCAAAAGAGAATTCTCAAAACCACAATAATAATCCCAAAACTTAATTCGAAAAATTCAGAGAAAACTATCGAAAAGTTGTTGTTTTTTTCATAAGTTTCAAGATGTTTGTGAAAACCTAACACTTTACCTTAAATGCTCAAGATAATTTTGGAGTCAAATTTCGAATCCCAAAATTTTCGCCCATAGCTGACGATATTCCTTGATGGCTTCTTAGAGAGTTGATAATTTATCAGACCATGTCGTCAAATCCTCTTTCTAATTCATGTTTGCTACTTATAGGTGATGACCTGATCGGACTGTCTATCAGGATGTTGACGACTTATCAGGTTAAGTCATCAACTCTTCACTTCACCTCTTACACAATGTCTTCGACTGACGTCTTAGAACAAAGTTGATGACTTATCAGACAAGACATCAACTGTAATCTTCATATCTACTTTCTCAAAACTCATCCTTCTTGACGTCATTGTCATAGGTTTTCATGCACCTTAACTTACCTACAATATCACAGTGAATATAATCACAGACGACAAAAGTTACTTAAGAATTTACAATTATTTCGAGTTAAAAGCCTTAAACTGAGTTAAGGAGGCTCAGTTTAAGGCATAAGGTGAAGTGAAGAGTTAAAAGCCTTTACAATTATTCTGAGTTAAAAGTCATAAGGTGAAGTGAAGAGTTGATGACTTAACCCGTCATAACCCCTATGACAGTGCACAATGTCAAGGGGGACCATGGCAAAAACAGGTTCATTGTGATACAAATGGGATGGTGATAGGTCTAACAAGAAAAATAGACATACAGGCTCTAAATCTCAATCAAGGGATATCATTCACAAATGGAAGGATATTTAGGTTAAAAGTGGACTAATATAAAAAAACGGCCTATGATCCTTTCCTAACCACCATCCTTCAACCTAGGTAAGACTGACTGGGCAAGTTCTGGATGTAACACACAAAGGGAACTTGTTAGTATCTCATACACACATGGCATAACGTTACATCACAATCTACTACCTATCCGTTTATCCAATTGTTAGCAATGATTATCATGTCCTTAATACTAATGCCATAAAAAGATTCACAATAGTTGCATATAGATACATATAGCACAGTTGCAATATATGCACTTGGAGAGGTATTTATCATTCTAAATAAATATGTCGACTTCCATAGAAACTTATTTCTCGCCTAGTTAACCACAAAACTACATGAAACAAAACACAATATGCAAATACAAATAACAAACCTAAACATCTATTGCAACTACCCCCACCCCCATAGATGAGAAAATGCATTTCCCTCAATGTATATCTAATAACCTAAAACAACAAGTAATAGGATATACATGCAGCACTTCAAGCACGTGAATCATGAGTCGCTGACTCTACTGCTGTATCATCAATGGGAGCAATCACATCAATAGCATAAGGCTATGATAATGCATCTGCCACTATTTTTGGCGAAGTAAAAAACTCCCCAACATTCTCACCAACATTGAATGGAGACCTACTTACCAAGGCTCCCGCAAATCTCGCTCTTAATTCTTTCTCCACTGGTTCACCCTTCACTTTTAATATTCTCATAGCCATTTTTATCTTCTTTTTCTCTTCCTTCCTCTTTGTTTTCTTCTCCGCTCTCCTTTCTTCATCATTATTTGTTCTTTTCCTCTTGCCTTATCTTTCTTGTTTCCCTTTTCATTCCTTTTTTCACTAGTTTTCCGGTGATGTCAAACAGTGGATCATCATCTTCAGATTCTTCAACCACAGGGTCTGAAGATATCATGATTTGTTGGTGTTGTAATTCCATAATATCAACTCTCACCTTGTCCAAAGCTGCTTTGAAAACTGCCAGGTTAGGGAATGTCATCTCGCTCAATCGTGCATTAAGACGGTTCGATAACTCATCAACATGTCCATGCAAAGTTTTGAAAGGTTTTAGTTCCACCTTAATTCTTTTATCTACAGCAGATTCAAATTGACATGAAAATAGCTTCAATTGTACATCAACCCTTTTCCCTTGCTTCACCATCTTCCGGAAATTAAGAGGAGTAAAAGCATACTCTGACACCACTGCTGCACTTATAGGATTTTCTTCGCTCTCAGAAACTAAAGCTGCCCCTACAGAAGAGGTTACTTGTACAACTTTGGGAACTAACACCTCCATATTTTTCTTTGAACTAGTAGCAGTAGCAGTTATTTGCTCTCTCTCAGTCCTGACTAGATCATTTTCAACCCCTACTTCTTTGCCTAAAACTAGCATAGGCTAATTTTCATCATACTTGATAGGATTGTGAGTTTTTTGAGAATTAATCTCTTGATCCAAATCTGTAATCTCAGGTACATGAGAAGCCTTACACAACTCCGTAACCAAACAAGGAAAGGGGTATGCAGTGTTAGGTCTTGCTACTCGTATCATTTCATCTGCAATAATTTCCCCGAAGTTCAAAGAATAGTTAGACATTAAACCTACCACCAAGACTGTCCTATAATCACCTATAATATTGTCTCCAGCTATTGGCATCAATCAATATTGTACAATGCCCCACTAAAGTCTTGTCTCCTAAGTCATTGAGGCTTTAAAGATCCTTTCACTTGCATTTTTCAACCATTCTGGCTCTCCTTCAACTATAATCTTTACCAACTAAGGGCGTTGTTTTTCCCTTGCCTACATCCTATAGTAGAATTTTTTAGAAGTGGCTGGAGGAGTGAAGTTAGGGCCATAGAGAAATCTATTGATAGTGTTGTCTGCTAGATACACCATGACACCCCTTACTGGAATCTTATGCATGTTGGGCATGTCCACAACTTTCTCTCCTTCCTTACATATATTCTCTAGTGTAGCCTGGTAGTTTGCGTAAAACTCCTGGACAAGTGTTGGGCAGAATGATTCTCATCCCTTTGTAGTATGTTCCAAATCATAGTCTTTGAATTCCTTCTCCACCTGGGGGTACTTGTTCAGCTCAGTAGTGATGATCCTCATCTCTTCACATAGTGGCCTCTTAAGACTTCTTGTTTTTGTTCTTATCAGTCCGTCATGGTAAATTCTATTTTCTCTAGGAACCTTCCGTCTGAAACTTTCTTGAACATTAGGATTTTTATATTTTATCACATCTCCCCTAATCTAAGGATCTTCACCAGTTGGGTGCTCAGAAGAATGGTGTTCTAATGAAGGTTCCTCAGAGTTGGGCTGCTTAGATGGAGAGGATTTTTCCTCCTTATACTTAACTTCCTCAAATACCACTTCATCACATTGTCGGAGAGGTTCATCTATCTTCAGACTCTGCCTTGTTTTGCGTCTCTGGAGTTGTGGTTCCTTCTCCTTACTTTCGGACTCATAGAAGAGTGTTCGAGTAATGTTCTCCTTAGTAACTTTCTAACTTACTTTCTTTGCTTTTCCTTTAGGAGGAATGACTAATTCAGCATCAGGGTGAAATAATCATTTAATATCCAAGAATAGATAATCAAAAAAAAGTGAATCACTTTTAGTAGCATGTGAGTGACAACGTAATATAATAAGTCATCACTTAAGTTACGGCTCGTCAGCCACGTCGTCAGCCTTAAACAGAATCTAATAGCCTTTCAACTGAGTCGACGATGTAGTCTGATAAGTCATCACTTGTGTGATGGCTTATCCTCCACGTCGTTAGCTTATAATAGAATTTAGAGCCCTTTTTTAGCTTTGCTTGATGACTTATCAACTTCATGGACATCATACTTTATTTTCACTAAGTCATTCTTTTCAATTCTTGAGTTGGAACTTCTAAATTTTGTTTCTTACGTTTATAACTTGTAACCCTAGTTTTCAATTTCAACAAAACTTTACACCCCGATTTAATGCAGTGATCTTGAAGACTAGAGTGAAATGAAGTTTTACCAATCAATGGAACACTTTTCAACTTCACAAGTATTTGCACATGAGCAAATTTTTTTTATACAAGAGTTAATTGATCTTGGGTGACCAGCTCACTGTGCATTACTTAAAATTTAGTCATGACCACTTCAAACTGGCAAAACTTACATTATTAGGTAACTTTCATCATTTATCAAAGAAGAATAGGAGTTTGCAGCATACCTTTCAGGAGACTAAAGTTCCAGGCCTCAACCTTGAGAGCTTTCGAATAGCTCAGAGAAGAATAGGTGAGCTTGAATGATTTCTCAAATAAATTTCCAACTTTTTCACTTGGTTTTGAGAAGATGAAAAGAAAGTTGAATATTGGCTATTGAAAGAGAAACTGACGGGAAAGGTGAAGTGATTTCACCTATGTAGCCTATTTTTTTATTTTCTATTACTATCCAACAATTAATAAAAGAGAAACAATTAAAGGTAATGAAAACTAATAATTGAAAGAAAATTTACTAAAGAAAAATCGGAGTGGACAAGGCTATTATCAGGAACCTAAAAAGTTTAGAGCTAATGGGTTTGGATCGGGTAGGACTGCCTTACCTAGGCCCAAATTTAAGTGACGGCATATCATGTGTCTGATAGCCCATGACTGACGGCATCACCTTAAGGCAGAATATTGCCCAATTTTGTCTCTTCTGACGACCAGGTGTGATGACTTATCACATATGTGACAACTTGGCTGCCAGCTTAATCCAGATTGTATCCTATTTTTTATTCGAATGATGGCCTCACGTGATAGCTTATCACGAGGGTGACGACTTATCAAATATGTTCATCACCCTTATCATGAATGGTGTCCATTTTTTCTTGAGCTTCTGACATAAAGTGATGCATCGTCAGCTTGGTTATAACCCATCAACTTTTGATGTCGATTCCATTTTACTGAAAACATCGATTAAAACTGTATACCTGCACAACTAAACAACTCATTATGAACACAAACCTTAAAACAAAAATAACAAACTTACAACGTAACAATTTGGGTTGCCTCCCAATAGTGCCTGATTTACTATCAAGGCACGACTTGGTTATCTCAACTAATTAGACTTCATCGAGATACACAGTAGATAATAGCTTTGCAATATCCATTGGACCAACATAGATCTTGACTCTTTTCCTATTAACTTTGAACAAACTTCCATCCTTACCTTCAAGTTCCACCACACCTGATGGAAAAACCTGACTTACTTTGAAAAGCCCAGACTATCTTGATTTCAATTTGCCCAGAAAGAGTTTAAGTCGAGAGTTGAAGAATAACACCCAATATCCATCTTGAAAATATCTCTTCTTTAATCTTAGGTCATGGTAGTTCTTTATCCTTTCTTTATACAAATCGGCTCTTTCGTAAGCTCCGGGATGGAATTCGTCCATCTCATTTATTTGCCCCAACCTTAACTCAGCTACTTCCTCTAGTTCATGTTTAGTTATTTAATAGCCTACAAAGCCTTGTGCTCTAGTTCAAACAGAAGGTGACAGGATTTTCCATAGATCAACTAATTTGGTGACATCCCAATAGGTTTCTTGAAAGCAGTCTGATATGCCCATAAGGCATCATCGAGCTTTCGAGACTAGTCTTTTCTACTCGCATTCACTATCTTAGCCAAGATTGCTTTTATCTCCCAGTTTGAAACTTCCAATTGCCTAGTGGTTTGGGGGTGATACGGAGTAGCCACCTTATGCTGCTTCACACCGTACTTCAACAAGGTAGCCCGGAATGTTTTGCTATAAAAGGGGGATCCCCCATCACTATTGATAGTTTTTTGTACTCCAAAATGGGAGAAGATGTTCTTTTTCGAAAGGCCACCACTCTCTTGCCTTTATTATAAGCCAACGAAACTACTTCAACATATTTGGACACACAGTCCATAGCCACAAAGATATACATTAGTCAATAAGAGCTCACAAACGGCCCAATGACATTGATTCCCCAGACATCGAATAGTTCAACTTCCAACATCTTCGCCGTGGGCATCTCGTGATTCTTCGATATTGACCCTTTCCTCTGGCATAGGTAACATTTCCTCATGAAATCATATGCATCCTTGAATAGGGTTGGCCAATAATAGCCACTCTAAAACATATTTCTTGCAGTACGGTCAACTACATGGTGACGTCTGATTGAGAAAGCATGACAATCTTTAAGAATACTCAGCATGTCCACCTCCGAGATGCACCGCCTAATAATATTATCCGTACACCGCCAAAATAAAAACGGATAATCCCAGAAGTATTGTGTAACATCATAAAGAAACTTCTTTCTTTGGTGAAAACAAAGATTCTTTGGGATAATCTCACTTACCATATAATTTTCAAAGTTCGCGTACCAAGGTACTCGTTCAAGTACAGCAACCAAGATTTTATCATCCGGAAATATATCATCGATTTTGAGCTCATCCTTCACTTCTTGATCTCCCTCAAGTCTAGACAGGTTATCTATAACTTGATTTTTGCATCCTTTTCGATCTTTGACTTCAAAGTCAATCTCTTGAAGATGTACCACCCGCCAAATTAGCCTTAGCTTTGCATCCTTATTTTCCATCAAATATCTCAAAGCGTTATGGTTTGTATACACTACCACTATAGTCCCTAATAAGTAGCACAAAACTTCTCAAATGCATAAACCACCACAAAAGTTCCTGCTCAGTCACAGCGTAATTCTTTTTTGCCCCATTCAATGCCTTGCTTTCATTGTAAATGGGATGAAACAACTTATCTTTCTTTTTACCAAGCACAGCCCCAAGCTCTACTCTTCTTGCATCACACATGATTTTGAACGGCTTTGACCATTCTGGTGCAACAATGATAGGTGTAGCAACTAGTTTCTCCTTAAGGCATTCAAATGCCTTTTTGCACTCATCATCAAATATAAACATGGTCTCCTTCTCCAAAATCTTGCACAATGGGTTTGAAATTTTAGAGAAATCTTTCATAAATTGCCGTTATAAGCCTGCATAACCAAGGAAACTCCACACTCTCTCTACTAAAATAGGGGTAGTAGTTTCTCAATAACTTTGATTTTGGCCCGGTCGACTTCGATTCCCTTATATGAAATTTTATAACCAAGGACAATGCCCTCCTTCACCATGAAGTGGCATTTCTCCCAATTTAACACTATGTTGAACTCTTCGCATCTTCGCAATGCTCTACTCAGATTAACTAGACACAGCTCAAAAGAATCACCTACCACTGAGATATCATCCATAAATACCTCCAAGGTGTCCTCCACCATATCGGAAAAGATAGACTTCATGCATCATTTAAAAGTGGTGGGTGCATTACACAAACCAAACAACATCTACCTAAAAGAAAAAGTACCATACGGGCAAGTGAAAGTTATCTTCTCTTGATCCTCTGTAGCAATAGAAATCTTGTTTTAGACTGAACACCCATCCAAGAAATAATACCAACCTCTTCCCACCAACTGATCAAGTATTTGATCCATAAATATCATTGGGAAGTGATCCTTCAGAGTCCATGAGTTGAGCTTATGACAGTCCATGCAAATTCTCTACCCTATAATTGGCCTGAGTCGAATCAGCTCATTCTTTTCATTTGCTACTATAGCCATGCCCCTTTTCTTGGGAACAAATTAGATGGGGCTTGCCCATTTATAATCCATGATGGGATATACAACTCCTAAATAGATCCATTTAATGATCTTCTTCTTAATGACTTCTTACATTAGTGGATTAAGGTGACGTTGGTGCTCAATGATTAGTGTTCAATCCTCCTCAAGATGAATCTTGTGAGTGGAAATACTGGGAGGAATACTAATGATATTTGCAATAGTCTGACAGATATCCATTTTATATCTTATAAGCATAGAGATAAGTGCCCCAACCTGGTGCTCAACCAAATCCGCAGCAATAATCAAAGGTAAAGTGTTTCCACTACCTAGAAACACATATCATAAATATCCTGGCAACTTCTTCAACTCCAACACCGGTGGCTCTTCGATAGATGGATTAACCTATGGTGTTGGCCAATTTTTTAGGTCTAAATCCAGCTTATTAGGAGAATATGAATAGGATCGCATTCCCATCAAAGCACACACTATCTCTTCGTACTCCTCAATACCTTCATTATTAAAGTTCATCAAGACTGCAGCCAGAGTTTCCACAACAAATTTCTCCTTGATTGGAACCTCATCCTTATATACATAATAAAAATCAACGATAGAGAATACACTCATTTCCTTAGGTTGATTCATAGACTGGCACACATCAAAGCGAACTACCTCATCAATAATCCTGAACAGCAGCTCATTAGCTTTCAAATCAATAAGCACACTTTTGGTTGTGAGAAAACGTCTACCCAAGATTATGGGTACCCCAAAATCCACCTCATAGTCCAAAATAATAAAATAAGCAGGAAATATCCCCACTGGTCGCTTAACTTACCTGTTCTCCATCACTTATCACATATTGTGGGTGTAGGATTCCCTAAACCCAACTTCTTATAAACAACAAGCGGCGTCAGGTTAATACTTGTTCCGAGATCACATAAGTCTTTAGAAAAATCAAGCGACCCTATAGTACAAGGGATGGTGAATACTCCTGTGTCTGCTTTCTTTTACACCAATGATCTAGTCGAAATGGCGTTGCAATGGTGAATATTATCCACCAGTTCGTAGCTCACTATTCTCTTCGTTGTCACAAGGTGTTTCATATATTTAGCATACCCGAGTATCTTCTCCAGTTCCTAAATCAAGGTCACACTCACCATCATCTAATTCAGTATTGCCATAAATTTCCTGAACTTTGTGTTATCCGCTTTTTTTTCAATTGATGGGGAAAGGATGGCGGTGGTTTAGGGGAAGTAGTAACCACTGCCTCCTTTTCCTTTCCCTTTGTTTTTCTAAATTATCAACCTACTAATGGTTAGATATGCCCGCATTACCATCCATCTTCTAAGACTCTACTGGATGGGTTTCATCATCTTCTGCACCATCTTCATTCAAAACATTAATCATATCTTTGCCCACAGAAGGGACAGGTAATACTTTACCACTTTGAGTGGTAATTGCCATGCAAAAGCCATTATTTTGAGGCATTGTATTGCTCAGAAATGTACCACTCTTCCTCTGATTAAATATTGTTAAGTGTTGGCTCATCTGCTTCTCCAACTATTTGATAGAAGTTGAGTGTGAATTTACAAGCTGACTCATGAAAGATAAGTCACTTTTCATCATCATCACCCCTGTATTGGTCACCTCAACTCCCTTTAATAGCTTCTTTATCATGTCCTCCATTGATATTTTTCCTGAACTGGTAGCAACATTATCTCGATTTCCAGGGGGTACATATAGTCCACTCTTGTTATTCTTATTCTTCCAGCTTCCTTGCTCCCTATCCTTGTAATTATCTTTGTCGTAATAGTACCAACCTTTATTTCCTTAGCTATTGGATCAAAAAACCCCTGATTATTTAGATAGTTAGCTTCCTCCTCTGAATCTGAATCAACTCTGCTCTGTGACCCAATACTTTCACCTTTTCAGTCTTCCCAGGTAATAAATATTTGGTAAGAAGATCCATATGGGTTTTCATATGTGCCATGTCTTGGTCACATTCTTTCTCTCTCCTACATTGATCTACAGTTATTCTACTAGACACAGTAGAGCTTGCTACCTCAAAATCCCTAACATGCTAAACTCTACTCTATTTGGTCATCCTATTAGGCATTTCAAAATCTTCTGGAAAGGTAAGATCCATATATTCTCCTCCTACAGTATTATTGACAACCGGTTTCGTAATAGAATTCAAGGCTCTATACAGAGTCTCCATCAAATGCACGTCAGTCATTTTGTAATTAGGACACTGCATCAACTTTTTGTTGAACCTCTCCCAAGTTTGTGAAGAGCTTCAGTCGGGATATACTTGAAATTACTAATCTCTTCCCTCAACTGTAACATCCTAGATGGCGAAAAGAACCTTTCTAGGAAATCTCCTTTCAACTGCCTCCATTTTGTTATAGAATTAGGAGTCAACCCATTAAGCCATAGTGTTGCCTCCTTAGATAGAGACAACAGAAATAGGCACAGTCGGATGGAATTTTCCCTACTTTTGGGTACTTGCAAATTGTGACAAAATTCATTAAATGCATATTCAGATCATCACCCGAAAGTCCACCAAATAGCCCCTTCAGATGAAGTAGTTGAATCATAATTTTTGTGATATTGAACTTGCTCCGGGTAACAAAGGTAGAGGAATAATAGCTCTAGTTGCACCTTCTCCATTATCTCATCCTTATCTTCTTTAAGATCAAATTGCATAGGTTGCCAATATTTTCTTGCTGTGAAAGAGGAAATTTTGTTCACATTATGGTTCACAGGTCCAGCCACATTCTCTGCACGCCTTTGGTTAGCAGGATCTAACAAATAATCGTCTCCCAAGTCCTCGACATCTGGATTAGGATGACTCATTGGTTGACCATTATTTTGTTTGTTCAGCTGAGCTCTATCCATGGCGGCTAGTCTATTTGCTTCTAGTTGCTTAGCTATTTTACTAATTAGATGCGGTTCAGGATTGAAGGGTAATAGTAGTTCTCTTGAACTTCTGGTGCATGGTATAAACAACAATGACTGTAAAAATCAAAAACAACAAATAAATGTAGAATTTAGAAAACTTTAAGTAGGAGTCAATTATCACAAATATTCACAATTGACGATCATATTCCTCGACAACAGCGCCAAAATTTGATATGCCCAAATTACACATCTCTTACGAGAAAGTAAGCGGTCATTGTCAAATATATAACCCAACTAGATTGGGGTCAAATCCCATAGGTAATATGGTGTTAATTTAAGTTATTAATCAGTGAATCAACTAATAGTTAATAGTTTCCTATAAATAGGGGTTTCAGAGATTAAACAAAAGTTATTGCTCGCTTCATTTTAACAGCTTGCAACTAAAATTTCAATGTTTCAAATTAATGTTGTGAAAAAATAAGAGTTGTGTTCACTATGAGTATTGGCATTTGATAAACACTAGTTATGGATCAAGATTCTTATGAAATATAGGAACATCAGACTATCAATATCAAAGCACAATCTAAATGTCTATCGACCTATTTAGACATTCAATTACCTAATTCTTTCGAACTTAGGAAATCCGTATACTTAACCAAATTTTATCTCGAGTTAATTAACTTTGTTACAGCGTTAATCATTAGATGGAAGTTTAATTCTTCCAAATCCCCATTGATAATTCACTTCCTATTAGATTGATTTCTTACTTCAAGCAAATCAATAATCAAGTCTAATCTTTTATTTGCAACCAATAGACAATATGCATAATAGAGGAATTATCAAAAAGTCCCTAATACCTTGAGAGTCTTAATCAACTAACGAATTTACAAAACCAAAATCATAGATGCCACAACTCGGGTTAAGAAGATTAGTTACTCATAATATAGAAATAAACAACATATATTGAATTCATAATTTGATAATTGTTAACTTATAAATGATAAAGATATATGATCTTTATTCCTTCTAAATCATAAGAGAATTCTCAAAACCACAATAATAATCCCAAAAACTTAATTCAAAAAATTCAGAGAAAATTAGGAAAAAGTTGTTGTTTTTTACGTAAGTTTCAAGATGCATGTGAAAACCTAAAACTTTTCCTTAAATACTCATGCTAATTTTTGAGTCAAATTTCAAATCCCAAATTTTCTCCCATAGTTAATGATATTCCTTTATGGCTTACCAAAGAGTTATCGACTTATCAGACCAAGTCTTTAACTTCTCTTTTCAATTCATGTTTGTTGCTATTGGTGACGACCTGATCTGATGGCCTACTAGGAAGTTGATGACTTATCAGGTTAATTCGTCAACTCTTGACTTCATATCTTACACTCTGTCTTGGACTGATGACTTCTCTGATGTCTTATCCTAATGTTAACAACTTATCAGATAAGTCATCAACTATAATCTTCATATCTACTTTCTCAAAATTCATCCTTCTTGATGTCATTGTCATAGGTTTTCATGAATCTTTACTTACCTGCAATATCACAGAGAATATAATCACAACCAACAAAAGTTACTTTAGAATTTACAATTATTCTGAGTTAAAAGCCTTAAATGTGCTAGCATAAAGCTCGCATATTAGTGTGTTGCTTCTTTTTCTCCATCATCTGAGGTAATTAGGGTTGGAAAATTTATGAGGTTGAGGTCTCCTATTTTCATTGGTTCTAAAGTTGAGAAAGATCCTCAAACTTTATTAATAAGATGGAAAAGATTTTTCGTGTGATGCATGTTACTGATGTGGAGGGTGTAGAGTTCACCACCTATCAACTAAAGGATATGGAATACCAATGGTATGAAGAGTAGGAATATTCTGGGGGTGACTATGTTGAGTCTTGTTTATGGGATGATTAATCTAGTTCTTTACTTGATTTCTAATTTCGACATGAGTTGAGGGAGGCAAAGGCCAAGGAATTTGTTAATCTGAAGCAATACAACATGTCCATAAAGTATTATGCCTTGAAGTTTCATTAGTTATTGCATTATGCTCCTTAGTTAGTGTCTAGCATGAGGGCTTGAATAAAGAAGTTTTACTCTTGATTGTCACGTGAGTTGATCTTTGAGAGAAAATCTTTATTATTGAACAAGTATATCGACATCTCTAGACTTGTGGTGTATATGCAACAAGCGGAAGAGATGAAGACAAAGTAAGAAATGATGAGTGAAAGTCATAGTAAGAAGTTTTTCTATTTGAACTAGGGTAGAGATCAGCAACAAAGTGGTAGAGATGGTGGAAAGTGTCCTAAGAAGACTAGGGTAGTTCTGGTCCCTACTCTACGGCTAGTTCACCTTATCAGAAGTCATCGGGTGATCACCGTTCTTAGTATGATAGTGGGTTTAGAGCACCAGAAGCCTAGTCATAGTCTAAAGGGGCTCAGTAAGCTCCATCATATCCTTCTTGTAGATTCTATGGTCAGGTGAACCATGGTGTTTGTGAAGATTGGAGGAACAAGTGCTTTAAATGTTCTCAGATTGGTCATATGCCGAGGGATTGTACTTCTAAGGTTTCTTATGGAGTGAATAATATTCTTGTTTCTACTTTATCAGCTTCTGCACCAAAAATTTCTACTTCTACTCCTGGCTCTAACGCTAGACGAAATCGTCTTTATGCTCTTGCCAGTGACAAGGATTTTGAGGCATCCCCTAATTTTGTTATTGGTATGCTTAAACTCTTCTTTCATGATGTATATTATTTATTTTATCTTGGGTCTACCCTCTCTTATGTGACCCCTTATGTGGCTATTCATTTTGGTTTTGGCATGAGTGTATTTCGAACCCCTTTTTGTGTCCACCCCAATGGGTGACTCTATTATGGATTGAATGGTCTATAGGGGTTGTGTGATGTCGGTGCATGGTAGGGAGACCTTGATGGATCTAATAGATTTGTACATATTATATTTTGATGTGATTTTAGAGATAGATAGTTTGCATTCATGCTATCCATCTCTTGATTTTTGAACTTGAAAGGTTAGTTTCCATTTCTTAAATGAGATAATGATCGAGTGGGAAGATAGTTCCTAGTGTCTAAGGGAAGGGTTATTCCATATCTTAGAGCCCGAAAATTTATTTCAAAAGGGTACCTCTATCACATAGTACATGTTAAGGTTTCTGGATCTGTAAGTCCTTCTTTGTAGATTTTGCCTGAGGTCTATGAATTTATCAAGGTGTACCTCTCGATATGGAAATTGATTTTAGGATTGATCTTATTCCGAACACTGGTCCTATTTCTATTCCTCTTTATAGGATAACTCTGACAGAATTAAAGGAACACAAGGAGCAGTTGAAAGATATTCTTGACAAGGTTTTTATCTGCCATAGTGTGTCACCATGGGGTTCTCCCGTTCTCTTCATTCTTAAGAAGGATGGTTCTCTTCCAATGTGTATTGATTACCGCCAATTGAATAAAGTAACCATAATGAATAAATACCCACTTTCGAGGATTGATGGTTTGTTCGATAAGCTTCAGGGTACTAAGTTCTTTTCTAAGATTGATCTTCAGTAGGGTTACCATCAGTTGAAGATTAGGGAGGTGGATATCTCTGATACTACTTTTTGAATATTGTATTGTCACATTGAGTTTTTGGTGCTATCTTTTGGTTTGAACAATGCCCCAATAATATTTATGGACCTTATGAATTGGGTTTTCCGCTGTTATTGGATTTGTTCATGATTTTCTTTATCAATGATATTTTCATATATTTAAGAGTGAGGCAAATTATGCCAATCACCTCTTCCTTGTGTTGTACACCCTAAAGGATCAGTGTTTGTATGCAAAGTTCTTTAAGTGTGAGTTCTAGTTGAATATTGGGACTTATCTTGTTCTTGCTATTCCTAGTAAAGGGGTCATAGTGGATCCACAAAAGGTTGTGGTGGTTAAGAAATGGCCTAGACCACGACTCTATCTGATATTCGGAGCTTCTTAGATTTAGCTTGCTACTATAGAAGGTTTGTAGAAAGTTTCTCTTCTATCGCTTCCCCATAAAATAAGTTGACTAAGAAGAAATTGATGTTCTTATGACATGATGCTTGTTAGGGTAGTTTTGAAAAGCCGAAGGATAAGTTGACTTCAGAACTGGTCTTTACTTGGCCTGAGGGCACTGATGGTTTTTTTGTCTATTGTGATACATCCCGACTGGGATTAGGTTGTGTGTTTATGTAGCTTGGCAAGGTATTTGCTTAAGCTTCTAAACAATTGAAAGTTCATGAGAAGCATTATCCGACCTATGATTTGGAATTATTAGCTATGGTGTTTGGATTAAAAATATGGCGGTATCATTTATATGTGGTCCATTTGGATTTATTCTAATCAAACCTGCAATACATTTTCACCTAGAAATAATTCAATCTCAGACAATGAATGTTTCTTGAGTTGCTCAAGGACTATAAGATGAGTCTTCACTATCATCCAGGTAAACATAACATGGTTGCTAATGCTCTTAGGATATTTTCCATAGAAACCCTATCTCATGTGTATGAAGAGAAGTGGGATTTGGTGAAGGATATTTACCATTTGGCTAATCTCGAAGTTCGTCTCTTAGATTCTGAGAATAGTGGTGTGATTTTTCTAGAGGTGGCAAGGTCATCACTTTCGTGCTGAAGTAAAGGAGAAGAAAGTGTTGCATTTATTCTAATGCAAATCAAGAATGATGTAGGTAGGAACAAAGTGATAGTTTTCAAGATTGGTGAAGATTGTATATTGAGGTACAAAGGTAGCTTATATGTTTTTGATATTGATGGGTTGTAAGGAAGAATTTTTGTTAAAGCTCATGAGTCATGATATACTATTTATCCTGGTTTGACAAAAATGTATCATGATCTTAAGAAGAATTATTGGTGGAGAAATATGAAGTATGAAGTGGCAAATTTTATGGCTAAGTGCATGGTATTTCTGCAAGTAAAGGTATAGCACTTAAGGCTCGTTGGGTTAACTTAGGAGATTGAGCTTCCAGTGTGGAAATGGGAGATAATTAATATGGATTTTGTTATGGGTCTTTTGCGGTCTCGCCAATAGTTTGAATCGATTTGAGTCATCATCGATAGGATGACTAAGTCTGCTCATTTCTTGACAGTGAGGACTAATTATACTTCTGAAGATTATGCCAATATGTTAATCGAAGAGATCTTAAAGTTTCATGGTACTCTAATTTCTATCATATCTGATTGGGGTACTCAATTCTCATCTCACTTTTGGAGATTATTCCAGCGATGTTTGGAGACTAAGATGACTCTTAGTACTACCTTCCACACGCAGATGAATAGGCGAGTGGAAAAGATAATTTAGGTCTTTGAAGATATATTTTGGGCTTATGTTTTTTATTTTGGTGGTAGTTCGGTTGACCACTTGCCTCTTATATAACTTGCCTATAATAACAGTTATCACTCTAGTATCAAAATGGCTCCATTTGAGGCCTTGTATTAAGATGTACATATCCTATTGGGTGGTTTGAGGTTTTTGAAAATAAGTTGTTTCATCCAAATTTGGTTCACCAAGACACAAAGAAGGTGATGGTGATTCGGGATAGACTTATGGCTGCCCAAAGTCACCGAAAGTCCTATGCGGATGTAAGGCGATGGTAGTTGGAGTTTAGTGTTGCTGATTGGGTCTTCTTGAAGGTGTCTCCCATGAAGGGAGTGATGCAGTATTCTGAGAAGGGGAAGCTCAGTCCCCGTTATATAGGCTTGTACTTGGTTTTGAAGAGGGTTGGTAATGTTGCATATGAATTGGAGTTTCGTTCTAATTTGAGCTCAATTCAAGTAGTGTTTCATGTTTCTGCATTGAGATAGTGCGTGGATGATCCTTCGATTGTTGTTTCTTTAGAGGAGGTGGGTATTTTGGATTGTTTATCCTATAAGGAAGTCTTGATTAAGATTTTTGATTAGCAAGTCCATTGGTTTTAGACTAAGGATGTGGCTTTGGTAGAGGTTATTTAGAAGAACTGATTGAGAAAGCTACTTGGGAAGACGGGGAGGACATAAAGTCCAATTATCCATGCTTGTTTCTCATTACGGATAATCTTGCTTGAGGTATGTGTATTTCTTAACATCTTTGTTTTCTGACTGTGATAAATAAAATGGTGATTTCCTTGGCATCTTTGTTTTCTATCTTTGTTAAAGGTAACAGTAGTGGTATGTGGAGTCAAATTGTGGTAGTAAATATCTTGTACTATCATTCGAGGATGAATGATCCTAAGAGGGGGAATATGTAATGCCTCTGGTTTTCGGTCCTTGAGAATTTTTGAAATTTCATCCTCAATGTCCTGACTACGACTCCTCCAATGAGTCCTAGGGAGTCGTGATGGGTCGTAGGGACTCGATCATAGCATAATCAAAACAAGTGGCTTAGTATTTTGCTCTAAGTATGAGTAGCTCTCAACTAGTCGTCAATACTTCTTACGAGTCATAAGGACCAAGTCATAAATTGCCTTGAAAGTTCTAACCAATACATAGTCTTTATTATGACTTGATGCCATGAGTCGTAAGGACTCATGAAGATTCGCTACATTCGAATCGTAGGGTGTCCAGTATGGCATCCCAAGTTGTTGTTTTCTTGAGTATGAGAAGTGGTTATGAGTAATCAAGTGTGGTTATGAGTTGGTGATAGAATCATAACCAGAGCAGTATGGTCCCTTGGTGGTTCTATCTTGACTACGACACCTTGTGATGAGTCTTAATGTATCCATACAAGTCGTACAATGACCCGTAGTCACTTGTGATAATTTTCAGCTTTTTTATTCAGGGCACTTTGGTTATTTCCCCTCTACCCCAATTGTAACCCATTGCCTAAAACCCTGTTGAGAACCATATTAGCATTGTTAACTCACTAAAACACTTTCAAAAGCTCTCGTATATTCTATCAAGCAATAATACTTTGTGTTTCTAAGATATAGGCCATTCAAGGGATCAAGGGTTGAATTCTCTCCATGAAACTTGGTATTTAAGGCATGTTACTCTTCCCGCAGTGTTAATTTTTTAAAATCATATATTTTAAAGTATTGTTCATGAGATATTTATGTTGATTTTCAATACATGGGTTGAGGGTTTTTGTATAACTATTGTTTATGTGATGTTTCATGTTTGTCCCTGCATGGTTTAAGTTTAAATTGTGGTTTTAAAGTCAATTTGATGCAAAGGAATGGTGAATGAACTTAGGATTGTGATTTCCAAAACTTGTGCCTTTTGAAGTAGTTATGACCCCAACCACATATTGTGAAATTGTCTTTAATTATGAGAAATATGGTAATTTGTAAAAGTGAACCTAGAGGGGATTGTGAATTCCCTCAAGGGAAGTTAATTTGTATGGAATGATGATGTTACCTTACAAATGTAGATAGTATGACGATACCAATAATGTTTGCCTAAATATGTATCATAGTACAAGGAATGGGATTGTGTGATAAATTTTTTTAATTAGGCTTTAATGAGGGTTGTATAGTTGAGTCGTGAAGGTGGTGGTTTTGAGGGATCCACACTGGAAATCATAGTTGCTGACACGGAGTTCTATATGACCGGGTGGTTTAAGCCCCCTTATTACTATTATTGATTTGAAAGTTTGAGTCCCTTACATCGTACTAAATAATTTGGTGCTTGTGTCACCCTTATATTTAGGGAGGTTTGAGTCCCCAAAGTCCATATATATATACCTTCTAATTTATACGGCCACAAATACTGGGGTCTACAAGCTTGGGGAGAGCTAGGCCAATATAGTCCATGGGTGCCTTGTATGATATGATGATTAAGCTACACAATCAAGGATAAAGTTTTAAAGAGTAGTTAAGCCTTGTTCCATATCCCGACATATGATATATATATGTATGTATATGCATTTGATTACGTGCATTGGTTTTGAATAATTTTTAACTATTAATCATGGCATTATTTTATCCTTATCTCTGAGTATTATGGTAGTGTTCACCCCACTAATTGTCTTCGAATGTTGTATCCCCATGTAATGCAGGCACCAGAGCTACTTCTACTTTTTCTATGAAGAGTTAGGTTAAGCGGCTCAGTCCATTGGTTCATTATTTTATGGTGAAGTAGTGAGCATCCATTCCCCAGAAGGCTTTGGCATTTCACTATCTTTCATTCTTAGATTTGAGTTCATTGTTTCTTTCATTATCATTTTCATTCTCATTGTCATCTTTCATAGTTGGGGACATATTTCAACCAAGACTGGTTTTGGTTTCTTGTTTAGAAGGCTTTGTTTGGATTACTATGGATTTGGGAGATGTTGGTCGGTTGTTTTGGCCGGTTGTTAGTTATTGATCATATAAACATCTTATATTCTTTAAATTTATCATGTTATATGTTTAAAATTCATTAGATAATAGGGATATTGTGTTGTTTGGTTGGGTGTAAAAGGCGTCGTCTTCGATCCATGTGGGACTCAAGATGCCCATCACGTCGAGGACCTATTTTGGATCATGACAACTTCTTTCAGGTCCCAAGAGATTTATATTTTTCCCTTAGGATCGTGTCTTGGTTGAGGGGGGTTGTCTATCTTTTTTGGCTCATATTCGTGATACTGGTGTTGGTTTGCCTTCTTATTTCGATCTTATTCATATTATCTGTGAGTTCATGGATGTTTTCCCCTATGGATTTTCTTGGTGTTCCTCTGGATCTTTATATTCACTATACTACTTATGATGATCCAGGCACCAAACCCATTTTTACTCCTCTTTATAGGATGGCCCCAATAGAGTTGAAGAAATTGTAGGATCAATTGCAGTAGTTATTGGGTAAGGGATTTATCCAACCTAGTATATCACTTTGGGGTTTATATATCTAAAAAAATGATGGGCCTATGCATAAGTGTATTGATTATTGATAGTTGAACAAGGTGATGGCTAAGAATAAGTGTCCCATTTCTTATATTAATGATTTATTTTATCACCTTTAGGGTGATTTGGTGTTCTTGAAGATTGATTAGAGATCTGGGTATCATCATTTGAGGATTAGAGCTTCAAATATTTTGAAGACAGCTTTTCAAACTTTGTACGATCACTATGAGTTCTTGGCCATGACCATTTGGTTGACCAAATCCCAGTCCCATTCAAGGATTTGATGAATTGAGTATTTTAATCGTATCTTAACTCATTTTGTCATTGTATTTATAAATGATATCTTTGTTTGTTCGAGGAATGAGGCTAACCATGAGGAGTATTTGTGGATTTTGCTTCAGAGATGGAGGGATGAGAAGTTGTATGCTATGTTCTCTAAGTGTGAGTTTTTGTTGGAGTCTTTTTCTTTCTTGGGTCATGTAGTGACCAAGGAAAGTATTATGATCAATCCAACTAAGATTTCAGCAATTCGTGATAGGGCTAGGCCTACTTCTCCTATTGAAATTTAGAGTTTTTTATGTATAGAAAGGTACTATTAGCATTTTGTTGAGGGATTTTTATCTATTGAAGCTCCTTTGATCTAGTTAACTCAGGAGAAGATTTCCTTTTAGTGGTTTGATAATTGTGAGGTAAGCTTTCAAAAGCTCAAGTATTTATTTACAACAGCTTCTACCTTAACTTTTCTTAAGAAGGGCGGGGGATTTATCTTTTTTTATAATGCTTCAGTTGTTGGGTTAGGTGTTGTGTTTGAGGGCAAGGTAATTGAGTATGTTTCTCATCAATTGAAACCCTATGAGAGAAATTACCTTATCCATCATTTTGAGTTGGGCGTGGTTATTGTTTCTTTAATGTTATGGAGGCATTTCGTGTTTGGAGTCTGTTGTGAGAATTTTGTGGATCGTCTTAGCTAAAAGACATGCCACTTTAGAGTGGTTTGAGTCCCAGTTGAGTATTTCTTCACCCTGAGATATCTTAATATAAGGCAGCACCATTGGCTTTAGTTGCATAAGGATTGTGACTTGATTATTCTTTGTCATTCTGCTAGGGAAAATGTGGTTACAATGTCTTTAGTCAGAAGTTGAATAGTATGGGTAGCTTGGCGCATCATTCGACCCAAGAGGGACCTTTTTTCTTAGAGGTTCAATCATTGGCTAACCCAATGGTTAGGCTTTATAATTTGACATCTAGGTGTGTTTTTGGCATTTGTGGAGGCTAGGTCTTTTTTGATGGAGTAAATTTAGGCTCTAGTTGATGATAGTTACTTCGGAAACTAAAAAGTAAAGTCAAATTTCAATGGGGTATTATCTCAATTCCAATAAAAGACAATCGGGTAAAGTATGACTTGATGATCAGAACATATATGATGTTTTGTTGAGAGTGATTTGGGATAAGGTGCTGAGAAGAGATACTAAGGAAACCTCATTCAATCCATATGGTATTTTGAGGATTAGAAGTCGTGTTTGTGTGCTCAAAGTGGGTGATTGGATTAGATTTATTTTGGAGGAGGCTCATTATTCCAGGTATTCTATTCATCTGAGAGTGACTAAGATGTATGGTGATTTGAGATAACATTACTAGTAGGGTGGCATAATAAAAGAGATAGAAAATTATGTAGCTCATTGCCTATGTTGCTAGTAAGTGAAGGCCGAGCATTTGAGGCCTAGTTGTTTAATTCAAAAGTTACCCATTCCCGAGTAAAAATGGGTACAGATCACTGCGGACTTTGTGACTTAGTTGTTTTGTGCTTCTCATTATTCTAATAGTGTTTGTGAAACACCCTGGGTTTTGACACTTAAAAAATTTCTTAATTTTGATTTTCTAGACAAGGTACTCTAGGGTACGATTAGGGTCCCTCCTCTCGTATAATGGTCAGTGTAGGTTGGTTTTATTCTATCCAAGGTATGGTTAGGCCTCTCCCAAGTTCTCCGATAGGGTATGAGGTGTATGTTTCTAAGTTGTATGGTGCCCTAAAAGTAGCCAAGTAGATTCTATCTAGGGTACGGGTGAAGGGGTACTTCTCCTATGTTAGTATATGAGTTAGCCCTAGGTGGCCATATTTTGGTCAGTATGGAGGTCTAAGGTGGTGCTACGATACGAGATAAGGGTACTACTCGTACCCTTGGGTACGATTTAGGAGGTATGGTCGTACACTCCTGCGGTCAAGTTTTTAGATTTTAAGTTGTGGGTAGTTTGAACATTTCCCAACTCAAAACCCTTAAGTCCCCATGTTATATACCACTTGGTGACCTCTCATAAATCACTTAGAAAGATCAAAACACTCACAAAACCTTCTCTAAACTCTCTCTTAAAGATTGGGCTAGGGTTTTCTGAAGATGTCCATCAAGAGGTTTAAACATGGAGATCTCTCAGTGAATCTTTGTAAATAAGGCACGTTAATCCTCTCTTGTTGTTAGTTTAACTAAACGCATGATTTAATGTATGCTTTTCATAGAATAATTATAGTATGGTTTTGGGTTTTTAAATATATGTTGGGGGTTTTGGTTACAATGGTTGGTTATGGTTTTCCTATGTATTTTACTTATGGTTATCATAATTATAATGGTGGATTGAACCTTTGGTTAATGGGAATGGTAAATTGGTACTTGGTTTTGATTTTGGAAACTATATGCCCCCAATGTGTTTGTTAAAATGCCTATGAGAATACTTTTAGTACATAGTTGAACTTTTAATGAAACTATTGCATGGTATAACTTCGTAATGGAACTTAAACTGGATTGGATGGTTTTAAATGGTTAAATTTTACGATCTAGGTGGTCATGCTTTGGGTTAATTAAAACCCTTGTGGGGTACAAAGGAATCCCCCAAGCAAACATAATGATGAACTACTTGCAGGGTACATGGGAATCCCCCAAGTAAACATAATAATGTAATCTATGGGTACATAGGAATCCATTTTCTATAAAATGGTTGGCTAAGGACATTGCATACAAGATATAATCGGTATGATGATACCTCTACTTATAGCCTTGGTTAATAATAAATGCAATAGTGGTTTTGGTTGTGTGGTAATGGTTTTAATAGGGCAATAATAACGGGTTGTGATAGCTAACCGTGAAGGTGCGAGTCCAATGGACGGACAATGGAAACCCATGTTTGCCAGCATAAGGATTGGTCATGAAAACCATATTCTTGTGTGGTACACGGGACTCCTATATGTTATACTTGTATAGATTTATCATTAAGGGCGAAGGGTACACGAGAATCCTTACCCCTATGAAATCTCTGGCTTGTGCGGCTATACGTACTAGGCCCGTCCATGGGATAACGCCTGACCCATATAGACCATAGGTAGTTCTAGGATGATTAAGCTACACATACCCAAGTTAATGGTTTTTAAGGCATGCTATACCCGGTTCCTTTTCCTAGCATTGATTATTGATATATGTATGTTTGTATGTATGTGAGTGCATATGGTTGGTTACTTAGTTTTACAAAATTGGCATTATTTTATCATTATCCTGAGTACATGCTAGCATTCACCCGCTACCCATCTTCAGGCGCTGTATCCCCTCGCGATGAAGAATTTGACCATACTAATCCTCCTTCTCATTAATCAAATTTGGGGTAAATTGGTGTTGGATTAAAGTGGTGAGCTTTCATAATTTGGAAGGCATCCATTTCGTGTTATGGATTTCTTTTGGTATTCCATAGACATTGGTTTTTGGCTATGGTTGGGGGCATATCCCGACTGAATACTCTTTGGTTTGGTTTAGAGGCTTTGTATGGACAATTGTTGACTTGGGTATGGAATGGATATGGTTTGTTTATTGTTGGATTTGGCTTGCCATCGGTGGATTTGAGATGCTTGGGTCGGTATTGATTATAGACCTATCCAAAGTCATTATATTTTAATATGTTCTATCTTGTTATATGTTCTGAATTTATTTTACTAAGGATATATGTTGGTTTGTTGGATTTGATATCGAGGGTGGTGTCCGATCCTAGTTGGATTTGAGATGCCCATTAAGATAAGGCCCCAGTTCATGTCGTATCAAGTTGGATAAGAGCCTAGGTTTTGGTGTCATGGGGTGTCCATAGAGTATGTTAAGAAGAGTCTTGCTTATGGGTGTTTTGTAGACCACACTTACAATCAGGAGGCTACGAGACATTTAGGATTGTTTTACTTTTTTGTTGTTCTATTTTCTTGTAATGGGGTCTAAGGTCTTGAACTATCCCCTAAACCTTCTTTCGTTCACCTTTTAGATCATACCCTCCCGATGATCTTATGTTCATGGAAACTCACTTATCCTACTTGAGGATGACATAGATGCATCTTGTCTAACTCATGAGGCACAGGCCCAGTCAGGGGTCGCAGATTCTAATTTTCCCTGTGGAGTCCCACCTGTCTCCACTGACCCCACTATGCTAGGTGATACTCATGCTCAGTTACCTCAAGGGGATGTTACCATTATAGAGTTTCAATGTTTTATTCATCTATTGACTCGAATAGTGGCATCTCTATCATGCCAATCTTGTCCTATTTGTATGGGAAAGAATAAGGTAAAGTTGGAAAATAGGCAAAGCAGGAAGTTCTGATATTCACACAGGGGGAGAAGTAAGCGAAATAGTGGTAGAGATGGTGGGCAGTGGTCTATGCAGGAAACTTTGGGAGGTCCCCATATAGTTTTCAGTGTCCATTATCCTCAGACTTCTGGGGAATGACATTATTGGGCTAGTGTATCTTGATCATCCCCACCCTATCCTCTTTGTCAATTTTGTGGTTGATTGCACTACGATTATTTCCATAAAGGGAGGAATCGATGTTTTAATTGTGGATAGTTGGGTCACATGCAGTAGGAGTGTTCTACAAGGATTGCCACTAGGGAAAATTGGATTTTGGTTGCCCCTTCTCTAGCTCTTGCACCGAGGGGTGCTGCTTTTGGCTTTGGCACTAGTCGGGACCATCTCAATGCCCTAACTATCCTTCAGAAGTCCGAGGAATCTCCTGATGCTAACATTGGTATGTTGAAATATTTCTCCAGTAATGTGTATTGTTTACTTTCTCTGGGGTCCACTCTCTCTTATATGACCTCACGTGTAGTTGTGTATTTTGGTATTGGTCCTGAGGTTATTTCAAACCTTTTTTCTTCTTCTACCTCGGTAGGTGACTCTTTGATTGCTAAAAGTTTCTATAGAGGGTATATGGCATCTGTTGGAGTAAGGAGACTTTGCTAGATTTGTTCGAACAAGATATTAAGGATCTCGGTGTTATTCTGGCTACGGATTGTTACACTCGTGCTATGGGTCCTAAGATTGTCGGACCTATAAGGTTGTCCTTAGGTTCCTTGGTGTGACAGTTATTGAATAGAAGGGTGGTTCCCTAGCATATAAGGTAAAGTTTATATTATATCTTAGAGCTCAGATATTAATCTCCTTCATTGCATTCAGTTCTGGTGGTGAATAAATTTCCTAAGGTCTTCCCTAATGACCTTCCTGGTGTCCTCCTATTAGGGAGATTAAGTTTGGGATTGATCTTCTTTTGGACACTTGTTCAATTTCTACTCCTTCTTTATAGAATGACTCCAGTTGAGTTATAAGAGCTTAAGGAGCAATCAAAGGATCTCTTAGATAAAGGTTTCATTTGTCCTAGTATTTCTCCGTAGGGTACTTATGTTCTTTTATGCATAAGGGGGATGGTTTCCCCTAGGAATATATAGGTTGTCAGTGGGTAATAAGGAATTTAGGGTGTCCTCATTATAGGGTGGACCACATACGCATATTCTATTTTGGGTACTCTATTGGTAGTACATAATAGTTGATAGACGTTGAGTAGAGCTTTAGGGGTTGTTTGTAGAAATAAAAGTTAGCTTGGGAATAGCATGCGAGAATCATAGTGGTAGATTAGTAGGTTGGATGAGGTGTGCGGGGTAAGGGGGTGAGGTAGATTACTTGGGGATACAAGAGTGGGAAAGTTGTGACTTATAAGCCAAAGGTTCATGTTTAACAGATGGGTTGGGGGCTGAGTCATTGGATGTGTTAGGGTATGGAGTTTACAAAATCATACGAGACTCTAGGAAGCATTTTATGGATGAGGTTTTAGGTATAGAAGGACCAAGTGTCCCTAGTGTAAGACCTTGGTGATACATATTAGAGCAAAGTATTGTGCTTACAGGTGTAATAAGATAAAGGTCAAGGGTTAGTCTTAAATTTTCTTCTAGCGGTGGACTTCAGGGGAAGGCTAGGGTAGATTTACTCTTATTCAAGAAATTCCCTCCTATCTTGGTTAAGAGGGCACTCTTCTATTGTTGCACATATTCTAATAGCGCTTATGACTAAGGTTCGTATTATTTGTCTTGTTCCATGGATATAAATCCTGACCTTATGGTACATTACCCATGATGTATGCAGTTGTTTTTCTTTTGTTGTCCAGTTTTAAGGACTCCTACTATGGTGTTTTATATCAGGATAATTCTTTATTTATGACCTAGGTGGTGACTATGAGGTACCTCATGCCTATTGTGTCGTGTCTCATTTTGCAGGCCTCACCTTGGGTAGTACATCAAATAGGAGTTGTAATTGGGAAGTAACCCCTTCAATATTAAAGCTTATGCTCCAGTTCCTTAAGCGACTCTTTTGTGTTAAGGTGGTAGCAACAAGGAAGCATAGTGATGCTTTGAAATGAGAGAGAGTAGATGCCCCTTGTGGGAAGATTTTAAGGTGACTACTAAAACTAAGGTTATAGAGAAGGAGGGGAGGGTAAGGTAAGGTTGTTATCATAAGGGATAACTAGGAGAGGAGTAGGCAATGAAGATCTTTCTAAAAATAGTAGAGGTTACTAAATCTTTAGAAAGGTAGGCCGTACCATGGTTATAGAAAAGGTAAGCTCAAATGTTGTGATTGATGTATATACCAAATCTTTGTGTTGATTACTTGAGACTCTTGATGTGGCATGATGCTTGATTGTAGTGATGGAACCGGAGTAGTTTTTTTAGATGGATGTAAGGAATAGAACACCGTTTCCTAAGTTAACTTGTTTTAGTTTTGAATGGGCTTAAAAATGGAAGTAGTGTGTAGTTAGACACAAACGCTCATAGTGGTGTGTCTCTGAGAAATTATAAATTGAATTAGACTTTCCCTCTAGCATGAGTTTCATTCATCTGGTATTCCATGTGTCTGTGTTTTGGAAGGATGTGGGTGATCCTTCATTGGTTGTTTCCCTTGGAGGATATTGGTATCTCAGAGTCTTTTTCCTATAAGGAGGTCTCTGTGAGGATTTTGGGTCGGCTAGTTTGCCAGTTGTGAACAAAAGGAGTGGCTTTGGGGAAGGTTCTACAGTGGAATCAAAAGTTTGAGGAAGCCATTTAGGAGGCTGAAGAGGACATGAAGTCCAATGTTCTCATTCTTAATTTTGATTTTGGAAAATGTTCTTGGGGTATGTTTCGATCTTCTCATCTTTATTTTATGACTTTAGTTTCTAATTTGGTTGAAGAGAAGTTTGTGGTGTATTAAAGTGTTAACTCGTTCTTGTTCTTACCTTTATCCATCATTCGAGGTTGAATTATTCAAGTGGGGTATACTGAAACACCCTGTGTTTTGACCCTTAGAAAATTTCTTGATTTTGAGTTTCTAAAAAATGTATGACTCTAAGGTACAAGTCGTATTTTAGGGTACGGTTAAGGTCCCTCCTCTCGTATAATGGTCAGTGTAGGTTGTATGCATTCTTTCCAAGGTATGGTTAGGACTCCCCCAAGTCATATGATAGGGTACGAGGTATATGTTGCCAAGGCGTATGGTGCCCTAAACTTAGCCTGGTAGATTCTTTCTAGGGTATGGGTTAAGGGGTACTTCTCATAAGCTAGTATACGAGTTAGCCATAAGTGGTTGTATAGAGGTCCAAGGTGGTGCTATTGTACTAAATAAGGGTACCACTCATACCTTAGGGTATAATTTAGGGGGTATGGTTGTACCCTTATGTGGTCAAGTTTTCAAATTTTAAGAAAAGGGTAGTCCGGATATTTCCAACCCCAAAACACTTAAGTCCCTACTTTATATAACACTAGGTGGCCTCTCATAACTTAATTGGAAAGATAAAAAAAACTCTCAAAATCCTCTCTAAACTCTCTCTTGAAAATTGGGTTAGGGTTTTCTCAAGATGTCAATCTAGAGGCTTAAAGATTGAGATCTCTCCTTGAATCTTCATAAATTAGGCATGTTACTCCTTCCTTATTGGTATCTCAACCAAAGGCATGATTTATTGTATGGTTTTAATATCATAATTGTTGTATGGTTTTGGGTTTTCAAATATATGTTTGGGGTTTTAGTTATAATGGTTGGTTATAGTTTTCCCACGTCTTTTACTTATGGTTTTCATGATTATAATGTTGTTTTGATCATTTAGTTGTATGGGAATGGTAAATTGGTGCTTGGTTTTGGTATTGGAAACTATATGCCCCCAATGTGTTTGTTAAAATGCCTATGAGAATGCTTTTATTACATAGTTGGACTTCTAATAAAACTATTGCATGGTATAACTTTGTAATGGAACTTAAACTGGATTGGATTTTTTTAAATGGTTAAATGGTAAGGTCTGGTGGTCATGGTTAGGGTTAATTGAATGCCTTGTGGGGTACAAGGAATCCACCAAGCAAACATAATGAACAACTACTTGCGGGGTACATAGGAATCCCCCAAGTAAACATAATAATGTAATCTATGGGTACATGGGAATCCCTTTTATATAAAATAGTTGGATAAGGACATTGCTTGCAAGCTAAAGTCGGTATGGTGATACCCTACTTAAAGCCTTGTTTAATAATAAATGGAATAGTATTTTTAGTTGTGTACCAATGGTTTTTAATTAGGCAATAATGGCGGGTTATGATAGCTAACCGTGAAGGTATGAGTCCAATAGATGGACACTGGAAACTCATATTTTTCAACATGAGGATTGGTCATGGCGACCATAGACTTGCAAGGTACATGGGACTCCCCTAAGTTATACTTTTATATATTTATCATGGAGGGCGAAGGGTACATGGGAATACCCTACCCCAATGTTATCTCTAATTCATGCAGCTACACGCATTTGGGCTCGTCTAGGGGGTAACATTGGACCCAATATAGACCATGGGTGGTTCTAGGACTATTAAGCTACACATACCCAGGTTAATAGTGTTTAACCTATACTAAACCCGATTCCCTTTCCCGGTATATTATATATATGTGTGTGAGTATAGATCTGAATGCATATGTTCTTTACTTGGTTTTAACGGTTTGTATTATTTTAGCCTTATCCTGAGTGAATGCTAGTGTTCTCCCGCTAACACTTCTTTCGGCGATATATCACCACGCGATGCAGGAATCAGCCATACTACTCTTTCTTCTCATTGATCTAATTTGGGGACAACCGGTGTTGGATTGAAGTTGTGAACTTCTATAATTCAAAAGGCATCCATTTTATGTTATGGATTTCTTTTCATACTTTTGGTATTTCATAGACTTTGTTTTTGGCTGTGGTCGGGGGCATGTCCCGACTAAATACTCTTTGGCATGGTTTATGGGCTTTGTATGGACAACTGTGGACTTGGGTATTAAAAGGATGTGGTTTTGTTTCTTATTGGGTTAGGATTGCTATGGGTGGATTTGACTTGTTTGGGTCAATCTCGGTTATAGAGCTATTCCAAAGTCATTAGATTTTGATATGTTCTATCTTTTTATATGTTCAAAATTTATCAGACTAAGGACATATATTGGTTATTGGATTGGGTATCAGGGGTGGTCATAGGTCCTTATTGGACTTGAGGACAAGGCCTCGATTCGGTTCATGTCAATTTAGATAATTGTTAAAGATCAATCAAGTCTACTCATTGCATTTTGATTTTGGTTTCTTTCAGTGCTGAGAGGTTGACCCATATATATATTCATGAGATACTTCAAATTCATGGTGTGCTAGTGTCTATCATCGTAGATCGAGGTTCAGTGTTCACATCTCACTTCTTGAAGACTTTTCAGGAGGAGTTAGGTACCCGAGATGATCTTAGTAAAACTTTTCACCCCAAACTGATGGTCAGTCAGAGCAGACTATTCATGTTTTAGAGGATATGCTCTATGCTTGTGTGATGGATTTCGGTGGTCAATGGGAGCAACATCTAGCTTTGGCAGTGTTTACGTGTAATATTAGCTGCCATTCGTGTATTGAGATGTCTCCATTTGAGGCTTTGTATAGTAGGTATTGTTTCTCTTAAGTTGGTTGGTTTGAGATTTCTAAGATTACACATAAGGTACGGACTAGCTTCATAATTCTTTATGTAAAGCCTAGATCATCTAGGATATACTTTGAGCGGCTCAGAGTAGGAAAAAGTGTTATCCAGTTTATAATATTTGTGCCTTGAGATTTAGTGATGGTAATTAAGTATTCTTCATGTCTCTCCCATGAAAGGTATGATGAGGTTTGGGAAGAGGGGCAATCATAGCCCCAGGTATATTGGACCTTTTCAGATTCTTCAGATTATTAGGGAAATGGTTTATGGGTTAGTGTTGACCCAAAATTTATCAGTTGTACATCCAGTTTTTCATAATTACATGCTTTGACATTATACTCTAAAGGAGTCTCATGTCATTCGTTGGGATTCAGTCCAGTTAGATAAGAGGGTGTCTTTTGTTGAGGAGCCCGTCGCTATTTTAGCCTGAGATGTTAGATGGTTAGGTTTTAAAGATATTGTAGTTGTTAAGGTCCAGTAGTGGCATCGAACTGTAGATGAGTCACCTTTGGAGGTTGAGTCTTGTATGAGAGGTCGTTATCCGTAGTTTTTCATTGATTCAGGTGTTCCTTATCCCTTTATTTTGAGGACAAACTAGATTCTTAGTGGTGAATGGTGTAATGACCTAATTTTTGGTGATTTATGTGAAATGTTTATTTTTGTGTTATTTGACCGTTTTACCTCTTCCTATTGTTCCTTTGTGGTATTTTAGGGGTGTGGGGCTGATTGGCACAATTCTTGTAATGAGCCTCCAGGTCATTTTCTTAATTTTTGCTCACTTTTTCCGTCTAGATCTTTTTTATAGCTAGCCTAAGTCATTTATGACTTGCTCAAACAGACAGTTCGGTTACCGAGCAGTTCATTTGGTTTTTAGAAACAAATTTTTGTTTTGAAGCCTTCACTGGTTCAAATTGTCTACAAGAAAAAATTTTAGTCAAACGACCTCGTATACCAATTCTGACAATTTCAACAGCCCCAAAATATTTGTTTTAGGTTAGGAATTCCCTTGGTTCAGATTTTAAGGCTCTCGGGCTCAATTCGAGCTACTAGCCAAAAATTTAGAAAAAAGGCAAGTGGGTGTAGGACCCATTTTTCATTGAAATGACATTGGATGGAAATTTTAACTATACCATGGAGTTTGAAACGTTGAACTTGATGGGGTAGCATAGTTCTGTAACACCCCAATTTTCTAAACCGGAATGCTACACGGTCCTCATGAGCCCGAAGGACCACAAGCTAACCCATGACTGATATCTATACCTGTATACTGCATAATATATCATAAAATGCGGAAACATGTACTTAATGGCCATAAGGTTCAAATTTGAATAAACATCTGATAAGACAATGTCTGAAAATGGTATAACAATACCAAAACAAATCTGAAATAACTGTCTGACATGCTATAGTCTGGAAAGCCTCTAAGTTGTCTGAATAAGGAGTTGATGGGACATGTCCCTAACTAACTCCATCTAGCAACTAAACTAAAACAGCAAATGAACCAATAATCATATCGTCCTCGAATGAAAAGGACTCACTGCAAACTCTGAACACTGGAATGTTACTGTTGATCTGGAGCTCATGCCTCTGGACCTATGGTGTAACATAAGAGAAAGCACCATAGCGGAAATGCGTCAGTACGTCTGAATGTACTGAGTATACGAGTGAGGTAGGCTAAATGCAAAGGGTTATATGCATGAACAATGCTGACTAATCTGAACGTGAGAATACATACATGCATACATAACTGTAACTGAAATCGTAGAGATACTGACTACTGAGTCTAAATACTGACAATATGAGTGTACTGATACTGAGATACTGAATAAATGAACGACTATTTATGACAGTTCGAATTATGAAGAACTGGTAAGGTTGATTAATGTCTGACAGTTCTGAAGCTGAATGCTGATATCATGAATTCTGATAACTGATATGACTGATACATGAGTTCAGAAAACTAATATAACTAATATAACTATGATGATTGGCCTAACCAATGTAACAGATACTGAGTGACTGTATCTGACAGTCTAAGTTCTGATGGAACTATCTGAGTTCTATTCTACTTGGAGTAACTAAATCTGAGATCAGTCCTATCTAGCGGGTGATCATGAGTATACTGATAATAAGGATGATTTGACTTAGCCTGAGATCAGTCCTATCTAGCGGGTGATCTTTAAATCTAATAATTCTGATATTGATTAATCATAGTTGAGATCAGTCCTAGTTAATGGGCGATCTTGAAGTCTATTTACAATGATAAGCATTGACTATATCTAATAGTACTGAATCTGTACTACTAAACTGAGTTGACTGTGTCTGACAGTCCTGAATCTGTAACTAAAAATATGGGATGTGTTCATCTAACCGAAATGCCCCAAGATAAGCTGACTGGGGTCCAATATCTGCCCTGACTGGAAGGGTGTCAGTACCATGCCACCAGTAAAGACATCTGCTGTGGAGTCAGTCCTAATCTAGCGGGTGACTCCTGGGATCAGTCCTATACATATAAATGTGCTAACGGGTGACCCCTGAGTATGTCAGTCCTATCTAACGGGTGACATCCCGTACCTACGTTGGCTACGTAGTTCTAGAACTTAGGGATTGCTTCTAAGGATCTCAGTACTAATCTAGCGAGTGAGTCCCCATCCCTAGGCTCACTCGGTGCTGAATTCTACTCACATCTAAAAGACACTGAACTGAATAACTGGTCTTAACTGAACTGATTTGCTGAACTGATACTGATTAACTGAACTGAAAATAGTGGTATTATTTAGCAGAGCTAAAACTGAGTTTACTGGATTCTGATGAAAGATGGAATATAATGAGTTCTGAGGACTGATTAAGAGTACTGAAGTTACTGAGATTTACTGTGATTACTGAGGTTACTGAGCACTGAGATTACTGAGAATACTGAACTACTGAGATTACTGAGTTTTCCTGAGTCACATGACTGACTGATTTCTATATATCATGGCTTAACTGAGAGTATCGTGAAAACATGACATGGCTCTAGGCACACAACTATATTTTTCAGGTACAAATACCCCCAGGACTCGATGGAAGGAAACTGACACAACATGACTGACTTGATCATAAGATTGGAGTCCACAATTCACATTGTCATAAGTAGGGGATATTATACTTCATGTAGTTCTTCAGCATCTTAAGCATGGTAGGGAGTGCATGGATATATTTCATGTACATATAGTATATCTCCATTATCATACATGCTTCATACCACAACAATACCAGCACATCAATAGCATGGAATTTATATTGAAGTATATAGCTAACATGGACTTGTCATTTAGATATCATGGAACCATGTAAACATGAATTTCTAGCATCCTAAGCATTTTATCAAACACCTTGCATGCATAATATTGAGCATGGTGTACTTATCAAATTTAGAAATCTTGAACCACCAAAATTCATGGGTTTCCAACTAACCTATTCTCATGATTCATGAAAAACACATCAAGATACAACCTTGAATCCAAAAAACAATCATCAACATGAATATAGTCATAAAACAACAAGGAAATCACAATTTATAATTTAAAACATGATTCTTGATCTCCATGGATGAAAGATACCCATGGATGAACACTACGCATACCTTAAAGCTTGATCTTGAAAGAGATCTAATGTTTCTGAAGGTTCTTAAAGAAATCCTTAGGCTTGCCCTTGATTTTTCTTGACTAGGGTTTAACCCCTTTGGGAAAGAATGTTCTTGTTCCTGAGGAGATGATCTTGAGAGAAAACCCTAATCTTGTGGTTTAAAGCATAAGAGAGGGTTTTAAGATGATTAACTGAAGAAAAATAGAAAAAATTACGCCTCTTTAGGGTTATAAGTTGTGGGAAGTGAAGGGAAAAGACCAAAATACCCTTATTAAATAAATTCCCAGTTGCTGAAAATAATTGCTGACGACATTTGTGACAAGGCATCCAAAATATGGTAAGTCGTCAAAAATTTCATCACGCAGAAGCTGGATTCTGCCTAAGGCTGACGACATTTGTGACATGGCGTCAAAAATGTGGTAAGCTGTCAAAAATGTCGTCACACAGAAGCTTGATTCTTCCTAAGGCTGACTACATTTGTGACATGGCATCAAAAATATGGTAAGCTACCACTAATGTCGTCACTTAGGATCTGGTTTCTGCCTAAGGCTGACGACCTTCGTGATAGGGCGTCACAAATGTGGTAAGCTACCATGAATGTCGTCACATTGTTTCCAGCCTGACATGCTGGAGTAAAATAGGAATAACTCTTTGCTCCAAAATCAGATTTAGACAAAATTGGTATCGTTGAAGAGATAATTCAATTTTATATATGTTGATAGGTCATGATCTCAAAAATTCCAAGTATAATGAGATATATGCTCGTTTGAAGTTGACTATACCAATATCCTTCTCAAGAATTCAGTCGGTAAGGAATGTCTTGATTCGTCTGATAGCTGGGAGTTATTTGAAGCCTTAATATACATCTAACTTACTCATAAAACTATAAAAGAACCATGATGTACTATGCATGAGCTTGGTACATGGCTCTAATATTGGTTTGGATTTTTTGGGGTATTACAATATCTCCCCCTTGGAAACATTCGTACTCGAATGATGACTACTTGAGAGGGGAGAAAAGATAAAACAAAGCATATATATCATGAATGACTTATTATGATTTCATGGCTGACATGACTGAAAATTGAGCATATCATACTGTACATGCATATCTGATGCATGGGTTGCTGATTTATGAATGTAGGACTGAGTATTTCGATAAACTGAGTTTCTCAAACTGAGAATGCATAACTGATGCTTAACTGATAAGTTGAATCCATGCATATCTGATGCATGATTATATGACTGACATGATACGTGAATGCATGACTTAAAGTACTGATAATCTGACCACGCATATCTGATACGTGAATACATGACTGAACTGACTCACAAATATGCGACTGAACATGCAATGGCAAAGGCACTAAGATTGAACTGAAACATGAGAACATGACTGATTCTGCTACGTGACATATGGACTGAACATCATGAACTAAACTGAACCTCTGAATACTTGACTTACAGCTGAGGTCTAACTTGAAGGTCAACTTATGAGTACCCTCTATTCTAGACTGAATTCGTTATGCAAGGAGAAACTGAAAAATCTAAGACATGAGAGAGTTAAGAGAAAGTGGGCTTATCTCCCCCTTGGGATGTTATGTCCCTGTAAGAACGCTTACCTTACGGAGATACTGGGTGATGCACAGGGCATCTATGAACTAGATTATAACTAAACTTTAGGAGTCTGATACTAATGCATGATGCATGAGATGAACTGAACTTGCAACTACTAGGAGGTTCTACTTTGAAATAGTTACTTTCTCTGAGATTTTGGATAGCATGAATAGATGCAAGGATGAGAAAACAAGCTATAAAAATCTAACTGCTCGATTGCTAAACTGACTTGCTGGATTTACTAGCTAACTCGTACTAAAACATATGCTCGAATGAGAGAAAAAGATCTAACAATACATACTATGAACATGAAATACTAGTAACATACCCAAATCTAAGTCAGGGAAACTTTCAGGATTAGGACGGATCTGGAGTGCATAAAGTTTATTCTGACGCCGACTACTATTGGTACCTTGCTGATGCAACTCCTTACCCCTCTGTGCTAGAACTCTGCACTCTCGCATCCTGTGACCTGGCTTGCCACACCCAAAGCATACATCACTTCCTTCCATACATGAACCTAGATGATTCTTACCACACTCTTCGCAAAGCGGATAAGTAAGACCTCTATTTTCACTACCCTGGGCCTCAGAGCCTAGCGCTCCATCATAATGGTCATTTCTAGACTTCGGTGCTGGTACACTAGCTGAGGATAGAGATGGGACTAAAAATTTCTAACTTTGCTGAGAATGGTTACCACCCTGTGACTTAGGTTGAGCAAAGCTGAAACTACCTGTCCTTGCTCTCTTACTCTGTCTATGTCTCATCCTAATCTTCTTCTCCTCTATCTACTGAGCATATGTCATAAGTTTGGCTAAAGTCATATCACTATTCAAAATGGTAGATCTGCACTCATTTACCACACTATCATTCACTCCTGACACAAACTTACTCATCTTAGCTCTACCGTCTGCAACCTCATGAGGGGCATATCTGGCTAGTTGAGTATACTTGAGAGAATACTCCTTTACTGTCATACTTCCCTACCTGAGGTTGATGAACTCTAGTACCTTAGCTTCTCTAAGCTCTAGCGGAAAGAATCTATCAAGAAAAGTAGAGACAAACTCCTCCCACTCTATAGGGCCTGCATCATCTAACCTTTCTGACTTCCACTGCTTGTACCAAGTATGAGTGACATCCTGTAATTGGTATGTGTCTAACTCAGCACTTTGAATAGTAGTAACCCCCATAACCTCTGTCACCCTCTGAACCAGATCTAGGAATTTCTATGGGTCCTCATCTGACTTAGACCTTGTGAAGGAAGGAGGATTCAGTCGGGTGAAGTCTCGAATTCTAGCTGCAGTTGAATTGGTCATTGGATTGGCCAGAACGATTGCTGGTCATTCATTCTGGGAAGCAACTGACTAAGAAAGAGTGGTGAATGTGGCCCTAAACTCTGCATGAGAAACATGATCGCCCAAAGGGTCTTCAGGCTGAGGGGCTGACTGATTCCCGTTTCTTCTTTTAGGAGGCATGTCTGTAGAAAAAAGGGAGAAATGGATTAGACTGAGATTATGCTCAATGGCACGACATGAATACAGAAAGAAGGGAAACTGTTCCAAAACATCTCATAGCCTCCTATACATAAATGTGGAGCGCAACACAACTATGTACAAGACTCTACTAGATGTGGCTTTCAGACTTCCTAGGACTCTATTGAACCTTAGGCTCTAATACCAAGTTTGTAACACGCCGATTTTCTGAACCGAAATGCTACATGGTGATCATGACCCCGAAGGATCACAATCTAACCCATGACTGATATTTGTACCTGTATACTGCATAATATATCATAAAATGCGAAAACATGTATTGAATGGCCATAAGGTTCAAATCTGAATAAACATTTGATAAGAGAATGTCTGAAAATGGTATAACAATACCAAAACAAATCTAAAATAACTGTCTGACATGCTATAGTCTGGAAAGCCTCTAAACTATCTGAGTAAGGAGTTGATGGGATATTTCCCCAACTAACTCTATCTAGCAGCTGAACTAAAATAGCAAATGAAGCAATAATCATATCGTCCTAGAATGAAAAGGACTCACTGCAAACTCTAAACACTGGAATGCTACTGCTGATCTGGAGCTCGGGTCTCTGAACCAATGGTGTAACATAAGAGAAAGCACCATATCGCAAATATGCCAGTACATATGAATGTACTTAGTATACGAGTGAGGTAGGCTAAATGCAAAGGTTTATTTGCATGAACAATGCAAACTAATATGAACGTGAGAATACATACATGCATACATAACTGTAACTGAACTTGTGGAGATACTGACTACTGAGTCTGAATACTGACAACATGAGTGTACTGATACTAAGATACTGAATAGATGAATGACTATTATGACAGTTTGAATTATGAAGAACTGGTCTGGTTGACTGTATCTGATAGTCCTAAAGTTGAATACTGATATGATAAATTCTGATAACTGATATGGCTGATACATGAGTCCATAAAACTGATATAACTGATATAACTGTGATGATCAACCTAACGATGTAACTAATACTGAGCGACTGTATCTGACAGTCTATGTTCTGATGGAACTATCTGAGTTCTATTCTACTTGGAGTAACTAAATCTGAGATCAGTCCTATCTAGCGGGTGATCATAAGTATACTGATACTAAGGATGATTTGACTTGGTCTGAGATCATTCCTATCTAGCGGGTGATCTTTAAATCTAATGATTCTAATACTGATTAATCTTAATTGAGATCAGTCCTAGCTAATGGGCAATCTTGAAGTCTATTTATAATGATAAGCATTCACTGTATCTAACAGTACTAAATCTGTACTACTAAACTGAGTTGACTGTGTCAGACAGTCCTGAATTTGTAACTGAAACTGTGGGATGTGTTCATCTAACCGATATTCCCCAAGCTAAGCTGACTTGGGTCCAATCTCTGCCCTGACTTGAAAGGTGTCAGTACCGCGCCACCAGTAAAGACATCTGCTGTGGAGTTAGTCCTAATCTAGTGGGTGACTCCTGGGATCAGTTCTATACATATAAATGTGCTAACGGGTGACCCCTGAGTATGTCAATACTATCTAACGGGTGACATCTCGTACCTACATTGGCTACGTAGTTTTGGATCTTAGAGGATTGCTTCTAAGGATCTCAGTCCTAATCTAGCGGGTGAGTTCCCATCCCTAGGCTAACTCGGTGTTGAATCCTACTCCCATCTGAAAGACACTGAACTGAATAACTGGACTGAACTAAATAACTTAACTTAACTGATTTGTTGAACCAATACTGATTAACTGAACTTAAAATAATGGTATTGTTCATTGTAGCTAAAACTGAGTTTACTGGATTCTGATGACGGATGGAATGTAATGAGTTCTGAGGAATGATTAAGAGTACTGAAGTTACTGAGATTTACTGTGAATACTGAGGTTACTGAGCATTGAGTTTACTGAGAATACTGAACTACTGAGATTACTGAGTTTTCCTGAGTCACATGACTGACTGATGTATATAGATCATGGCTTGACTTAGAGTATCAAGAAAACATGACATGGCTCTAGGCACACAACTATATTTTTTGGGTACAAATACCTCCAGGACTTGATGGATGGAAACTGACACAACATGGCTGACTTGATCATAAGATTAGAGTACACAAGTCACATTGTCATAAGTAGGGGATATTATACTTCATGTAGTTCTTCAGCATCTTAAGCATGGTAGGGAGTGCATGGATATATTTCATGTACATATAGTATATCTCCATTATCATACATGTTTCATACCACAACAATAGCAACACATCGATAGCATGGAATTTATATTGAAGTATATAGCTAACATGGACTTGTCATTTAGATATCATGGAACCATGTAAACATGAATTTCTAGCATCCTAAGCATTTTATCAAACACCTTGCATGCATAATATTGAGCATAGGTGTACTTACCAAATTTAGAAATCATGAACCACCCAAATTCATGGGTTTCCAACTAACCTATTCACATGATTCATGAAAAACACATCAAGATACAACCTTGAATCCAAACAACAATCATCAACATGAATATAGTTATAAAACTACAAGAAAATCACAATTTATAATTTAAAACATGATTTTTGAGCTCTATGGATGAAAGAAACCCATGGATAAACACTATGCATACCTTAAAACTCGATCTTGAAAGAGATCTAATGTTTGTGAAGGTTCCTGAAGAAATCCTTAGGCTTGCCCTTGATTTTTTTTACTAGGGCTTAACCCCTTTGGGAAAGAATGTTTTTGTTCCTGAGGAGATGATCTTGAGAGAAAACCCTAATCTTGTGGTTGAAAGCATAAGAGAGGGGTTTTGAGATGCTTAACTGAAGAAAAATAGGAAGAATTATGCCTCTTTAGGGTTATAAGTCATGGGAAGTGAAGGGAAAAGAGCAACATACCCTTATGAAATAAATTCTCAGTTGCTGAAAATAATAGCTGACGACATTTGTGACAAGGTGTCCAAAATGTGGTAAGCCGTCAAAAATGTCGCTACACAGAAGCTGTATTCTGCCTAAGGCTGACTACATTTTTGACGTGGCATCAAAAATGTGGTAAGTCATCAAAAATGTCATCACACAGAAGCTGGATTCTACCTAAGGCTGACGACATTTGTGACATGATGTCAAAAATGTGGTAATCTACCAAGAATGTCTTCACTTAGGAGTTGGTTTCTGCCTAAGGCTGACGACCTTCGTGATAGGGCATCACATATGGGGTAAGCTACCACGAATGCCGTCACACTATTTCCAGCCTAACATGCTAGAGTAAAATAGGAATAACTTTTTACTCTAAAATCAAATTTAGGCGAAATTGGTATCGTGGGAAAGATAATTTAATTATATATATTTTGATAGGTCATGATATCAAAAATTCCAAGTATAATGAGAGATATAATCATTTGAAGTTGACAATACCAATATCCTTCTCAAGAATTCAATCGGTAAGGAATGTTTTGATTCATCTGATAGCTGGGAGTTATTTAAAGCCTTAATATACATCTAAATTAATCATAAAACTATAGAAGAACCATGATGTACTATGCATGAGCTTGGTACATGGCTATAATATTGGTTTGGATTTTTCGGGGTATTACAAGTTCGTTTTTGTATATGGGATTTCGAATGAATCCCAAGGATTTGGTGGAGAATTGAAAAATTGTGTAACACCTTAACTTAGGATAAAGATCCCCATATAGGCAAAACACATGAGAGATGTTGGGTATATAAGTAAGAAAGACTTAATCCCTAGCGACATATTTTAAATCCTTGCAGGTCTAGGACAACAGCAGATAATATAACTAGTTAGATGGCCTATTACAAATGGTATCAAAGCCACTCTTGTGTCAGCCTTGTCGATGTGGGCAAAGCTCAAACTAAGTTTAGGAAAACCCGGGTAAGGTGGGGCAAACATTTGTCCTGAGTCTAGAAAAATCTCATTTGGTGGGAGAAACTTCAGTGAGGACGTTGAGTCCATTATAGGGGGTGTATGTAGCACCCCAACTTAAGATAAAAAGTCCCATATCAGCAAAACACAAGAAAGATATTGGGTATATAAGTAAGAAATCCTTACTCCCTAGCGACATATTTTAAAGTCGTGCAGGTCCAGGGCCATAATGGATAATATCACTACTGGGATGAGCTATTACAAATATTCATGACCCAAGACTTCCCCTTATTGTAACACAATTCTTAGTGTAATAAATCATCCCAAGATAACCCATTTCTTGACATAACACTATGAATACTGAAGAAGTAACAAAATATTGGGCGGATTCTAAACTTGATTAAACTGTGAATAAAGATAAAAGGATCAAAATTGAATTAGAATATCAAAACTAGAATTGTCTGACAAAACCCAATCTGCTGAAATATAACTAATTGTATGTTTGAAAGCCTATACTCATATGAGTTGTTGGGACATCCCCCAACCAACTCTAACTTACTGAATCTAAAAGAATACAAAAAATAAATACTAATAACTAGTCCTTCAATGATGAGGACTCACCAAACAATATGCTAAATGTGGTCACAAACTGTACTAAGCACGGTTTGGATGTTGAGTGTCAGAACCTACATTAAAAGACAATATAGCATAGGAAAAGTATTTGATCAGTACTTTGAATGTACTGAGTATGTGAGATGGAAAACTAACTAATATAAGCTTAACGTGAATACATAAAATGTGATGAACTAATGCAAGACCAAGTATAGACATGTAATGAGAGAAAACTAAATAACTGAATACAAGGTCATGCAAGATCTGAAAGAGAATCATGAACTGTAGACTATGGGAGATAACATTAACCGACATACCCTAATATGAGAAAACTAGGGTCCAACCTATAACCCCAATTTTATGGGTGTTCTATACTTTTCTTATGGTATGAACACTGGCTTGAGTGGATACACTAAGATAATGTCTTGAAGGACTAGGGTGTCAGTCTTCAACTGGTAGGTGACCCCGTATAACCTACGGTGGCGCCGTAGTTCTGGAACATAAGGATTTCTACTAAAGGTCTTAGTTCTAAGTGGAAGATGAGTCTTTATCCCTGGGTTCACTAGGTGATAAGTACTGTTCCAAACTAAAAGACACTGGTAATTGTTATACTCAATATAATAGTATTCTAAAAACAACAATATATGCATAATCTGAAGTACTCAAGAACATTTAAACTGATGTATGCATGAACTCATAGGTATTGAGTATTCATAACCACCAGCTCTGAATAATACAATTAAACATGACAATATAAAAACATAAACATTATAGGGAATTTCATAACTCAAACCCAAGAATTTATAGTTTTTATCAATATAATAAGATACCATGATTCTGATCATGGAAGGATGCTTAAACGAATGGGAAACACATATTCATGGTTGAATTTAAGAAATAAACTGAAGAATTGTGAAACTCATGCTTTTCATGGAAACCTAAACTTAAAGGGTAAATTTAACTTGAGAATTGGAGAAATCTTTTAGACTCATTGGGTGGAAGGAACCCAATGATAAATTCCCTCATACCTAGATATAGAATCTTGGATGAACTCTTTGGAATTTGTGCATGAAGTTGAGGAACCCTTATCTTGGATATGGAGAAGAATATTCTTCTATTTTCTAGTTTGAAGATAAGTGTCGGATGAAATTTTGAGATAATGATGGATTTGGGGGATTTAGCCTTTTATTTCAGCCTTAGGATAGATATAACGAAGGAGTTTTGGGGTTTAAAGAATGTAAAAAACTAAAAATCCCTTCTTAAAATGATCAATTTTTTTGGGAATTAGTCATAACGGCTCAGCTTACGACTCGTTGGGTCTGATCACGAGTCGTGGACTGAGTCATGACTTGTGGACCTAAACCTTGGATCCTTACTGTTATGCAAATAACTCCTCTTATGATGACTCGTTTAGTCTGCCATGACTCATCATTAAGGGTCATTGTCAAGGGCCTGATTTCTCTGATTCCTTACTATTGTGACAACAAGTCTTCTGTATGACTCATCGTGTCCTGACAAAGAGTCGTTGTCTAAGTTGTTGTCACTGGAAACTTGATATTTCCTCAATCAATTAGCCATAAATTTTTACTACGATATCGGATTAAGGTGAGACAGGTGGCGTTGGAAAGCTAATTAAATTGTCTATACCTTGGTGCATCTACATCTCAATAACTTGGGGTATTACATATTAGTGCATCATTTAAGAAATCCATCGGTTACTTAAGCAACCTGGCTTGGCCCACTAGCATCATGTAAGCATGGTGCGTATCGCAAAGGAGAATATCTCTTAAGCGATACTAGGGTCGCATACATGACATGTGCTGAGTCAGAAAATGCCACTTCTGATGTCTGTTTAAGCGACATCTATGTAACTGGGAAGGATATAAATATCACGACCCAATTTCGTAGGTCATGATGGAGTTTACCATAACCCATCAGTAGGTAATCCAACATGTAGTACGAAATTAATAGTAGCGGACTACCAAGAAAATAGTGGAGAATGCAGAATAAATATAGTAAAAAGGATAAAATACACATAGTAATTCCAAAACCTAGTGTAATCAGTACAAGAGCTTCTCATATAATAAGATTACAAAGTGAAGTACAAATGGATATACTGATACAAATAATTTCTGAATACAACATAGTGACTAGCCTAGTACATAAGATGGAGGAAAGTAATACTCTGTACACTAGGAGCTCACCCTACGTATCAAATCCATAGTTGTTCTACATAATGCGCACAACAATGATGATAACCCATACTATGATCTGTAGGACACATAAGTGTAGTAAGTACACCAAACATATGGTACTCAGTAGGAAATTACCAACTAAGCTCTAAAGATAATGAAAATATACATAATATGTAATCAAAAATATAAACTGCATCCAGATATCCAACAAAATAAATAATAAAACTAGTGAAATAATAGGGATAAACTACCTTATTCATATCCAGGAAACTAGCATAATAAGGATAAGGAGGTATTAGTGATGAACAATCCCATTCTATCCATACTTAGGAACCTTAACACTATATTGTATACCATGCCCAATATATGAATAACGGGTGAAGGAAGGTTATATAAAAGTATACTAGGTCAAGAAATGAAAATACAACCTGAATAAATAAAGGAAGGAAGGAATATACGTGAATCCATAGCTACATATATATAGATATATATATATATATAAATAAGGTCAACTCTAGGTATAACCTAAGTGATCAGACAAGTATCTTAAGGGCTCATAATGATAGTAAATACTAGTTCCACCATAAGCAAGGTCGCTAATCCATACGCCTAATCATGAAACAATTATCCATAATAAAGCAACCATAAAAGAAGAGATCCAAAACATACGTCAAATCTTTATACTGAATCATTAACAAACCTGTTATGGATGAGCCAAAATAGTGATAATGATCATATAAATAATAATAACAATGCCAGTAATCAGCTAATCTAGACAAATAATAACTAAAAGAGCCTTTCAAAAATCCCCACCGCCATAGGTCGAAAGGTCCAATCAACACACCATACCAAAAGCCATACTCATTACTTTTTCCTATGAAACCTCTCATAAGGCTAATATATAGGCAATGCACATGCAATAATTGAAATATCCTAGTTTTTTGGCCCTTGAAAATTCTTTGAGCTTTAAGCTCATAGCCCTGGTTACGACTTGACCCCACTAGTCATAGCATGCCCTAACTGGTCAGGTGACCCTAATCATATAGTAATCGGTGAGGGGTGTTAAATTTTCAATTCTAGGTATGACTTAAGGGCATGAGTTGTTAAGACACGTGACGAGTCATTAGGATAAGTCATAACTAAATCATGAAATTTTGTGGCTTGATTCTGCTGTGAGTACGAGTATCTCACTAAGAGCCGTAAGGATATGTTATGAGTCGTAAGGTGTAATCATAGGGTGTCTAGTGTAAGTTTCAATTTGGGTTCTGTGTTGACCACGATTTGACCCTACGTGTTGTGGGGTATCATTATGGGTTGGTTGGTTAAGTTGTAAGGATAATAGTGTAGGGTGCCTTTGTGGTACTACTTTTGTTATGTTTCATGGTGATGAGTCGTAAGGAGTGGCTATGATTCTAGTATTGGCTCGTAATCAAAGGCGACACTTTTTTTAGTTTTTAAGTTGAGGGCACTCTAGATATTTCCCACTTTTATCCCCTAGATCCTATGACTTAAAGCCTTTCTTAGGGCTTTATTATCATATCATTCCCAATAAAACACTCCCAAATTCTCTCTCAAACTCTCTATTCAAGTTAAAGCTAGGGTTTCCAAGAAAGTAGTCATCTAGGGTTCTAAGGGTGCCTTCTTCTCCAAATTTCTTGGTATTTTAGGTATGTCACTCTTCCGTCATTGTCAATTTCTTAAAATCTTGTGATTTAAAGTATTGGTCATAAGATATTGATGTTGGGTTTTGAACTATGGGCTGTGGGTTTTTAATATAAATTGTTTAAATGATTTTCAATAATATCTATAAAACTATTGTTCTTAAATTGATGGTTGATAAATAAATATTGAGTGCACGGGAATGGTGGATGGAAATAGTGGTACAAAGGAATCCATAAATTAGTTGGTTTGGTAGGGAAATTGGTAAAATGTCAACCCAATTGCATACTTGATTTTGGTTTATGCATTATTACTTGGTTTGATTTGTTTCATGAAACTAATGCATAGCATAAATAGTTAATTTATTAAGGATATTTTTGAAAACCTTTTGGGGTACACGGGAATTCCCCAAGTGATATAAATAATGGAGTCTGCGGGGCACATGGGAATCCCCTAAGTGTTGGCTAATGAAATTGCTTGCAAGTTATGGTCAGTATGATGATACCACTTAATAATGCCTTAATGTTGGACTCCTAAAATTGGTGGTTGAATTATGTGCTACATGTTTTAATTGGGGAATAATGGGATTTTTGTTAGCTAGCCGTGAAGGTGTGAGTCCGAATGACTGATACTGGAAACTCATATTTAACAAATGATGGTTGGTCTTGATGAACATGTACTTATGGGGTACAAGTGAATCCTCCAAGTTTATATTAGTATATATGTATCATGGAGGGCGAAGTGTATATGAAAACCCCTGGTCATCTACGATATCTCTTGTTCGCATGGCTAACACACACTTGGCCCATTCAAGGGGTAACACTGGACTCATATAAACTGTGTGTGGATTTTTGATGGTAAAGCTACACAAACTCAGGTTAAAATTTTAAAGTTCACCTGTTCCCTATCCCAGAATTATATATATGTGTATATACAAGGATATGCTTGAATGTGTACATGTGCTTTGGTTGACTTGATTTGAATTGATGGCATTATTTTATCCTAATCCTTGAGTTACTTTCTAAAGTTTACCCTGATAATAATTTTTGGACACTGTATCCCCAGGCGATGCAAGAACTTTCCATACTTCTACCTCTCTTGCACTTTGACAAGGATTTTGGATCAGCTCGTGAGTCAGACTAAAGTGGTAAGCTTCCAATCTTCGAAAAGCCCCATTTTATGCTATGGATTACTTTATGTCCTTACTATTTCTTTTAGTTTTGGTTTTGGCTAAGGTCGGGGGAATGTTCTAACTGGATATTCTTTAGGTTTGATTAGAGGCTTAGTCGGGCTACCGTAGACATAGGCGATATTGGTGTCGGTGTTGGTATCGGTATCAATATTGGTATTAGTTGGTTATTTAGGTTTTGGTGGTTGGTTTTGGTCATAATTTTATCATAATATCTTTAAATTGGTTTTTTTTATTGTTATATGTTTGAAATTCATCCAATATAGGTTGTAAGGAGGTCAATGGTTGGGTATTGGGGGTGGTCTCCAGTCCTAGTTGGACTAGAGATACCCGATACGGCTAGGCCCTGGTTTGGATCATTTCAGATTAGTATCAAAGCACTAAGTTCATGGTCAATTGGGTGTCCAAAAATTTGTGTCAATTAAAGTATCTTTTATGGGTATGTAGCGCACCACACTTATAAGGGAGAGGCTACAAGACAATAAGGAATGTTTCACTTTCTTGTTGATTTAATTCAAGCTGTAGTGTCTAAGGTATTGAGTCTCTCTAATTCCAGTTTTTTGGCCTTTCAGATCATGCCTCCAAGAAGATTTGATGTCTATGAGAACTCTTCTATCCAGTCTGAGGACCATGCATATGGAACTCGTCCAACTCCAGGAGTTCAGACCCGGTCTAGGGTCGCTTCTTCTGATTGCCCTGATAGAGATCCACCAATTTCTCCTCAGGTATCTTGAGAAAATGTGTCTAATATAGTATTTCTCTAGTTGATTCAGTTGCTTACCCAGTTGGTAGTCTTCCAATATGAGCAGGTTATTTTGGTTACTCCATCCTCCTAGGCCACTAGAGTTGGCCAATTTATGAGATTGAGTCCCCTTACTTTTTGTGGTTTTAAAGTTATGGAATATCCTTAATACTTTATTAATGAGATAGAAAAGATCTTTTGTGTGATGCATGTCACTAATATGGAGGGTGTGTAGTTTGTCGCTTACCAACTGAAATATATGGCATACCAATAGTACAAGGAATAGGACTAGTCTAGGAGCGATAATGCTGAGTCTACTTAATAGCATGATTTCTCTAGTGCTTTTTTAGATTGCTTCTTTTCCCAAGAGTTGAGGGAGGAAAAGTGGGAAGAGTTTTTAACCTGAAGCAAGGCAAGATATCATTCAAGGAGTATGCCTTGAAGGTTTATTAGTTGTCTCGATATGCTTTGGAGTTAGTGTCTAGCATGAGGGCTAGAATGAGGAAGTTCTCTTTTGAGTTATCTCGAGACTTGATTTTGGAGAGTAAGTATTCCTTGTTAAATAAAGATATGGCTATTTCTCGACTTATGGTTTATATGCAGCAAGTCAAAGAAGAGAAAAATAAACAGGTTGAATTTGGGAAGTTGCAGAGCAAGAAGTTTCATTATTTGGATCAGGGTGAAGGTCAGTATCAAGGTGTTTGATATGATAAAAATTATTCTAAGAAGAAGTAGGGAAGTTATGGTTCCTATTTTATGGCTAGTTCTCTTTATCCAAAGTCGTTAGGTGATCGTCATTCTCAACAGATAGTATGTATAGAGTATAGGCTGCCCAATCTCAAGCTAATGGGGATTATTTGACTCTATCATACCCTTATTATAGGTTTTTTGGTTGGTTATATCATGGATTTTATGATTAGAGAAAGGATAGGTATTTCAAATATGGCCACACAGGGCATATGCCGATGAACTATCTTGTGGGTAAGGTTGCTTCTAGATTTAACATGGTTTCTGTTGCCTCCTCATCAGCTCTTGAACTATATGGTACCCCTTTCTACTTTGACACTGGTCAAAATTATCTCTATTCTCTCACTACTCGTCAAGAGTCTGAGGCATCTCCTACTGTCATTACTGGTATGTTGAAACTCTTTTCCACTAATGTATATTGTTTACTTTATTCATGGTCCATACTTTTTATGTGACCCCATTTGTTGTTGTGCATTTTGGTTTTGGTCCTGAGTGTAATTTGAACCCTTTTCTATTTCTACCTCGGTGGGTGACTCTATGGTGGCTAGAAGAGTCAATAGGGGTTATGTTGGATCGATTGGTGGTAGAGAAACTCGGGTAGATCTGATAGAGTTAGACATGGCTTATTTTAATGTCATATTAGGGGTGGATTGGTTGTGCTTGTCCTATTCCTCCTTAGATTATCAAACCCATAAGGTCATGTTTAAATTCCCTAATAAGCCAGTTATTATATGTAAAGGGGGTTCTGTAGTGCCTTAGGTAAGGTTTATATTGTATCTTACAGTCCAAAAATTAATTTCCAAGGGGTATCTTTACCACTTGGTCTGAGTTAAAGATTCTAACTCATAAATTCCTTTATTACATATTGTTCCTATGGTTAATGTATATCCTGAGGTCTTCCTAGATGATCTTCTTGGTGCCCCTCCCGATAAGGAGATTGATTCTTGAATTGATTTTTCTCTAAACACTCATTCGATCTCTATTCCCCTATATAGAATGGCTCCATCAGAGTTAAAGAAGCTTACATAGTAGTTAAAGGACCTTCTAGACAAGGGATCTATCTATCGTAACATATCCTCATGGGGTGAACCAGTATTGTTCATGCATAAGAACGATGGTTCCCTTCGGATATGTATTGACTACCAGCAATTAAATAAGGTGACGATAAATATTAAGTACTCTCTTCAAAGGATAAATGATTTGTTCGATCAGTAACATGGTGTTATGTTTTTCTCCAAGACTGATCTTTGGTCTGGTATCATCAATTAAAGATAAGGGAGGCAAATGTCCCTAAGACTCCCTTTAGAATTCGATACGGTCATTATGAATTTTTTGTAATATTTTTTGGCTATTCCAATGCCTCGACGACATTTATGGACTTGATGAATAGGGTCTTTCATCAACTTCTGGATTTGTTCGTCATTGAATTCATAGATGATATTCTAGTGTCCTCCAAAAGTGAGGTGGATCATGTCGATCACTTCCGTATTGTGTTACAGAACTTGAAATATTAGCATTTGTATGCTAAATTCTCTATGAGTGAGTTCTGGTTTAATGTTGTGACTTATCTGGGTTACGTTGAATCTAGTGAACAAATCATGGTGGATCCACAAAATGTTGTGGTGGTTAAGAAGTGGCATAGACTTATGACTCCAACCGATATTCGAAGCTTCTTGGGGTTAGCCGGTCATTACAGGAGTTTTGTGGAAAGTTTCTCTTCTATTACAACCCTTTTGACTAAATTGACTCAGAAGAAGGTGAAATTGTCGTGGTGTAATTTTTACGAGGGTAGTTTTGAGAAGCTGAAAGATAAGTTGACTTCAGCTCTAGTTTTGACTCTGCCTGCAGGCAATGATTGATTTGTGGTTTATTATGATGCCTTCTGTATGAGACTTGGTTGTGTGTTGATGCAATATGGTAAGGTTTTAGCCTATGCTTCGAAGTAGTTGAAAGTTCATGAGAAGAATTATTTGACTCATGACTTAGAGTTGTTGGTTTTGGTGTTCGCATTGAAGATTTGGCATCACTATTTGTATGGAGTCCATATAGATATCTTTTTTTATCATAAGACCCTACAATATGTGTCCACCCAGAAGGAGTTGAATCTCAGCATAGGAGGTAGCTTGAGTTGCTGAAATATTATTGCATGAGTCTCCACTATCACCCAAGTAAAGATAATGTGGTTGTTGATGCTCTTAGCATGTTTTCCATGGGGAGTCTAGCTCAAGTGGATGAGGAACAGAAGGAATTGGTGAAAGTTATTCACTATTAGGCCAACCATAGAGTTTGTCTATTAGACGCTAAGGATGGTGGTGTTTTTATGCAAGAGGTGGAAAAGTCATCCCATGTTGCTGAAATAAAGGAAAAATAGGTACTGGATCTTGTCTTAATGAAGATTAAGGGAGATATGGGACAGTAAAATATTATAGCTTTTGAGATTGGTGACGATGGTATCTTAATGTACCAAGCTAGGTTATGTGTTCCCAACATAGATGGATTGTGAGAAAGGATCTTGGTTCTGCATCATGAATTGTGTTATACTATTCTTGTTGGTTTGACAAAGATGTATCATGATCTTAAGAAGATTCATTAGTGGAACGATATGAAGTGAGATATGGCCAGTTTTGTGTCCAAATGCATAATGTGTCAACAAGTGAATGTTGAGAAATTGAGGCCCAGAAGGTTGTATCAAGATATTGAGTTGCATGTATGGAAGTGGGAGATAATTAATATTAATTTTGTTATCGGTCTTCCTCGGAATTAGTTTGATTTAATTTGGGTCATCATGGCTAGGATGAATAAGTCTGTTTACTTTTTGCCACTGAGGATTAATTTTTCGACATAGGACTATGCTAAATTATTCCTCCAAGAGATTGTCAAATTGCATAGGGAGCCTGTTTCTATAATGTCAGATCGTGGTACTCAGTTCTCATCATACTTTTGGAGTTCATTTCAATGTGGTTTGGGAACATAGGTGAGCCTTAGTACTACTTTTCATCCGCAGTTGAATGGGAAAGTGTAAAGGACTATTCATACATTGGAAGATATGCTTTGAGCTTGCATGATTAAGTATAGTGGTAGTTGGGTTAAACATTTTCCTCTTATAGATTTTGCATATAATAATAGCTACCACTCTAGTATTGGGATGGCTTTGTTTGAGGCATTATTGGTAGGAGATATGGATCTCCTATCAGGAGGTTTGAAGTTGGTAAGGCTGAGATATTTGACCAGAATTCGGTTCACCAAGTGAAGGAGAAGGTGAAGGTGATTCCGAATAGACTTAAAGCCACCTAAAGTCACAAAAACTCCTATGCAAATGTCAGGCGTAGGGAATTATACTTTAAGGTTGGGGAATGTTCTTAAATGTGTATCCCGTTAAGGGGGTAATGTAATTTTGAAAAAAGGGGAAGATCAATCCTAGGTATGTTGGCCCATACTTGGTCTTGAAGAGAGTTAGTAGTGTTGTATCTGAGTTAGAGTTGCCTCATAGTTTGAGTTCCATTCACCCAGTGTTCCATGTGTCAATGTTGAGGAAGTGTCAGGGTGACCCAAGTTGATTGTGCCTATCAAGGATATTGGTATTTAGGATTCCTTGTCTAATGACGAAGTCCCTAATAAAATTTTAGATCGCCAAGTTCATTGTTTGCGGATGGACATAGCTTTGGTAAAGGTTCTATGTACAAACCATAAGGTTTAAGAGGCTACTTAGGAAGCCGAAGAGGACATAAAGTCCAAGTATCCTTTCTTGTTCTCCACTCTGAATAATCGTGCCTAAGGTATGTGTTATTATTAATATTTTTGTTTCATAACTTTATTAAAGGTAACAGTGGAGGTATATGGAGTCTAAATATGATAACAATTGCCTTGACCCATTATTCGAGGACAAATGATCCAAGTGAGGGAGACTTGAAACACCTAAGATTTTTGGCCCTTAAAAATACCTTGAGCTTTGATCTTACTACCCTGGTTATGACTTGACCCCACGAGTCGTAGGGTGTCTTAATGGATCAGGTGACCAGTGTGGGGTGTTAAAGTTTCTATTATAGGTACGACTTGAGGGCTTGAGTCAAAAAGACGTGTGATGAGTCATTAGGATGAGTCATAACCAATTCATGAAATTTTGTGGCTTGATTTTTCTCTAAGTATGAGTAGCTCACTAAGAGTTATAAGGGTATGTTATGAGTCATAAGGTGTAATCGTAGGGTGTCAAGGGTAAGTCATAATTTAGGTTTTTTGTTAACTACGAATGGACCCTACGAGTCGTAGGGTCTCATTATGGGTTGGTTTATTGAGTCGTAAGGATAATAGTGTAGTGTTCCTTGGTAGTTTTACCTTAGTTACAATCCGTGGTGACGAGTTGTAAGGAGTGGCTACGAGTCAAGTGTTAACTCATAATCAAAGGCGACACTTTTTTTGTTCTTAAGTTGAGGGCACTCTGGACATTTCCCACTTTACCCCCTTGGACCCCAAGACTTAAAAACTTTCTTGGGGATTCATTATCACATCATTCCTAATAAAATACTTTTGAATTCTCTCTCAAACTCTATGTTCAAGTTAAGGCTGGGGTTTCAAAGGAAGTGGTCATCTAGGGTTCTAAGGGTGTCTTATTCTCCAAATTTCTTGGTATTTCAGGCATGTCACTCTTCCCTCATTGTCAATTTTGTAAAATATTTTGATTTGAAGTATTGTTCATAAGATATTAATGTTGGGTTTTGAACTATGGGTTGAGGGTTTTTAATATAAAATGTTTAAATGTTTTTCGATGATATTTATGAAATTATTGTGCTTAAATTGATGGTTGGTAAATGCATTGGAGTGCATGCGAATGGTGGATGGAAATAGGGGTACAAATGGAATCCCCAAATTAATTGGTTTGGTAGGGAAATTGGTACCACCTCAACCCACTTGCATACTTTATTTTTGTTTATGCATTATTACTTGGTATGGTTTGTTTCCTGAAACTAATGCATAGCATGTATGGTTAATTTTTTAAGGATTGTTTTAAAAACCTTGTGGGGCTCACGGGAATCCCCTAAGTGATGTTAACAATGGAGTTTGCGGGGTACATGGGAATCCTCTAAGTGTTGGCTAATTAAATTGCTTGCAAGCTATGGTTGGTATGATGATACCTCTTAATAATGCCTTAAGGTTTTCCTGCTGAAATTTGTGGTTGGATTGTGTGTACATATTTTAATTGGGTAGTAATATGAGTTGTGTTAGCTAGTTGTTAAGGTGTGAGTCTGAAGGACTGATAATGGAAACTCATATTTGCCGACATGAGGGTTGGTCTTGATGACCATTTACTTTTGGGGTACAAGGGACTTCCCAAGTGTATATTCGTATAAATGTATCATGGAGGGTGGAGGTTACAAAGGAATCCCCGGTCATCTATGATATCTCTGGTTCGTGCGGCTAACACGTACTGGGCCCGTTCAGGGGTTAACACTTGACCCATATAGCCCGTGGGTGGATTTCTAATGGTAAAGCTACACAAACTCATATTAAAGTTTTAAAGTTTATGCTAAGCCCACTCCCTATCCCAGCATTATATATATATATGTATATATATGTATATACATAGATGTGTACATGTATTTTAGTTTGAGTTGGTTTGAATTGATAGTGTTATTTTATCCTTATCCTTGAGTTACATGCTAGAATTTACTCCACTAATCATCTTCAGACATTGTATCTCTATGCAATGCAGGTACTGTCCATACTTCTACCTCTCCTATACTTTGACAAGGATTCGGGATCTGCTCATGAGTCAGACTGAAGTGGTGAGATTCGATACTTCAGAAATAGCCATTGCATGCTATGGATTTCTTTGTCATTCAATTTATTTTTGGTTTTTTTCTTGGCCATGGTAGGGGCCTTTTCCCTACTGCATATTTTTTGGTTTTGATTAGAGGCTTTGTCGGACTACTATGGACATAGGAGGTATCGATAACGATATCAATATTGTTACTGGTTGGTTATTTGGTTGTTGGTGGTTGGTTTTGGTCATAAGCTTATCATAATGTCCTTAAATTGATATTCTCTTACCTTTGTATATGTTCAGAATTCATTTGATATGGGGTGTAAGGAGGTCAATGGTTAGGTATTGGGGGTTTCCTCTGATCCTGGTTGAACTTGAGATGCCTGACACAGCCAGGCCCTGGTTCGAGTGGTTTCAAGAATGAATGCCAAGATATAATCCATAATACCATGACCGATCCAAATACCATAAATTAAACCAGTGTATATGTCTCTTCTAGCTTGACGGGTCAGAAAGGCAGGACCAACGGCGACCTCTTTTCTCTAGAACAACTGCTCTTATGTGAAGGGGTCCTTAGGGAGTTCAAGTATACTTATATACATTGACCTGGTCCAAATCTAGGATTTTAAATCAACATCATAAACTTTTTTCACCCAGTACTGAAGATATGTATGTATGTGTGTGTGTATATATATATAATAAATACACAGAAGGCTAAAAAGGGTGTATGTCTGCAAATCCATTGCCCGAGGTAAACTCTGAGACTATATCATCATAAAGGTGTAAAAAGGGGTTGAGAATCTCTCACGACTGAAGTAAATAGTAGTAACAAAATCATGGACCGAAATTTATCTTGGTCAAATCTTTAAAACATCATTTTCAGTCTCATAGGCCCTATAGGTCATTCATTAAGATAGTACGATTCTAGCTATGAAGAAATCCATTTATAAGGTAAAAAGTGGGATCTAATCCCTTTATAGGAAAATCAATAGTAAAACCATATTCTAGTTGGAATCTTACCATTTACCGTTTAAGTGATCATAAATGTAATGAATCTATACATTCCATCACTAGTATCCAAACAATGCAATATGAGAATCAAAAACATATACAAGTACAGCCACATCCTTTAAAAGGATGAACTATTTCCAGGGATCCAACCAACATCATAACATGGACTTGGGTCTAATAATATATATACTGTACAACCTTAATATCATAATTTGGGAAAATATTCACAATCTGCTAAGTATCATTTTAAACATTGTACAAAAGGTTCATTAGTCTCAACTATACCTAATATTCTAATAACATAGGGTAATAGGACCCTAGAAGCATCATACGTATTTCACCTTAAGGGGAAATTCACCCATCTAATCCCCAAACTTTAATATTCTAGACGAAGTCAAGGTGTTCTATCCAAACCCAATTTTTACATTCTCATTTCACATGCAATATATTAAATACACCATCTCATGAAAAAGAGTAGACAAAAGCTTACCTTAAAGCTGAATCGCAAATCCTTAAATTGTCCACAAAACACCTGTCCTCACTTCATAATCCTAAAATGCTGCCACACTAGAAAAATTATAATATATGCATTATTAGGAGTCAAATGAGACCTATATTATGATATTAAGGACCGGGTTGAATTTTGGGTCAAGAACGCGCCCACAAAGCCCTCAAATGGAATCCATTGAACCCATCATGAGGTCCCTCAAAGTACAAGGAAGTTTTTCTCAAGAGTTGATCACAAACGAAGCACAAATCAAGTCATAAATAAACCCTTAAATTTTAGGAATTCAAGCCCTAACTTCTAAGAATTTACCATGAAATCAAAGGAATCTTACCACGAATCCGAAGGGAAATCACAAAAGAAATCATTACCCAAGATCCCCAAATCACCCACAAGCTTCAATCCCATGCTTTATCAATATTTAGGGTTTAAATCTCTTGGAAAAGAATGATGAAGGGAGAAAAAAGGGGGCTAAAAAGGGGATATTTATACCCTTCCCAAGTGCTCAGGGGTCGGTATCATGACTCGACTTTCACAATTGTTACATATGGTAGCTACCAGGCGAGTCATAATCATGACATATGCATCACGATTTCACCATATGGTGCCCTAAAAAGGGTATCGTTATCACGATCTATGGATCGTTGTAAGTGAGTGCACAAGTACAGCTAATACATGGAATTTTCCAAGTCTCTGCCAATCCCTCAAGATTCATTCTTAATCCCGTATACGCTAATAAACTATGCTACCCTATATAATTTGATCTTCTGAACTCGATGGAATAGTAAAAATATGTATTTGAGGTCATCTACTAGGATTTTTTATCTGATACCAAATCCTAAATAATTAAAGCTCTAACATAGAAAAATGAGCCTAAAATCACAATGAATTGTTTGGTCACTGGACCGATAGTTCTGGCAAGTCATAAATGACATGTAGCCACTATGGAAAAGCTCAAAATATTGGAAATTCATGCAAATCAACAAAATGACCTAGAGGGTCATTTTAATAAATAACCCACTTAGCCTGTTTTTCCCAATTTTTAATCTATTCTCTAGAATATCAAACCCTAAAAAGTGGGAAAACATGGGAGAAACATTTGTGAGTGATTTTAGCTCTTGGGTAAAGTTAATTTATATGTTTCCTATTAAAATATATGGTGAGCTTCCATTGATTTCATGATAGAATCCTTAATCTTTTTCCCAAAAATTGATAGAATCTTGGTGGCTTGATTGTAGCACCATTAGAGCTCAAAATTCACCCATTTTATAGGTTAAATGTTCCTTAAGAGTAGAGGAACTTTGTGTTGTTCTTAAAAGTGAGATTCCTTAGATGGGCCCCTCATGGATTTTTAATTATATTTATGACTTAAAGCATAATAGTGCAATATGGGTATCACTGTTCTTCTTTTTAATAGTAGATTGTGATTTTGATAGCATGCCATCTTACAAAAGATTATTGGAAGGGAAATCAATGGTTTAGTAGATTGTTCAAGCCTTTCTTTGGAGTCCAAATAGTCCATGTTTTCCATTTTTATAGATTGAGCTATCTGGTAGTATGATTATGACAATATACTAGATATGGAATAGGATTAAGGTGTTGAAGGTATGATTGACTATATTTGGGTTAGTTGGACTGCTTAGACTATATTAAGACCATAATGCAGGTGTAATTGACTTAGTTGCTCTTGTTTTTGGGAGAATTGGTATCTTACAGCTAAATATAGCTTATTTACAATCTAGAAATAAATTTAGATACCTAAGCCTAGAATGGGGTAGAATTTGCCTAAAATGGATTTTTGATATTAGAAGTGGGCCCCTTTGGCAACCTTAGGCCAAGACTTGTGTTAGCTTTTATAGACTTATTAACATACGATATACCTTATTAATGACTTTTTTGGGACTTTCACGATATTAAATATTTATAGGTTATGCTAGTTTGGTAGTTGAGAGTTAGTGCTAATTCTGAATAAGGTCTGGTGGGTAGTTGTAGTGATTTAGTAGTATGTCTTATGATTATGGTTTATTTATATGGTCTACTGATATATGTGTTTCAGTTTAATTATCACAATTGATGATGATATTGATATATTAGTTTTGGTTTATGTTCGGCAATTGATAATGATATTAATAATATGAGTCCCAGTTCAAGTCCGGCATTTAATGATGATGATGATGTTGATAAAATGAGTTTTGATTCAAGTATGGAAAATAATGGTATAGATGATGATGCTATTGTGTTCTGATTCAAGTTCGACATTGAGAGTTATTTATGTATCATATGGTATGGATGGATTCTTGGTTATGTCATTATATATGGGTAATTTAAGGTTATTGGTTATTTACTTTCCTTTGATTGTACCCTCTAGGATTATGGGGCTTGCAGAGGTTTATTTACTTTTTCACACTTATTGTCTTATGGGGGCTAGTTTAGTAGATAGGATTGTGTGATCTTGACTTTTATTTTTTGTATTTACTTATTTTCATATGCATAGCGGTGTAAGATCTTATTTTTATGTTTCCCTTTTACCTTGACTTACTTATTTAATCTAATATCTTATCGTACTTATATCCTAATTTAACTCACTTGGTTGATGATATTTACTTAGTACCCGTGGTTTTGGTACACATACTACACTTCTATACTTTTTTGTATAGATATGAGTACAAGTTACCTCCATTGATATGACACTTGTGTATGGTTGATTTTGAAGATTGGGTGAGCTCTTGGTGTCAGAGGTACCCTTTTTCCTTCAACTTATCTATATCTAGTCTTTTATTTCAAGACAGGTTATATTTGACTAATTAGTAATTATGGTTCACTTATAGTATCTCTTATACCGACATTACTGAGTATTTGGATGATTGTTGACCTTTTATTTAAATACTAGACTACTAAGTCTATTTTATTATTAATTTAAGTCTTTAGTTCTTAATTTCTTGCTTTTAGGCTATTTTCACCAAGTTAACCCATTTTATATAGATATAGGCTACAATTTGTCTTTCCTACTGGCATGATAAAGTCAGTGCCATTATGACTCATAGATTAGGTCATGACAAATTGGTATCATAGATTAGGTTTCACCAGTATTATTGGTACAAGAGTAAGTGTCTAATAGAGTCTGGTGGAACTAAATGATGACATTTTTTTCTTATCTTCAGGAGGCTATAGGACATTCTTAGGAGTTCTTTACTTCTTGCACCCATTTCGTGCTAAGAGTTTAAGTTGTTTTGTAAAGCATTCATTTGGTTTCACTCTTTTGTAGATGGCTAGGACACATGCTACCGTTACATGAGATGGGGGTCTTGAGACTGAGCCTAAGGATCTCATTGTTGTTAATGGATGAACTATAGGCCAAGGATAGCCTAGGGATGAGTCACCTTCTAGTGTCTAGGATAAGGGGCCTTCAGCATACCCTATACTTACTCCCGAGCTAAAGATTCTATTGTCTTAGCCAGCAGTGGGCTAGGGACCAGCCCAGACTCCATCAAGGTTTATTTCTTCTTTAGTGCTTTGGGTACTTAGTTCATCTTTTGGAATTAGTTATTGTGCATCATCTAAAGATGCATAGTCTATGAATCATTGTGATACTAAAGCAGGGATGTAGACTGTAGCTACGACTTCTAGAATTAAGGTCCCTTTTACATCGGAGGTTGCCCAGCAAGTACTTTCCCAGCCAGTGGTTACCCAACCTACTTTGTTTGTTGAGCCATAAAACATGTTTGGTAGATTATGGAGATATATTTTGCCAAGGTTTCTTGGTGCACCGGACAAGGATGTATATGAGTTTTTGATTGCTTGTGATAATAAGCTCCATAATTTAGGCCATTCAGAGAATCGTGGTACGGATTACATTACTTTTTAGTTTGACTTGGCAGTTCGACATTGGTAGAGAAGTCATCTTGATTATGGGCCAATTGGATCTTCCCCATTGACATGGACTCAGTTCTCTAAGATCTTCCTAGAAAAGTATATGCATCACAGTCTTAGGTGTTGTTTGAGAGATTAGTTCTTATGCTTGGAATATGGCTCCATGGCTATTATGGAGTATGAGTCTCAATTCAATAAATTGGCTAGGCATGCTAATTCTATTTTGACTACTAAGTATAAGAGAGTTCATTTTATTATTCAGGGATTAAGACTTCTATTTTTTATGTCAACACAGAGTTTGGTTGTTGCGGGTAGATCCTTTACTGAGGTTTCTAATCAGGCTCAGGTTATGAAAGAGATGTATTGCAAGGTCCGTGAGGTGAGCTATAAGAGACCACATTATTAGGGTAGTATAAGTGGAAGCCGTAGTGGCTCATAGTTTAGATGTTGTGGTTCTCAGGATAAATACACTCTGCGTCAACCATATCAGCATCAGGGTTAGTCTAGTAGGCCTATTCAGGCCACTCTTCCAATTATTAATGGAGACTAGTCTTTTTTCAGCGATCGTCCTGGCCAGGTTAGTGGTCTATCTTGAAAAGGCTCATCTTCTAATTCTTCTAGTCGTGGTGGTTATTCTGGGTCAGTTAGATCTTTTGGTTTTGGTACTACACCTAAGGCATATCATGATTATGGTGTTTTTGATTAGAGAGTTCCCTAGTTATGGATCTATGGTTCTTTAGTTTAGAGTGTTTGACCTATTAGGGTATTTTTTTTGTCCCCAGCTAAAGCTAGTATGCATGGTCTTAGGGGTGGTCCCTAGGTTTCTTGTGGAGGTTCTGAAGCAGGTAGTATAGAAGATCAGTCAGGAGCCCAACCAGGTGGTGGGCATGGTCAGTTATAAATTGTACCTTCTAGACCCGATATTTAGTCTTTGGATTCTTTTATCACAGGTACAGTCTTGGTGTGTTGTCGGTCAAGTTTTGCTTGATTTGATTCGGGATCCACTTATTCTTATGTGTCTACTTATTATACTCCACGATTAGAGTTATCTTTGGATTAATCATTTTTTTTTGTTATGTGTATCTACTCCCATGGGTGATTCTTTAGTAGTGATTTGGGTTTATAGATAATGTGTTGTGACTGTTCGATTGCTTAATTCTCAATCTAATCTATTGTGTTAGATATGGTGGATTTTTATTTGATTCTGGGCATGGATTGGTTATCCCACTACCATGTAGTCTCAGATTAATTTGCTAAGACCGTTACCTTTTTCATGCCTGATATTCCCCCGATTGTATGGCAGGGATCGGTTAGTTCTAAGCTGATGGGGATCAATTCTTATATTAGTACAAAAAGTCTTATTTTGAGGGGTTTCAAGTCTTATCTTACTTATATTCATGATGTTAGTATGGAGAGTTTGTTCTTGACTTTGTTCCCATAATTCATGAGTTTCTTGATGTTTTCCCTACCGATCTGTCTGGTCTTCTTCTTAAGTGTGATGTAAAGTTTGTTCTTGATATTGAGTCAAGAATCTGACCTATTTCTATGTCACCTTATTACATGGCTCCTTCTTAGCTTAAGAAGCAAAACTATTAGCTTTATGATCTCTTGGTAAGGGAGCTACTTTGTTGTTTGTAAAGAAGAAGGATGGTTTTATGCATTTGTGTATAATTATAGGCATCTTAATAATGTAATGGTGAAGAACGGGTATGCAAAGCCTCACATTGATGATTTGCTTGACTAATTTCAGGGAGTAGTAGTGTTCTCTAGGATTGATTTAAGGTTTGGTTACCATCGATTGAGGATTTGGTATGAGGATATCCCGAAGACAACCTTTAGAACACGTTTTGGTCATTGTGAGTTTCAAATGAGGTCTTTTGGGTTGAATAACACCCCAGCTGCATTTATGGATTTGACGAACTATGTGTTCAGGCCTTATTTGGATTCTTTGTGATTGTATTCATCGACAACAACTTTGTGTATTCATTGAGTAGAGAGAAGCATATGCAGTATTTGCAGATTGTGCTCCAATTTTTGAGAGATCATACATTTTTTGCAAAATTCTCTAAGTATGATTTTTATCTTGAGGTAGTGACATTCCTTGGGCGTGTGGTGTCTAAGGCTGGGATTATAGTAGACCCAGCAAAAATTGAGACTATATGTGGTTAAGCTAGGACCACATATTCATCTAAGGTTCATAGCTTCGTTAGAGGTTCTTTTCTGATGGTCCGAGAAGTGTGAGTTGAGCCTTGGAACGTTTAAGGGATTTCTCACTTCAACTCCTACTTTGGCTCTTAGTCGTGTATTGTAATACTTTTGGTGTTGGTTTGGGTTGTGAATTTGATGCAACTGGGTTGTGTTATTACTTATGCATTGAGAAAGCTTAAGGTTCATGAGCATAACTATCCTACTCATGATTTTGAGTTGGCAGCTATAGTTTTTGCGCTTAAGATTTGGAGACATTATCTTTATGGCATCCATTGTGAGTTCTTCACGAATTATCATAATCTTCAGCATCTTATAACAAAGAGAGATCTTAATTCTAAGCATTATAGATAGAGAAAGTTTCTTACGGATTTCGATATCTCTATCTTTTATTAACCAAGTAAGGCAAATGTGGTAGAGGATTCCTTGAGTGAGAAGGCAGTGAGTATGTGTAGCTTGGATTGCATTTCTGTTTGTTAGAGGTTGTCATGTGTAGTTTGGATTGTATTTCAGTTTGTTAGAGGTTGTTGGTATAGGACATTCAGTCCTTAGCCAACCCTATGGTGTGACTTGATATTTTAGACCCTAGGAGGATTCTTGCTAATGTTGAGCCTAGGTATTCATTGTTTGAGCATATTTGGAATTATTTATTTTAGGATAAGAGTCTTTCCCACATCCATGATTAGGTGTTGAGTTGTAAGTCTAAAAGGGATACCATAGATTCTTAGGGTATCTTGAGATTTGATAGCCACATTTGTGTTTTGAGAGTTGATGACTCGATTCCGCAGATTTTACATGAGGCTCACAACTCTAGATATTCTATCAGCTCGGGTAGATCTAACATATATAGGGATTTGAGGTAGCATTATTGGTGGAGTGGTATGAAGAGAGATATAGCATACTTTCTAGATCACTGCCTATGTTGTTAGTAGGTGAAGGCCGATTCATCAGAGACATGGTGGCTTGATTTAGATATTACTCATTTTGGGTAGAAGTTGGAGCGAATTACGATGGACTTTTCTAGTTGTTTGCCTCGTACTTCCCATGGTTTTAATGGTATTTTGGTTATTGTGGATCAATTGACCAACTTAACATATTTCATTCTAATAGAAACTTCATTCAAGGCCGAGAGGTTAGTTGTGTCTATGTTAGTAAGATAGTTTGTTTGCACGGTGTGCCGATATCTATCATTTTAGATCAAAGTTTGGTGTTTACTTTTAGCTTTTAAAGAGCTTTTCAAGAGGAGTTGGGTACTTATTTATATCATAGTAACCTTCTATCCTCAGATTAATGAGTATTTAGAGAAGAATATTTAGGTTCTTATGGATATACTTCGAGCTTGTGTGATGGATTTTAGAAGTCAGTGGGAGCAATACTTAGCCTTGGCAGAGTTTGCGTATAATAATAGCTTCTATTCGAATATTGATATGGCTTTTTTTGAGGCCTTATATGGTAGCTGATGTTTTTCTTTATTGATTATTTGAGACTTCCGAGATTAGTCCCCGTGGTACTAACTTGCTTTAGAGGCAATTGGATAGAGTCAAGGTAATTCAGGATGGTTTGAGGGCATCTTAGAGTGGGAAGAAGGCTTATGAAGATCGTAGTCTTCGTACCTTCATATTTGGAGTTGGTGATCAGGTATTCATCTGTGTATTTCTCTTGAAGGGTATAATAGGGTTCGGGAGGAAATCCAAGCTCGACCCCAGATATGTTGAAACCTTTAATATTCTTCTCACAGTTGGTGAGGACGCTTATAAGTTATCCTTACCCCTAAATTTTATTTCTATCCATTTAGTTGTCCATGTTTCTATGTTGCGATGATACATTCCTGACCTGTCTCATGTGCTTAGATGGGACTCAGTTCAATTGGATGAGCGGTTGACTTTTATGGAGGAGTCGATTCTTATATTGGCTAGTGATGTTAAGCGGTTACGCACTAAAGAGAGTCTACCAGTTAAGGTTAAGTGGAGGTACCACCCAGTAGAGAAGTCTACTTGGGAGATTGAGAGCGAGATACAGACCTAGCATACTCACTTGTTTGAGGCTTTAGGTACATCTCAATTCTTTACTTTTGAGAAAGAAAGTTCTTTTAGTAGTTAATATTATAATAACCGTCTAAGTTATTTTCTTTATTTCTGCTATTTTTTGTCAATTAAACCTTTCCTATAGATGACCTAAGTCATTTATGACTTGTTGGAACTGACAGTCTAGTTACTGGGCAGTTCGTTTGGTTTTTTAAACCAATTCTCTATTTTAAAGTTTTTGTTGGTTGAAATTGGTAATCGGGTGAAAACTTTAATCAAAAGACTCAGTAAGCCAATTTTGACGGTTCCAGTAGCTCTATAACATTGATTTTAGGTTAGTACCCTTTGTTCTAGTCCTGAGGCTCTCAAAACTCATTTTGAGCAATTAGCCAGAAGTTAAGAAAAATGAAATAAGGGTGTGGGACCAACTTTTCATCGAACAACCTCGAATGGAAATTTTGACTATTCTATTGAGTCCAAAACATCAAATTTTATAAGGTAGCATAGTTCATTTGGGTAAACTGGATTCTGGATGAACCCCGAGGGGCTGGTTCCATATCTCAGCTGGTGTTGGTACATTGCCTCCATGACCAGTCACTACTAGCTTAAGCAACCTCGCTTGGCCCAATGATTTCGCATAAGTGAGGCATGTGTTGCATAAGCGAATGCCACTTAAGCGATACCAGGGTCTCTTATGCAAAATGTGTTGAGACAGCAAGTGTCGCGTAAGTGACACTTGGTCACTTAAGAAACTTGATGTCCGCTTAATCAATATCCATGTACTCGAGAAGGGCATAAATGTCCACCTTAGATTGATTTTCCCTATTTTTCATCCATTCTCTAGAATATTAAACCCTAAAAAGTGGGAAAACTTTGGAGAATTATTTATGGGTGATTTTGGGACTTGGGTGGTGTTAATTTAAATATTTCTTCTTTGAATTTGTAATAAGCTTCCATTAATTTATTGATAGGATTCTTCATCTTATTCTAAAATTCCCTAGAATCTTGGTGGCTTTATTGTAGAAGTATTAGAGCTCAGAATTCACTAATTTGTAAGGGTGAATGTTCCTTGAGCATAGATGGACGTTGTGTTGGGTTCGAAAGTGTGATTCCGTAGATGGGCCCCATATGGAATTTTTATTTAATTTTTTACCCAAAGAACAATAGTGAAATATGGGTATTATGTTCTCATTTTCATGAGTAGAATGTGATTTTGATAGTGTGGCATCTTGTGAAAGCTTCTCAAAAAGGGAAATTGGTAGTTTAGCAGATTCTTCGAGCTTTTCTTCAACATCCAAGTGGGCTAGGTTTACCCTCTACACAGATTGAGCTATTTCATAGTATGATTATGATAATGTACTAGATATGGGATAATATTTAGTTATTGAAGGTAAGATTGACAATATTTGGGTTAGTTGGATTGTTTAGGCTATCTTGAAATCATAATTTAGGCGTACTTGACTTAGTTGCTCACGTTTTAGGGAGAATTGCTATCTTATGGATAGTTGTGTCTTATTTAACATCTAGATATTAATTTAAATACCTTAGCCTAGTCCAAGATAAAATTTGCCTAAAAATGGATTTTGGAGATTAGAAATGGGCCTCTCCAGCGCGCCTTAGGCCAAGACTTGTGTTATCTTTTGTAGACTTAATTACACATGATATACACTTATTAATGACTCTTTTAGGATATTAAGGAGATTAAATTCTTATTTATTATGCTAATTTTTAGTTGAGAGCTAGTGTTAATTTTTGGTAAGGTTCGGTGGGTAATTTTTGTGATTTAGTGGTATGGCATATGATTATGATTTATTTACAAGGTTTATTGATATAAGAGTTCCAGTTTTAGTTCAATAATTTATGATGATATTTATTTATGTGTTTCAGTTTAAGATCGGCAATTGATGATGGTATTGATAATATGAGTCCCAGTTCAAGTTTGACATTTGATAATTATGTTTATAATATGAGGTTTGATTCATGTCTGGCAAATGATGGTAATGATGATGATAATATTAAGTTTCGATTCAACTCCAACATTGAGGGTTATTTATGATATGATACGGTATGGATGGATTCTTGGTTATGGCATGATAAATGTATTATTTATGGTTGTTCAGTTATTTACTTTTCTTTGATCATACCCTTCAGCCTTATGGGGGCCTGCGTTGGGTTATTTACTTTACCACACTTATTAGTTTATGGGGGCCAATTTAGTATTTAGGATTGTTCAATCATTACATTAATTTTCCATATTTACTTATTTACTTACGCACAATCGTGTTGGATCTTATTTCTAGGTTTACCCTTTTACCTTGACTTAGTTATTTTATCTTATATCTTATCGTATTTATATTATGATTTTGATTAGTTGGTCGATGATGCCAATTGACTACCAGTGGTTTTCGTACTCATACTACACTTGTGTACCTTTTTTGTGCAGATCCAATTACTAGTCATCGTCGTTGATGTGATGCTCATGTAGTGTTGATTTCGGAGATTGAGTGAGCTTTTGGAGTCGGAGTTACCTTTTTCCTTCTACTTATCTATGTCTAGTCTTTCATTTTGAGACATTTTGTATTTGAATATGTAGTGGTTATGGTTCATTTATAGTCACACTTGTACAAACATTACTGAGTCTTGGGATGATTGTTGACCTCTATTCTATCTACTAGACCATTAAGCCTATTTTATTGTTAATTTTAGACTTTAGTTGTTGATTTTTGGCTTTTAAGTCATAATCCACCAAGTTAGCCCATTGCGTATAGCTCTGGGCGATGGTTTGGTTTACCTAATTGTGGGATAAAGTAGGTGCCATCATGACTCACAAATTGGGTCGTGACAGTTCCCAATGCATTTTGGTGTGAATTGTTCAATATTATGCCTTTTGGTGGTTATAAAGGCTTATTATCTTACTTTGGTCAACATTTATTGATCTGTGCATTAGATGCTAAAGTGGAGTACACCAGTAGATCTAAAACGTTGATTTTTGGTTGGTAACATGGTTGGTGTGGCTATACGACTTTCATATCTCATTTTGACCCTCAATTTGGAAAGTGTGAAATTAGGTTTTGGGGGTCAACTTTGTGAAAATGATGTTTTTTAAAAATATCTGATAATTTAGAGCATCAAATTTAGTCTAGTAGCATAGTTCATTTGCGTTCTTAAGATTTTGGATAAATCTTGAGGTGTCTGTAAAGACTTGGAATTATCCAAGTATCCAACTAGTACACCACTCTATTGGTGCACCGCTCAAGCGACAGTTTGGTTATTTAATTGACTTGGCTTGATAGACTAAGTGTCGTCTAAGTGACTGTCGCTTAAGAGATAGCTGGGCCGCTTACACGTCAAGGCGGGTGTCACCTAGGTGACACCTGATCGCTTAAGAGACACCTGGTCTCTTAAGGTATATTCAGTTAAGTGGCCTGGTGATCGCTTAACCGATTCCTGGGTGGGATAATTTTTTGCAATTTTTCTCAATTTTTGAGTCTTGGATCTTGGGGTTTCGAGTTTTTGGCAAATTTTTTCATATTTAATATTAGGTAAGATCCAAACTCCTATTTCAATTACTTTTCTTCGCTTCTTATGATTTTAACCTTTCAAAACTTAGATTTAAAGTTTGAATTTGGGTATTTTGGCTCAAAAGGCCTAAAATTGGTTATTCTTTGATTTACACCACAATTCCAATCCTGTTTTCATTTGGGTTTTTTTCTATAAGTTTATTTAATCATGGGTTATATATTTTTGGATTAATATTCCATTTCTACCGTTCATTTTTGGAAACCCATTTTGGGGGTCCATTTTGACCTCTACCCTAAATGTGCAATATAGGTATCGTTAGCTTTTTTTTGACATATATATTCTATATTTATGTATTTTAGTTGATTTTGGATCTGCCCGTGAGGTGAAAACAAGGTGTTGAAGGCTTGTTTATACCGGTATACGATATTCGAGATAGGTTATGGATTAACTTTCTTCTATTTAGGCTGGGTAGTTAATATGGGTATGAAATTATGCTATGGTTGTTTTCTCAATTAATAGTTTTTGTTCTTTATCTTTTTCTTCTTTTTCTTTTTGTCTTTTCTCATACAGATCTTTTAGCATTTGTAATTCTTTTTCTAATCCAACAATCCTACTATTTTTAGTTTCTTCTATTTTTCGTATTTCTTCTGTAGTTTGTTGTTTTATTTTATCGATTTCTTTTTGCATATCTATTTCTTCGTTTTCTTTTGCTATTTTTACCATAGCTGTTAATTTATCTTCTAATTTTAATTCTTCTTTTTCTAACATTAAATATAAATATTTACGTATTTTCTTATATTTTCTTCCTAAATTGGAAAATACTATTCTTATTTTAATCTTTCATGGTTTTCATATGTTTTTTCATCTATTATAAATTCTTCTTTGTTTATTTTATCTACTTGATGGTGTATAGATCATGTTGATATATGTATTCTAGACTATCTATTTATGATTCTAAATATGATATTTCTTTTTTTTGTGTGCATTTATTGATTTTTGACATACTCCTACAATCATGTTATATTGTAGTCTTTCTTTTCTTATTTTTAATTCTCTTTACTTTTCAGATATTATTTGTTTTAGTTGTTTATATTTTTGGAATTTTGTTATATTATTCATCTTTACAATATTTAAAATATTTTGATGGATACCGAAATATGATTTTATCATAATTAGGTGGTATATATCTCATTCTTCTAGATTTTAAATGAATTATTAATTTTGTCTCATTGCTAGATATTAAAGTAATTAAATAAGCTAATCTGTGAGTGGTTTCTTTTGTTTTATTTAACTTCATATATTCTAGGTAGTAACTAATTAAAGTTTCTTTAATTTTTCTAAAAGCTTCTATATTTTTAAATGGTCTTCTCATTTTTAACAAATAAATAACAACGTAAATAATAATAGCTCATAATTAATAATAAAATTAACATTTCTAACATTTTTCATAATTAAATTAGCATTTCTCATAACTAAATTAATACATACCTACTTGTACATTTTTTTAAATAACGTAGCTTTGATACCAATTGTAGGGGGTGCGGATAACTTGGGTAATTTGCGTGGATAACTAGTAGATAACTAGTACTTACTAGTTAGAGAAAAACAAAGTTGGCTATACAAAGAAATTAATTATAGAAACCAGCTTAGAAGAGGAAGAAAACAATTAAAAGAAAGATTAATTTGGATTTATTAACAAAATATTGCAAGTTAATTGGACACAAATATCCAGACCATTTATGTTCGTGATGTAATGGAGAAGATAATATTATCCCAAAAGTTCAACTAGAATAAAAGAAGATAAGAACGTCAGCTGGAAGATAGAAAGAAGATAGAAAGCAACGAAGCAATAATGAAAAAATAAAGACAAAGAAGACAAGATAGAAAACAACTTGTGAATAGTTTTCTTGACTTTACTTTACGTAAAGATATTGTATAGTTTTATTAGGTTAGAATTTTTTGGTAAGTGTCATTATTAAAGTTTTGTCTTTTAATACTTTAAGTCCTTTTGTACTTTTGAAAAGGAAGACTTTTTGTAAAAGTAGGAATAGTATATAGCTTACGTGTAAAGTAGGAATAGTAAATATTTTACACGTTTTTCACCTTTTTAGAGATTATAAATATGTAAGCAATCCGGCTAAGTTAAAGTCAAGACTTCATGAGTTGAAGCAAGCCTTCTCTTGAACACAGAAAAATTTAAATATTTAATATAAACAGATATATTTCTAAGGAAAAGATATGGATGAGCAAAACACGATTTTGTCAAATCTACCAGAACAGGTATTTTCATTTATAATTATGAATAGCTAAATTCATAAATTCCTGACAATCATGATATGATAAAATAAGTTCATGTTACTTACTATATAGTAGAATTATTCGAAGAATAATATGTTACAAAGTTTATTAGCAAAGAGGAAAAGGAGAAAAATCCCTAGGACTATGCCATCCTAAAGGTGAAACCGGTGAGGCAAGAAGGCCGTGATAGAGGAGTAACCAGTGTAGAGACGCTGTTTAAGGGAAAAGTATCCAGACTACCATGCTAATAGTGATAGAGTAATATAATTAATTAAGAATAATCCGGTATATAGTGATCTAAGATGACCATATTTTGTTTTGTATATGATTGAAAGGAATATTTTGAAATAGCATCATACGAAAAATGAATACTTATTTATCTGATGAAATGATAGATAAATTCTTCTCTAAAACATGTTTTTATTAATATCTCTGTTCCTCCAAGGTGTATATATTTTATTGGGTCTTTATTTTTTATATCGTTTATTTCTTTATTAATTATTTTTTTAGTTACTAGTGGTATACTAGCTCTTCCTTTTGCATATCTACAGTCTATCACATGTTCTTTTTGGCTTACTACGTAGTATTCTTCTTTTCGTCTACTAAATATGTTTTTTATTGTTGGTATTTTAAATATTGTTTCTACACTTAAATCTAATTCTTTTCCTTTAATTTGTCAAATATATTATTATCAAATATTATTTTTTGATCTGTTCCTTCTTCATTTAAATATTCTCCCTTATGTGTTAATTTAGTTATAAGAAATGTTAATTTAATTATGAAAAATATTAGAAATGTTAATTTAATTATTAATTATGAGCTATTATTATTTACGTTGTTATTTATTTGTTAAAAATGCGAAGACCATTTAAAAATATAGAAGCTTTTAGAAAAATTAAAGAAACTTTAACTATTTACTACCCAGAATATATGAAGTTAAATAAAACAAAAGAAACCCCCCACTGATTAGCTTATTTAATTACTTTAATATCTAGTAATGAGGCAAAATTAATAATCCATTTAAAATCTAGAAGAATGAGATACATAACACCTAATTATGATAAAATTAGATTTCGGTATCCACCAAAATATTATAAATATTGTACAGATGAATAACATAACAAAATTCCAAAAATATAAAGAACTAAAATAAATAATATTTGAAAAAGGGAGAGAATTAAAAATAAGAAAAGAAAGAATACAATATAACATGATTGTAGGAGTATGTCAAAAATCAATAAAAGCACAAAAAGAAGAAATATCATATTTAGAATCACAAATAGATAGTCTAGAATACATATATCAACATGATCTATACACCATCAAGTAGATAAAATGAACAAAGAAGAATTTATAATAGATGAAAAAACATATGAAAACCATGAAGGATTAAAAATAAGAATAGTATTTTCCAATTTAGGAAGAAGATATAAAAAAATAGGTGAACATTTATATTTAATGTTAGAAAAAGCAGAATTAAAATTAGAAGATAAATTAACAGCTATGGTAAAAATAGCAAAAGAAAATGAAGAAATAGATAGGAAAAAAGAAATAGATAAAATAAAACAACAGACTACAGAAGAAATACAAAAAATAGAGGAAACTAAAAATAGTAGGATTGCTGAATTAGAAAAAGAATTACAAATGCTAAAAGATCTGTATGAAAAAAAAAGACAAAAAGAAAAGAAGAAAGACATAAAGAACAAAAATTATTACTTGAGATAAATCAATTTAAAGAAAAATTAGAAGAAGAAGATAAAGAATTGGAAACTAATGAAATAGAAATAAATATAATAGATGCTGAACAAACAGATAATTATGATTCAGAAGATAGTGAAACATATACAGAAATCTTAACAAATATAGAAAAGTTAGAAATCAATGAAAAACAAGAAGTAATTAATAAAGAAAACTTAGAAAATATAAACACGAAAATAAATACTCTTGATAAAGAAGACGATGAAAATATAATACCTAGTACATCAGAAATAAGAAAACCTACATATCATTATAAAGATAAGTTTAAAAAATTTAACCTAAAAAATGAATATAACAAATGGAAACCAAAACAAATAATTAATAAAAATTATAACTTCTTAGACTTAGACTGTGTAATAGATATAGATAAAATGATACAATTATGGATAAGATATATAGCAAAACAATTATTAGACAATGGTATAAATGCAATAGATACACCAGAATATATAGAAAGAACACTAATAGGAACAACAAAATTATGGTTTTTAAATTTAACTGAAAATAGTAAAAAGGTATTAAGGAATGATAAAGAAACAGAAGGAACAACAGTAACTAAACTAACACCTATAGACATATTGAAAAAAATATGAAATAGCTATAAGAGATGAATTTAGCAGCATGACAACAGCAGAAGAAGAACAAAATAAAGAAAAAGATATAAATAGAAATTTAATGTTAAAACTAGCAATATGTAATATGTGCTATATAGATGAGTATATGTGCACATTTAAAGAATACTACTATAAAGGAACATATAATACAGAAGAAAGTAAAGAAGTGAGAAGATTATATTTTATTAAATTACCTGAACTATTTAGTTCAAAAATAATAAAGAGTTGGGATGAAGCAAAAATAGTAGATACCCTAGGAGCAAGAATAAAATTTTTACAACAATGGTATAGAAATCTATGTGAAAAATATAGAGAAAAAATAAAAATGGAAAAACATTAATAAGAAATTTAGCATGTTGCAAAGATAAAATAGCACCTCAATTTGGATGTGAAGAAAGATATTATAAGAAAAGAAAAAGACATAATAAATATAAGAAATACAAAAAATCAAAATATAAATATAAGAAACCAAGAAAAATATATTATGTAAAAAATTATAAACATAAAAGACCATATAGGAAAAAGAAATCTATAAAAGAATGTACTTGTTATAATTGTGGAAAACTAGGACATTTAGCTAGAGATTGTAAAATGCCTAAAGATCCAAATAAGAAATAAATATCAGAAATAAAGATAGAAAATGCAGAATATATGCAAATAGATTATATAGATTACGAATTAGAAAGTGAAGATAGTTATATGAAATTTCGGAAAATGTAACAGATAATGAGATAGATAGTGAATTAGATAAATCAAATGACTGAAGAAGATATAAAAATAATAACAAAGGAAGAATATTTAAATGAAGAAGGAACAAATCAGAAAATAATATTTGATAATAATATATTTGACGAAATAAAAGGAAAAGAATTAGATTTAAGGGTAGAAAAAATATCTAAAATACCAACAATAAAAAATATATTTAATAGACGAAAAGAAGAATACTACGTTATAAGCCAAAAGGAACATGTAATAGACTGTAGATATGCAAAAGGTAGAGCTAGTATACCATTAGTAACAAAGAGAATAATAAATAAAGAAATAAACGATATAAAAATTAAAGACCTAATAAAATACGTACACCTTGGAGGAACCGAGATATTAATAAAAGCACGTTTTAGAGAAGGAATAGATATACCAATAGAATTATATTTAACAGATGATAGAATTATAAAACCTATAGAAAAAAGTATAATAACTGCCATAAAAGGAAATTTAATATACCAAAAATTTAAATTTATAATAAGTGCGAATTATTCAGTAGCAATAACAGATAAAAACATATATAAATCATTAGTATTATATTGAAAAATATCAGGAATAGAACTAACCCCAGGAAGTAAAATATTTACAGCAAGATGTAAAAATCTATATGTATTAACAACAAAACATAAAATAACGGGAAAAAATAAAATTAATAAAATACAAATAGAAAGTCCTTTCGAACAATTTGTAAAAACAATTGATAACAATGATTATAGTTACAAAGACATAGATATAGAAGAAGATTTATAAATAATAAATGATAGAATAAGTACAACAAAAAGAATAGCTTTTGAAAAACCAGAATCATCAGGATCATCAAAAAGAACAAACTATGAAATAACTTCAACGGTTAATTTAACTCAATATTATATAACGGGAATAATAAGTGAAAAAGAATATTTAATACTCCTAAATACAGGACAAGAAGAAAATTATATAACAAAATATTTAGTAAAAAATAAAGAAATAAAATCTAATAGTAATATCTGCCCAGATCTGCCAAGAAGTTTAATAACTATTAAGGATATAGCAGAAAAAATAATAATAATAGGAATTAGAAAAATAAAAATAGAATTTGAAATAAAAGAAGATATGCAAAAAACAGACATAATATTAGGAATAAAATGGTTAGAACAAGTAAAACCCTACAATATAGAACATACACAAATAACCATAACCTATAATAGAGAAAAATTATTAATAAAAAGAACTTTGACATGATATGAAAATATATGTATTAATAAAGATAATAGTAGAATGATATTACAACAGATATTATACGCCTATGATAGATACAGGAGCAGAAGCCAATTTATGTAGATATAATTGTTTACCAAATAGTAAGTAGGATACATTAAAAATACCATTAATAGTTAGAGGATTTAATAACGAAGGAAGCTTAATTACTTATAAAGCTAGAAATGTAAAAATACAAGTATGTGATAAGATATTAACAATAAAAGAAATCTATAATTATGAACTAACATCAAAAGATATGCTTTTAGGAATGCCATTTTTAGATAAATTATACCCACATATAATAACTTGATCACACTGGTGGTTTACAACACCATGTAAACAAAAGGTAAGAGCAAAAAGAGTTATTAATAAAATAAGAAAGAAAATTGATTGGATAAAAGGAAGTGAAAAAATCACACAAAAATTAAAAAATATAAAAAATACTGAAGACACAATAGAACTAGTTATATTTTCAATAAATAAAGAAGAAATGACTATATTTTCAATAGATAAGGTAGAAAAATTAATACAATTATACAGTGAAGATCCATTAAAAGGATGGAAAAAACATAAAACTATTGTAAAAATTGAGCTAATAGATAAAAATAGCACAATAACCCAGAGACCATTAACATATAACTTTGATGATTTAAAAGAATTTAAAATGCATATAGATGAATTATTAGAAAAAACAATACATACAAAAAAGTAATAGTAAACACAATAGTCCAGCATTTATAGTAAATAAACATAGTGAACAAAAAAGAGAAAAAAGTAGAATGGTTATTGATTATAGAAACCTACATGCAAAAACTATGACATATAATTATCCAATACCAAATAAGATATTAAAAATAAGACAACTACAATGATATAATTACTTTAGTAAATTTGATTGTAAATTAGGATTTTACCATTTAAAGTTAGAAGAAGAATCTAAAAAATTAACTGCATTTATAGTACCACAAGGATTTTACGAATGAAATGTGTTACCATTTGGATATAAAAATGCACCAGGTAGATACCAAAACTTTATGGATAGTTATTTTAAACAACTACCTAATTGTATACTATACATAGATGATATAATATTATATACAAAAACTAAAGAGGAACATTTAAAATTATTAGAACAATTTATAGATATAATAGAAAATTCAGGAATAAGTTTAAGTGAAAAAAACGCCAAAATTATGAAAAATTAGATAGAGTTTTTAGGAATACAAATAGATAAAAGTGGAGTAAAAATGCAACAACATATAGTACAAAAAATAATAAATTCAAAAGAAGAATTAGATACAAAAAAGAAATTACAATCATTTTTAGGATTAGTAAACCAAGTAAGAGAATATATACCAAAATTAGCAGAAAACCTAAAACCATTACAGAAAAAATTAAAAAAGGATGTAGAATATAATTACAACGAAGAAGATATGGAGCTATTATTCAAGATATCATCAAATGATTTATTCAAATTCAAGGGAACTACGACTGTCAGATATGGAAGAAGCTAGACAATGGATTTTGACACTACTCAATCCAGAAAAACAACCAACGACAAGAGCAATTAGGAAGGGATATATTTCAGAAGAATCATTAATAAGAGATTACAAGTTAATTGGACACAAATATCTAGAACATTTATGTTCGAGATGTAATGGAGAAGATAATATTATCCCGAAAGTTCAACTAGAATAAAAGAAGATAAGAACGCCAGCTGAAAGATAGAAAGAAGATAGAAAGCAACGGAGAAATAATAAAAAAAATAAAGACAAAGAAGACAAGATAGAAAGCAACATGTGAATAGTTTTCTTGACTTTACTTTACGTAAAGATATTGTATCGCTTTATTAGGTTAGAATTTTTTTTGCAAGTGTCATTATTAATGTTTTGTCTTTTTATACTTTAACTCCTTTTCTACTTTTGAAAAGGAAGACTTTTTGTAAAAGTAGGAATAGTATATAGTTTACGTATAAATTAGGAATAGTAAATAGTTTACACCTTTTTCACCCTTTTAGAGATTATAAATATATAAGACATCTGGCTAAGTTAAAGGCAAGACTTCATGAGTTGAAGCAAGCCTCCTCTTGTACACAAATACTTTTGAATATTTAATAAAAATAGATATATTTCTAAGGAAAAGCTATGGATGAACAAAGCCCAGAATTATCGAACCTACCAGAACAGGTATATTTATTTATGATTATGAATAGCTAAATTCATAAATTCCTGACAATCATGATATGATAAAATAAGTTCATATTATTTACTATATAGTAGAATTATTCGAAGAATAATATGTTACAAAGTTTATTAGCAAAGAGGAAAAGAAGAAAAATTCCTAGGACTATGCCATCCTAAAGGTGAAACCGGTGAGACAAGAAGGCTGTGATAGGGGAGTAACCAGTGTAGAGGCACTGTTTAAGGGAAAAGTATCCAGACTAACATGCTAATAGTGACAGAGTAACATAATTATTTAAGAATAATCTGGTATATAGTGATCTAAGATGACCATATTTTGTTATGTATATGATTAAAGGGAATATTTTGAAATAGCATCATATGAAAAATGAATACTTATTTATCTGATGAAATGATAGATAAATTCAAAATACTTGTTTTGTATGTACTTAAGGATATAGAAATAGTAGATATAAGAAAGATCATATGGAAAAAAATATTTGATAAATATACTATGACTAGAATAAATTACATACCACACCTACCTACCTACTCCTATATATACCTACATGCCAAACCTACGCATCAACCATGATAAACTACGTAGAATATTGGAAAATGGATATAAAAAATATACAATCAATAGAAAAACTAATAAAAACAAATTTAGAAGAATACATGAGAACTAAAAATATAAAATATATAGAATACCTTAATCAAAATATGGAAGAATTAAAAAGATTAAAACAAATAACTAAAGAATATTATGAAAAAGCAAACGACAGATAAATTTAAAATACTTGTTTTATATATACTTCGAGATATAGAAATTATAGATATAAAGAAAATAGTATGGGAAAAGATATGGAATTATGAAGAAGAAGAGTTATTAAGTTCTATAGAAAACTTACACCTATATAATGAAAACTACTGCTCATATTTAGACAGTTATTATTCAGATGGATATTATACAGATTAAAAATGTTAGAATATATTAAAAGAGTTAGAGAAAAACAAAGTTGGCTATATGAAGAAATTAATTATAGAAATCATCTTAGAAGAGGAAGAAAACAATTAAAAGAAAAATTAATTTTGATAGATAAAACCATAAAACAACTAGAGTTAAAAGATAGTTTAGACTATGATTTAGACATAGAATTATTCATAGAAGAAAAAGACAAGATAGTTAACGAAATAGATAACCTAGAATTTAATATCAGATATAGTACAATTAGAATAAATTATTACAAAGAAATTTGCAGTATTACAACTACTTTAGGATAAAATGATCAACTACGAATACTTAGAATATTGGAGAAAAGATATGGAGGAAATAAGATTAACAGAAATACTTATGAAAGAGAATCTACTCGACTATCTAAAAACTAGAAATATGGAACATATAGAATACCTTAAAAATAATATAGAAGAATTAATAAGGTTAAAACAAAAAACTTAGGAATATTATAACATAGCATTGCAATTAACATGATAAAACTAGTAAGTACTAGTTATCCACGCAAATTACCCAAGTTATCCGCACCCCCCTACAATTAGTATTCAAAAAGTGTAGAGAGAAAACTGACGCAACCCGGACCGAGGCCTTATCGTAATGGGCATCCTAAGTCCACCTAGGACTGAGGACCACCCCTTAACCCAACCCAACCACCTTATATAGCCTTAGATGAGTTGAATTTTGAGCATATAACAAGATTTCATAATGCTCTCATGAAGACCTTGGGATAGGGTCACAACTATGACCGATCCAACCAAGTCTGTCCACACCAAACCAACCATCCATACCATACAAAACCAAAGAGAATATCGAAACATAATATGAAAGTCAAACCCAAAATATAATATCATGGAACAACCAACAATATCGTCCAAGGATATAATCCCCAACATTCATCTTGATGCCAAGGCCAACACAAATAGCTATCCCACCCATTCCAACCCCTAGAAGTACCGCAAACCCTCTATCCAAAATAATATAAATATTCGATTTGGACATGCCCCCAACCAAGGCCAAAAACAATATTTGGAAAGCAAATAAAAGTCTAAGAATGTCCAACATGAAATGATGCCTTCCGAAAGGATGGAAGCTCACCACTTCAGTCCAATAAGCTATCCCCGAATCAAGTACTATGAAGGAGGATTCGAACATCCGATTCTTGTATAGCGTGGGTATATAGACACCAGTAGACGAGTTAGTGTGTGAACACTAGCATGAATTTCGGTATAAGGATAAAGTAATGCTAGTTATCAAAACCAAGTGTAAACAATCCAATGCAAATGAACATACTTATATATAAGTGTTGGGAAAAGGGACTGGGATTAGCATGCCATTTAAAACCTTAACCTGTATCTTAGCCGTCCTACCATCCACAGGATATATGGGTTAAGCTCCCCTGTTGAAAGAATCTTGGTGCGTGTAGCTGCAAGACTAGGCAATAAACCTTGGATGAATAGTACATCCCTCCAATATAAGCATGACACTCGCACGTGGACATTGAAGACCCCTCATATCTGCAAATATGAGTTTCCATTTTGTTCCCCCCAGGATCGCCACCTTCCACGACTTAGCTTACACTCCCCGACATTAATGCCCAATTAAAACCAAGTCCAAAAAATACAATTATCCATTTATTAACCAAGGATATTTGATAAACCAGTGGTATCATCATACCACTATACTTGCAAGCATTATCCATAGCCAAACCATTTAGATTAAGGGGACTCTCGGTGCTCTTTTTGTTTACCATATTAACCTCTTGGGAGACAACCATGTTCTCCACAAGCATAACCAATTAACCTTTAACCTTTGTAAACCATTTACACCATTTGTAGTTTCATGCATAAGCTGAAAAAAAGTAAGAGTCCCCTTTTAAAAGAGACAGTGCAATAAATATATCCTTATAAGCATTTAATCAAACACATTGGGGGTATAGTATAACTAAAACCGAATTCCATTACCATTAAACCATTACCATGCAATTCCATTAACCAAAACCACCATTAATGCATAGAAAGCATAATTAAAATCATAAGAAATCATAACCAAGCCTTTAACATCAAAACCCCCAAATCAATGATTGAAAACCAAAACCATGAAATCAACCATATAACCATTTCTTGAATTAAAATTAAAAGTATGGAAGAGAATCATGCCTTAAACCAAGAAGATTAATGGAAAGAATTCACCAAGACTAGCTCCAAAGTAATCCGTTAGTTGAAACGCTAGCTCTTTCCCTAAAAGCTTTTGAGAGAATTATAATATATTTTTGAAGAGATTCTAAGTATTTAAAAATAAAATAATAAGGTAAATAACCTTTTATGTGTATTAGAAGTTGTGGGTCCTTATTAGGGTAAGAGGGGAAATATCTAGAATACCTCTACTTAAATCCAATAAAAACCCAACAAAGGGTTACGACTGACCTCCTTACGAGTCGCAACCTAGCTTACGATTTATACCCACCCAATCGTAACCAATCCACAACCATGGATCAGACACTATCCAGTATATGACTCATCCAACCAAGTCATAACTTCAACATATGGTCTATACCCATGATCTGTATCCCTAGCAAAATGTAACACTAAGAGGTTCAAACACTGACTACCTTATGAGTCACCTATACGATTCGTACTCATGATTTATGACTCATACCATCAAGTTGTATCCATTCCAGTGTCCAAGACAATCCAATCAACTAACACTGGTCAGCTTATGACAGGTCTTTACCACTCGTACCCCAGCTTATGGCTCATACCATTGAGTGGAAATGGGTCCAAAGAATGAGATTCCTGGAAATTTTCTAAGGTTTCAAACCTGGGATGCTTCAGTCTCCCCCACTAGGAATATTCATCTTCGAATGACGGATAAGGTAGGGGTAACTACACATAGAGTCATTTACATTATCAAACGTCAATCCCACCTTTGATGTCTCTACTCTTACCTTTACAAAGACAGAAAACAAAAATACAAGAGATGCAACTCTTCCTTTAACAAACTAAAAAAATAAAGATGTGTTCAAGAATACATACCTTCCGCACGAATATTGGGAGCAGAAAACAAGAGTGGATACTTGGACTTCATGTCCTCTTTCGCTTCCTACGTGGCCTCTTCCACCTTGTGGTTCCGCCATAGAACCTTAACCAAAGCCACATACTTGGTCTGGAATCGATGAACCTTTCTATCCAATATCTCAATTGAGACCTCTTCATAACCAGAGAATTCAAGATATGCAATACTTTCAAAGGCACAATCGATGATGAATCACCAATGCACTTCCTCAACATAGAAATATGAAATACCGAATGAACCAAACTTAAACTAGATAGTAACTCCAACTTATACACAACATTGCTCTCTTTCTACAAAATCTCATAAGGACCAATGTAACAAGGACTGAGCTTTTCCTTTTTGCCAAACCACACTACTCCCTTCATTAGAGACAACTTAAGGAAAACCTTGTCCCCAACTACAAATTCCAAGTCTTTACGCCTAACATCCGCATACAACTTTTGATGACTCTAGGCAGCCTTGAGCCTATCCTGAATAACCTTTACCTTTTCCATAGCTTGACGAACCAAATTTGAACCAAATAAATCAGCCTTGCTAAGCTTAAGCTAACAAATAGGAGATCTACACATCCTACCATACAACACATCAAAACGAGCCATACCAATACTCTTATGATAGCTATTGTTGTAAGCAAACTCTACCAAAGGTAGATGCTCTACCCAACTGCCACCATAATCCTTTACTGATGCTCGTTTTCCTTCTTCTACATGAGCCAAACTACCCATAGACAACCTTCTAATAGCATCAGGAACCCTGTTAGCTTTACCTGGATGGTAGTGAAGACTCATATCATAGTTTTTGAGAATCTCAAGCCATCTTATCTGCCAAAGATTAAGCTCTTTCTGTGAGAACACCTACTACAAACTCTTGTCATCAGAAAAGATATCCACGTGGACCCCTTTCAAATAATACCTCTATATCTTCAAGGAAAACACAGTGGCCAACAGCTCGAAATCATGAGTAGAATAGTTTCTCTCATGCACTTTCAACTACCTGGAAGCGTAAGCTTTCACCTTCCAATGTTGCATCAACACATAACCAAGACCAACTCTTGATGTATCACGATAAACTACAAACCCATCATTGCTTTCCAGCAAAGTCAGAACTGGATCTGGAGTCAACATATCATTCATCTTCTCAAAACTCCCTTCACATGCATTCGACCAAGAAAACTTAACCTTCTTCTAAGTCAACTTAGGCAAAAGAGTAGTTATCGATGAAAAACTCCTTATAAACCACCTATAATATATGGCTAAATCAAAGAAACTTCGAATATCAGATGGAGTCTAGGTCTAGGTTACTTCTTTACCACAACCAGCTTCTGCGGATCCACTATGATCCCTTCACTAGAAATTATACGACCTAAGAAAGTCACATCATTCAACCGAAACTCGCACTTAGAGAACTTAGCAAACAACCGTTATTTCCTTAAGGTATACAACACCACACAGAGGTAATTAACATGATCCACCTAACTATTTGAATACACTAGAATATTGTCAATAAACACAATGATGAAGAGATCTAAATATTGCTAAAACACCCTGTTCATCAGATCCATAAATGTTGTCGGGACATTTGTCAAACCAAATGACATTGCTGAAAACTCATAATGCCCATACCTAATGCGAAATTCCGTCTTAAGGATATCCACCTCCATAATCTTCAACTAATGGTACCCAGACCAAAGATATATCTTAGAGAAGAATTTTGCACTTTGTAACTGGTCAAACAAATCATCTATCTGAGGGAGAGAGTATTTGTTCTTGACCGTTACCTTATTCAACTATCTGTAGTCGATGCAAATACGAAGAGAACCATCCTTCTTATGCACGAACAACACTAGTGCACCCTATGGGGAAATACTAGGATGAATAAGCCCTTTGTCTAAAAGATCCTTAATTTTCTCCTTGAGTTCCCTTAACTCAGTCGGAGCCATTCTATACGGAGAATAGAAATTGGACGATTGTCCAAAATCAAATCAATACCAAACTCTATTTCCCTATATGGAGGAACACCTGGAACATCATCCAAAAATACCTCTGGAAACTCATTAACCACAAGGATCGAAGACAAAGGAGAACCTTCCAAATTAGAATCTTTAACCCAGACCAAGTAATAAAGACAACCTTTAGATATTAACATTTGGGATCTAAGATAAGAAATAAACTTCCCCCGAGGCTCTAAGGAAAAACCTTCCCATTCTATTTCCTTCTCACCAAGGAACCTAAAGATGACCCTACGGGTTCGACAATCCAAATTTAAATAACAAGAATTCAACCAATGCATGCCTAAGATTACATTAAAATCTACTATACCCAACTCAAACAGATCCGTCAAAGTTTGCCTACCACTCATAGATACCACACACCCCCTGTAGACCCATTTAGTAATGACCGAATTTCCTACTATGGTAGAAATAAAATACAGATCCAAAATAAGTTTTGGATCTAAACCAAAAGACACAGCTACATAAGGAATTGCATAGGAAAGAGTAGAACCTGGATCAAGCAAACAATACACATCACGAGAGAAAAGCTTTAACTTACCAGTAACAACATCAGGTGATGCCTTAGATTCTTGATGGGATGCCAAAGCATATAACTTGTTTCGACCAGCACTGGAACTAGGAGAAGTAACAGAAGCAGAAGCCATACCACCGAGTGTAGGAACAGAAGATAAAGCCACCGGAATCTTATTCGCCACCATAGAAACCTTTTTAGACAGATAATCCCTGACCCGATGGCCTACTTGGCCATATTTGAAGCACTTATCCCTACCTTTCTTAAAGAATCCCCGATGAGGATGAATGCAATACCAATAAGAAGGACATAAATAAATAGCCTGGCCTCTATTTGCCTGAGATTGGGATCTCTACTCCTGAAAATTGTCACCACCATAATGACGTCTATCACCCAACTGCTGGGATAAGGAGATTTGGCACTAGAGAAGGAACTAGAACTCCCCCATTTCTTTTTCTTCTATTTCCCACCATCTCTACCACCTTGAGACTGGGCACCTCCCTGATAAAAAAACCTATACCGGTTACTTTGCCTGTCTCCATATTCTGCCTACCTTTTCTTCTCATCCTTAACCTGATGTATATGAACAGTCAACCTCGACATGTCTATATCCCTTATAAGCATAGCAGTTTTGCTCTTAATAATCAGATCTCTGTTCAGCCCATAAGCGAATTTCCTCATTATCGACCATATATCAGCCACCAAATTAGGAGCATACCTTGACAACTGCTGGAAGTTCAAAGTGTACTCCTTCACAAATATTCTCCCTTGCCTGAGGTTCACAAACTTCTCCATCTTAGCTTCCCTCAAATGTTGAGAAAAGAACCGATCCATGAAGGCATCAGAAAAGGACTCCCACAAAATATCCCCTTCTATATCACCCTTATCTCTATCCCACTTTTCATACCATAGATAAGAAACCTCTTTGAGATGATAAGATGAAAAGTTTACTCCTTCCATATTAATAGCCGTCATTACTCAAAAGATCTTCTCCATCTCGTCAAGAAAGACCTGTGGGTCTTCCTCCACCTTCACGCCCATAAAATTCAAAGGACCCATCTTCATAAACTATCCAAGCCTAGCAACCTTAGAAGATACAATGTTGACCGTGCCCCGCTTGGCCTAAATAGGAACCAGTTTAGCAATAACATGCATAGACTGACAAAACTCAGCATTCATTGCATTGCCCTTAGGGACCTAAGAAGCAGTAGGAGGAATAAGAGAAACTCCAGTACAATCAGGAACAAAACCATAAGATCAAAGATATACTCCAGATGTAGGAGGTACTCCTTCAACATTATTCTCAGATGGGATTAAAGAATTTCCTTATGTTCTAAATCTCAGAGGCATGATCTGAAAGAAGAACAAATAAGGATTAAAGGAGATTCCAGGACTGAGAAGTCAAGCTTGAAGAAAGAATACCAAGAAAGTAAAACATTCCTAGATGTCTTGTAGCCTCTCCCTTATGAGTGTGGCTTGCTACACACCCCTAAAAGAGACTCTTCTCAACCAAACTTTATGGACTTCCGATTGACCATGAACCTAGGCTTTGATACAAACTTGGCGTAGTCCGGACCGAGGTCTTATTGTAATGGGCCTCACAAGTCCACCTAGGACCAGGAACCACCCCCTTAACCCAACCCAACCACCTTATGCATCCTTAGATGAGCTAAATTTTGAGCATATAACAAGATTGTGCAATGCTCTCATAAAGACTTTCGAATAGGGTCACAACCATGACCAGCCCAACCAAGTCTGTCCATACAAAACCAACCATCCATACCATACCGAATCAATGAGAATATCAAAACATAATATGAAATTCAAACCTAAAATGTAATATGATGGAACAACCAACAATATCGTCCAAAGATGTAAGCCCCAACATCCTTCTCGATGCCAAGGACAACACTAATACTGATCCTACCCATTTTAACCCCCAGAAGTACCACAAAGCCTCTATACAAAAGAATACAAATATCCGGTTGGGACATGCCCCTAACCATGGCCAAAACAAATATCTAGAAAAAATAAAAGTCTAAGAATGGTCAATATGAAATGATGCCTTCCGAAAGGATGGAAGCTCACCACTTTAGTCTGCTAAGTTTTCCCCAAATCAAGTACTATGAAGGAGAAGTCAAACGTCCAATTCTTGTATAGTGTGGGGATAGAGCCACCAGTAGACGGGTTAGTGGGTGAACATTAGCATGAATCTTGAGATATGGATAAAGTAATGCCAGTTATCAAAACCAAGTGAAAAGCATCCAATGCAAATGACCATAGATATATATAAGTATTGGTAAAAAGGATCAGGTTTAGCATGCCAATTAAAACCTTAACTTGGGTCATGTAGCTTAGTCGTCTTACCACCTACAGACCATATAGGTTCAACTTCCCTTGCTGAAAGGGTCTCGGTGTGTGTTGCCGCATGACCAGGAAATAACCCTTGGATGACTTGTACATCCCACTAATATACATGTGAAACTTACACGTGGCTATCAAAGACCCCTCATATCGATAAATATGAGTTTCTAGTTTTTATCCCCCCAGGATCGCCACCTTTCACGGCTTAGCTTACACTCCCTGTCCAAATAATCCAATTATCCATTTATTAACCAAGGCTATTTAATAAACTAGTAGCATCATCATACCATTATACTTTCAAGTATTATCCATAGACAAACCATTTAGATTAAGGGGTCTCTCGGTGCCCTTTCCGTTTACCATATTAACCTTTTGGGAGACTACCATGTTCTACACAAACATAACCAATTACTCTTTAACCTTTGTAAAGCATTTTTAGTTTCATTCATAAGCTAAAGACAAGTAAGTGTTCCCTTTTAAAAGATACAATGCAATAAATATATCTTTATAAGCATTTAATCAAACACCTTGGGGGAATAGTATAACAAAACCAAATTCCAATACTATTAAATCATTACCATGCAATTCCATTATCCAAAACCACCATTAATGCATATAAAGCATAATTAAAACCATAAGAAATCATAACCAAGCCTTTAATATCAAAACCCCCAAATTAATGATTGAAAACCAAAACCAAGCAAAAGTAAAAACCATGAAATCTACCATATAACCATGCCTTTAATGGAAATTACAAGTAGGGAAGAGAATCATGCCTTAAATCAAGAAGATTAATGGAAAGAATTCACCAGACAAGCCCCAAAGTAATCCCTTAGTTGAAACCCTAGCTCTTTGCCCCAAAATCCCTTGAGAGAAATATGATATGTTTTGGATGAGATTCTAAAAGTTTAATAATAAAATAATAGGATAAATAACCTCCTAAGTGTATTAGAAGTCGTGGGTCCATATTATGTTAAGTAGGGAAATGTCCAAAATACCCCACTTAAATCCCATAAAAACCCAACACAGTGTTACAACCGATCTCCTTACGAGTCGTAACCTATCTTACGGTTGATACCCACCCAATCGTAACCAATCCTCAACCATGGATCAGATACTGTCCAATATACAACTCATCCAACCAAGTCGTAACCTCAATATACGATCTGTACACATGATCCATATCCTTGGCAGAATGTAACACCCGGAGGATCAAACACTGACCACATTATGAGTCACCTATACAACTCATACCAATGTCTTACGACTCATACCCTCAAGTTATATCCATTCTAGTATCCAAGACCATCCCACCAACTAACAATGGCCAGATTACGATAGGTTTTCACTACTCATACCCCAACTTATGGCTCGTACCATGAGTCGTAATGTGTCCGAAGATTTAGATTCCTAGAAATTTTCTAAGGGTCCAAACCTGGGATGCTTCAAAAACATAGTTCATAAGGCATTGCATCAAAGTGGCAAAGGAAGAATAAAAGTGTGAGCCCTAGCCAAAAAGCTTAAATCAATCTTGTACTTTTATTTATTCACAAAGAACTAGTAGAATTCCTTGCAATCGAAAGAGACTAGAGTAAGACCTATTAGAGGTACCGACAAGTATAAAATACCTGGTGTTAATTATCTTCAACACTTTATTTTTTGAATTTTTCATTACTGTAATCAATGATCGAGTGTCTGTTGAAGAAAGTTGATTGTCTGGCCGAAAAATGAGTAATTCACCCTCTTACTATTTTCAATTGGTATCAGAGCAAGGACTCACAAGTATTTTCTTAACAACAACTAAAAAAAGGTCATGGCACAGACTGTTGCTAGAGTTTTATTATCAAAAGGGACATCCAAATAAGACCTCCTTACTTCAATGGGAACCACTTTTATCATTAGAAACTAAGAAAGTAGACTTTCATCAAATCTAATGATGTCAAAGTTTAGAGGGTAATCAAACTTGGTGGTGTTCTTTTGGTCTCTAAAGACAAAGACAAAGATAGGAAGAAACCAAAGAATGGTGAGAAATCTACTGATACCATTCCATCCTGGGAAGATTACACTGATGAACAGATAAAAATCATTTAGATCAACTCTAAGGAAAACAATATTCTGTATAATGTAATAAGTGGTGAAGAATATGAAAAGATCTCCTATTGTGAAACTGTAAAAGAAATAAGGGATAAATTAGAAGTGAGATATGATGGAACTGAGAAGGTCAAACAAACTCTTGTGAGTTTATTTATCTATGACTATAAATTTTCAAGATGAAAGAGTTAATTTATTGAAGAAGAATTTTCTAGGTTTGGAAAAATTGTTGGAGAACTCAAAGCTACAGGAAAAACCTATCCTTTAGCAGATCAGATTACAAGGGTTTTCAAAAGTCTACCTCCTTAGTAGATTTATAAGGTTGTGGCTCTTAAAAGTATTATCTTAAATAAAATGACATAAGATGAAATTAGAGGAGATTTTATTGTCTTTGAAAAGGCTCACTAGGATCAGAAGGATAAATAGATGAAAAGAAGAAAACTATGGCATTCAAATTTATATAAGAAGAAAAAGATAATGCTCTAGATAAAGATGAACTTGCTCTCATCACAAGTACTATTGTGTAAAATTACAAAAAAAACAAAAATCAAATTAGAGGAAAAGCAAATTACTGAAGGGAAACACAACAAGCTAATCATAATAGGAATGAAGGTAAGTGTTATAATTGTGATATATATGGTCATATTGCTTATGATTTTCATATGCTAGAAGCGGACCCTTTGAAGAAATTAAAATGCCTTCAACTGCTGCGATGATGAAGAATAATCAGACCGTGCAAATGACTACACTAGAGACTATTGTCTCATGGAAATTGGAGAATCTAGCCAGGTACGAACAAACTCTTGTAATGAATGTTCTAAACTACAGAATTTGTTAGATCTTTCCATAGTTGATCTAAATAAAGCTTATGATGAAAAAAGGTTTTGTTAAGAGAAAGAAGATACTGAGAACTTAAACTTGAGATTTGTGAAATTGAAAAATATTATTATCAAGATGAAGTTGATGATTTGAAAATCAAAATTAATAGCTTTTAAAATTCTTCTAATCATAATATAGTAATATTAAATCCGTTGACTAGAACAACTAAGTCAACTGACCAATCTGATAGTGTTATGCATGGTAATAGATATTATAGTTGTAAAGGATCTCAACGGTGAACCAACTCTAGTAAGTCAACCAAAGAGAGAATTTATAGTCATAATACCCATCATAATAGGTATTAAAATAATAATAAAATACAAAGGATGACTAACTCAAGTCAGTCAACAGGAGACTCTGTCACAATCACAATAGCTATTATACATCCACTAATCAATACTTTACTTCTTGTTATTACTGTGGGAATCCTGGTTATAAATATTACAATAGCAAATTTCATTCTAGAAATCTCGGTAAATGGATTAGGAGACCCAAAACTAAGTCAGCAAATCCAAGGACTAATCCTAAGGGAACCAAGAATACTTGGGTACCTAGAAATAAGTAATAAATTTGTTTTGCAGGAACTCTACTTAAAATTTAAAGGGAAATGGTATCTTGATAGTGGATGTTAAAATCACATGACTGGAAGCAAAAATTTATTTGAGATAATAACTTATTTTGATGTAGGTGACATCAACTTTGAGGTTAACTCTAAAGGAAAAGTAATCGACATTAGTACTATCTCCTTTAATAATTCATGTGATATTACTAATATGTATCTTGTTAGAAACTTAAAGTACAACCTGCTTAGTAAGAGTCAGCTATGTGATTTTGGATTAGAGGTAAGATTTTTAAAAAATGCATTATTAGAAAACATAGAAGATAGGTTATTGCTGGAAACAGGCATAAAATATATATGTTCTAGACTCCATAAAAAAGACAGAAGTACATATATGTCTTGCCTCTATCTCTGAGGATCCCTCAATTTGGCACAAAAAACATAGTCATGCAAGCATAAGGCATATTGAAAAATTAGTCAAACATGAACTTGTGACTGGACTTCCAAATCTTGAATTCAAAAAGACTAACATTTGTGATTCCTGTCAGCATGGTAAGTAAATTAGATACTCTTTCCCAATTAAAGATATGGTATCCATGACTAAACCTTTACAGCTACTTCATATGGACTTGTTTGTTCCCACTAGAACTACTATCTTTGGTGGTAAAAGGTATGCTTTTGTGATTATTGATGATTATTTTTTATTCACTTGGGTCATGTTTTTAGCTAGCAAAGATGAAACCTTAAAGAACTTTGAGGTTGTTTGTTAAAAGGTTCAAAGACACAAGGTTACTATATTTCTACCATTAGAAGTAATCATGGGGAAGAGTTTTAGAATAAAGATTTCAAAATCTTTGTTGTTACTCATGGATACACTTATAACTTTTCTGCTCTGAGATCCTCTTAAAAAAATGGTATGGTTGAAAGAAAATATAGAAATCTTCAAGACATGGCTCAAACCATGATCTATGAACACTCTCTACCATGTTGATTTTGGGCAAAAGCTTTCAACATTGCCTATCATGTTCTAAATAGGTTCCTCATTAGACCAATTTTGAAGAAAGTTCCTTACAAGCTCTGGAACATTAAAAAACCTAACACTAGGTACGTTCATGCATTTGGATCAAAATTCTTTGTTTATAACAATAGAAAAGACAACACTGGTATGTTTGATCCACAAAGTGGTGAAGGTACTTTATAGGGTATTCCAATTCTATTAGATCTTACAGATTTTTTAATAACAGTATTCTTTGCATAAAAGAATTTGTTCATGTTATTTTTTATGATACTAATCACCTTGAGAAGAATGTTAGTTTTGTAGTGAATGAGATTGAACAAATAAAAATCAATAAACCCCTTTCCACTGAAGTTGACTCCACCTCCAAGTCAACTAGTAGTAAGATCGATCAATCTATTGCATCTTCGAATGATCAATTTTAACTTGAAATAATTCCAAATTAATGAAGAGGTGAGCCTGACTATCCAAAGAATTTTATTATTGGTGATCCAAATTAAGGAATGAAGACCATGGCTTCTAGAAAAAAATTCAAATGTTGCCCTCATATCTCAACATGAGCCAAAGAAAACAAATGAGGCTTTAGAAGATGACAGTTGGGTCAAGGCAATGATGGAAGAACTCGATCAATTTGATAAAAATAATGTGTGGACTCTTGTTCCAAAACCAGAAAATGCCTATATCATTGGAACCAATTGGGTGTACAGAGACAAAATGGATAAATCAGGTTAAGTCATACAAAACAAAGCTCGTCTAGTTGCTCAAGGCTACTCACAACATGAGGGAGTCGACTATGATGAGACTTTTTCACACGTTTCAAGGTTAGAATCTATTAGAATTTTACTAGATTATGCTTCCTATAAAGATTTTAAATTATTTCAAATTAATGTAAAAAGCGCTTTTCTAAATAGTTTTATTGATAAACAAGTTTTCATTTAACAATCCTCAGGTTTTCAAAATCCTAAATTTCTATATCATGTGTTTAAACTCTTAAAATCTCTTTATGGTTTAAAACAAGCTCCTCGAGATTGGTGTGATAGACTTGGTAATTTTCTAATCGATCATAACTTTTCAAGAGAAAAAATTAACACAACTCTATTTATCAAAAGAACCTCCTCCGAGAATTTGATCATTTAAATTTATGTTAACGACATTATTTTTGAAGCTCCGATGCTACTTTGTGCAAGGAATTTTTTGAACTAATGCAAAGAGAATTTAAAATAAGCATGATGGGAAAATTTACATTTTTTTTGGAATTGTAAATCCATCAGTCAACTAAAGATATGTTTATCTCCCAAGGTAAGTATACCAAAGAGCTTACTGAAAAATTTGAGATGAAAAATGCTAAACCATCCAGTATTCCCATGAGTTCTACTTGTGTTCTTGAATCATGTAATGATGGCAAGAATGTTGATGAAACTAACTATTGAGGTATCATTGGCTCTCTCTTGTATTTCACAACTAGTTGATCTGATATTCTTTTTAGTTTATGTAATGTGTTAGGTTTTAGTCAGCTCCTAAAAAAGTTTATCTGACTGTTGTAAAATGCATTATCAAATATCTTATTGGCACAAACTCCTATGGAATATGGTATCCTAAGACTACTAAAATTGATTTAAAAGGTTTCTCAGATGTAGATTATACATGTGATAAAGTAGATAGAAAAAGCACTATTGGTACTTGCCAATTCATGGAAAAATCTCTTATCCTATGGAATAGCAAAAAGCAAAATTGTATCTCTCTTTCTATCATTCAATTGGAGTATATTGCTATTGTATTATGTTGTGCTCAACTTCTTTGGATGAATCATCAACTAAGTGATTATGATTTATCTTTTAAACCTCTAAAAAATTTCTGTGATAATTCTAGTGTTATTTGTTTGTCTAACAATCTTGTGCATCATTCTAGAGCAAAATATATTGATGTCAAGCATCATTTTATTAGAGATCATATGATAAAAGGTGACACTGAATTATTTTTTTTTAGCACTGATTTTCAATTAGTAAATATTTTAACTAAATCATTGCTAGAAGAAAGATTTTGTGCTCTTAGAATATCTCTTGGAATTATTGGAAAACCATTTTGAAAAATAGGCTTCGTATCTAATATATCATTAATTTGGCCATCGTGTGCATTAGTCTTCTAAGTATTTGATGTAAATCTGCTATATTTGTTAAAATATTTTCTTGATGGTATTTTGTGTACTATCTTTCTTTATTTTTGATTGATGTCAAAAGGGGAGAATAATGTATTATTTAAAGCATGCAGGAAAAGTCAGGAGACACTCATTCAGGGGGAACTAACTACTGTCTCGACTCAGGGATCCTAAAATAGAAAAGTAATCTAATTTTTGTCATCCATCAAAAAGGGGGAGATTGATAATATTAAGTTTTAATGAATGATCCCGAACTTGATTTGTTTGTAGGAATTTAAGAAAAAGAATATTCAATGAATCTCTTTTCATAAATACTCAAAAGGAATAAGCATCTCAGAAGATTTACAAAAGGAAAGAAGGATTGCAGGAATCAGAAAAAATATCCTATAATTTTCAAAACGTAAGAATCCCCTTAGAAGATACTCCGTGAAAGAAAGAAAGGTTGATAAATACATTTAATGGATGAAGATATTCCATGAAGTAATGAAGAATCATTTCATGGACGACTTAGAACGTGGGATTCCCATGTCTCTATCTTTTATGTATAAATTTTACTTAGTTAGATTTTCCTTTTAGTCTTTGCTTATTCTTGAAAAGTAAATAATCCTTATTCATTTTCTCAGAAGAAAAATATTTTGGGTTGCCTTCTACATTCATCATCCAACGGCCAGTAGTAGTCCAATCACTAACAAAGACAGAGATATACATTTATCTTAACCTTCTCTAGTTCTTTGATATACTTTACCCAAGCATTGTGTTCTTTTAAGGTTTATTGTGTATTCAAAAATAAAGGATAGAAACACATAGTCGGTAAGGCATTGTATCAAAGTGTAAAAGAAAGAAACAAAGTATGAGTCATAGACAAAAAACTTGACTCAATCTTGTAATTTGATTTTATTTACAAAGAACTAGTAGATTCCCTTGTAACCTAAGAGGACTGGAGTAAGACCTACTGGTTGTACCGACCAGTATAAAATATCTGGTATTATTTATCTTTAGCACTTTGTTTTCTGAATTTTTTATTATTGCAATCAATAGTCAATTTTTTGTTGAAGAAAGTGGTCTGTCTGGCCGAAAAAGGAGTAATTCATCCTCTACTACTTTCAGTATATATAAGAAAATGTGATGTGACATCCCTCTATGACCTCCATTCCTATTTATTTTTATCTCATTTTTAAAACATTTTTGCTTTTTTTTCATTAGCCAATTTATTTATTAATTTTAAAAAGTCTATCATATTTAATTTATTGTACTTAAATAGCATGAGTTAAAAAAATATTTATCTATTTGTGTTCTCTACTTGAATAATATATCTTCTCAACACCCTTCTTCCTAATTCTTATGGATTAACCAATTTATAAATAACAATTATCTATGGAGTTATACTGTGGTCATTTTTATTTTCTCCTTCTTCCATTTTATTAGAATAGTTTTTATTCTCTTTTGTTTTTCTTTTCTTTAATATTTTTCATCGTTGTATAAACAATAATCAAAAGAATGAATATTGAAAAGGTGACGTGTCAATATGACCATCATTTTGATAAAGATTGTATATATATATATATATATATATATATATATATATATATTCTTTAGAACTTCTTCTTATGTCATAACAGCCAAACACAAGTTCCTCAAGTAAACAAAAAAGTTTGATGACAACGCAAGATAGACACGACATATTTAGTTTAGTACAAGTCCATCAATATGAAGAAGGAAGTTTGATGGCTGTGCAAGATTCATCTAATGACCTGATTTTTGGTGATTTTTATAAATTATTTATTTCAGTATGATTGGACTATTTTACCCATATCTGTGGATGCTTTGTGTTATTTCTTGGGTGTGGAGATTATTGACATAATTTCCAATGCATTTCAGTGTGATTTATGTGAGGTTGTGGCTTTTGGTGGTTATAAAAGCTTCATAGTTGAATTCGGTCAATATTTATTGATCTGTGTGTTGGATGGAAAAACAGACTACGCCAGCATATTTAGAACCTCAATTTTAGGTTGGTAACATGGTTGTTGCAGTTTTATGACTTTTGTATATCATTTCCACTCTCGAATCAAAAAGTTGTGGAATTGGATTTCGGAGGTCAATTTTGTAGAACGATATTTTTTTGAAAATCAGCATATAAGAAGGAGATGGAGTATATTCTTGAACTGAGAAATGCAAATTTTTTTAACTAATATGATACCATCAATTGTCAGCAGCAATGGAATTCCCAACCACCTTTACTTTCCAACCCCCATTATCTATTCATTTCAGTTTTGTTTACAATATCAGTTGACGGAAGAAGGAAGGTGAATCACTATTGCTGCCTTACAAGGAGTGACAATGCTCCTGCCTTACCTTTAACTATTTAAATACTGTAGTTAAATGATAAAAGGTAAGGTGGGAGGCCATCCCTTTAAATATTTAAATAATGTAGTAAAATGATAAAAGGTAAGGTGGGACGCCATCCCTTCCTTGTCCATTTGGTATTTTTTCATTTTTCACTATCCTCTTAGACTTTTAGATTAAGAAAATAACTTGTAGGCTCTGGACTCTAGCTTTCTTGGAGCATTTTAAAATATATCACATTAGCATTTGAAGTTGTTAAGGATTTTATGTTTATTACATATATTTTAGTTTGATTAGAAGAATAAGTTGAAGCCTATTGAATGGTGTTGGAGCAATATACCATAATTATAATAAATTATAATTGAAATAGAAATAAATAAAAATGAATAAATAATTATTCAGGCTGAAGCACGATATCTCACTCTCTTTAAGGAGATTCAAGCCCACTATGGTATAATCTACATCAATCCAGCAGTATCAATTCTTGACTTTTCCCCTCTAGGATACAACAGCCTATAACAATTTACAACTCAAGCAACTCCACATTAGTTGAAGAGTCCAAAGTTTCACTACAAAAACACATTCCTTCAATGTATAGTTACTTACTTTTGTATAATGAATATAGTTAAAGACTTATAATATTTTATTTATCTCAACTCTCTCTTTCTCTAATTTAATTACTCTCTTTTGTATTGTGAATATAGTGTAAGACTTGAAATATTTTATTTTTCTCAACTCTCTCTTTTACTAATATAATTACTCTTTTTTTTATAGTGAATATAATTGAAGACTTAATAATTTTTATGTCTCAACTCTCTCTTTCACTACTACATATAATAATATTTTCCCACCCTTATCATCTTTTACTTATGCCCTACGATAATGAAAGAAACACTACTATTTATAGGTGATGTATTCATCCTTCTATTGAATAGAAAGAAGGGGTATGGTAGTGTTGATCGATAAATGGCCTTTAGGTTACAAAAAACTAATGTCATGATAGTTACAAGAAACTAATGGTCATATGATTTACAAAATATAATGTGGCAGATAATGGACAAATAAAGTGTTAGACGTTACAAGAGATATCAAAATATAATGACACCCCTTTCTCCACTTTATGTCCATACATTACCATGAAAATTAAGATTTTGATATTAATATTAAAATGCATAATGATACCAATATTACCCCATTCATTTTGATATTAACAAGAGAGTATTTCACTAGTTTAGTCGAAGGAAGACTACTATGCATAATGAAGGTGTGCTCTGCACTGAACCTTTACTTAGGAAAATAGTAACTTTTTCTCCAGAGTCAGTAGTTCTCCGACTTGAACTATAATTTCTTAAGAGAAATAAAGTATAACTTCCTACACATAATAATCAAGGTAGTTACATAAGCTTTAATAGGCAACATATTACGACCTTATGTTATCCTAATTTTCATGAAGGTTTTTGAGAATAAGCTCAATTCTCATAGGAAGCACCCTACTTCCACATTCACATAGGTAAAATCTATCAAGGGTGGTCCAATAATTTTTACACCCCACTCATATGAGATATAAAATTTCATTAAGAATTTGTAGACTCAATGAAACACACTAGGTTTGGACCCTTAGAAAATTTATTAGATTTATGGATTCTAGACATCTTATGACTTGTGGGTACCATTTGTATAATGGGGTATGGTTGGTATTCTTTTGTTCGTATGCTAATCGGTTTTGGTTGGTGGGTTGGATTGGTTTCTTAAATGGGTACGACTTGGTGGGTACGAGTGGTTGGTAACAGGTTGTATGGTTTGGGTTTCTCCTTTACTTAATCTAATACTTAGTAACTTAACTTAGATCTGAATATGAGTGACTCACAATGAGCCATAAAATAGGGTACGAGTCATACCATTGACTTGTATCATAGGCAGTGTTCAAACATCATTTGGCTTTATTTTTCCAGGGATACAGTTTGAGGGTACTGGTCGTATGGTTGGGTACGACTTGGTTTGGGTAAGTCGTATGCTGGATAATATTGTGTATAAGGGGGACGCCTAGGGTACGAGTGGTGGGTACTACTCGTATGGACGGGTACGACTGGTATGAGGGAGTCGTACCATTTGATGGGAATTTTAAGCAGTTTAAGTTGGGGGTAATATGGACTATTCCCCACTTAACCACTTTAGGCCCCATGACTTATATCATTATTGGGACATCATTTACCCTATTATTCTAATCTTAAATACTTAGAAACACTCTCTAATTCTCTCTAAGGATCTTTGGTAAAGAAAGGCTAGGGTTTCATCTAGAGGATTAATTTGGGGTTTGTACGATTGATTTCTCTCCATCATATTCATAATCTAAGGCATATACTGCTCCCTCATTGTTAGTTCCAACAAAAGGCATGTTTTATACAATGTTTTCATGGCATGATTATTGTATAGTATTGGGGTTTTCAAATGTATGTTGGGGTTTTGGTATTAAATGTTTGGTTGTGGTTTTCACATGTTTTAATTATGTTTTTACATACTTTAAAGGTGATTTGGAAAATTGGTTGCATGAGAATGGGAAATTGGTAATTAGATTTGGTTTTTGATACACAATGCCCCCAACATGTTTGATAAAATGCCTATGATAATTCTTTTGATATATTATTGGACATTTAATGGAACTATTGCATGGTATGGTTTTGTAATGAAAACCCTAAATAGTATAAATGGTTTATATGGTTTGGAATGGTTAAATGTCAAGGCATGGTGGTCATGGTTATGGTTAATTAAACATCCTAGTGGGGTACAAGGGAATCCACCAAGTAAACATATTAATGAACAACTTGTGGGGTTCATGGGATTTACCCAAGAAAACTTAATAATGGAACACTTTTGAGGTACACGGGATTCCCCCAAGTTAACTTGACAATGTAATCTATGGGTACATAGGAATACCTTTACATAAAAATGTTGGCCAAGGATGTTGCTTGCAAGCTATAGTCGGTATGATGATACCACTACTTATATCCTTGGTTAATAATAATAGATTTATGGTTTGGTTGGATGGTAATGATTTTAATTAGGCAATAATGTTAGGGTGTGATAGATAATCATGAAGGTGTTAGTCCAATGGATGGACACTAGAAACTCATGTTTGTCAACATAAGGGTTGGTTATAGCGACCATATATGATACTATAATGTACATGGGAATCCTCTAAGTACACTATACCTATGTATCATGTAGAGAGAAGGGTACTTGGGCATCCCCAACTCTTATGGCATCTCTGATTCGTGTAGCTACATGTATCGGGGCCCGTTCAGGGGGTTACACTGGATCCATATATCCCATGGGTAGTTCTAGGATGGTTAAGCTACAAATACCCAGGTTAATGATTTTAAATGTATGATAAACCCAATTTCTTTTCCCAACATAGTTGTATATATATGTATGGTTTGTATGCATATATTTGGTTTACATAGTTTTATTGGATGACATTATTTTATCCTTATCTTGAGTTAATGCTAACGTCTACCCAGTAACCCATCTTTGGGCGACTGTATCCCTATCCGATGCTGGAATCAGCCATTCTACTCCTCTTGCTTAGTGATCGGATTTGGGATCAGCTATTGGATTAATGAGGTGATCTTCCATATTTTGAAAGTATCCATTTTATGTCATGGATATCTTTACATATATTAGTTATTTTATGTATATTGGTTTTGGATATAGTTAGGGGAATGTCCCAATTGAATAATCTTTTTCTTTTGGTTAGAGGCTTTACGGAACTACTATGCATTAGAATGGACAGTGTCGGTATTGGTGTTAGACTTAGTAATGGCATTGGTATTAGGGATGATACTATTGGACTGAATTTCTAGTTTGGTTATGGTCGTTGATTGGTAATGGATGGTTGGACTTATTTGGATTGGTTAGGGTTATAGACCTATCCCATAGTCTAGAATGGTAATAAACGTTATCTTGTTATATGGTTCGCATTCATCCCACTTAGGGTATGTATATTTGGAGGTTAGATTAGGTAACAGGCATGGTCCCTGGTCCTAGAAGGACTTGGGATACCCATTACGATAAGACCCTGGTTTGGGTCATGTCAAGTTGGTATCAGAGCTTTAGGTTCATAGTCAATTGGGAGTCCATAAAGTCGTGTCGAGTAGAGTCTTTTTTATGGGTTTGTAGTGTGCCACACTCATAAGGGAGAGGCTACAAGGCATTTAGAAATGTTTCACTTTCTTGGTATTCTATTTTCAAGCTTGGAGTCTAAGTCCCGGAATCTTCTCTAATCTTGGTTTGTTCTCTTTTTAGATCATGCCTCAACGATTTGAAGGTCACAAAAAATCCTCTGTCCAAACAGGGGACAATGATGAAGGTACACGACCTACTCAGGGGATCCATACTCAGTCTAAGGGTCCAGTCCCTGATATTTTTGGTTCTCTACCCATTGCTACTAGTCCTCCTCAAGGTAGGGTGATGAATACAGAATTTCATCAATCATTTCATGTTATTGCTCAGTTGGTTGCTACTTAGGCTGAGCAGGGTGCATCAGGTGTTTTATTTGTTGAGGCCACAAGGGTTGGCCAGTTTATAAAGATAAATCCTCTAACTTTTACTGGTGTAAAAGTGGAATAGGATCCTCAGGGTTTCTTGGATGAAATAAGGAAAATCTTCAGGGTGACAAAGTCCATGAATGTGAAAGGGATGAATTTTTCTGCTTATCATCTTAAAGATGTGGTGTACTAATGGTACGAGGCTCGGATATGGTGAGAGGTGATATTGAGGAGTCGACTCTGTGGGAGATTTTCTCTAATGTTTTTTTGGATTGCTCTTTTCCTCAGGAGTTGAGAGAAGCGAAGGCGGAGGAATTTGTCAATCTTAGATAAGGGAAAATTTCTACCAAGGAATATGCCTTGAAATTTCATCAGTTGTCTATGTATACTCCAGAAATGGTGTCTGACATGAGGTCAGGATCGGAAAGTTCACTTTTGGACTATCTCAGTATTTGATACTTGAAAGCAAAACTACATTACTGATCAAGGATACTGATACTTCTAGGTTGGTGGTTCATATGCAATAGGTGGAGGAGAAAAAGAGAAAGCATGCTGAGTTTGGGGAAAGGCAGGGTAAGAAGTTCAGATCTTCTAAACAAAGTGATTCACAATAGCAAAGTAGTCGGGATGACGGTAAGTGGCCAAAGAAGAAGTGGGGGAGTTTTGGTTCCTTCTCTTCAGCTAGTGCTCCTTACCCAAAGTAGTTAGGTAATAGGAATCAGTAGGGTGACAATAATTTTTGGACACAGTATGCCCAAACTCAGGCAAATGAGGCTCAGTCGGTCTTATTGTGCCCTTTTTATCAGTTCTGTAGTAGGTTGCATTGGGTTTTTTGTGATGAGGGAGGGATAGGTATTTTAAATATGGTCAGCCATGCCATATGCTTAGAAACTGTCCAGCTGGTAAGGTTTCTTTGTGAGCGAGTAAGGCTCTGTTGCTTCATCTTCTGCTCCTGCCCTAAAGGGTGCTGCTTCTACATCAGTTTTTGCTTTTGGTACCAACATAAGTCGGAATAGGTTATATGCTCTTGCTACTCGGTAGGAATCTAAGGCATCACCAAATATCGTGACTGGTACGTTCTAACTCTTTTCTCGAGATATGTATTATTTTCTTTATTCGGGGTCCACTCTCTCTTATGTGGTCTCATTTGTGGCTGTGTATTTTGGTTTTGATCCCGAGGTTATTTAGGATCCTTTTTCTATTTCTACGCTGGTAGGTGAATCTATGATTGCTAAAATAGTGTATATCGGGTGTGTGGTATCTGTTGGTAGTAAGCAGACTTTGGTGGGTTTGCTTGAACTTGATATAGTGTATTTTGATATTATTCTAGCGGTGGATTGGTTACACTCTTGTTAATCTTCCTTAGATTGTTGGACCTGTAAGGTTGTCTTTAGGTTCCCAAGTGAATTGATTATTGAGTGGGAGAGTGGTTCCCTAGATACTAGGGGAAGGTTTATTTCTTATCTTAAAGATCAAAGGTTAATATATAAAAGGTGTCTCTATCATTTGGTCCGGGTTAAAGATTCTAACTCGAAAGGTCCTTCTTTATATTCAATTTTGGTAGTGAACGAGTTTCCTGAAGTCTTTTCAGATAATGTTCCTTGTGTTCCTCTGGATAGGGAGATTGAGTTATGTATTGATTTGGTTCTAGAAACTCATCCAATATCTATTCCTCCTTATAGAATTGCTCCAGATGAGTTGAGGGAACTCAAGGAGCAACTTAATGATCTTTTGGATAAGGGTTTCATCTATCCTACTGTATTGTTATGGGGTGTACTAGTGTTATTCATGAAAAAGTATGATGGTTCCCTTCGGATGTGCATTGAATATCGGAAATTGAATAAGGTAACAGTTAAGATCAAATATCCTCTTCCAAGGATAGATGACTTATTTGATCAGTTGCAAGGGGCCAAATTTTTTTTCAAAAATAGATCTTCAATCTGGGTATCATCAGCTTAAGATTAGGGAGGCGGATATCCCTAAGATGGCTTTTCATACTCGATATGGATAGTTTGATCTCCTGGTTATGTTATTTGGTTGACTAATTCCCCGGCAACATTGATGGATTTGATGAATAGGGTGTTAGGCAGTTTTTGGATCTTTTTATCATTATTTTCATTAATGACATTCTAGTTTATTCTAAGAGTGAGGTGGATTATGCCAATCAACTCTGTGTGGTGTTGCAGACCTTGAAATACTAGCAATTGTAT